>JAVGWX010000007.1:79345947-80050947 GCA_036924085.1 Ariolimax columbianus | reverse complement strand
GGTATTTGCAGTGTTGATTTAAATAGCAATGATTTTACGTGGTTGCTTGAAAGGTTACAGTGGCCTTGTTCTTTTCAGTCCTGGTCCCACTCTGGTCGGTGCCAGATATACTGAAGGAAAAAGAACAAGTACTTTTACATCAACTAAAACATTGAATGTGGGGAAAATTTAATTATAAACAAACACTTTATCTTAAAAGGTGTAATTATATGGACTATTTGATTGCAAGATTTGTTTTTGTATGTATTATTTCTATGACCTGTAGGAGGAGTAAGACCTTCTATCAAATACATCAGCTGTTATTGCCCATTGCGAAACGATGATGGCCACAACATAGACGGTTTTGTCTTAATAATGTGATGTGCGCTGTATTTGGATTATAGTGAGGAAGAATATGCGCTAGCTACCAATCTCACTCTTATCATGAGTTACCTTGGATCAGTGGCAAGACTATTGGTCAATATGACAAGGTAACTAGGGATGCATGCACTCTGGTCTTACCTCCTGTAAATGCCAAATAAACAACTGTGACCCTGAAAGGCATACATGGATGTCAAAAGGGGGCAAGGGGCAGTGTCAGGGTCTGATTCCTATTTTGCAAAAACAGAACATGGAATATTAGAATTATAAACATAAAGGATAAGGGGGGGGGGGGGGGGGGGTTATATGTTTACCTACAGCAGAGTTCCTACTACCAAAGTGGGAGGGGGCTGTTTTGTATACATGTGTCAAAGTTACATCAAAGGTTGGAAATTTGTCTCTGAATATATAATGGAAGAAGATGCCAAGTTAGTCGCCATCGTCATTGTTTGTGTCCTGAATTAGGAGGTTAGAGCAGATGACAAAGATTAGTACTTTGAACTGCTTGAAAAGATATTGGGCATTTCCTATGATAAAATGACCACCCTTGGCGATTTCAATGCCAGAGTTGAAAATTTTAGATGAGATGGAATGATTGGCAGCACCATCATTTCCAAATTTTGAAGCAGATATCCAGCTCACCGTAGAAAGTTCCCTGGTCGTAATCTCTGATTTGTGCGGATGAGCTGATTGAAACATTGTTCGTTTCATGGTGCGACAGCGGTGCATGGCTGCTCAAAACGTGGCTTGTCCTTCGTGTCGCTTTTTGCCACTGCTAAAACACTCAACCCACTGCTTCACTTTGCTAACATTCACTGTTTGGTCTCCATTATGTTCTTCTTCGTACGCAGTCAGACAGTAGCCATTATTTTTTTGAAAAAAGCAGCCGTCATCCTGAGGCTGTCGACACTGCCATAGAGCTTGTCTAGTGTTGCCACTGGTGATGGCCACATCTGCTCTCTCTGATCCTCGTATGTCGGGCAGTTTTGCAGCAAATGCTCAGCGGTCATTTCCGCAGTACCACGCGGGCATTCGTCGGTGCCACCTATCTTCAATTTGTTGAATAGGTGGTACCTGAGTCTATTGTGGCCAGTGCGAAGTCTGAGGTCTCCATTATGCTCAACAAGCGTAGATGAATGCCAATTGGTGCAACCTTTTTTCGCATGAAGGAATGCAATAACGCACCTCTGTTTATAACATTATTCCATGACAGATGCCATTTTGTCAGACTGCTCCTCCATTGCCACCTATTGGACAGAAACACAATTTTACGAATATTGGCAAGAAGTTTCAAACTTTACTGCCATACTGCCAAAATCCACTTCTGACATCGTGGAACATCATAATAAAATAGGTGGCATTAGTTTTGGAGCGCCCCTCGTAAAGCGTGATGCGCTAACAAATAATGCCAGAGCCTGGAGAAAACCAGAAATTTAAAGTGGCTATTATCTTGGGACAATAAAGACAAACAATCAAAATATTGGCCCCCACCAAACACCGTAGAAGGAGACTCAAAAATTGAGACATACAAGCTAAGAGAGTCAGACATTACAACCAGATGCCAGTGGCTTATATCGACAGCATTGGGAAGTTCAAAAGAACCACCTACGGATCTAGAAGCTATCAAGTTAAAATTCAAGGCTGCCCTAAAAAACTGCAGCAGAAAACATGGGGTGAAGTCAAAGTCAAGAAGGATATACAGAGGACACAATTGTGGAGGGAATAAGTCAAAATGATAACATGGGAACAGAAAAAGACATGGAAACAATATTTGGAAATCAAGAATATAGCAATAAAACAGAAATGCAAAGAATTAAAAAAATCACTCAGAATGATAGCCAATTTGTGAAAGACAAAGTCACTTGTTTTCCACTTTTGGTGATAATGGATAGATGGAAAGAGAGCTTCTCTGCGCAGAGGAAGATAACAGTTCCAATTACAACAAGCTCTAATACAGAAGAGGAAATCAAAGACAGGGGAAACACCACAATAAAGAAGCTGAAGGCCACGCTGGAGAAAGACAGGCAACTGAGGTGAAAAAGATCTTGGTTATGATAATGAAATATACTTTCATTTCTCGGACTTGTTGAAGGCATTGGATTAGGTTCCGTGAAGCAGTCTCTGGGGCTACCTGGAAATGAAGAACATCCCATCATACAGTTTTGATAAGGCTTGCAGAAACATTAGGGCAGAAAAGTACACATCATGGGAGTTAAAGACCACCAGTGGCATAGGACAAGGTGACATATCACCATACTACTCATGGATGATCTCATCATCTGTATTGAGAGGACCAAAAATTACTCAGTGAGGTACTGGAAGATGAGACCTGTCTATAAATCAGAGCTGGTATTTGCAGATGAAATTACCTTGATTGCAAAATCAGATGGTCATCTCCAGACCAACCTTCAAATTTGGAAAGGGAGAAATGGCCATTAGCAGTACAAAAACAATGATGGTTTCAAGAGAAAAGAAGAGACATCAAATTTTTCTAGCTGAACAGCCCATGGAACAAGTCGAGCAGTTAAAATACCTAAGAGAGGTACCGGTATTGAAGAAGAGTTGACTGCACAAAGTACAGCAACTAGCAAACTTTGTCATGCCATAATTAGAGGATGCCTCAGCAAAAGAGAAATAAGCAAGAAAACTAAGATGGCTGTATACGCCTCTACTTATGTACCAGTCAAGCAACATGTGAATATAATTGGGACATTTATATTTGTATTAATTGCATCTGCTTAAAACAATCCCATTTATTATATGTAGCAAATCATTGTTATCAAATACTGTATTGGATATGTAAGCACTTGACTATTAAATAAAAACTAGGCAAGTCGTGTATTAGCCATTTGGCACTGGGGACCGAAATAGGAGCAGAAGTTGGTAACACTAACCTGTCAGGCATCTCGTAAAAGAAGGTGACTGAGCAGGGTTGGGTCTGGGTCTGGCTATCCAATCCTGTTGAAACCTTAAGCTACAAACACTTCACTGGATATGGGCACGCCAAAATGGTAATCACTTAACATGCATTTATTGAAGACATAGGCTCCTTATGGAACTGACAAGTTTTTGATTCATGAACTCATGTATTTGCTCTTTATTCTAACTTTAATGTAGGCATTTATGCTTCAGAGTGCACCATTCCTGCCTTTTTATATAACTCTTAGTATGAGTAAAATTAAAGTTTACTATGTTGACAAAATATTTGGAAGGCTTTCACACTTATGTGTAACTTTGTAGGCATAACTGCTGTTCTTCAAAGTGGACTGAACTCATTAATAGCCAATTGTTTTATTTTGTATCAGATCAGTTATTAGTTAAAGTTAGTCATACAAGTTGTTTCCAATGAGTAATTCAAATTACAGGTCATGTCACTTGACTTGCCATCTGTAACCGTTTATCTATTGACTTAATCTTGCTGTAGATCTAAAGTAGACATTGAATTTGACAGTAGCGTGCTATCTTTATGTATTGTAGACTATTTATCTTACAATAATTTTAATATTCACGTGTTGCAATCTTCTTCAAACCAAATGTGAATGTGTTAGAGTTATTTATATTTACACAGAGAATTTAATCTTTTATCATTTATCATTCAGGCTGAAATATAATTGTGTGCACACATATGAAAAAGGATACAATTATACATTCTTTCTTGTTAAAATAAACATGATCATATCCATGTACTACAAGGTCTTCCCTTTATTTAGACACTCTAATTTAGTCATTTCTAAATAATACTGATAATGTTGATTAAATGTGTCTAATTTCTTTCCACCAGCCTTTGACTAACCCTACTACATAATACTTTATTTGTGGTTCTGTCTGACCCATTTTTGTGTAACATTAAGTGATGATCTGTATTGTTTAGCTATCTACCTAGGCCACCAGGGACAATAATTAAATACCAGGTATTTTATTATAAAATGCATGGACGAATATGTACAATGGAAAATCTTATTTCAGGACACAAATTAGCTATTTATCAATACCCATTGTAGAGGTAGTCTTGATCGAGCAGAATGTGCAAAATAGCATAAATAGCAGACCTACTGTTGGCTTGCACCATAGAAGAACGAGGAGTTATTAGTTTTTTTGGTGTGAAACCTTCTGAAATTACAGAAATATTAAGGTTCAGAATGGAGACAGTTGTTTGAATCAGGGGAGGTGCATGAATGGATAGATAGATTTCAAATAAGAAGACAAAACGTCATTAATGAACCACAGAGTGGGAGACCAGCAAGTGTGGCAACTGACACAGTGAAACAGCAGGTCGACCAGCTGGTTCGTGGCAGCAGGGGAGTGAGTATTGATGAAATAGCCGTTGATTTCAACATGAGTCAGGGCACTGCACACACAATTTTCCACGATGGAATTGGTTATAGAAAAGTGTGTAGCAGATGTGTCACAAAGGCAGCTGACGAGGTAATGGAGGGAGTGCAAAACTGGTTAAAGGTCACAACAAAGAACTATTTTCTAGAGGTTTCCACAAGTTAGTATAC
This sequence comes from Ariolimax columbianus, assembly GCA_036924085.1. Classification (NCBI taxonomy): domain Eukaryota; kingdom Metazoa; phylum Mollusca; class Gastropoda; order Stylommatophora; family Arionidae; genus Ariolimax; species Ariolimax columbianus. The sequence goes on along the minus strand of JAVGWX010000007.1, from coordinate 80,046,085 downwards.
AGGTGGACCAAGTGTGTAGCTAGGCAAATACACTGTCAAAATATGGTCTGCGTCCCCTTGACTTTTTATCTCCCATGACCACCTTGGTATCCGATCTTCTTCAATTCTACAGACATGGCCAAACCACTGTAGTTGGGACTGATCCACTCGTGTCTGCCGAGGTTGGACTTCGAGATTGCTATGTATTGTCTGGTTACGGATCTTGTCCCTTTTCGTCACTAGATCCGCCTTTCTTGGCTGTAGTCATTGCCCATGACTCACATCCGTATGTCAGGACAGGCACATAGGTCGAGCAGTATACATCCATCTTTGTTTTCCTGCTTATTTCTCTTTTACTGAGGAATCCTCTGTTTATTGCATGGGAATGTCTTCCAGCTGCTGTCCTTCGTGCAGTTAACTCTTCTTTGATTCCTACCCTGCTGTCTATTACCGCTCCTAGATTTTTAAAGTTGCTGACCTGCTCCAGTGTTTGTGTTCCCAGTGTTATCTGATGTCTCTTCTCATCTCTGGTGATAACCATGGTTTTTGTTTTGGAGTTGCTGATGTGCATTCCTCTCTTCTTCGACTCTTCTTCCTAGACCTGCAAGTTGATCTGGAGATGTGCCTCGGATTTCGTGATCAGGGCCACGTCATCTGCTAATCCTAGTTCTGATATGTAACTCATACATTTTTGTCCGTTCCTTGCAGGCTTTGATGACTTCATCCATGAGGAGTATGAAAAGGTACAGTGATAGAATGTCACCCTGTCTTACTCTGCTAGTGGTCCTGAACTTCCTACTTTTCATTAGATGTCCTCACATAATTTCTGCATGTTTTATAGAAACTCTGTATAGCAGAGATCAGTGGTCCAGGGATTTTCTTCCTTGTCAGGCACTCTCAAAGTTTGTCCCAAGGGACTCTATCAAATACTTTCTCCAAATCCAAAAAGCAGAGATGTATCTTCTTATCATACTCAGGAGCCTTTTAACTCAGCTGTCTTAGTGTAAAGAAAAGGTCATGAGTACTTCTGTTTGCCCGAAACCCACATTGAGTCTAGTCCATATATGACTTTGCTAGACCTCTTAATCGCCATTCTAGAATCCTAGAGTAGACTTTCCCGGAGACACCGAGAAGGGAAATACCTGTGATTTTAACATTGTCAATTGTCACCCTTTTTAAATATTGGTATTATTATGGCAACCTCCCAATCATTTGGTATCTTCTTGTGGCACCAAGCTGCCTTGAGAATCTTCTCTCCTGTCGTTCCCATGTATTTACCATTTCTGGTGTTATACCATCATGTCCTGCTGCTTTACCAATCTTAATTTTCTCCAATGCTACCTTTATTTCTTCCATTGGGATATTATATTTTCCCTCCATGGCTCCCTCCTCTTGAATTGGGACTGTTACTTCCAGAGCTTGATTTTCCTCCACTTTAAGGAGATCTGAGAAATGTTCTTTCCATCTGTTCATTACCTCTTCTGGGGCGGTCAGTTTATTTTTAACAAATTTCAGGGGACATTCCTTTTCCTTCCACATGTTCTTTATGATCCTGTAGAATAGTTTCTGGTTTTCTCCAGCGTTATTTTCCAGTTTCTCTCCAAACTACTCCCAGGATTTATGTTTGGTCTTGAGCACAGTCGTCTTTGCTTCTATTCTAAAATTTACATATTCTTAATATTTCTTTGTTTGCTTTTCTGTATTCCTAGCCCCTAGGTATTGCTTCCGTGCCCTTTTCTTTTCTCATATTATTTTTTTCACTTCCTTCTGTCAACCATGGTGTACTCTTTCTCTTCCACCCTTCTCTGGTTTGACCTCTACTGCAGTTTCTTTGAGGATGTCTTTGAATTTTACCCAGAGCATTTCCATATCTTCTTCAGATTCCTCTATCCTTCTTATCTGGTTCTCTTAGTTTGTAAGCCTTAATTTTATTTTCTCATTGTGTATGTTTCTTGCTTGCTGATGGGTCTTGCCTGGCTGGATAACTTTTTTAAATTTTTCTCTTTATTTTAACTAGGTAGTGGTCGCTTCCTATCTCTGGTCCTCTGAACACTAGCATCCTTCACATGCTCGAAATCACTTTTCCTCACTATCGCATAGTCAATTATGGAGCTTTCATTTCTTGCCGGCTCGCATCTTATTTAGGCATGGACACGCTTGTGTGGAAACCTTGTATTTGTAATAACAAGGTTTTGTTCTCTGCAGAATCTCAGAAGTCGTTTTCCTTTGTCATTTACGACATCTTCTCCATACCTACAGATCACTCTATCCCATCTAGAATAATCGTTTCCAACTTTTGCTCTGAAGTCTCCAAGTTGAAGTATTGGCAATTGTCAACGGTCCATTGAAAGAGCTCTTAAAATTCATCTTTTATGTCAGTGCTCTCATCCCAGTTTGGTACAAACACAGTGGCGATATCTATTTTACTATCCTCCTCTTGTAGACTTAGAACCATCAGTCGTTCTGTAATGAACTTCCATCCTTTGTTTGCTTTTTTAAATTACTATCCACTATACAGCCCACCCCTGCCCTGACTCTTTCAGTCATGGGAACTTTGCTGTATAGTAACATGTCGCCGTCACGGTCCAAAACGCTCTGTCCCTTTTTCTTTGTTTCTGTAAGTGCCAGGACTGTCATTTTTGCTCTCTTCGTCTCCTCTATTAGTTCATTTTCTTTTCCGTTTAAACTTCTTACGTTCAATGTTCAGTAAATCGTGGTCCTTATTTCTTGCTTGTTCGTCGCTGTTATGATCAGGTCAGTTTTCTCTATAGTTTGATTTGCAATTGTTTAAGACAAACAGGTGATTAGCCTGTTTGTTATTTTGCATGGTAGAGGGGCCTCCATGCATGTTGACCAGTTTTTGTGCACGGCTGCTTATTTATTCGCAGCTAACCTCCAAATTTGGAGGCGTTTCAGCAATCCGCAACCCTGCTGATGCGCTAGATTGGAGGTAGGTTCCTCCCCCAGAATTTTTGTTTCGTACTCTTGTGAAATAGAAATTAATAAAATTTATGTTTCTCAATGGCTGTCCCTCTTAGTAGATTAGACACTATGTTGGGTATCAAGATGCTGAGCAGCGCATGAGCTGCAGTGGTCAGCGACTCCTAGCTGACTGCTAGCGTCAGGGCCAGCGAACCATAGCTGCCAAGACCCTTCTACACCTCCACGCGGTAATCCTGGATAACAGGCTGCAGTAGGGCAGACTGGCTAAGGAGAAAGGATCGAAGAGGGAATGTTAATCCAGTACTAAAAAAATGCTTGCTGAAGTCGGATGTGTTGGACCGAAAGGTGCAAATATCTAAGCCAAGCTGTAAACTACAGCACAACGCATTCCGTTCTCTGGACTACATTCTGCTACTTACCCTTTCAGGGTTTGGTAGTGGGAGATTGAGTGCGAACGAAGAAGACGACGACGACACTATGTTGGAGTTAACAAATGTATCTTCCAACCTCATTCATTCCTGGTGGTTATTATGTTGATGAGCAACATAATCAGCAGGATTTGTGAACATATAACATCTTCACACGCAAGTGGCAGTTGGCTATGTATTGTGTCCAGTTTGTGATATGTACTTTCACATTATACTAATAATTATTATTGCGCATCGCAAGTGATGATGGCCACAACATCAGATGGTTTTGTCTTAATCTGATGTGAGCTTTAGTTAGATTAGGATAGTGACCTTGGTGGTCTTACCTCCCGTGAGACCAGGGGTATCTTGAAACTTGCAGGATTCGATTTCCGTTCATCTTTGTGAGATGCGAGTGCCTTAACCTCTCGACTAGGGTGACCCCCAAAAACTTTCACATTAAACTTGAGGACGCTGAATACTGTTGAAGAATCAGCTGTTTAAGACAGATTCCTTTTGTTCATATGTTGGAACAGATAGTTAGTTACACATTCCTTTTTATATTTTCAGGATGATACATATACAGAGAGCTACATCAGCACAATTGGTGTAGATTTTGTAAGTACATGGTTACAGAAATACTGAAATCACACCTGAGATTAACAGACCTAAACTGTGTCATGTCAACTTTATGTGGACTTATTTTACAGGCATATTATGCTGAGTTCTTTATCTGACTGGCAGAGCCAACCATGTCTCTCCACAACTTCATATCCCTAGTCTTCTTCTTGTTCATCATATTTTATATATGTCTACACACAAATTTTAGTTCTCTAGATGAAGCGTGCTGTGGTGGAGAGTTCATCAAGTCTCCCAATTAGTAGACTAGTGCTCAGTATGCAGTTGCCTAAATTATATAAATCTTGCAGGATATGCTTAGCTCTCTGTACTATTTGTCCAGAAGCACATATGGGCGAGAATCATTTTTAGTTTATGTAAGTGGCTATTCAGTCTAGTTTGTTCTGTTCTCATGTGAAACAGGGTCACCTGCTCCGCTTAATCAAGGTAGTGATAAATGTTTCTCACTTGGTTGACTTTCCTAATGTTATAGAATATCCCTAGTGATATTATCATTTCTATTATTGATTGTCTTCTACCATGATGTTAAATTGTCCAGTGTCTTCTTCCTTTGTCATTGTCTTTCCCCCTAGTAATTGTGCCTGTTGTTATAGTGTACTCTAACCCTTCTCATCTCATAACATGTTTTTAAAATGCAGACTTAATTGTATCTTTTTATGTAATCATTTTGCTTTCTGCATCACATTCTCGTGACAACTATTAGGCTTAATGTTCTTCTGTAAAACTCCAGTGTTGTTGTTTATCTCCATGTTTCAATACCATATGACAGAATTAGCTCAAAGAGAGAACCTTTTGAATGTTGGAAATGTTGAAGCATTTGGAGAAATAGACCAAATTGGCCAAATCTTTGTGACATCCAATCCAATGTGAGCAGTTTGGAAGCGGCCGTGAAAGCAACAAGACACACATAATATACTTACTTACTTTCTGTGTCTGACAACCCCACAAAGTATTGGACCAGAAATCAGTTGCCCTGGAAGCTGTTGCATGCTTGGGCAGCTATGTAGATGTTCGTGGTCTTATATGGCTCTGCATTTGCAGACATCGTCATCTGCATGTTGGTATTCCCATGTTTTTCAAGTTCGATCTACGCCTGGACACTCGCCATTCATAATCTGTTCAGGGCTATCCGAATGGGGTATAGCATATTATGCCCTGTCTCAAGTTCTTCTTTCATATACATGTAATATATTGGGGTATATGATAAAAAAAGGCTATGAGAATTATTTCAACAAAAAGTTATTAAATGCAGGTTATTTTTTTGCAGAAGCTTATTCTCTGTATGTTGTTCATTTTACAGTATCAGTTATTTGTATTGTTTTCTATGGTTATGGACTTGTGGCTGATGAAGGGTTTTATTAACCATTTTCGAACCGGCCTAATTTTGGTGTTTTGTGTCTTTCAGTCTGGACCAAAATGAATTGTAATCTAAACATCGTAGGGCACATAATTAAACTGTCTATGATGTGAAGATTATATATTAGTATTAACACGTTAAATGACTTTAACGTGCAGGTGGAAATTGGAGAGACAATTTTTTTCGTACCACATCGCTTGTTTGACTGATATATTCATCAATTCCTTTTTGTATTATGTGTCCCAATCAAAGTCTGAATTGGGCTTGTGTTGAATATACACAATCCAGATGCGTGATCATTGGACATCAAATTATAAATCATTTCTATGGTCTTGAAGCCTAATTTTCATTGCTATTTAACCTAGGGTTTCAAATCTCATAGCACGCGCTAAAGCTGACCTGCAGGAAATAATCGTACAGTTAAATTTCAGTTGCGCATGTACAATCATTGTGCAGAGCCATTAAAAAAATGAAATTTCACAAACACATGTTTAAGAGATTCATTTTGGTGGCCATTTTTAGGTTTTTAGCAGCCAGTACTGGGGATTGCAAGCTGTAAAGAGTTGTATACCGCTAATAAATTTACTCCAGTATTCTAACTGGCATACATAGATTTGGTGTGTCTTTGGTGCTGAAGTTTGATTTATTATTTGTTCTGTTTCAGAAAATTAGAACAATAGAATTGGATGGAAAAACAATAAAGTTGCAAATAGTAAGTTCTGAGTGTGTGACAGTTTTCAGAAACATTATTCTTACTTAGGCTTATTTTGTCATTGTTAAAATTGTTGCTTAATTTTTTATACAAAAAATAAAGCTGGTATTTCTATGAAAAGGAAAAAAAATCACATTTTTATTAAATGTGTTTTACAGCCAGATTTTAGCAGCTGGTGGAAATTTGATGTTCTGTGTTGTTATTGTAGAGTAGACAATTGATGATTTTTCACGTTTCTGATTCCTGTGGAGTTTACATGCATTTACTGCCGAAGACTGGTGTGTCGGACTGAAAAGTACAAATATCGCAGTCAAGCTGTAAACTAGCGACACAGCGCTTACCATTCTCCGGGCTGCAACTAGCAAAGCCCTGTTCAGGGCTTGGTAGCGGGAGATTAAGAACGAACGAAGAAAAAGATGCATTCAAGCTCTACACGCTTTCTACTTTAATGGTTTTAAAGCCATAGTGAGTTAATCAAAACACAATGAATTTAAACCATGGCGGGGTAATGATAATACCCTTTAAAAGTTTTGACACAAGCATCGACAGATGAATGAAAAGAATGCAAGCCGGCTCATCCTCACTATTCAAAACTCAACAGGAAGGCCCTTGATGACAGATGAAGATAAGGGTTGTCGATTTTTTCATCAATATGGTGCCCAGACAGACAAAGGGGATAGAGATGTGCAACCGGAAATTAGGAAATATGTTCTTGACATCAGAGAAGGAACTTACGCAAACTTAATAACTGTGAGGCAGAGGGGGCACATATTTTACGCTCAAGCAAGAACACTTTCCCAGATTCCTGTGGAGTATAATATTGCCGGAATCAAGCAGCTAGATGAGGAAGAGATTACAAATGTTGTGAAAGATTTCAATGCCACCATAGACAAGGTATCTATACCTGAAGATTGACTCTATAGCTACCTGCATCAAATCCCTAAGCCTGGCAAGGATTCCACACTCCTGAGTATCTTTAGAGCATCTATGGCAAGTTGCTTGAGATGATAGTTGCCAGAAAAATAATGTTCCATCTAAAACGTGGACACGCTCTACCTGATACTTTTGGCAGTTACAGACCAATGAAGAAGACCAGGGATAATGCTGGGGCATTTGCATATGATGTGTATGAGGCTTCAAGTTCAGGCAGGAAACAGTTACTCTCGACCCGATACTGTTCAACCGTAACACAGTAAAGGTGACCAACATTTAAATCTAGAGGGCCTTGGCGAAAACAAACATTTGCAAATCACATCATGGTGCACAGAATTGACCTTGATATGCATGAAATGGTCAGAGACATCCAGGAGACCGTACAGACAATCTCACAGTGGTGTGTGGATTCCAGTGCCCAGGTCTATCCTAACCAGGCCTGTATTATGTAGTGCTCCTTGTTGTTTTGAATGCCCACAATGAATAGGTGTACTCTTTTGTACGTCCTGAAAAGGACGTTGAGTGACGGGTATAGTAGCTTTCTTCACATCCCAAGTGTGCTGATGAAGGTGAACTGGTGTCCTCCAGGCAGTTGTGCTTTGCTTGACTTCATCTGAGTGTTACTCACTACTACGGAGATCACATCGATCCCTCACCTTGTTAGCCAGGCTGCCATGAAAACAGCCCGTTTCCATGGAAGGCTACGAGGAAGCCAGTATATTTTGCCTGGCCCTGACTAACATGTTTGATCAGTATATTTTGCCTGACCAGATGTTAGTCTTCCTCCCAGTTGTGCTCCTTGAACAATTCTGTAGTGAAAGATGCCCTTTCGGTTGTTACATTTGATGGATGTGTCATCAACAGGCCGGAATACTTCGGAATAACTTTTGGTCGTAGCCTCATATTCGTCGATTGGACCATACAGAGATGTTTTTCATTCTATGTCAGTTGTTGATTACAAACTAGGCATCCTTACACTTCAATCAAGATTGGAGGTGTGCTGGGCATCCTTACACTTCAATCAAGATTACAGTGTGAATGGTTAGAACGTTTCCAGAAGGAAGGCACGTGGCTAGTTCTGGGATGCATGAGAAATACCCTGATCTTAAAGATGCGGTACATGCTGAGACTTCTGTGACATCCATATATAAATTGGCACAGAACATATATACTATATGCGGGCTACAACAGACAGGCAGAGCTGACCACTGTGGATCTACTGTCATGGTCATGTTTAAGTTCCGGGCATTGAAATAGCGGAGATCCTGGCCTGAGAAGTACTAATTAGGAATTTATATGTATAGAAGTAACATTTTGAAGTCTATCAGTGATCTCCTGTAGAAAAGTGACACAGCAATAGATGAATCCGAAATTCTCGGACTGCAGAACTTTAAAATCAAATGAGGTTTGAGTGGACTGGGGCGAGAGAGAGGGCGAACCAAAAGTATGCACAACCAATGAGTGGTATGAACTGTTGATATGGATGTGCTCACAGTGCAATGATGTAGATTCTACAGAACAGAATATTGTAAGGATATATATCTAAATAATTGTCAGTTAAATGAGAACATATTTGTATGATTACAAATAATAAAATTGTGCACATATGTGTCAACAAATGTTAAATGTTTTTACTGCCTTGTATTTCAATTTCGAACAGGTTAGTTTATGTGTTGAAGATAAAATAGTCGGACTCAAGTTTGTGATTTAGAGCTGGGATTGTAAAATTGATGTACCTAGAAGCTCAAAAGTAATAAATAAAAAAACTCAAGATACCCCATACAGATTAATTACAGATATTTACCTATTTGGGAAGTAACATTGATAAAGATGGAGAAACAAGGCCAGATTTACTTTCCACTATCTTTGTTCAATTTGGAACCTGGCAGCATTCTCCATGGTGAATATGATTAAGCCGTTTAATCTAATGTGAAGTTTGTTCTGTTCTATGGCTTTGAGACATCTGATGCGACTAAAGGTATTGCATCCAGACTGCAGACTTTCGTTAACAAGTACTTTGCATACTTTCTGTTAGATGGCTAGATCTGTGGAATAGAACACTGCAACAACTAATGTAGGAGGAAATTGGGGATGGATAGGACACTCTCAGAAAGAAGTCGAACATCACTACCAGACATGCTGGATTGGAATCTGCAGGAAAAGAGATGACCAGGGAACACCTGAAAGCAAACAATCAAGGAGGAAGTCAGTACAGTCAGGATCTCACGGGTGGAACTCGAAAGAAGACAGCACAAAATAGGTATTGATGGAGGACATCTGTTGCGACCATATATTCCAAGGGGAACCAGACATAGATGCTGATGAGAAACTAAAAATAGTTTACAGTTAATTGAGTCGAGCACCATGTGTGATATATATCTATTAGTGGTGGATTTCAAGGATTGAGAGAACCATTTGCTGAACACTTAGCATGCTGGTCTCCTGACCAAAGGAACACGCATTCAAAACCTAGTCCTTGTATGGCATGTTTTTTCTACTGAAGCTACAATAAAAGCCAAGCCTGTGCACTGTGTGGTGACTGCAAGAGTAGTGAACTTTATTCCTGAGCCATATTAATATTTCCAGCGAACGTCAACAATGGGAATAGACACTAATGGAAGTTTTTTTCCCCTGGTATAGATGTAATGAAGGCTGTGCTAGTTATGGAGTTTGTATTTATTAGTTGTTGTTATTGTGCTTGTAGTGGGACACTGCAGGCCAGGAGAGGTTCAGAACAATCACATCAAGTTATTACAGAGGTGCTCATGGAATCATTGTGGTCTATGATGTCACAGATCAGGTATGTTTAGCTGTCTTGTTGTGGTTGGGGATGTTTGAAGAGCATCTCAGTAAACTGTTTGTTTGGTGGGCAAGTTGGAAGAAGAATATTGCCATCATGGACCTTTGTAAGTGTCTGGGGTCTCTGATTTTTTTAGACTTGAATTTCACTGAAGTTATGTTGTGCCTAGGGCAGGGGGTGACAAATATGTTTGGTATCTTAGCACTAGATAATAAATGTAGGAGGCAGGTTTAATGCTTGATGAAACGTTTTTTGTATGGTTGTGCAACCTGTAAGAGGATATGGGGGATATTGTGCTAGTAAATGCGGCTAGACACCCCAGCAAAATTTCTATGCATTTGACCTGGCACCCTGGATTTGTCATGTCCTAGCCTAGGGGCATTTCTTGGAATTATATAATGAAAAACCATTTCAAAATCTATTACTGTCATGTTCAGTGGGCATTCCCTAGGTCCTTTACCAGGAAATGAAATTATGCATGTTGTGAAAGGTGGATAGAGTTGTACAAAGAGGCTACAGACTTCATGCAATAAATCCAACTGCAATGTTGGCCTTATGCTACTGTTATAGTGGAAACCTGAGTACCTTCATTTTAATGATTATGGGGGAGGAAATATAAATTGCACATTTAAATAAATAACAGCATTGATTTAATTATAAATATATTTTATTTCAAGGTATATTACAACAACGCGATAGATAGATGTTTTTGGATCACTTTTTTCTGTTTATGATTCTGGAGAGCTAAAGAGTATACGTTAATTTTCATTATTTCTCATATCCATTAATTGTTTCCAGAGATTTAACATACATAAAGTTTGTGAAACAGATATCCCATCCTTGGCATATATAGTATATATGTTATGAAATGTTCTCAAGCTATTGTTTCTTCACATGCCATTTCTCCAACAGGAGTCATTCAACAATGTGAAGCAGTGGCTTCAAGAAATTGATAGATATGCTAGTGAAAATGTAAACAAGTTGCTAGTAGGAAACAAGAGTGATTTGACAACAAAGAAAGTGGTTGACTTCACCACAGCAAAGGTTTGTGCATTAAAAAACACAACTACTTGACTTTTCATGTTACGTGTGTTTTGGTCATGAGTCATCATGTTTTTCCTATTCATTGTATGTCATACACATTAAGTGCAGCAATTCATATTAACACGTTATGCCCTTAGCCTCAAATTCAGGAAATATATCCCCCTACTCATAAACACAGTTAAAGAAAATCATTTTCTACAATCATATACCAATAAGAACATTTTTGAAAAAGAATTAAATATCTCACTACATTTTGAAATACAAAGAGCAAGTTTAGTTATATAGAAAAATGGATTCTTTCAGACAAATATCACTTTGTTGTTATTTGTGATAAAGGTGGGTTTAAACAAATATTTATGTGTCCCTCATACATAATATTTGACAGGTCTTTTGTACAAGTCGGAATGAAATGTCAAATGATATTGTCCTTTAAACAAGTGGGCAAAACATAATAAGCATCCATATTCTTTTTAGGACACTGAAAATGGTTTTTCATTCTGTTGGGAAACCCAGTCTGTGGTTTTCTGAAACAGTTTCAGTCTCAAGAAACAAGATGCTGAGCAGCGCATGAGCTGCAGCGGTCAGCGACCCAGAGCTGCCAAGACCCTGCTACACATCCACACGGTGATCCTGGATAACAGGCTGCAACAGAGCAGACTGGCTAAGGAGAAGGGATCGAAGAGGGAATGCTAACCTGGTACTAAAAAAATGCTTGTTGAAGTCGGATGTATTGGACTGAAAGTGCAAATATCGCAGTCAATCTGTAAACTACGACACAACACATTCCGCTCTCTGAACTACATTCTGCTGCTTAGGCCCGTGTCAGGGTTTGGTAGCGGGAGATTGAGAACGACCAAAGCCAAGCCAAGTCTCAAGAAACACTTTGATAATCTCCAATATTTGATGTTGTTCTAGGTCCTAGTAAAAGGCTCTCAAATAATGGCAGGCTACTGGCACCAGGGTGAGATGGCCATCTTTGCAGAGTGGTTGCACAGCTCTAGTTTTTAAACTTGTACGATTCCTCAAGTTTTGCAGAAAAGTAATCAAAGTAAAGGCAGTGATATTTATTGAAGTAATCAGCTGCATTATTGATTACATTATGGCCAAGGCATTGCTGCAACGGCTCATATGTTTCCAGTGTAGAACCTAAAATTCAGCATCTAGAAAGTCTTGGTTTCCGCAACACACCACTTTGATTCCCCATGGGGTTGATTTGCCATCACAATATTGATTGAGACAGGAAAGGTTGTTGTTATCCCATAGCTGCTGAGCAAGCCTGCTCTTGGCAGCCCAATGTCATTCGATACAGGTGTTCTCCCGTTGTTTCACTGCTCTGTACAGTATGCTGGCAATTGTCTGCAGTGCTTGTAAGAATCTTTTCCTCATGTCCGCAAGCGCATTGCAGAAATAGTCGAGGACTACTGGTTCTGTGGTCCGGGTGTCTAAAGATATATTTAAAAAATAAACGGTGTAAAATGTTGATGGAATTATTGATCATTGTATAACATGCTGAAACATTACAATTATGATATTCTAGTTTCTATTACAGATGCATATTTCAGAAATTGAATTGTAGAAATCAATGAAAGGCTTGTATTGTTTAGCTTGTTTCAGGGATATATTTGTGTGTACTCTCAGCAGCTTCACACCTCTACCTCTTTCTCAAATGTAGGAGTATGCTGACCAGCTTGGTATACCATTCTTGGAAACCAGTGCTAAAAATGCCACCAATGTTGAACAGGCCTTCATGACCATGGCGGCTGAAATCAAGAACAGAATGGGTCCAATCACGGCTGCATCTGACAGCAAACCAAGTGTGAAGATCAACTCAAGCACGCCTGTCAATGCAAGCAAAGGTGGCTGCTGTTAGTGTATACTTTGTTCAGCTGATTCTTCTCTTAGTTCTTTATCCTCCCAGGTTTGTGTTGTGTGGTATGAATGAGGACTTTTCTGAAGTAGCTGCGTTGTCAGTGAAACCTGTTCTTAGTCAGAAATGTGCAAGAATGTCATAGTAAGAAGTGCAATTTGAAAAAATGATGCATTGTGCTGCCCAGTAATGTAATGGGTGAAGTAGTCATGGTGATGACCTATACCCTTTTGGAGGGACGGGGTTCTAGTCATGTCACATAATTGTGCAAACAATTGTTTATATCCGGAGTATACTGTTAAGGACAGCACACTTTGTTTATATTGAAATGTGGATTGTTTACAGTTTAAAATGTTTTATGTCATCTGCATTGTCACCATCTTGTTTGCAAATATGACCATCTGTTTCGCAGTAGATTTCCCGAGTGCTTCTGTCATGCTGTGACTTGTGTACGTAACGTGTTTCACCAACCAAGCAATGGATCATACATAACTTGTCCAGTATTATTTTCTTGCAATGACAAGTGCATGCCAGAACGGCTCTTGTTATGTGTCAGAGAGACAAGAACATGATCACTGACAGATTGACATGTCATGAGTGTGATCTAGGTCTAAGGTAGAAGATACTCCGCCTCATGGATTTTCACACCCATACCATTTGCACAGGTGAAAAGCTTGTTCAGTTTGGAACAGTCTTCTGAGTTTGAAATAAAGCTGTAGAAACAACACCCCAGTTAGGTTACACGAATAATAGAGTGAATAACCAAAGGCCATCCCGCCATCTATGTGGGGGATTTGAATTAGTAGAAGAATGCTGCAACCATAGCTACTGTGGAAATTGGTTCAATTTATTTTGATTAAGAACAGGAATTGATACGACAGTAACTGCTTGAATAAATGGGAATGGAATGTTGTCTTATTCAAGTCTGTTTTTTTCCACCATATTCAACTTCAGATATTTTGTTTCACATTGAGCTTGTAATATTTTTTTTTTTTTTTTTTTTCAATATTTCTTTCATGTTCTGTGATTTAAATGTGAGGGGAATTTTTAACGTGGTGACAATTTGTTACATTTGTCGATGCTTACACGCATGTAATTTTCACATATAAGACTATGTTTGACTTTCTTGGGAGAAGTAAATTGTGATTAACTGTGTGGTTTCAGCTGTTAGCCTTAGGAAGTCAGAAAACATTTTGATTTGAGATTACTTTGTAGGATGATTTAACTACCTAGTGTCTTTGTATATTCAATTTATCTGCCTATTGCTATATTTATGCCTTTTGTATTTATTTTGCTCTATACAAATGAAGCATGTGTGTATATTTCTGTTTACCTTGGAATTTGTAATCTTTGTGAAGTGAATGTACCAAATGCTGACACACATGTGGATGTAATTAATTCTTGTTGATTCTTCTGGCGTCACCTGAAACTGTATCTGTACGCAAATTGATGACAACATTCTGTACATTTTTTGTTCTCCTCTGTGATATGATCAGGAGCACTATAAATATCTTGTGCACGTGTTATAGTAGCTGTCCATACGGACAAGTGGCTTGTCCTTTATTAGTCAGAACATTAGCTGCTCTTTGTCTGTTTATATGGCAAGTGCACTTCTGTGAGCGGGCACTATTTGCTGCTGCTAACTGTTCTGGCAATGTTAATAATAATGTAAAGCTCTTTTGGATGTAGCTCTTGAGTGGTGCTCAGGACTTAAGAATAGTGTCACTGTAACCTTCCAAGCATGTTGTATTTCATGACTAAAGAGGGTTGTGTAAGAATAGTGTAACCTTCCAAGCACGATGGCTAAAGAGGGTTGTGTACGGAACTAGCATCCAATCACGTCCAATGGACTAGAGAAACCACTGCAGAAAGACACGCAAGTGCTTTGTTTCTATCAAAGTACACTATACTTGATCTTATGAAGCATACTTACTCTCCTCTGTGGTCAGGAAGGAGCCAGATCATGTTTCTGATCAGTGTGGGAGGGAGGACGCAGGACCCCCATCACTTAACTAGAATCCCCAAGAGCTAATCCCCCAGGGAAGATGATGGTGAAACATACCGGAGACAAGAATATGAAAAATGGTGACTAATTGGGTAAAATGTGAAGAACATACGAAGAAACAGTTTGTTGAATCAAGTAAGAGACAATAATTGGTCAAGATTACCGTACAAAATAACAAAAACATTCTGGAGAATGGAGCACAGCAATTTCAGGTGATACCTAACAGTGTTCATCAGAGGCTATCTCAGGCAGTGTGTTGGTGTATGTGTTCTCTTGTTTACAGCTTGATATTTCACATCTGTCTTATGCTTTCTTTTGTACAAGATTCCCTGCTTCATGATACACTTACAGTACAAATCTAGACTTGTAAATTCTAATTTCCTGCAAACAAATTATGGGCTTTCTGTGTGTGAGTGAGTGTGTGTGTACGTACGTGACAACACAGATTCTGTTTTGAATGAATAAATATACTCATTTTGAGTAAATAAAGCATTCTGTATTTGTTTATAAACAAACCCACAAAATTTGCATCGTCATCTCTTATTTCATAACCTTTTACACCCAAAACTCTGAAACAGGAAATATATAAGTGCAAAGAGACTTGTATAGTATTTATTTACAATTGAGGTTTCAATGTATCAAATATAAGCTAAAGACTGCCGAAGATGGACGTGTCGGACAGAAAGGTGCAAATTTCGCAGTCGAGCTGTAAACAGGCGACACAACGCGTTTCGTTCTCCGGTCTAAATTCTGCTACTTGCAAAGCCCTGTTCATGGCTTGGTAGTGGGAGATTGAGAACGAACACAGAAGAAGAAAACAAGCTAAAGATTCCTTAAGCGGAATAATAATGACGCTTTCTGAATTCAAAGGAGTCTGGTATGTTAGGCTGTAAAGGATTCAATTAATTTGAAAAGAATCTGGAAAATCCAGAGCAGTTTGGATTTTCTGACTTCCACTGCCAAATAGAGTACGCTGAAAGAATGCTTGAACCATTGTTGAATATATTTCTGTGTCAGTGGGTAATACAACATAGAAAGTCCATCTTGGGACGTGCTCTCCTGTTTTAGGTTATTCTGTTGTCACTCCTCCACATCCAATGAGCCAACAAAGATAACTAGGGACAACATTTTGCTAAGACATTCCGATATATGATTACATGTTTGTGGAGTCTTTCCGTTTGTGTTCTCAGCCAGTGCATAAGGACTCATAATTATGATTCCCCTTACAGTGGACAAACTTTGTGAATTCATTAGAGATTTATGTCAAATGAAGTTTTTTTTAAACAAAAAATCCTTATTTTTGTGACTCCAGTATTTTTCCTTCACTACACATTTTCACTCCCCTCCCACCTGTTGGTTTTTTTTTTGTGTGAGATTATTTCAAAAAAATATTTCTTCCTTATTTTGTGGTTGTTATTGTTATTGAAAAGTATCTATGTAAGATTGTCATTTATGTGAGTGGTGTATTGAAGTAACAGATAATTGTATTATTCAATTTAACACAATCAGAGGCACCAACGACAGGTGTAACTCGTGACCTTCCTTCCAGAGACCATTAACTGGACTCTCTATTTGTGTGAGTTCCCAGAGCATGTGCAGACTTAGTTTCAATTTGAATGAATTGTTGATGTTAATCTAGGTGTAGCCTGAAACTTGGAGCAATGGCCAACTGCTTTTTTGTTTAATTGTTTGCTGGGTTATTCATGGTGTCTAAAAATTACCTTGACAACTTTGATACTAAATGAAACATTTACTAACACACTTAGTCAAGGAAAATAGCTACAGAAAAGTCAAAGGTTTTTTAAAAATTATTTAGTAGTCTTTTCAGAGTTCTAGCCTTTGTTTGAAATGTGTAACATGTATTTTTTGTAATAAACCACTGACCATACTATGCTTTCTCCTGTGAATTCTTTGTGGCTGAGGCCAGTAATAAAGGTATGACAAAACCATTAGATGAATGAAACTTGGCTTTCAGACACACTTAACACATTAACTAACTACGGTAGTCAATTGGAAAAATATGCTGTGGTGTCCTTCATCTTTTATTCACTGGGAAGTGAATGTACAATTTAAGCGCTAGTTTTCTTAATTGTCAACTGATTCGTATGAAACCATGTCATTTTGAAGATCATTGAATTCACTGTTTTAACAAGCAATTCTATAAACTGTTTATGATAGCTCAGTGTCTCTCCATTAAATGTTCTGCTCTAATGTTTCTACAGCTCATGGTAGACTTTTGTATTGGGCAAAGATCATTTTTGGACACTGTACATGTACAACAAAAGCCTCCTTCCCAAACTTATGATAGCTTAATGAGTTGTAAGTTTAAGGAAGAAAAAAAACAACTTTAAGCAAGGGCTCAACTTCATCACCTCGGGTTTTCCCCATTTAGCTCGGTCTCTCACGGCAGATGGGTACCCCCCTCGAATTCGAACTCCAACCGTCTGAAAACGAGGCAAACGGCTTGACCACTTCGCCATAGAGACCCCCTAGTTGTAAGAAATGACTGGAACACATGGAGACAAACAAGTGAAAGCACAGGCTTGTTGCTTCAAGAAGAGGAGAATAGCTAGTTGATAGTTAGTTTGTTCTTTGTGAATTTTGTCTTGTCCATACATCTTGAGAGAGACAAGTTTGCTGCACCGTATCAATTTCATTCATAAATAAAATGTATGTACATAACAGGCTGTTTTCTGTGTTCTTATTACAGGAGATGCTGAGTATTTTTATTTATAAAATTGTGCAGCTCAAGAACAGACAATGTAGGTACCACACATAGTATTCCCACATATAGACATACCAAGCAATGAGAAGGCAGGGACACAATCAAAACTAGGCTCAAATAAACTACATCCAACATGCACACAGCAAAACAAAAAAATTTAAAACATCCTCAAAGAGGGTTTAAGAGTGTGCAGAAGAGTCTACTGGACACACCCAAGCCAAAATTGCAGGAAAGCATAATCTTCCAACTTAGGACAGAACACACACTGTTTCGTTCTGTAGAGTTGATACATTAGCTTGCAAACTTTCTTACAAAGCTGTAGATTTGATACATTAGCTCTTAAACTTTCTTACAAACTGTAGAGTTGATACATTAGCTCTCAAACTTTCTTACAAAATGTAGAGTTGATACATTAGCTCTTAAACTTTCTTACAAACTGTAGAGTTGATACATTAGCTCTTAAACTTTCTTACAAAGCTGTAGAGTTGATACATTAGCTTGAACGGTTGTCCGGTATCAAGATGATGAGCGGTGCACGAGTTGCAGTGGTCAGCTACCCATAGCTGACTGCTAGCCTCAGGACCAGCTAACCAAAGCCGCCAAGACCCTTCTACACCTCCACGAGGTGATCCTGGATAACATGCTGCAATAGAGCAGACTGGCTAAGGAGAAGAGAAGGCTAACCCGGTATTTAAAAAATGCCTGTTGAAGGGTGTGTTGGACCGAAAGGTGCAAATGTCGCAGTCAATCTGTAAACTACAATACAACGCATTCAGTCATCCGGACAACATCTTGCTACTTGCAATGTTCTTTTCAGGGCTTGGTATCGGGAGTATTAGAACGAATGGGGAAGAAGAGGCCTTATTCATATACGTGTCCATAACAAGTATTCCTAAATGTATAAATATACCTTTAATTCCTAGTGCCAGTTTTACATTGCAAGAATAGATATGTTCAGTGGGCCAAAGTATTATGGGCTGAGCGAGTTCACAAATGGGACCCTGCGCACTAATCTAACTGCTGCAAATAAACCCTCCTATATGAGACCGTACAACACGTGCTGCTCGTGTGTCCTGCGCTCCACTGGAAAAACAAAAAGTTATTGTCAAGCACCTGTCTCCACTACTCATTTAGGAAACCCTCGCAAATCCCCCAACTTGACATCGGCTTGTGAACAGCTCGGCGAAGCTAGTTTCACAAGCTAAATGACTTGGCTTCGTTCGTTATCAATCTCCCGCTACCAAACCCTGAACAGGGCTCAAGTAGCAGAATGTAGTCCAGAGAACGGAATGCGTTGTGTCATAGTTTACAGCTTGACTACGATATTTGCACCTTTCGGTCCAACACATCCGACTTCAACAAGTATTTTTTGAGTACCGGGTTAGCATTCCCTCTTCGATCCCTTCTCCTTAGCCAGTCTGCTCTGCTGCAGCCTGTTATCCAGGATCACCGCGTGGAGGTGTAGAAGGGTCTTGGTAGCTCTGACGCTAGCACTCAGCTATGGATCGCTGCAGCTCATCTGCTCGCTGCTCAGCGTCTGGAATCCTTCAAGTTAAATTACAGTGACCATATCAAAGGTCATCTGTTAGTGTCCCTGCCTCTTTCTCGGGTGGAATAATTTGACCGACTTTTCCTTGTCAACTTCTTGGTGGTATCCTTCCATTATAAATACTCTGTCATTTTGCCCTCCACCTTTCATTCACGTGTGGTTGTAAGCAACGTGTTACATTTTTTATATGGTTAATTAAAATATTATGACTGAACTTTTTATTAAGTTCATTAGATCTATCTTTACCCTTAACTGATGCAAGACGTGCTTATTAGTACTTTCCCCTGGAGGACAGAGCAATCAATTTCGACCAGGCGCGTGCATGGGCGATGAAACAGCGTCAGATTTGGTGTGTCAGTTGTGATCTAAGTCAGTTTATCTTCATTACTGTACGAATAAGCAGTTGCATACCAAACGGCGACGTATTTCAGCGGGACAGTAGATGGCAATCTATCCTCCCCCTGCTCCAACTGAGACACGTCCTTCGACGATCCCATTCTAGCAGGTAAGAACCTCTGTAAGCTCTAGCCAGGGGGAAGGAACCCTTGGAAAACAAACCCAATATGTTGCCTTGTAGTGTGGCTAGCGACCCAGAGCTGCCTACGCCCTTCTCCACCTCCACGTGGTGATCCTGGATAACAGGGCAGACTGACTAAGGAATCGAAGAGGGAAGGCTATCCCAGTACCCCAAAAATGCCATGCTCAAGTCGGATGTGTCGGGCTGGAAGGTGCAAATATCACAGCCAAGCTGTAAACTACGACACAACGCTCTCCGGATACTTGCAAATCTGTTTTCATGGCTTGGTAGCGGGAGATTGAGAATGAGCGAAGAAGAAGTTATTGTACACAACCCAAAAGACGGAGTGTGTTGTGGCACAGCCTCCTTTACTACAGTAATAAAGGAGGCCATGGTTGTACACCCCTAGGGATAGAAGAGAAGCGACTAAGAACAAGATCTTCCATCAGGCGGGACTATATTTCCAGTCAAATGCTGCAATCTCAATCCGCGCGAATAATTCCGCAGAAATCCGGATATAAAATTAGGAGGCACACATATATTTATACAGTGCTCAATATGTTCTCAGGAGAGATAGAAAAACCAAGACCTTGTTAGCGCAATGGACAACGCACGATTATATGCTCTGCTCAGAGGCAATCATTTTCCCGGCGGGTTATGAGCGGTGAAAAATAATAAACTCAGTCTTGCTGACGATTGATCAACCCTTGGGAAGTTTTCTTCATGAGAACCAGCTTGGTCCGGAAAAATAAAAACAACTGTACCAAAGTGTCTCTTGTGATGGGGAGCAAATAACTGGTGCGAGTGGCCGTTGAAACCCTATTGGTAGTCCCATACATCTTTCCTAGTCTTACGGATACCTACCCACAGAAAAGGCTTCTTGAAGCTTTATCAGAGACCAAACCTGCTGTGGTCATCTGCTCAATCGGCACTACATATTTGAGGTACCAAGGAATATCTGACCCATTTTTAGTCTTTTCGTTCGCCTTATTTCTCCTTTTCCCGAGGCGGTGTGCGTTGCACTGTTTTTATTTTGTTCCTGTCAGCCCAGTGCATCCGACTTCGGCATTCATTTTATGTAAGGGATTTTTCTCCTGCAGTTTCTAAGGGTTTGCTTCCCCGGGGTAACGACCGGTGCTGTGATTGGAGGGTGAACCCAGCATCTTCGGGCTGTGAGCCGTGTCACTTAATTACTAGCCCACGCCGTCCTCTGACCAAGTTTGAACATCGTTCTGGTACTTAGCCAACATCAACACAAGTTGGATTCCCATGGGCCCATACCGAGTCTTAGTGGACCTGTAGTTCTACAGGGACGAATGACCTTGAGCAGGTCCCAGTCCTTGCGTGAGCTGGAGGTAGCCGGATGAAGGATTTTCTGCTTATCTGGCTAGACTCGAGCAGTTTATTACTTCGTTGCGTTGTTAACCGATGTGCGAGTCCATCTTGATATACTCAAACACTAGAGCAAAGTCGAACCGCAGCCTGATGTGCGCCATCTATGCTGCTCTTAACAAACCACCTAACCTAGCCGGTGTTATGCCATGTCACACACAGTTAGTCGCCTCTTACGACATGCTCTCTGTGGGGCACTGGTGCTACTCTTGTCCTTGTCATATACAAAGGTCCAGGCGGACTGCTTGAGACCATACCGAGTATAGGCTCTTATGGAGAAAAAAATTAACTCAACGTATTCATACTGATTTAGAAAACTCTGCAGAGTCTATACACAACTAATTTCTTTTACATTCACTTGATCTACAAATAACTATGCGTATACAATCTATTCTTGAATGCATTAATTGACACTGCCTTCACTATTTTCCGTGATAATGCATTCCAAGCATTCACCACTCTCTAAAAAATTATTTTCTGGTATCTGTGGAACATATGTTTTAATGTTAAGTCAGTTTAGAGACTCGCTATCTCCATTAATGTATGGTTAAAGTATAAGCTGGGGCATATCTAAATGGGATTCGCCCATGTATTTAGAATGTGCATTGCTGTTAAGCTGAAAAGGCTTCGAGAGTAAACCCTAGGGTTAAATTTGCCATCTCCAATCGCAAACTGTTCTGAACCTTCTTTGCTCTACTGAAATGTAGGAATTTGTCATCACACTAGTCGGATTGTTGGGTTTTTAAGCTTGCAAGACAAGGCCAAAACAAAGATCAGAGAAAATCAGGGGCTTGCTTGTCGTCGATGATGCTGCAATTCTCACCCACAGTCAGCAGGAACTTCAGAGTTTGATGGATTGCTTCTCCCAAGCGTGCAAAGATATTGGTCTTACAATTAGTCATAACAAAACAAATGTGCTGGGACAAGAAGTAGATGCCACACCAACTCTTAACATCGATAATTATTAACTGGCAGCTGTGCACCAATTCACATACCTGGGGTTCCTCATCAACCACAAGCTTTCTATAATAATAATGTTCGCGTAGGTGTCAAAGGCCAGTTGCGTCGATCGACCACTACCATGTCCAACTGCCGTGTTTATGCGTAGCGTGTCGAGCAGAAATCTAAATAGACCCAGAAATAAACAGTCGAATCGACTTGCTACATTTGCTCGCCTCACAACGCGTGTTTGGGAAAACCATAAACTCGCAATTATAACCAAGGCCATGGTGTACAATGCATGTATCTTCAGCAAGCTCCTTCCTATATGGTAGCAACATTTGGGCAACCTATGACAAACAAGAACACACGTGTAACACCTTCCATCTACAGTGCATGCGAACCATTTTGGAAATTACATGGAGTGACAGAGTAACAAATACAGAGGTGCACTGTAGCATCGGTCTCCAAAGCATGTACACTCTTCTTATACAGCGAAGATTACGATGGCTTGGTCATGTTCGTCGCATGGAAGTTAGTCACATTCCCAAAGATTTTCCTCAATAGACAGTTGACACATGGCTAAAGAAAAGTCGACCGATCAAATTTGAGGTTCGAGGATGTGTATAAGTGGGATATGAAGGTACTGGACATGAGTCTGACATCCCGGTAAGACGAAGCTGCAGACCTATCCTTCTTCTGCTTCTTGGTTCGTCTTCAGACTTTTACTTCAATTACTCTAAAAAAGGCAGAAGTCAAGCCGAGGCTCTGTACACTTCCATACAGTTTTTCCTGGAAGGAAACTGGTTATGACTGGATAATAGCTGCCACGTGCTAATAATTTAACTTGTATATCATAGGCAGGACTGCAACAGATGTTTCGCTGTCATGTTCGATGTGCCACAGGTACAAAGGTCCGTAGTGCCAATCTTGAATTGTTAAAAAGATGACATCTCAGTCTGTTGTGTCCTGTAAAAAGCCACATCATGGTGGGTGAAAAGAAGCTCTTGCTAAAGTGAAACGGCAACGTCCAAGACGAAAGGAAAGAACAAACTCAATAGAGAGTTACCACTCCAAGATCGTATTACCTTATAATCAGTCACGACTGAAATGGGCTACTACTATATGGTTCCTTACTTTATGATCTTGGACTTTCTATGCGTATAATCTCATTGAAACGTTTGAACAAAAAAAAAAAGCTTGCTGTAAAATGCTGAACGTGTTCGATTGTCTTCAAGTTACAAGAAGTTTGACATTTTCTGCTTGATTACAATTCTTCCAACAGTGTCATCCAAAGTAAACACGACCACACCACTATCTCATATCCTCCCTAGCTCTCCTGGTGAGCCGGTTTCTGTTTAAACTTGGATTTTGATTAGGGTTAGCAAACAAAGTTAGCGTTTAACGTAAGACCTTTCTGCTTCGTCAGTGAAGGGCGGTAGGTGTCTACTGAGATCCGAATGTGTTTCAAGTGTAGACTGAAGAGTAGTTCAGGAACGACAACTGATTACTCAAACTTGCCTGTGCAAGTATTTGGAAACTGTCCGATGTTTGTCACTATTCAAAGGAAGCACCACTGTAACAAAGAACAAACGCCTTTGTCTGCATAATTCAACAGTCTTTAAACGGTACTGGAGACCACAAGCCACAGTACGTAGAATTGAAGACCTCATTGTGTGCCTTTATATATGTTCCTTATGGGGACATTTTGTTGTAATCTGAAAACAGTGCTAACCGGACTAAGGGAGTGTTTCTTTGAATGCTGAAGTGATAGGTAAATGTGATTCTCGACTGCTTATACTATCGTAGCAGACTTCACATCTGCAATATTTAGATCTTTATAGCTCTACAAAGGTGTTACAGCTGAGGTGTCTCGTGTCTCTTGACGTACACATTTCTTCCATCTTTTTGTGTTGCTGTACATTAATTGTTGATTTCCACAAGATGCCGTGAACCCTTACTTACAGAAACCATGTGTAGGGTGGATATGTAACATTGCTGACAATGGCGTGTTCTCGTGTCCATGATAATAACTTGGACACCAGTGGTAACCAGGAAAATGTTGCTGATTGTGACGAAGAAGAAGACGACAACGAAGGTCCCACCACTCGTGCTGTGACATTTAGCAAGAACTGTTGTGTGAGAACAGTCCTAGTGATAGTGGTGGTCACAACAGCCATCGTTCTTGTGACGATTGTTGCTTCGTACAAAAAACAAGGTGCTTCTGATGGTAACGAAACGGCGAAGACGGCCGTGCCCAGGACGGTAAGTGTTAAATATTGTAATTGAGAATCTGTTAGTAAACATTGTATTATACTCAAACATGCTTTTGTTTTGATGACAAACATAGTTCAATACCATTGCCGCAAATGGCCATTCGGGATCAAGATGCTGAGCTGCGCATGAGCTGCAATGGTCAGCGACCCATAGCTGACTGCTAGTGTCAGGGCCAGCGAACCATAGCTGCCAAGACCCTTCTACACCTCCACGCTGTGATCCTGGATAACAGGCTGCAGCAGGGCAGACTGGCCAAGGAGAAGGGATCGAAGAGGGAATGCTAACCCGGTACTCAAAAAATGCTTGCTGAAGTCGGATGTGTTGGGCCGAAAGGTGTAAATATCGTAGATAAGCTGTAAACTACGACACAACGCATTCCGTTCTCTGGACTATATTCTGCTACTTAAGCCCTTTCAGGGAGATTGAGAACGAACGAAGAAGAAGAAAAGAAGAAATGGCCATTCTCTTAACTTATTCATTCATAAATAAATTGAGTCATTGGACGACGCGTTAATTTTGCGCGATGTCAATTTCCACCAAATATAATGTACTAGAAATGTATGTATCTTTAGTAAAGTTTCAATGATCTGCCACTTATAATGCGCGAAATCGTTCTGGTGAGTGGAAAATACACTGGGAAAAGTGCTTTTGACATGAAAGGAAGTATATTTGTTAAATGGCATTACAGTGTTATAAGATGTTAATGTTGTTTTTACTCGCAAGTAGAAGATTCAGCTATATTCATGTTGATTTGTGGGCTTTGCGGACTGAATGAGTTCATTATGGAAGCAGTAAATATTTGTGGACAATAGCGGAGCTACTGTGTTGCGAAGCTGTGTGATGTAAAACATTGATTTGATGGGAAACTGGGTGATGTAAAACACTGATTTGATTGGAAACTGGATGATGTAAAACATTGATTTGATGGGAAGCTGGGTGATGTGAAACATTGATTTTATTGGAAGATGGGTGATGTAAAACATTGATTTGATGGGAAGGTAGGTGATGTAAAACATTGATTTGATGGGAAACTGGGTGATGTAAAATATTGATTTGATGGGAACGTGTGTGATGTAAAACATTGATTTGACAACTTTGTAAACTTAATTCCTGGGGAAAGGAGACTAACGTTTGGTGAAGCAAAACATACCGATCGGGCAATGTTAGAGACAGGCAAAACATACTGATCGGGCAATGTTAGAGACAGGCAAAACATACTGATCGGGCAATGTTAGTCAGGGTCAGGCAAAATATACTGACTGGACAATGTTAGAGACAGGCAAAACATACCGATCGGGCAATGTTAGTCAGGGTCAGGCAAAATATACTGACTGGACAATGTTAGAGACAGGCAAAACATACCGATCGGGCAATGTTAGTCAGGGTCAGGCAAAATATACTGACTGGACAATGTTAGAGACAGGCAAAACATACTGATCGGGCAATGTTAGTCAGGGTCAGGCAAAATACACTTACTGGACAATGTTACTTAGGATTGATAGGACAATATTAGTTAGGATCAGGCAAAATACACTTACTGGACAATGTTACTTAGGATTGATAGGACAATATTAGTTAGGATCAGGCAAAATACACTTACTGGACAATGTTACTTAGGATTGATAGGACAATATTAGTTAGGATCAGGCAAAATACACTTACTGGTCAATGTTACTTAGGATTGATAGGACAATATTAGTTAGGATCAGGCAAAATACACTTACTGGACAATGTTACTTAGGATTGATAGGACAATATTAGTTAGGATCAGGCAAAATACACTTACTGGACAATGTTACTTATGATTGATAGGACAATATTAGTTAGGATCAGGCAAAATACACTTACTGGACAATGTTACTTAGGATTGATAGGACAATATTAGTTAGGATCAGGCAAAATACACTTACTGGACAATGTTACTTAGGATTGATAGGACAATATTAGTTAGGATCAGGCAAAATACACTTACTGGACAATGTTACTTATGATTGATAGGACAATATTAGTTAGGATCAGGCAAAATACACTTACTGGACAATGTTACTTATGATTGATAGGACAATATTAGTTAGGATCAGGCAAAATACACTTACTGGACAATGTTACTTAGGATTGATAGGACAATATTAGTTAGGATCAGGCAAGACATACTGACCAAGACCCCGCCTCACTTCCACACAGTACTCCCTGGAAACAGGCTATTTTATGGTAGCCTGGCTGCCGAGGTAGGAAATCGACGTAATAGCCGTAGTAGTGAGCGAGACGCAGATTTAACCAAGTATATCATAACTGCATGGAGTATCACGGTCCATCTTCATCGGCACTCTCGGGATATGATGAAAGCTACTGTGACCTGCCACTTAACGCCCTTTTCAGGGCGCACGAAAGAGTAAACATACTCGTACTCATTGCGGGCATTAAACAACAACAACTTGATACCGCCTCGCTCCGTTTTGAACATGGGGCGAACTGAAACATTTGTTCTCTATCGTTTTGAGTTCCATTAATGAGTTACCTTGATTTCTATATCTACGATTCTTCTCCATTGGTTTATTTAGCATCTCCCTCTTCTTCTCCGCTGTGGGTTCAAATCTAGGTTGTATCTGATTCTTTTGTTAAGTTTCTTCTTGAGAGTGTGCTTTATTCCATCTTTTATTTCTCTCCTCAATCTGTAACTGTATTTGCTGATGTGCTTTCTGCTAAAGCCATTTTCTTGTTATTAGATGGTGGCCATCTTATATGAAGTTACATTTCAAGTTAGCTAATATTTCCTTCTTCTTCGATTAACTGATGTAATGTTTCTAGCCCAGGGAGGTTCCCGGAGGAGACTGTGCGTTTCATGTCTTCGCCGGAACCCCATAACTTTTTGAGCATGGTCGCTTCCCCGGAGTGGGGCGGTCCTGCAGGATATGTTCGAATGTTTGCTTGGGTGCTCCATAATCGCACGTGGCGGTGTCTCTGAGACCCACTCTGTAGAATCGGTCCTTGAGGCTGCAAAGTCTCGTTCTGAGTCTGAAGATCTTTGTCTGTCCGTCTCTGCCAAGTTTGTCTAAGCTGCCATTTTTTGCCTTGTATTTTTGTGTGCTGATATCTCCGTTCTGCCCTCGTGGATCGTTTGATAAATGTCATTGCTTTTTTATAGCTTTGTGGATGGTGCCATCACTTCCGGATATTAAATTGGCATGAGGCTTATGACTTGTATGTATTGATTACGAAAACACCGTTGACAGTATCTAAACCAGAGGTGGCCAAACTACCCGATCTGGCCAGCCAACCAGTTTTGGGCCGGCCTCTTCTTGTTGATTGAAAATAACTATACTCCGACCACTGTCCTAAAAAAATTTGATAAAATGGCACGCACAGGCATCAAAAATAAAACCAAAAAGACCAAAAACGTACGATTAAAATCTCGCACCTCCTACAACACAACAATCTCTCTCTCTCTCTCTCTCTATCTATCTCTCTCTCTCTGTCTCTGTTTGTCTCTCTCTCTGTCTCTCTCTGTCTGTCTCTCTCTGTTTCTCTCTCTGTCTATCTCTCTCTCTGTCTCTCTCTCTGTCTGTCTGTCTCTCTCTGTGTGTCTCTCTCTGTCTCTCTGTCTGTCTATCTCTCTCTCTGTCTCTCTCTCTGTCTGTCTGTCTCTCTCTCTGTGTCTCTCTCTGTCTCTCTGTCTGTCTGTCTGTCTCTCTCTCTCTCTCTCTCTCTCTGTCTCTTTCTGTATCATACCAATTGAGCTCTACTAGATAGTGACGACAAAACGGAAAGGAAAACGTCAAATTTCTGATCGTGCACGTGGACAGGTGAAGACAGTGTCGGTACCTACTTTGATAATGATAAAGTGAAAACAATGACATCAGTTTTGTGCGGTCGGAAGTCTCTGAGATCACATGATGTTGCTTTGTCTTTGGCATCGGTATGGGAAAGTGATGGTGGGAGTGGGGGTGGTAGGTACATTTCTATAGGAAGGAGTTGAGGTGCACAGTTGGCCGCCTTGTGAAGTGTGTTAAGTATAAATCAGCCAGTAATACTTCTGGGCTTGTAGCTGTTGTGCGTGTTTTCATGTATAAGAGTTAACATTTGTAAAAATGTTTTCCAAGTATAAAGTAGTTTACCGTTGCTTTATGTACATGGTTCGTTATATACGAGGTGTGTTCAAATAAAACCGGACCAAACAGCAACAAGTGAACATACGTATGATGCGCGTAACGACGTCACTTCTTGTGTAAACAGCACATACCACCCGTCAAGTTTTCAACATTTCGTAATCAACTGACTCATAGTTTCCCCAGCAGACCCTTGAAAACATGGCGGGTGTGATACGGAATCCGTCCAGAGTTGATTAGCGAGCGGTGATTCGGTTTCTAAAAGCTGAAGGGTGTCGACCAGTTGACATCAATCGTATATGCAGGCAGTGTATGGTGACAAAAGTGTGTCGAAGACAACAGCGAAGAACTGGACAACGATGTTTAAAGAAGCACGCGAGTTAACACAACAATATGTCTGATCTGGTCTCGGAAGATCTTTCGTTAACTCACGTCCTTCGCTATACATTGTTGTCCAGTTTAAAACTGTTGTCATCGACACACTTTTGTCACCATACACTGCCTTTACGATGAATATCAACTGGTCGACATCCTTCAGTTGTTAGAAACCGAATCACCGTTCGCTGATCAACTCTGGACGGATTCCGTGTCACACCCGCCATGTTTTCAATGGTCTGCTGAGGAAACTATGAGTCGGAGGATAATGAAATTTTGAAAACTTGACGGTTGGTATGTGCTGTTTACACAAGAAGTAACGTCATCTTGCGCATCGTACGTATGCTCACTTGTTGAAGCTTGGACCGGTTTTATTTGAACACGCCTCGTATATGTAAAACCCCTGCTTCTCAAAAAGAGATTTATTTAAGGATGTTATAGGTCTGGCCCTCTGATGTTACCCTTTCCATAATCTAGTCCACGGCCAACCTTAGCTTGGCCACCACTGATCTAAACAAATGCAGCGGTTAATGCTCTTAAAAAATCAGGGCATTTTCGATAACTACACAAACATTGTTTAGAAAATAAACTAAGGCTGCAATACGGCAATTACTCTATACCATCGCCCAGTATACATCCCAATATCAGAAGGAGCCGGTCAGGGCGACACTATCTCTCCAAATAGATCTACAGCAACTCTCCAAGAGATCTACCAGCAACTAAACTGTGCAGATAGACTTAAATAAATATAGATGTCAAGACAAGATGCTCACACATTTACGGTTTGCAGTCAACATTGTGCAAGTCGATAAGACATACCATTGACGAGACCCAGCAATCATTGAACGGCCTAAATAAGATCAGCAGAGCTGCTGATCTCAAAATTTTTTAATTTTCTTTTTAAACCCCTACTGCTTACAGCAGGACATCAAACTGGTGAGTGAAATCATCCAGAGTGTCAGGTCCTACGTTTGTCTGGGCCAAGAAATAAATGGCATCCACAATATTGATCGTGACATCTCTAGGTGGAGAACAGTGGCTTGGGTACAGCTTCAGTTGCATAACGACGATACTCCAACAGATGAGGGACACTACAGCAGGAGCACACACCTTTAAAATGGTGTGGTCATTCTAGCCATGATTTACGGTTGTGAAGTGTGACATTGCGCATAGCAGATGCTGAACAACTTCCAGTTACTCATGGAGCCATGGAACGGGGTGAACTAAATATATTGGTTTGTGAATGTCCTCACTACGGATGATAGAGTTGATCGTCCGTCTCCTTTAGGACTAAGCACACGGTATCACGTCCCTTGAGATCAGAAACTTGCAGGATCCTCTGTTTCGCGCTTTAGTTAGTTCGTTTCTTGAGAGACGATCGTCTTCCTCTTCCGCTGTAGCTACCATCTTGAGAGACGAGCGCATTCCTCTTCTGGTGTAGCTACCATCAAGAGACGAGCGCATTCCTCTTCTGGTGTGGCTACCTTCTTGAGAGACGAGCGCCTTCCTCTTCTACCGTAGCTACCATCTTGAGAGACAAGCGCCTTCCTCTTCTGGTGTAGCTACCATCTTGAGAGACGAGCGCCTTCCTCTTCTGTCGTAGCTACCATCTTGAGAGACAAGCGCCTTCCTCTTCTGGTGTGGCTACCATCTTGAGAGACGAGCGCCTTCCTCTTCTGATGTAGCTACCATCTTGAGAGACGAACGCCTTTCTCTTCTATTGTAGCTATCTTAAGAGACGAGCGCCTTCCTCTTCTGCTGTAGTGGCCTTCTCGAGAGACGAGCGCTTTAGCTCTCTGCTATAGCACTCCCACCACTAATACCGTTTTTAGCAAGGCGTTATATCAGGTGTGGAGCGGTGGTCGAGCTGTTAGAATACCTGCTTTTTTTTTTAAATCCAGAGATACGGGTTCGAAGATCTCTGTGTAATGTGCTTTTTTGTTGCTATGATGTGAAATAAAAGCTTTGTCTGTACACTCTGTCGTGACAGTAAGGACAAGTGACCCATATTCCTCGGCCCTATAAATCAACTGTCGACCCTAGAAAGCACAAACAATTCCGTAATGGCATCTTCTTCTTCTTCTTGTTACGCTTCTTCTTCGGCGTTCGTTCTGAAAAGAACGTTGTATCCTAGTTTACAGCGAGGCTGCGATATCTGCTCTTTTCGACCAGACACATCTGGTTTCAGCAAGGCATTTTGGAGACCGGGTTTGTAACTCTATTGTTTTAGCCAGGCTGCATGGCTACAGTCTTCGTCCATGGCCGCCACTTGGAGACGGGATATGGTTCCAGTTAGCTATGGTTCGCAGACCCAGACCCAATCAACCAGCTCTGGTTCGCTGACCCATACCCAATCAACCAGCTCTGGTTCGCTGTACCCAGACCCAATCAACCAGCTCTGGTTCAATGACCCAGATCTAATCAACCAGCTCTGGTACGCTGACCCAGGTCCAATCAACCAGCTATGAGTCACTCACAGTTCGATAATTGTGTGTTTTGTAGTGACCAAAATATCTCGACGAACTGATTGATTTTGTTTATTAACGCTTTTTGTATCTGAAATTTTTACAAGACTTCCTTATTTGTTGTCTTTCCTTTTAAAACAATAATTAAATTGCAGTTAATAATTTGCTGTTTTTATGTCACATAATTATTTATTACCACAGGAAAGCGTCTACTGGCGACAAAGTAACGGCCACAAGAGGTTGGTGTTCGAACATCAGTTTCTGATTAGAAACCTTGATAACCAGCGCCCCCTACAGATCGTGGCTATCGATGAAGTCAGGCGAAAATACGTCATCGTGTGGTATGACATGAGCAAATATTTTAACCTGTACATGACAGCTGATTTTATCAAGGTCAGCACGTTTTAATGTTTCTCATGGTCGTTTCTATAATTGTTGTCATTTGTGTCCTTATTATTTACTATAAATAAATGCTGACATTAGATAACAACGCTTATTATGCCCCGTCTCATTCCCATAGCTTGTCATATACGCTTATTTTAATATAACGAATGTGATTGGAGAGCTATTTCTATCTTAACAAGGCTGACGTCAGGGATAGATGAAACGTATTGACCACGCCCACACAACAATCTCTAGCCGAGCACTTCCAAACACACCGTGTTACAGCAGCCTAGTGATCCTCGTAGTAGTGAGCCTGCTGGGAAGCTTTGCATTGCACTACAGAGAGGAGGACCCAAGTCCCCCTTCTTCATTACATCCCAGAATGAGAGCCGAGCAACTGAAAATCAGCTATGAAAGAGTATACGCGAAGAGTGAAAGAACTCAAACATACGATCAACAACAAATATCTTGACGAGTAGCGTCACTGTTCACAAAGACAAAAACTTGTACGTTGACTGTTCACAGAGACAAACACTGTACTTTGACTGTTCACAAAGACAAACACAATACTTTGACTGTTCACAAAGACAAACAATGTACGTTGTATTAACCCTTTTAACGATTTATTATTACTGTAGTGAACCTCGTTTGCGTATTTGTTTTGTAATGTGAAAGACATTAAGGCCTATACGTTTGCAACCGTGTTTGTGTATAGCAGCCCCTTTCAGTCTTGACTGATTATAGTAGCCTCTTTCAGTCTTGGCTGATTATAGTAGCCTCTTTCAGTCTTGGCTGATTATAGTAGCCTCTTTCAGTCTTGGCTGATTATAGTAGCCCCGTTCATTCATTGCTGATTATAGTAGCCTCTTTCAGTCTTGGCTGATTATAGTAGCCTATTTCAGTCTTGGCTGATTATAGTAGCCCCTTTCATTCATTGCTGATTATAGCAGCCCTTTCAGTCATTGCCGATAATAGTAGCAAAATGCAGCCATGGCTGATCTAAGTAGCCCGTTTCAGTAATTGCTGATAATAGTAGCCCATTTCAGTCATGTGGTTCGACTGGACCAGAAAGTTCCGGCTCACCAGATCAATCTTAAATCAGTTTCTTGTAACAACGGTCTCCCAACGGCCGGCTGGAGGCGTGGGAGGGGTCACCCCGTCCTGCATGGCTCAGGAAGATAGCAGTCTCTGCTTCAGCATTGGACGAGGTTTGGCTAGAAGGGTCAACAGCTGGACATGACAGTGGTCGACTGACATAACAGGCCTTAGATGCCTAAGCGAAAATTATTATTTTTATGATTATTTCACTCATGGCGGACTATAGAATAATGCGACCTAGAAGTGGCAGCTCTGTTGAGTTTTTGGTTGCCTTTCTCCTTGCGTCGTTGTCGTTTCACTTCGCATAGCTTAACTTAACTTAACGTCTCTATACTGGTTTAGAAGACTCTGAAGAGTCTGTATACAACCAGTTCCATTTACATCACCTTGCTCTAGAAGCTGTACTCATCCAATCAGCTGCAAGAGTTTCTTTTCATCCAGGATGAGGTAGTTCTTCGGGGTACATTGCCACTTGAATCAGTCTGCAGGGTCGTCTTCTCAGGATACCAGACTCATGTACAGTGTTTTCATGTCACGCTTACATGAAACTCAGCTGTGGTCGCCCGACTGTTCTTATGCCATCCCCCAACTGTCCATAGATGATACCTTTGGTACTTTGATACTATCTTTCATGTCACGAACATGACCAAACCATCGTAATCTTCGCTGCATAAGGAGAGTGTACATGACTGGAAGAGGTGGAGCCAGGGTCAGGTAACGCCTTCTAAAATATATTGAATGATCCCAGTCATTTTTAGTATCGGTGGAGTGGAATAAACTTGTTGTATACAGACCCTGTAGAGTCTTCTAAACCAGTATAAAGATGGTAAGTTAAGAGTGGTGCGAGAGTTCACCTCTGCATTAGTCACTTCCGAGCGGTCTGCCGGAGTCTTTGTGTATGACAAGGACAAGAATAGCACCACTGCCCCACAGAGATCATGTCGTAAGAGGCGGCTAGCTGTGTGACATGGCATAACACCGACCATGGCTAGGTGGTTTGTTTAGAGCAGCATAGATGGCGCCTAATAGGCTGCGGGTCTACTTTGTTCTAGTGTTTGAGTCTATTAAGATAAGCTCACACATCGGTTAACCACCCGTCATAAGCGCTTGTCCCAACGCAACGGAATAATAAGCTGCTCGAGCCTAGCCCGCTAAGCAGGAAACCCTTCTCCCGGCTATATCCAGCTCAAACCAGAGCTGGGGCCTGCACAGGAGCACCTGCCCCTGTAGAAGTACAGGTCGACTAAGAACTAAGATCAGTCACTCTGTTCCTCCATGGAATTTCAAGAATGAAACGCAGGCGGCGCAGATGGAAGGAGTTTGTGTAATCTTATGGGAAAAGAGTTCTCATTTGAAAGAGGTCCAAGCTTGCGCCCTGAAGAGACTACTCGAGCTTAGCCCCGTGATGTCTGCTCAACGCCGGAAGTAGCATCCTATCGTCACTGATGATTGGAAAGAGTTACACCTACTCAGGAACAAATTACGCCTAATGTTTTGTCCGTTTCTAAGTTTATTTTACCATTTTTTTAAACCAGGAAGAAAATGCAGTGACATGCCAGCTATCATCATTACTAAAACATTCAAACATTCCAATGTACTTGACTAAATTGCTTCTCTTCTATCCTGAGGTGTCAAGGTTTTATTGACATTATCGCGATGCTTATAGTTTACTAGCACTAATACTAATAATTACTAATATAAATAATAATTACTACTAATACTTACATAACTATCCTGAGCAACAACTGCGGGCACTACGCCCGCAGTTGTTGCTCAGGATAGTTATGTAAGTATTACACTTAAAGAGCGCCTTTCCCTGCACCCATCCTCACCCTCACACGTCCACTACACTCACTCACAGTCCAGCTAAGGTGTCACACGATATTTAACTTTATGCTTTTTTTTCCTCTCAACCCATTCCTTCGCCCATCCTTTCTCACCTTCAAACGCTTCCCCCTAAAACTCTTCCCCTTCGACCTGCCTATCACTCATCCACTCCCCCGACTCCAAACCTCCTCCCATCCATCGCTTCCCCAACCCGTCTACTTCCCGAACATCTCCTCACACACACATTTCATCTCTCTCAATCATTAACCATTGTGTCCAAAGTGCAAATGACGCGATACAGAGACAGCCGCAAGAAAATTAGGTCACGAAGGGGCTATAATTTCAATTCACATTTATATATGCTGCCTTTGTAAAAAGAAGTCTCATATAATTGTCCATTTTATCCAGGAATAGGGGTGGTGTATCCGAATGTAATGTATCCAGTAATGTTCTAAGGGTCCTGAAAGGTAACGATGTACAATTTGGATCAGATCGGTGGAACGGTATAGAATTGTGTAAGGAACAAACAAACTTTCAGCATTATAT
Source organism: Ariolimax columbianus (assembly GCA_036924085.1). Taxonomy (NCBI): domain Eukaryota; kingdom Metazoa; phylum Mollusca; class Gastropoda; order Stylommatophora; family Arionidae; genus Ariolimax; species Ariolimax columbianus. The sequence continues at coordinate 80,011,199 of JAVGWX010000007.1, read as the reverse complement.
ATAATTTTGAGAACCTGATAGACAAGGCAATTGGAATCAATGGATTCTAGCACCGGGTGGTTCGAGAATGCTAGCTACCGTATCTGTTCTGATATGTCTAAGTACAAAGCTAACCACAATGACAATGGCATGATGTTGTCTAGTATTTTGTACACTTTGACACTTGAGATTATTTATGCACCGTTATTTTAACCAAAACTATTACATTTTTGCAGAACACAGAGACAATTTTAGTGGTGTCCAAATCTTTTAACGCATTTGCAACAGATGTTAAAGAAAATACAGTCTTATTTTGTGAGACTAAGAGATTTGATAGGACATTTCACGGCAGCTTTGCCACGGTAACGGATGTGACGTCGGTAAGTGAGGATGAGGAGAACGAAAGCAATATGGCTAAGCCGGAACGAGGGAAGTGAGTGTGGTAGTGCCTGAAGAAGGTGACATACATATAGTTGTCCATGGGAACGAGAGAATGCATGAATGATTTTAACATGATTTTGAAACAAGCTGAATAAATGGTTAGATGCATATTGAACGTGTTGGTTATTCTAATCTTTTAATGTGTCCATTAGTTTGTCTACTGTGGTTTACGTCCCAGTGAATGTCTTATTTATTTTTAATTTTTTTTTTAGTTTGCTTTTTGATGGCAGTTGATTTTCATTTTCTCTAGATCTCTAATGAATCTCAGAATATGTATTTACTGGGCAATGTCGTGTCCCCTTCTACACGTTTGTGTATGTACTGGGTAATGTCGTGTCCCCTTCTACAAGTGTGTGTATGTACTGGGTAATGTCGTGTCCCCTTCTACAAGTTTGTGTATGTACTGGGTAATGTCGTGTCCCCTTCTACAAGTTTGTGTATGTACTGGGTAATGTCGTGTCCCCTTCTACAAGTTTGTGTATGTACTGGGTAATGTCGTGTCCCCTTCTACAAGTTTGTGTATGTACTGGGTAATGTCGTGTCTTCTTCTACAAGTTTGTGTATGTACTGGGTAATGTCGTGTTCCCTTCTACAAGTTTGTGTGTGTACCGGTGTTGTCGTGTCCCCTTCTACAAGTCTGTGAATGTATTGGTGTTGTCGTGTCCTTTTCTACAAGTCTGTATATGTACTGGGCGATGTCTTGTTTTGGCTTTTTTCTAGTGTGGGCATGGACATGAGGTAGGGTTTTGGTCAATACGTTTCACCCGACCCTGAGATCAGTCTTGGTCAGAATGTTTCCCATGACCTTGTCGCAATTTTTGATTCAGAGCCAGTATCTTTTACCTGAACGTCACGTGGTTCTAGGTCAGAATTTTAAATCTGACATTGACGTTAATCTTGGCCAGTATGTTTAAACTGACCGTGTCGTGGTTCTACGTTAGTATATTTAATCTGACCTTGGCACGAGACGTAGTTTGCCTTCACACTCCGGTGCCCATTCTCTTAGCCTGACCGTATTAGTGCAATCTTACTTAACTTAACTTATTTGTACTAGTTTAGAAGACTCTGGAGAGTTTGCATACAACCAGTTTAATTTAGTTTTCCTTGCTCTAAAAACTGAAAATCCAATCTATTCTTGAATGCATTAATTGCCTCTGCCTCCCCTACTTCCTGTGGCAATGCATTCCAAGCATTCCCCACTCTCTAATTTTAAAAAATATTTCGTAATATCTTCTTCTTCTTCGTTCGTTCTCAATCCCCCGCTAACAAGCCCCAAAAAGGGCTTTGAAAGTAGCAGGATGAAGTCCGTAAAATGGAACGCTTTGTGTCGTAGTTTACAGCTTGATTGTGATATATGCACCTTTCGGCCCGACACATCCGACTTCAGCAGGCATTTTCCGAGTACCAGGTTAGCCTTCCCTCTTCGATCCTTTTTCCTTAGCCAGCCTGCTCTGTTGCAGCCTGTTATCCAGGATCACCGCGTGGAGGTGTAGAAGGGTCTTCGCAGCTCTGGTCGCTGGCCCTGACGTTGGCAATCAGATATGGGTCGCTGACCACTGCAGCTCATGCACTGCTCAGCGTCTTGATCCCTTCCTAATATCTAATCTGGGCCTTTCTTTAGTTAATTTGTAGCTGTGCCCTCTTGTTCTTGTAGGTAGTTGTATTTTGAAAAAAACTTGTTATAGTCTAATTTATCCTTTCTGTTAATTGTCTGATAAACCTGTATTGCCACCTCGAATTCTTCTCTTCTCTAGACACTAGACCTGTATTGCCACCTCGAATTCTTCTCTTCTCTAGACACTAGACCTGTATTGTCACCTCGAATTCTTCTCTTTTCTTAACACCGTGAGCCGGTTTTTCTGAGTCCTTCCTCATAACTGTAATTCTGGAATCTCACTATCAGTTCTGTCGCTCATCTTTATATCCTTTCCATCATATCTATACCCCCTCTGCGATAAGGACTCCCCACCAGTTTTCAGAGCCGCCCCTTTGAGGTGGAATAGAGTCGTGGTCAGCTCTTGTTCGCCGACCCTCATGCAAACAGAAAGCAATGAGTTTCTGGCTGATATCAGCTGATTCACAATTCTCTCACCATAATTAGGTTCGAACTGTTACAAACTTATTTAATGTCGCGAACAGCTGATAAAGAAATGAATAAAAGACGAATATATCAGCCAATCATCATCATCACGTGTCGTGCTGACTGATGTAGACGAGCCTTCCTGTCTCAATTGTCAATAATATTATATTCCGGCCATAATTTTTAGACTATTGCATCTGTAGTATTAGATGGCCATGGCTAGACCATCTTCAGTGTCGGTCATGATGTTAAACTCTGGCTTCTATCCAAGCCAAGATGCTAAACTATCTTCTATGACATAATGTTGAATCATATTCTATGACATAATGTTAAACCATCTTCAATATCGGCTATGATATTAAACCATCTTCTATGACATAATGTTAAACCATCTTTAATGTCGGCCATAATGTTAAACCATCTTCAATGTCGGCCATAATGTTAAACCTCATTCAATGTTGGCCATAATGTTAAACTATTGTCAATGTCAGCCAGGATGTTAAACCATCTTCTATGACATAATGTTAAACTCTCTTCAATGTCGGCCATGATGGTAGACCATCTTCAATGTCGCCATTATTTTAAAATGGCTTCTATCCAAGCTATGATCATAAACCATCTTATATGTCAAACTGTTAAACCATCTTCAATGTCGGCCATGATGATAAACCATCTTATATGACATGATATTAAACCATCTTCACGAGGATCAGAGAGAGCAGATGTGGCCATAACCAGTGGCAACACTAGACAAGCTCTATGGCAGTGTCGACAGCCTCAGGATGACCGCTGCTTTTTTCGAAAAAATAAAGGTCGACGTCTGACAGCGTAAGAAGAAGAAGAAGAAACCATCTTCAATACCATGATGTTAAACCACCTCGTGGAATGATGTTAACCACCAGTATGTTAAACCATCTTCCGTTAACCCATCGCCGGTGTAACTTGGCCACACTGTCGTGACGCTGCCTGTTTCCAGGAAAACGAATGAGGGCATTAGGTCAGCGTCTTGATCAATACGTTTCACTTGGCCACCGCTCCACAAAACTGCGTTAAAAACAGCTACATTCAAGCTATGTTTTTTGACATTTCAGAGTTCTGGTTTAGAGTTAAATTTACGTGATAACAATCTGGCATATGCAGTCACTTATATTGGAGGACCGTTAACACTGGACCGGTTGATATCTACAGTGGTGAACTCCAGCTGTGAAGATCTTATGGAAGCTGATGTTTTCAAGTGGACCAAACCTGGTGTGTGGTATGTTAATGAGACAATGACTCAGAACGATGTCTCCTAATTTTGTTTTCTTCCCCGGCAGAATCATTAAACATTGTATAAATTCATAGGAAGGCCTAATTTCGTCAAATGTTTACAAGTAAATAAAACAACACGCAACGAACACGATGGCATGATGGTGACGGATAGTCACAATACAATTATCGGGAGACGCAACTCATTTAGATAGATGGGGACGGCGTGGGCTAGTGGTTAAGTGACACGGCTCACAAACCGAAGGTGCTGGGTTCGCTCCCTAATCACAGGACCGGCCGACAGGCGCAAAACAAAAACAGTGCAACGCACACCCCCTTGGGGAATAAAGAAATAAGGTGAAGGCCCAAACAAATTTTGATTAACACACAATGAAATAAACTGCACTTGATTTATCTCAGGTCATAACATTTCTATGGACCCAACAAGTAACTTGACTTGGCTTGGCTTCGTTCGTTCTCAATCTCCAGCTACCAAACCCTAAAAGGGCTTAAGTTGCAGAATGTAGTCCAGAGAACGGAATGCGTTGTGTCGTAGTTTACAGTATGACTGCGATATTTAGACCTTTCGGTCCAACACATCTGACTTCAGCAACTGTATTTTGAGTACCGTGTTAGCATTCCCTCTCCGATCCCTTCTCCTTAGCTAGTCTGCCCTGCTACATCCTGTTATCCAGCATCACCGCGTGGAGGTGTAGAAGGGTCTTGGCAGCTCTGGTTCGCTGGCTCTGACGCTAACAGTCAGCTATGGGTCGCTGACCACTGCAGCTCATGCGCTGCTCAGCATCTTGATCCCCAACAGGTAACTGACACTAAAGCTGTTCTTAACTGTTTTTGAAAGCGATGTGTGCAAAGACTAGCCTCATGGTCAGATGCATCCTACTATCCAACATCCAACATCCCACATCGCGTCCACCTGAAAATAGGCTGTATACAGCAGAGTGCTCAACGAGGTAGGGATCGAAACGGTGATCCCCGTAGTGGTAAGTCTATTGAAAAATCTTGCATCGGTCTACAGTGCGCATCGGAGAATAAGGGAAAAGTTCTACATCTCGCGATCAGAGACAAGTAATAAATAACCGAGAACTCAGTTAAAGTAGCTTTGAAAACAAGAAAATATTGCTAGCGTTCAGAAATATTTAACAAGAAAAAAATGTTCAGTGTTGAGAGCTACAAAAACTGGACATTATTACAAGTGATGGAAAATATAGAAACACAAACAAGTTACAAATGATGGGAATATAAAACAAGAAAATATTACAAGTTGTGGGGAATATAAAACAAGAAAATATTACAAGTGATGGGGAATATAAAACAAGAAAATATTACAAGTGGTGGGGAATATAAAACAAGAAAATATTACAAGTGGTGGGGAATATAAAACAAGAAAATATTACAAGTGGTGGGGAATATAAAACAAGAAAATATTACAAGTGGTGGGGAATATAAAACAAGAAAATATTACAAGTTGTGGGGAATATAAAACAAGAAAATATTACAAGTGATGAGAAATAAACAAGAAAATATGACAAGTGGTGGGGAATACAAAACAATCAAATATTACAAGTTGTGTGGAATATAAAACAAGAAAATATGACAAGTGGTGGGAAATATAAAACAAGAAAATATTACAAGTGGTGGGGAATATAAAGCAAGAAAATATTACAAGTGGTGGGGAATATAAAACAAGAAAATATTACAAGTGATGAGAAATAAACAAGAAAATATTACAAGTGGTGGGGAATACAAAACAATAAAATATTACAAGTGATGGGGAATATAAAACAAGAAAATATTACAAGTGGTGGGGAATACAAAACAATAAAATATTACAAGTGATGGGGAATATAAAACAAGAAAATATTACAAGTGGTGGGGAATATAAAACCAGAAAATATGACAAGTGGTGGGGAATATAAAACAAGAAAATATTACAAGTTGTGGGGAATATAAAACAGGAAAATATTACAAGTGGTGGGGAATATAAAACAAGAAAATATTACAAGTGGTGGGGAATATAAAACAAGAAAATATTACAAGTGGTGGGGAATATAAAACAAGAAAATATGACAAGTGGTGGGGAATATAAAACAAGAAATTATTACAAGTTGTGGGGAATATAAAACAAGAAATTATTACAAGTGGTGGAGAATATAAAACAAGACAATATTTCAAGTGAGGGGGAATATAAAACATAGAAAATATTACAAGTGATGAGAAATAAACAAGAAAATATGACAAGTGGTAGGGAATATAAAACAAGAAAATATTACAAGTGGTGGGGAATATAAAACAAGAAAATAGTACAAGTGGTGGAGAATATAAAACAAGAAAATATTTCAAGTGATGGGGAATATAAAACAAGAAAATATTACAAGTGATGAGAAATAAACAAGAAAATATTACAAGTGGTGGGGAATATAAAACAAGAAAATATTACAAGTGGGGGGGAATATAAAACAAGAAAATATGACAAGTGGTGGGAAATATAAAACAAGAAAATATTACAAGTGATGGGGAATATAAAACAAGAATATATTACAAGTGGTGGGGAATATAAAACAAGACAATATTTCAAGTGATGGGGAATATAAAACAAGACAATATTTCAAGTGATGGGGAATATAAAACAATATTACAAGTGGTGGGGAATATAAAACAAGAAAATATTACAAGTGATGGGGAATATAAAACAAGAAAACATTTCATGTGCTATCTCCACAGCAAAGGTCGGCAGCAATTGATCTCCAACGTCCACTGTCTCTTGTCTTGATGGTACAATATCTCTGACGTTTCCCTGTCCATCTTTGGATGTTATTCTTCCAACTGTAACGTTGTTTATCTCCGGCACGTTTGGCGTCCATTTGGGAAAGCACAAGACAAGAGTCCTAGGTTAGCTTCCCAAGATAATTAATAGAGAATCCAGAACTCAGTTCGAGCAGCTTTGAAAACAAAATATTGCAAGCGTTGAGAAATGTTTAACAAGAAAAACATTGTCCGTGTTGGGAACTACACCATGCAGAAATAAAACCTCTTTCAAACAGGACGATGCATTAAGTACAAGAATTGCTTGACGATCAAGATATATCAAACAGATGGGCTAGTGGACAGCGGGGGCTAGTGTTTAAGTGACACAGCTCACAACCCAAAGGTGCTGGGTTCGCGCCCCATCACAGCACCGGCAGTTACCCCGGAAAAGCAAACCCTTAGAAAATGCAGGAGGAAGCAGACACTTACATAAAATGCATGCCGAAGTAGGATACACTGGGCCGACAGGCATAATAAAAACATAGTGCAACGCACACCTTGGAGAATAAAGAAATAAGGCGAACGCAAACAAAATAACACCAACAAACAAACAAAAAACAGACGGGTGGAATCTGTACGTGAAATGTTCGTCTACGACTGAGTTGACATGCCATTATAATTTAATTAATATATTTAATTAATAATGTCGACATTCTCAGAAGTAGAGAAAGCAGCGAAAGATACTAACTAAGGAAAAGAAACAGACACGGATAAAATAAATATAGGATTGATAGAAGCTCTAGAAGAATTCGGTGCAAATAGATTAACTGATCTGTGTAACGGAATCTGTAAAACTGGATCTGTACTGTTCAAAATGATTACTTCAGGGTTTGTAATACTGCCAGAGATACTTTGGAAGGAAGACTAACGTCTGGTCAGGCAAAATATACTGATCAGACAAGTTAGTCAGGGTCAGACAAAATATACTGATCAGACAAGTTAGTCAGGGTCAGGCAAAATATACTGATCAGACAAGTTAGTCAGGGTCAGGCAAAACATACTGGACAAGATCCTCACATTGGCTTCCTCGTAGCCCTTCCTGGAAACGTGCTGTTTTCACGGCAGCATATCAAACAAGGTGAGGAATCGACGTGATCCCCATAGTAGTGAGCGACACGCAGATGAAGCCAAGAAAAGCACAACGACCTGGAGGACCCAGGTCCGCCTTCATGAGCACGCTCGGGATATGAGGAAAGTTACGACAGCCCACCTCTTAATGTCCTTTTTAGGGCGCACAAAAGAGTAATCCTACTCAGTGTTCGTCGCATGGAAGACGGCCGCACCCCCAAAGATATTCTCTATCGACAGCTGGCGTGTGGTAAAAGAACAGCTGGTCGACCACAGCTGCGGTTCAAAGACGCATGTCAGCGGGACATGAAGGCTCTGGATATGGATCTGACATCTTGGGAGCACATAGTTGCAGACCGATCCAAATGAAGATGTAACCTGAAGAGCTCCCATTAGGCTGGGCGAAAATAAGCTCATGCAACAAAGGGAAGTAAAGAGACAACGCCGAATTGAAAAGGAAAACCAAAAACCCAGCAGAGAATTGCTACTCCAAGGTCGCATCAACCTATAGGCAGACATGGCTGAAATGGGGCTACTTCAAGGTCGCACCAAGCTATAGTCAGACATGGCTGAAATGGGGCTACTTCAAGGTTGCACCAACCTATAGGCAGACATGGCTGAAATGGGGCTACTTCAAGGTCGCACCAACCTATAGTCAGACATGACTGAAATGGGGCTACTTCAAGATCGCACCAAGCTATAGTCAGACATGACTGAAATGGGGCTACTTCAAGATCGCACCAAGCTATAGTCAGACATGACTGAAAGGGGCTACTTCAAGGTCGCACCAACCTATAGTCAGACATGACTGGAATGGGGCTACTAACTAACCAACGACTGAAATTGTCCGATCAGTATTATCTGTCTGATCAGACGTTAGTCTCATTTCCCCACCTGTCCATGACTGACATTGTCCGTTCAGTATGTTTCTCGCCTGACCAGGTAAATTCTCTCCCCTAAGCATTGAGTAGGCAAGGACGTTCCTGGTGAACAATGTGTATATGGGCACTAGAAGTATACATAGAAGTTATTTATGTGTGATTTATAGACTATTCAAAGGCATTCGACGAGACAAGCATGAGAAACTAATTACACATCTGGATAAGATAGGTAAGGAAGGAAACACAACAAGAATGATCAGCAACTTCAATTACTGGGAGCAAACGGTAACTAAACGATCTGGCAGGAATTAAACACCTTGTATAAATGTAAATAGAGGAGTGTGACAAGATGCGTACCGTTCTTTTGTCTATTTAACATTTACACAGCACATTTTTCAACAGATATAGGATATACCAAAACTCGTCGGGAGAATGTCAATCAATAATGCCAATCAATAATGTCAATCAATAATGCCAATCAATAATGGAAATGATGAAGTTGAAAGATATCAGAGACGATAGAAACGAATGAGAACTCGAGGTACGCTGGGTTAGAGGTCAATCAGGAAATAGGAAGGATGAAGAGAACACTCGACTGTCTTCACAAAGAAATGGACAGAATCATCAATAAAGCACTCGACTGTCTTCACAAAGAAATGGACAGAATCATCAATAAAGCACTCGAATGTCTTCACAAAGAAATGGACAGAATCATCAATAAAGCACTCGACTGTCTTCACAAAGAAATGGACAGAATCATCAATAAAGCACTCGAATGTCTTCACAAAGAAATGGACAGAATCATCAATAAAGCACTCGACTGTCTTCATAGAGAAATGGAAAGAGTCATACGGGAACACTCGATCGTCTTCACAGAGAAGTGGAAAGTCATGAAGGGAACATTAAACCATCTTCGCGGAAAAATAGAGAAAGAGTCATTAAGTGAACGCTCGACTATCTTCACAGAGAAATGAACGAAAGGTTCGCTGGTTTGCACGACCTTCAGGTCAAGTTTGGGTTCCTTTACTATGTCGAGGGACTGTGCAATGATGCCAACAGTAACGATATAAAGAGGAAGTGCGAACAAAAAGACGAATTGTTAGTATTGTACGAATTGTACAGATCTATGCTGATTGACATCAAGTTCGGCCAACAAAGAAAATATCAAGACGTGAAGAACTGTCTCGAATGTATTGTTCGGTATGGAGATGAGAGCGTCTTTTCCAATCTTCGCATTGATATTCAGATAATTTCAGTTTTCATCGCCAGCTGTGAGAGATCATTCAGTAAGTGAAAACTAATAATTTCATGCTTGATCGTCTCCGTGGGTCAAGACAGACTGTGATCTTGTTCTGTTAAGTGTAGAAACAGAACAAGAAAAAACTGACTTCGAGAACATCACAGACCAATTTGCATCAATGAAAGGAAAAAAGGTACTGCTGTAATTTTCAGCTAGTGCGATTATTTGTTAATTAAAAGATTAACGAGCTTGAATTGTATTTTTTAGATGATATTATGGTAAAGTTATCTAAAAGATTAATGTTAGATGTTTGGGCAGGAGCACAATTGCAGTTCCTGCCTTTTCCGTAGATACGCCTCTGTTTGGGTGGAAAGAAAGGAAAACAAATCAGGAAGTCTTTGAGAAATTAGAGGTCTAAAGAGAATCGATGAACAAAATCAAACGGTTAAAATATCGATGAAAACAAAACTGAAAAGAAAAGTGGAGGACAGACGTGACAGAGGTAGACAACGTGGAAAGATAACATCAAAAGATGAACAGGAAAAATCCTGACAGATTGCACAATCAAGGGAAGAGACAGAAGTTGTTGATGATTCATTGTAGCTGATCTTCGATGTGGAAATGGCACTTGAACTGAAATAATATATTCCAATGTGTACAAAAATGTATGTAGTTATGATTGATGTTTCATCTTGTTCAATAGACGAGTCGCAGGCGTGTGGGGACAGAGTACACAGCGAAGGAAAACTTCACACGTGTTCCAGGGATCTTTGCCAGTAAGTTCTGGACCACAACTGCAGACGGGGCGTAAGTTCGGGGTCATGACATCAGTCAAGGGTTTATATGCCAGTAAGTTCTTGGTCATAACACCAGTCGGGGGTTTCTGTGCCAGTAAGTTCTTGGTCATAACACCAGTCGGGGGTTTCTGTGCCAGTAAGTTCTTGGTCATAACACCAGTCGGGGGTTTCTGTGCCAGTAAGTTCTTGGTCATAACACCAGTCGGGGGTTTCTGTGCCAGTAAGTTCTTGGTCATAACACCAGTCGGGGCGTTTCTATGCCAGTAAGTTCTTGGTCATAACACCAGTCGGGGGTTTCTGTGCCAGTAAGTTCTTGGTCATAACACCAGTCGGGGCGTTTCTATGCCAGTAAGTTCTTGGTCATAACACCAGTCGGGGCGTTTCTGTGCCAGCAAGTTCTTGGTCTTAACACCAGTCGGGGCGTTTCTATGCCACTAAGTTATTGGTCATAACACCAGTCGAGGCGTTTCTATGCCAGTAAGTTCTTGGTCATAACACCAATTAGTAACTTTCTACGCCAGTAAGTTCTTGGTCATATCACCAGTCAGGACGTAAGTTCTGGGTCATGACATCAGCCGGGGCGTAAGTTCTGGGTCATGACATCAGTCGGGGCGTAAGTTCTAGGTCATGACATCAGTCGGGGCGTAAGTTCTGGGTCATGACATCAGTGGGGGCGTAAGTTCTGGTTCATGACATCAGTCGGGGCGTAAGTTCTGGGTCATGACACCAGCCGGGGCGTTTCTATGACAGTAATTTCTGGCCAAGTCGGAACGTTAATAGTAATGTGGGAACTGCTGGTGATCATTATGATCACGGTAATGCTGGTGATATTGATGATCATATTCATGGCGATAATTAAGGCTATAATGATGATGGTGATAATCATTGGGATAGTGATGATGGCAATAGTCATGATAGTAATAGTATCTTGATCGTGCGGAGCGGACGACCCTGCCCCAGATGACCCTGTTCCGCATGAGAACGGGGCATAAGAGATTGAAAAACCACATACACAGACTAAAATAGGCGCTCTCAGCCAAGTATTGATAGTTTTGTCCATCACAAGTGATGAAGACCACTCTCTTTGTTCAGCCGTGTGGACAGTCGTATCTCTTGCTGTGTCCGCTGAAATGGGTGACTTGCGCGGAGATTTGGATTAAAGTGAGGAAGAAACTGCGCCTTTTGTCAACCTCACTCACAGAGCCTAAGCTACCTTTTGCCAGTGGCAAGACATTCATCGAGACGATTGGAGATAGTATAGGATGCAGATTTTGCCTCAGGGTTACCACCGAAGCCAAGTATACGAACGGACAAGTAACACACAAAGCCAAACATATACTACAAGACTGGGATATGCTTAGGCAATTGCGTTCTGAGCAACGGTCGACGGTGACAAACCTCCACACAAGACTTTTTGGTAGTCTTGAAGAACTCTCCAGTACATCAACCTTTATCCAGAAAACTGGCCTTCCCACGTAGACATAACAAAAATATGGCGAACGAGAAGAAGAAGAAACAGATGGTGTTTATGATAATGATGGTTATATGGACGGTGATAACGATAATAATGACCATATTGATGGTGGTAATGATAATAGGGAACTGAGTGGTCTCGAGGTAAGACGTCAGCCTCGGGTGTTGGAGGTCGCGGGTTCTAATGACGGTGGAAACCGGTAGTTTTTCACGTGTACTTTCTGGTATTACCCCCAATCTCTAGATAATAGAGATCGGACGCCCGTATGCAGTGTCGCGCACGTTAAAAATCCCTCGGCAGTTGCAAATCGAAAAGAGTAGACTTAACGGCCGATGTCCGTGCATAAATTCAAAATTATGTGTTTGTTTTTTCGCGTTCGCCTTATTTCTCTATTCCCAAAGGCGGTGTGCGTTGCACTGTGGTTTTTATTTTGCGCCTGTCGGCCCAGCGCATCCGACTTCAGCTTGCCTTTTATGTAAGGGTCTGCTTCCTCCTGCATTTTCTAAGGGTTAGCTTCCCCGGGGTAACGGCCGGTGCTGTGATGGGGATCGAACCCAGCACTTTCTGGTTGTGAGCCGTGTCACTTAACCACTAGCCCACGTCGTCCCCTAAAATTATGTTTCAAATCTACTCAATCTGTTGTGGGATCCTGGCCGGTGCTGGATAGCAGAATGCCATCTTAGTTTTCCAACATTCCAGAATCCGATATTTATGACATTAACAAGCTTACCAGTTGCCGGCCTTCACGTAACCACCTGTCCTTTAATGCCTGCCTTCTGGTTTACTAAACCTCCAGGTATTTCAACTACTTAACCTGTTCCAGAGGCTGTTTATTCACAAACATGTGGTGTCTCGTTTCCTCGAGACCACCAAGGTTATTATTACTTAACTACTAATGCTCATCCATCTCTTCCTGAGCTCTTCTTTCCAGATTTGAAGGTTGGCCTGGGGATGTGCCATTTGATCTAGTAATCAGGGCCACATCATTTTCAAAATTCGGCTCTGGTATATGCAAATGGTACCTTCGAGTACCACAGACTTTGATGACATCATCCATGGGTTGTATGAAGCGCCATATGTTTATATTCCCCAGAATATGTTTTTATGTTGCGCCTGTCGGCTCAGTGCATCCGACTTCAGCATGCATTTTATGTAAGGGTCTGCTTCCTCCTGCATTTTCTAAGGGTTTGCTTCCCCGGGGTAACGGCTGGTGATGTGGATCGAACCCAGCACCATCGGGTTGTGAGCAGTGCCACTTAACCACTAGGCCAAGCCGTCCCCTGTATGAAGCGATACAGTACCTCCCTGTCTAGCGCCCCTGGTGGTCATGAACTACTCCCGTGTGTAGTTTCCTATTCTAATGAGCTTTTTAAAGAAAAAAACAGAATACCGAAGACCAAGAGTGCCGAGATGTTCTTCTGTTTACGCAGTCCCAGCGAACCTTATCGAATGCCTTAGTCCAAGAAACTTAGGTGTATTTCATCATCAGACTCGAGAGCTTTTTTCACTCAGTTGCCTACTGTGAAGATAAAGTTTTGAGTACTTACTAAGAAACCGCATTGGGTTTTGTTCCCATGTTGCTCGTTCAGAGGACAGTCCCTGTTTCAGTCTACTGGATTAGACTGTCGCAGACACTAACGGGGAATATGCCTTGGTGTTTGTCGCACTGTCTGTTGTCGCCCGTTTTGAATATTGGTATAATGTGGGTTATCTCCCAGTCCTTTGGTATGACCTTGTGTAGTCAGACAACACGTTAAACCTTCAGGAATAACAGTTCCCTTGTAGCTTCCATATACTTTACCATTTCTGGTGTTGTACCATCATATCCAGCTCAACCTGTATTGTTTCCAGCACTGCATACAGATCCATTTTATTATGTGTTCGCGTCATTGGTGTTCTTTGTCTGCACAGAGGATCTCTGCGAAGTAGTCCTTTCATATACATCCCTCACGGGACGGCGTGGCCTAGTGGTTAAGTGACACGGCTCACAACCAGAGGGTGCTGGGTTCGATCCCCATCACAGCACCGGCCGTTACCCCGGGGAAGCAAACCCTTAGACAATGCAGGAGGAAGCAGAACCTTACATAAAATGCATGCTGAAGTCGGATGCACTGTGCCGACAGGCGCAAAATAGAAACGCAGTGCAACGCACACCGCCTTGGGGATTAGAGAAATAAGGCGAACGCAAAACAAAAATTAGAAAAAAAAAAGAAAAAAAATATACATCCCTCGAAGTGGTAAAGCACCTTGTTTGTGTTTTACAAATTTCAATGGACACTCCCTTTTCTTTCCTCATGATCTTTATGGTCCTGTAGAACAGCTTCTAGTTTTTCTCGACATTCTATTCCGGTCTTTCTACAATGTCCTCCCAGGAGTTTTGTTTTCCTGATACCACTGTTTTCTTGGTTTCCGATTTGAGTATTACCTACTTCTGTCTTTCCTGCTGTATTATTGGCTTTCAAATATTATTTTAACTTCTGTCAACCAGTGTTCTCTTTATATCCTTCTTGACAAGATTTTGCTGCAGCTGCCTTGAAGGTACCGGTAGTCTAATCGTCCAATGACGCAGGCATCTGGGTCTCGTGTTTCGGCTAGAGGAAACCTTGAACGCGAAATAGCCAACATCTGTTTCCTAATGTTGTACAATTGTAAGAATTTTTATTGAATTAAATTATGATGAATTTGTATTGGCTCCTTTTTTTTCCTACTAACCCTGTGTATAGATTCCCATGACTTTTGAGTGGATCACAATTGTTATAAATCTTAATTGCTCTTAAAATATCTCTAGTTAAAGGTTCGATATATGTTCTAACTCCAAGACATCAAATTTTGTTTCCACAGAACATTTCCTGGTATTCCACAGTCTAAAGGTCAAATTTGTCAAATGTTCCGAAGCTGCAATTACCTGCAGAAGTCGTGTGACCCATATTACCGCCAAAATCCCAGCAAAATGGAAACACGCCCCTACTGTGTCTGCAGAAAAACAGCAGCGCAAAATGCCGAACGACTTTCATGTCCGAAGGTTGCAGACGACGGAGGAGAATGCGAAATCCCAAGACGGGAGCTGATGGTGGCTCAGTGGAATCTTCCTTGCTTGTGTCTGTACACGTTTCGTGCGGTGTATCCGTACAGGTTAAAGTCAGTACCAGAGATAAATAGTCAGGCAGAAAACACGGACCAAAGAGAATATGGCGCTTTAAACTGGTACACGAAAGAATGGACTGTCACAGGTTCAGCTTTGCAGTTCTCTCAATGCCCTTGTTAGATCATTGTAAGGTAATCAGCCTTGATTGATTCATCGTTCGGCTCCAAAAGAAGCATAGGGCTACCACTACAGTTGTCCTCTTTAAGCGAAGCCTGTATCCAAGTATTTGTAGTGGCGGTTTCAACAGCAATAATTTTACAAGATGAGCTTGCAAGTATCATGCACAACCTTCAACAAGGAAAGTGTTTACGAAGATTTCAGTCGTTCTTTTCCTTTAATTTCTGGAAACACTCAGTATGAGGTAAGGAACCTTTACTTACTTAGTCGCTCCTCTTCTATCGTGAGGTGTAGAGGTTTGCCAGAGAGAACGCCATACTGGCCTCTTTCCAATCCAGCCCTCGATCACTTATGGACTGTCGTATGTTGTCTTCCCAGCGTACTTTGAGACGCCTTGAAGGTCTGCCCCTTGACTTTTTATCTCCCATGACCGCTTTGGTATCCGATCTTCTTCCATTCTACAGACATGGTCACTGTCGCTGGAATTGCTCCACTCCTGTCTGCAGGGGTTGGACTTCGAGATTACTACGTATTGTCTGGTTACTGATCTTGTCCCATTTTGTCACCTGAATTGCCTTTCTTAGGTACCTCATTTCTGAAGTTTGCAGTTGCGTTTCTTGGGCTGTAGTCATTACCCATGACGCATATCCGTATGTCAAGACAGGCACATAGGTTGAGCGGTATACATCCATCTTTGTTTTCCTGCTTATTTATCTTTTGCTGAGGAATTCTATGTTTATTGTATGGAAACGTCTACCAGCCACTGTCCTTCGTGCAGATAACTCTTCTTTGATTCCTCCCCTGCTGTCTATTACCACTCCTAGATATTTGAAGAGGCTGACCTGCTCTAGTGCTCATCCCATCTCTGGAGTTGCTGATGTGCATTCCTCTCATCTTCAACTCTTCTTCCCAGACCTGCAAGTTGATCTAGAGATGTGTCTCGGATTTCGTAATCACGGCCACGTCATCTGCAAACGCTAGCTCCGATACGTAACATGGTCTAATCTGCCAGTACCCTGCATCATACTTTCGTGTCCTGTCCTTGCAGGCTTTGATGACTTCATCCATAAGTATGAAAAGGTACGGTGATAGAATGTCACCGTTTCTTATTTCCGCTAGTGGTCCTGAACTCTGACTTTTGATTTGATGTCCACACATAATTTATGCATGTTTTATAGAACCTCTGTATGACAGAGATCATGTGTCCTGGCATGTTCTTCCTTTTCAGGCACTCCCAGAGTTTGTCCCAAGGGACTTTATCAAATGCCTTCTCCAAATCCAAAAAGCAGAGATGTATCTCTTTATCATACTCAAAAGCCTTTTCACTCAGCTGAGTGTAAAGATAATGTCTCGAGTACTTGTTTGCCACTTGTTACCCAAGTACCCAAGTACTCGAGTACTTGTTACCCACATTGATTCTCGTCCATATTTGGCTATGGTAGACCTTTTAATCGCCGTACTAGAATCCTAGAGTAGACTCCCCAGGGACACTAGGAAGGGAAATAACTGATTTTTGTCACCCTTTTTAAATATTGGTATTATTATTGCAACCTCCCAGTCTATTGGTATCTTCTTGTGGCGCCAAGCTGCGTTGAGAATCTTCATGAATAGTATCTCTCCTGCCGTTCCCATGTATTTAACCATTTCTGGTGTTATGCCATCATGTCCTGCTGCTTTACCAATCTTAATTTTCTCCAATGCCACATTTAATTCTTCCATTGTGATTTTATCGTTCCCCTCTATGGCTTCCTCCTCTTGAATTAGGACTTTTACTTACTAAATTTTTTCCTCCACTCCAAGAAGATCTGAGAAATATTCTTTCCATCTGTTCATTACCTCTTCTGGGGCGGTCAACAGCGCACCTTGTTTATCTTTAACAAATTTCAGGGGGCATTCCTTTTCCTTCCTCATGTTCTTTAAGGTCATGTAGAATAGTTTCCGGTTTTCTCCAGCGTTATTTTCCAGTTTCTCTCCAAATTATTACAATGATTTATGTTTGGCCTTGAGCACAGTCTTCTTTGCTTCTATTCTAAAATTTACATATTCTTTATATTTATTTATTTGATCTTCTGTATTCCTAGCCCCTAGGTATTGCTTCCATGTCATTTTCTTTTCTCGTATTATTCTTTTTACTTCTGTCCACCGTGGTGTACCTTTTCTCTTTTACCATTCTCTGGTTTGACCTCTACTGCAGCCTCTTTGAGGATGTCTTTGAATTTTACCCAGAGCATTTCCATATCTTCAGATTCCTCTTTCCTTTCTATTGCTGTTGTTATGAGCCCTTGGTATCTCTTCTTAACATCTGGTTCTCTTAGTTTGTAAGCATTAATTTTATTTTCTTCTTGTGTGTTATGTTTCTTGCTTGTTGGCTGGACAACTTTTTTCAATTTCTCTCTTTATTTTAACTAGGTGGTGGTCGCTTCCTATCTCTGGTCCTCTGAACACTCTAGCATCCTTTACATACTTGAAATCAGTTTTCCTCACTATTACATAGTCAATTATAGATCTTTCATTTCTTGCCGGCTCACATCTTGTGTAGGCATGGATACGCTTGTGTGGAAACCTTGTATTTGTAATAACGAGGTTTTATTCTCGGCAGAATCTCAGCAGTCGTTTCGCATTGTCATTTAAGACATCTTCTCCATACCTACCGATCACTCCATCCCATCTAGAATAATCGTTTCCAACTCTTGCATTGAAGTCTCAAAGGAGAAGTATTTCATGATGGCAATCGTCAATGGTCCTTTGAAGGAGCTCATAAAATTCATATTTTATGTCAGTGCTCTCATCTTCGTTTGGTGCATACACAGTGGCGATATCTATTTTACTATCCTCCTCTTGTAGACTTAGAACCATCAGTCGTTCTGAAATGAATTTCCATCCTTTAATGTTTGCTTTGTTGTTACTATTCACTATACAGCCAACCCCTGCTCTGGCTCGTTCACTCATGGGAACTCCGCTGTAGTATAGCATGTTGCCATCATGGTCCAGAACGCCCTGCCCTTTTTCTTTGTTTCTGTAAGTGCCAGGACTGTCAATTTTGCTCTCTTCATCTCCTCTATTAGTTCTTGTTCTTTTCCGTTTATACTTCGTACATTCCATGTTCCGTAAATCGTGGTCCTTATTTCTCGCCTGTTCGTCGCCGTTGAGGTCAGTCCGGTTTTCTCTATGTTTTTATTTGTAATCGTTTTTTTAAGACAAACAGGTGATTAGTCTGTTGTGTCTTTGCATGGTGGAGGGACTGCCTCCTTACAGCCTCCATGCCTGCCGACCCGTTTTTGTCCACGACTGCTTATTTATTCGCAGCTAACCTCCAAATTAGGAGGTCTTTCAGCAATCCGCAACCCTGCTGACGCGCCTGGTACGCTTCAGGGGTAAAGAACCTACCATATGTAATTTATTTTGGGATGCTATGCAAATCCACATAGAAATTAGTCATTCATGTGCATTTTATTGACGCTGTAACGTTGGAAACCCTGTGTAAAATGACTACATGATGTGGCCTTCACCTTCTGTACTGTTTAGTTAATGTGTTAAAAATATATTTCCACCATCTTCATGTTTGTTAGGATATATGAAACCATTTATATTCTAGCCGTTCTGTTCTTGCCGTCCAATAAAACATGTCATTGCCTCTTTGCTTTAAGATTTTTCTTCACCAATATTTCACGTTGTTATTGTAATTCTGCAACATTCCTAGTAGCTATTGCGTCAACCAACATTTCGAAAATTGTAACTTGTGAAATGAGATGCCTGAGAAAAGACATTGACGTAACAAGAAGAGACTGAATAAAAAAAAATACCTACATCAGAAAAATTGTAGGTAAAACACCCTTCTAAGAATACATGCATAGACAGAAAGTGGTTTGGTCATGTCATGAGAATGAAACCAGATCGGTTGCCATTAAAAACAGACAACAGTAGCAGATCGAGGTTTCAAGCCAAGGTAAGACTGTGAGGCAAATGGATAGACAATATCAAAGACATCCTCTGCCAGCATGGGCTCAACACATCTGGCCCAAGAGCAAGGTCCACAGCTACCCACTACGTTTCACAGCATCAGTAAAAGTAAATATTTCAAAAGACGGTTAACTATTCAATAGCTTTCCATAATACCGACTCCTCGACTCACTTCGCAAAGATATTTACACACGCAAATATAAACATATATGTTTATGTGCGTATGAATACTCGATATGATGTAGGTAAAGTATTTCCATGAACCTCCTAACATCTCCTAGGCAGGCTATCCCCACGTCCCCAGGAGACGTGAGGCATTTATGTTCTGTCTACTTGCCCCATAGCTAGTCATTCTGTACCTTCCAAATTAAGGATTGTCAGATTACTGGCCTTGTTAAAGAAAGTCTTGGATAACCATCAGAGCTGTTGCGACCACCTCAGTCCCCATTCTCATACTGAAAGATGGTGTCATGTATGCTCTGATCTGTCATGCTCTTGAGATTGACAAAGCTGGAGTGGTCAAACGTTCAAACTTAACTTGAGATTGACAAAGCTGGAGTGGTCAAATGTACATACTTAATGTATAAGTTGTCAGGCACACAAATGGAAGAGAGCCAAGGACAGAGAAAGAATAGGGAACATAATGACAAGGAAGTGTATGAAGCGGTGTATGATCTTCTTGGAGAGAAAGAGACAGGTCAAAAAATTGGCAAGCAGCCGTATGTAACAAACTTGTGGACAAGCATGCAGAAGAGACCCAGATATCATCACTAGAATAGCAATATTCTGGACACCAGAGGAAGGAACAAGAGGCTGATCTAGAAGACAGCTTTGTGAAGACCCATTTAAGTCGTAATGAAAATCATAGACTAGAAATGAAACACCATCCGAAGGATGGTGACAGGACAAGCCAAGTGGAGGGAGTATGTTGTTGCCTCAAAAGATGCCGCCAGGAATAATCATCACATCAGTCCATGGCAAGGATCGTTGAAGAGGAAGAAATGAAATTAGACAAATAGTAAAACAGATGGACGGGGAAAAAAACTGAAGCAAAGGAGATGAATAGTGCCTGAATATATTCAGGAAACAAGTTACCAATGTAACCAATGATGCGCATAACTGGAACCCACTGAGAAAAAGATTGAGCAGGTAAAAAAGAGCTACAGCAATAGAAAAGGAGAGCACAGAAGTGTGAGCAGTTTGGGTAAAACTGAAGGTTGCAGCCTAAAATAGAAACGTGCTTCACTTGCAGTACAATGTGAGAATGTATACGCTGATTGATGATAACCATCATAACTTGTGGAGGTGACAGCTTACAGCAATTATATGACAGCTTAGAGCCATTACATGACAGCTTACAGCAATTACATGACATCTTACTACCATTACAAGACAGTTTACATCAATTACATGACAGCTTAAATACATTACATAAGTCTTTATCAATTACATGGCAGCTTACATTAATTTAATGACAGCTTTCAATAATTCCATGACAACTCACTGCAATTTCCCAACTCAATGCACAAAAGATATGAATAAGAATTGTCTTTTCTTTGTCCACCTCATTTCCTTAGGCGAAGTGTGTTGTAAAATGTTTGCGTCTTACAATTTAATGCATCTAGCATTTTTGAAACTAAGCACTAGTTACAGGCATCAATCAAACACTGAAGCCAAACAATCACAAAGTGAGGTGACCTGAATTATTATAAGTCACTTTCAACCAAATACACAATTTTGATAAATTTTTATTTTCAACATGAATCAATGCATAGTCAATATTAGCGTTATTGATTTCTGAATATTCAATCAATTACCCTGGACAGAAGGAGGAAATAATAGAACACCATAATCTTGATTGTCTGTCAATGTCAGAACTATTGACTATCAATTCCCTTCATTATCAACACTATGGGGGTTTCAAAACAACCGAAGAGAACCTGCACATTCAACCATCTAGCACAGGGATGAATGAGGATAGCAAAAGTTCGTTATATCAGGTAGCATAAATATCAAAGTTCAAATCTAAGACTCCTCTGATTATAAGCTTGTACTCACATGTGGATGATGATTTGTGTCATCCTTGTTTATTCTTCGTTGGATGTGTGATCTTGATTCCGTCAATGTGATCATACCTACAGTTCATCTTAGCAATAAATCTTTATTATGCCACAATACCAAGATTTCCATAAGACATGCTATTCGGTCAACTCTATTTGGTCTCCTCAGGTAGGATTAATTGATGCAGAACATCAGTTACTGTCTGAATTATTGGACATTCGGGATCTACCACCAATGTTTCGCCATTTAGTTAACATCAAACGTTATCTTATTTAGACTGACCTTACAAAGCAGACTAACTGGCATATATTTTTTTCGCCTCTTTCTTCTGATAAAAATGCCTTTGATCTCTGGGTAGTGAGATCGGACTCTCGTTTTCAATATCAAACATGGTAAATATTTCTGGGCAGTTGCAAATCGAAAAGTGTAGGCTTAACATCTGCTGTCCGGACAAAATTCAAGTTAAAAATCTACCCAAGTTATTTGTACTTTTCCTCGAGTGGTTTGTTAAGAGCAGCTATAAATGGCATCCAACTGGTTGGAGGTCTACTGAACTCTAGTGTTTGAATCTATTAAGATGGACTTGCACATCGGTTAAACCATCCTCCAAGAAACTGGTTGTATACAGACTCTGTAGAGTCTTCTAAACCAGTATAATGACGTTAAGTTAAGTATATGCAACTTTTTGTTAATATTGAGTTATTTCCATTAGGAGGAAATTTGTTTTCTGTGAAATTCTAATGTTGTGGTACTCTGTGTAATGAAATTAGGAGTTCAAAAGCAGAGAAATTATTTATTATTTGATCATGCATCTGAATTACATGTTGATATTCAGTACAAGTTTGATTTAGACAGACTTTGAAACACACAACAGCGAAAGCAGCAATGCTGTAGATGGGACAAACCAACAATTTGGATATCTGCCAGGAGTAAAATTTATTTTTTAAATTATGTTCTATCCCCACCTCGTCGGGGAACTGAGACGCTAGTCTAGTCAGGCACAAAATACTGACCAGGATGTCGCATCAGGGTTAATACACTGACCAAGACCACAATCTCTCGTCTGTGTAGTGTCCCCTGGAAACGGGCTGTTTCTAAGGCATCCTGGCTGACGAGATGTGGATCGATGTGATCCCCATGTGAGCCACGCAGATAAAGCCAAGCATAGCACAACTGCCTGGAGGACCACAGTCCACCTTCAACAGCATGCCCGGAATGTGAGGAAAGCTACTACAACCCGCCACTTAACCTTTTAAGCGTGCAAAAACGAGTAAACTTACTCATTGTGGGCATTAAACAACAAACTTCCCTGCCTCGTCAGTATTGACCTTTAACACTCCATACCAATATATATTTTTGTTATAAATACTTCATGTCATAGACAGTTTCTTCTTCTTCTTCATCGTACGCAGTCAGACATCAACCTTAATTTTTTCGAAAAAAGCAGCGGTCATCCTGAGGCTGTCGACACTGCCATAGAGCTTGTCTAGTGTTGCCACTGGTGATGGCCACATCTGCTCTCTGATCCTTGTATGTCGGGCAGTTTTGCAGCTACCACACGGGCATTCGTCAGTGCCACCTATCTTCAATTTGTTGAATAGGTGGTACCTCAGTCTATTGTGGCCAGTGCGAAGTCTGAAGACCACGACCTGCTCTCTTCTGTTCAACTGGTAATAGGCATCATTTTTTGTGTAGCCAGTATGTTCGGTTTCCCATTTGGATAAACAGTTTAAGTATGTGAGCCAGAAGATCTTTAGATTGTAATTTTAGCTTGATATACAGAGTTGTGGCACTTGACATGGGCTAAGACACAAGTCTGCAAAATTAGGTAGAACAAGAAATGGTTTAACATCATTTGCTCTTTAAATCACAATATAGACTTGTTTATCCTTCCTGATAAAGAAAGGCACCCCCCTATAGTGCAAGTTATGTTGAGACCTCAATATTGATGATAAACTTTAGAAAATATCTGCTTAACTTCTGAGCATGCATGATCATTATTTGCATCATGGTAGTAACGATCATGGCTAGACTGCTTATCTCCCTTCCTGGCAGCAAAGCGAGCAGGCAAATAACCTGAAGATAATTCCTCACAAGGCTGAAGAATAGGTATAACAAAGTATCTAACACTGCATCCTCTATAGCAGTATCTTTTATTTGTTTAATTTGGCATACCAATCTCCCCTTTTTTGTAACATAGGTTTAACAATATTCATTTTTTTTTAACATAGGCATAAAAATCTCCCTATTTGTAACATAGTCTTAACAATCTCTCTTTTTTATTAACATTGGCATAACAATCTTTATATTACACAAGAAGGCACTGATACTCTCTTCAGACTATGGACAAATGCTAATTACACATTTCCTTCAATAACAGCTTCACCAATACTGTAAACAGATAATACAATTAGACATTTTCTGCAAATCAGCTCTCAAAACATCAATTAGACTAAGTCACTCCTCATTTAACATAGGATGCAAAAGTCGTCTTTTTCTCCTCATGTGGTATGAACATTATTTGATTCCTCTCTCCTGTAGGCCTCATGTCTACAATATTGGCTAGCCTGCTACATGTCCAAGCCTCCGTATTCACGTCTTACAAACTTAGCAGGTTACAGTATAACTATTCTATGTTCCCCTTACAAACCTTGCTAACACATGGGCAATAAACCATTAAAAAAGCCACAACAACAGAAAAGATCAAATTGACTAGGAAGGCCACAGCTTCTACTG
This sequence comes from Ariolimax columbianus, assembly GCA_036924085.1. Classification (NCBI taxonomy): domain Eukaryota; kingdom Metazoa; phylum Mollusca; class Gastropoda; order Stylommatophora; family Arionidae; genus Ariolimax; species Ariolimax columbianus. The sequence continues at coordinate 79,987,146 of JAVGWX010000007.1, read as the reverse complement.
TAACCATGAAAGAATGCAATTTATTCACTATAACTGTCTCAAATAAACCCAGTAGGCTATCAACACTGTATGAACTGGTGCAATGTCACACAGCACAAGTGCCATAACCAGGAGTAGAATTGATGAGCTATCAACACTGTATGAACTGGTGCAATGTCACACAGCACAAGTGCCATAACCAGGAGTAGAATTGATGAGCTATCAACACTGTATGAACTGGTGCAATGTCACACAGCACGAGTGCCATAACCAGGAGTAGAATTGATGAGCTATCAACACTGTATGAACTGGTGCAATGTCACACAGCACAAGTGCCATAACCAGGAGTAGAATTCATGAGCTATCAACACTGTATGAACTGGTGCAATGTCACACAGCACGAGTGCCATAACCAGGAGTAGAATTGATGAGCTATCAACACTGTATGAACTGGTGCAATGTCACACAGCACGAGTGCCATAACCAGGAGTAGAATTCATGAGCTATCAACTCTCAATGCCCCCACACGTGATCAAGACACTGAGCAGCACATGAGCTGCAGTGATCAGTGACCCATAGCTGTCTCTAGCGTCAGGGCCAGCGAACCAGAGCTGCCAAGACCCTGGATAACAGGCTGCAATAGAGCAGACTGGCTAAGGAGAAGGGGATCAAAGTGGGAAAACTAACCCGATACTCAAATGCCTGCTGAAGTCGGACCAAAAGGTGCAAATATCGCAGTCAAGCTGTAAACTACAACAACGCATTCCGTTCTCTGGACTACATTCTGCTACTTAAGCCCTTGCAGGGCTTGGTAATGGGAGATTGAGAACGAACAAATCCAAGCCATATGCTCCCACACAGCTCTCAACTCAAGCTAAATGTTCCTAAACCATGCTCAGCACATAACCTCTAACATTGATATCTTCTCCTAAACGGTGTTTACGGCAAGTGACAAGATGAGGATGATGATGAAACCAACTGAAAACGTGACTGTAAAATTGTCACTTAAAGATCTTTGGAAGAAAGTCTTGAATACACGTGCTTTCTAGTTGAAACACAAAAGTGTGTAAACCAAATTAGACAGCCGAAGTAGGACATAAAATACAAGCACACATGCATGTGCATTATGACATGAACCAACATGATGAGATCACTCAAAAAGGATATCAATCAAACAAAAACTCTCAGCACCCGATGAAGCAGACGTATTCAACAAATACATGCTGGACCCTGGTTCATCAGTACCAGATCTTCCTTATTTGCTGTTCATGGTTTTCTAAGACAAAAACAGGCAAGCCAGCAATGCAGATTCTTTGTTTTGCATAACTAGCCTCCTTAATGGAAAAATTTCTTATGTCTTGGATGAACTGCATATTTCTTTTTAGTTGATTTGTTCATATTTGTTGATTTTGCGTCTTTAAATTTCTACAGGTTGAGGTGGCTGATCTCCATATCCAATCCTACTTAGATCATCTTTGTTAAATGCTTGACAGATTTAGTGTTGCTATTCTTTGTTCTCCAAATGGACCATGGAAATACCCAGGTGCATAAAGTGTAAGATGACCACGCCTGACTGGCTGCGCCCTCGACTCGCTCTGGTTTTTGTCATTCTGAAGTTTACTCGTTCTTTTTCTAATTATAATTCACAGCTCTTTCACCAGGCGGTATCAAGGACTTAATTCTGTAGAATTCATGTGCTTTCGTTCGGTTATGCTGCATCTTGCTGTGGATATGCCTGGCTTAAACCATGAGCAAATAGTATAATATGGTGTTGAACGCTCTGCTTGACTGTACCACAGAATTCAGCCCAGGTTATAACTATTCAAGAGCATTTCTACGTGGATACAAGCCGCCTACCTCATGGCCCCTTCCACCAGAGGAACTCTCCCAACCTCGTTTTCTCAGCACAGCAAGTGTCACACTGACCCAGAGGTGGACACAGTCCAGAGGCCCCGGTGGTGGAATGCGAGGAAATTGGTAGTTAGACATGGAAGGATGACACAAACATTAGTTCAACACATACTCCTCGCGGCCCTTTTCCTAAAATTGCGGAGTACTCAGCTCCATCTGGGGACTCTGTAGGTATTTCAGTCAACACGCTACGCACGAACAATTCTCAGTAGTTGGACATGGTAGTGGTAGATCGTCAAAAAGGGCTTTTGACACATAAGCGAACATTATTATTATAAAGAGTATTCGTGTATGAATGTATGAGACCTAGAAATCCATGACCTTTAAATAATTTGTTTAATACCAGGCTGAAAAGTACCAGTTTATCAATTTAAACAAAAATTATGGGAACATTATATCTGATGAAGCATTTCGCGCTGCATACTACTCTTAACTTGTCTGCTCCAAAATGGTGTTCACTGATGAAATAAAAAAAACCACCATCAAATTTCTTCTACAAAAAACATGGTGGGAATCAACTACTTAAGGATTTTCCAGACAAAGGATGGATTTTAAGCAGATTGACATAACTTTTGCAAAAGATAGACCAAACTGTTACTGTTGAACATTATACAAGCATCGGTCAAACATCCCATGTGCGCATGAATGACACTAACAATGCTGTTAACAGCCTTGTGCAAAGTCACGAAGCAAACCTGTCTTTCCTAATGTCAAATTGCTCATTATGTAGATGCTTCTCAAAGATCCATGGACAGAATCATCAAAACAAAAATGGGAACCAAGTAGCAATGTTTTAAGAAACATCAGGTGACAGGGTTGACTGAACACACCAAAGAGTCACAGCTTTCCCTATGCGAAGATCTTTTGCATTGTTTCCTAGAGTGTAAAGCGAGTTTCATGTTTTTCACAGATGGAAAAACTTTTTACTGTTGCTCTGTATAACCTGTAGGCAGAACGATCGGGTGAATGCACCAGTTGTTGCCAGAAAGAGACAAATATTTGCTAATCGGTTACTGCAAACCAAAGTTCAACAAATCAGTAATGGTTTCCGCTGGTATCTCCTCACTGGGTCCCACTGCAATTCATTTTATTCAACCTGGTATCAAGGCAGATGGCGGTTACTATCGCAACAAATGGTTGATGAAATTTCTTTCTGACATGAGGGAAATGGTCAAAACTTTTCATCTATCAGCTCATCAGGATAAGGATACAGTTGCGCTTCTCACTCAGGAGACACTTTGAACTGAATTTGTGGCCACCAATAGGCCAGATCTTATTCCATTACCAATTGGATTTGGGCCATTTTGCAAGAAAAATGGCAACATGGATGAGCAAACAGAGCAAGTATGGAATGCGTTAGATCAGCATACAATTGATGTTGATGTGTCGGTGAGAAGCAGTGTACCCAATCATGCGCATCTGTTGCACTTGACTGCCGTGGATATTTTATGCATCAACTGAAATTAGCAAAATGTAGGTAAACATTTTTTCCCCACTGTTCTAAATATTTAAAGATTATGGGTTTTCTTAGTCTCACTCTGTATTATAATGTATCCAAATATTTAATTTTGGTTGGAAGAACAAAAAGCATAAAAATACAACAGACTACTGCAAAGATGCTCCAAAAAGTATCTCAGATACCTCAAAATAAAAAAAGGTAAGAAATAATGTGATACGTGCATGAGGCGTGTGGGCTCAAAATAAACTCATAAAATAAAGTACATACAACCTGCAACTGATCAGGAACTGGCATACAAATATAACTAATCAAATCCTGGAGTTGAAAACACAAGCAACAGGTAAGAGGAAGTATAGATAAAGGCATATAGATGATCAGTTGATAATAAAAATTTAAATATAGCTTGGGCAAAGAAGATAAAACACACATGAGATAATTAGTCCTTCTACTGTCGGGTCTTTGTGTTTTTTCTTGTTGCTTATAGTTTCTACAGGATAGGGTAGCCAGTCCCATGCCCAACCCTACATAGCCACCTCTTATCACATGCATGGACATTAGAATGTAACTATTCTTTGCTCACATTATACCATGATGAGGCAGATACTTTGACGAATATATAAATGAAAACACTTTACTGGAGAAGTTTCCAACAACATTCCAACAGGAATAATGAAAGTCAGTCAAATGAAAAGTTTAAGCAAAATCAAATATCTTCAGGTAAGGATAAGTTCCTGCGTTAATTTTTGTGCGTTAGTTGCCAGGAATAAACACAGCATAAAGTCAAGAATAAACAATTGGCACAAAGCCTGAAATGAACGCATTGAATAAAACCACAAATAAATATATTATATTGAATAAATACATAAGAATAAGGGTATTAGCAGAAAGCCAATAATGACATAGACATTACAAGGAATAGAGTCCTCAATGTTACACCTCTAACATACGCGTGAAATGGCTTGATCAATTGAACCCTGTCTCTCGTAGAAGACATATGTTCAAGAGACTGACCTAGTTATTATATTTAGTTAAATAATTAGAGGAGGCCCATAGCCATAAAGATAGAGCTAGAATTATAATGGCAAAAAAAAGGAGAGAAACAGAATACTTACTATAAAAATACAAACTTGTGGGGGGATGAAGAGTAGCATCTGGTCAGGCAAAACATACTGGCCAAGAACATCATCTCTGCTTCCTAGTAGCCCTCCCTGGAAATGAGCTGTTTTCATGGCAGCCTGGCTAACAAAGTGAGGGATCGATGTGATCCCCGTAGTAGTGAGTGACACACAGATGAAGCCAAGCTTAGCACAACCGCCTGGATGAACCCAGTTCATGATCAGCACACTCGGGATGTGAGGAAAGCTACTGCAACCCGCCACTTAACGTCCTTTTCAGGGCGCACTAAAGAGTAACCTACTCATTGTGGGCATTCGAAAACAACAAGGATGTGGCAGTAAAATCCTACGCCAAACCCAGAAGGGCAGAAGAGGACAGACAAAAAATGAAGTGAGACACTTCATAAAGAGTCTTTAAAACCAGACGGAGGGCTGAAAAACTAATGAATATGATTAAAAATGAAGTGAAATGCATACACATGAGTGTGATGTTAAAAATAAAGTGAGAAAATGTTACAGGGCCAAAAATAAAGTTTTCACGCTAGCGTCCAGGACTAGTGAACCAGAGCTGCCAAGACCTTTCTACACCTCCACACGGTGATCCTGGATATTAGGCTGCAACAGAGTAGACTGGCTAAGGAGAAGGGATCGATGAGGGAATTTTAACCTGGTACCAAATAAAATGGCTGCTGAAGTCAGATGTGTTAGACCGAAAGGCGTAAATATCGCAGTCAAGCTGTAAACTACGACAACGCATTCCGTTCTCTGGACTACATTCTGCTACTTAAGCCTTTTTCAGGGTTTGGTAGCGGGAGACAGAACAAACGAAGCCAAGCCAATCAATGCAGAGAAACCACACAAAAATAAAACGAAGGAGAAAACAGAAACCTTGCAACAATATAAAATGATTATACAAAACAATAACTGTGCAAACAATTGTATATGAAACAACCAAGTTTTATTTTTGCATTGAAAGAAGCCCACATGAGCAAGGCAAGATGTTGAACAATTAAAAATTTCATTCATTCACCTTTTCGCTTCAATGTGAAGCATAGGTTGTAATTGCATGTAGTCACTTTACAGGAAGTCTGTATCTGTGCTTTTGCAATGACTGGTTATAATGGCGATGTTTTTTACCATGACGCTGCCAGCCACAAGCACAACCCTCTTTAGTCATCGCTTATGACATGCTTGGAAGGTGACAGATGTATTATTCTTTTTATTCTATGTACCGGTACCACTCAGATATTTACATGTTTAGTTTACTTTCTACTTATACCGTTGAGCATCGTGGGAGTTTCAGTAGCCTGTTCTGCGCCAGGTGCATTGCCTCTGTCAATTTGAGCCCCCCCCCGTGTCTTTAAACCATCACTTTAATGTCATTGATCCACCTCCCTCTCACCCTGTAGCCAGATCTACCAGCGTTGTAAGCCATTAGTGGAAGTTGAGGGTGAATTCTCATGAAATGACCAAACCCAACAATTTTGTGCCTGAAAATGTACTCTGCAGAAGACGTAGTGCTAACCAAATTCGAATGTCCTCATTTTACATTGTGTCTTACTTGGTAACACTGATGACTTTCCTCAAACACTTCATAGGTCAGAAACACTTCATAGGTCAGAAGCTTTTACAAGTTTGGTTTGCTATAATCTGTTTCAGTCACAATTAATAGCAATGTTCCTGCAAATTATATTTTTATAATGAAAATATAGTGTTGAACTTATACATTTACAATATATATGGCGCACCAAATAGATATTGTGTTTTTGTGTAATTCTAGTGTAAACGTCACATCTATTATAAAAGATGTACGTAAAATATAACCAATAAAGTATATCAAAAATAACATTACAACTGTGATATGTAATGGGTTTTAGCAATACAAGAGAGTTTTCTAAATCAACAAATAATGCACAGAGTTCGACTTACACTCATTCTAAATTTCATCTTGCAAATTGTGACATTTGCTGAACAAAGCACTCACCACAATGGTCAACAAAAATGTGCCCCTTTGTTACTGACTAATCAATTGCACATTTGCTGATGACGAAGAGGAAGCATAAGTACATTGGTTACACATGAAAGGTCTTTCAAGAAAAGTGAGTTGATTATCCCCTAGCTACCAATTAACGATAAAGCACAAAATAACTGCAGACGACTTCTGGGTTTGCTATATATTTCATTTGATATTTAATTTAGATCACTTCTTTCTTCTGTGTTTTTCTCATTTGTTCTGTCTCTGATAAAGATCTATCTGTTAAAACAACCTTCTGTTACTGTTTTCATATCAAATTGCTTTTTAACTTTATTTGTAATTCAGCCATTGCTAGGCTAAGAGATTTTATTGACAAGGACAAAAATATTACATGCTGTCATGACACATCAAGCCAAGCACACGTGAGTTTCATGTTTGCCACAATTAATATCAAGTGACTTTTATTTACACTGTCTGTCTTCTAGATTTTACTGAACCCAGAACTGTTCACTTTACAGATAATATATATTTTAAGATTTTTTTCAATTACATCATTGGTGCGCAGCATCTTCCAGTGAAAATTTACTCCAAAGTCGCTCTCTCCGTAGGAGGTGAAATTAAAACACACATTCACATTTTGAGCATTTAACGCTAAGGATTTCTTATTGATACCAATAATGGAGGAAAAACAAATCCTTTATCATATGTCAAAATTACATGAAAAAAAATATTTACCAAATGTTTATAATAAGTTGATATACTAAGTGAACAAAACAAAAATGGTTAAATATAGATTTGGTTCGCAGACTGTCACTGGACTCTTTAAGGACCATAAGTAATCCATACAGACCCAAGGTTGCAAATCACTGTTTCACAAAGCAAACTTTGGAAACAATAAATTGTTAACAGCATTCTTTTTTCTTAAAGACACTCAAATCCACATACTCCTTACATTCTTCATACACACTGCTCTCCACAAAACTACACACATCTTGCCATGACCTCTCTTGTGTGTGAAGGCATAATGAGCAATCAAACCATCTCAGCCTTGTTCAATAAACAAATTTTTCTTAACAGATGACTGAACACAGTTATCATTCAAAACTAAACCACTTTAATCTTGATAACAGCATTCAAAAAGCTTCTTTTCAAATGACTAAATTGTATTAAACCACACATTTACATTAAAGCACTTCATTTTTTTTTAATGAAGACCGGTAAATGCGTATGAGGAAAGTTTAATCGTGTTAATTCTTGACTGGTATGCTGATGTTCATGTCGTTGCACACTTCTCTGATAGCCTTTAACAGGATCCGCATGTCCTCTGGGTGAAGGTCGCCTATAGTGCCAATCCTGAAGCAGTCAATATCCAAAACTTTTCCAGGGTAGATAACCAAGTCTGATAAAAATACACAAAGACAGACATGCAACAGTTACAATTATTTATGTAATCGTTTCATGAGAATATATTCTCTCGTCTCATTTTCACTTCCAACAAAGCACAGAAATACCACTGTAGTTATCTTGCATGATGTTTGTGATAAAGCCCATGAGTGTTCTGGCAGTAGTTGTAAAAAGAAAGCCAGACTGATGGGACATTGTGGGTGGAGCTTAGGAAGATGTCTTAACCCATTCAATCCGAGCTGATCAGAAAAACTCAAAACTGAATTTCCAGGGCAAGTGGAATAGCTTCGCAAAAATTAGAAGTACTTGGGTAATAAAATGAATAAAAAATACAATTTTTAATTTATTTGTGTGATTCAAACTCCAGTTTACAAATAAATGGAAGAGATACTCTTCTGTGCACATGTTTTTTGTGAGTGTCATGTATGTTGGATGCGAAAAATTAAACAAGTGAAGAAGAAAAAATATATCAATATAAAATGTCAATTCCACTCTTGTCAATTTTGCTGATAAATGTCCAAGTGAAAAGAAATCTCCCTTGGTTCATTGCAACTAGTCCATATTTCATCTTCTTGTCTGACTTTCAAGTATACACCTCAAAGTTATAGAGGTATCTAATATGAGGATTTACGGCACACTAAATTTTAATTCAAGGACACGGTTTTGTTTTTTTATATATTGCTTGAACTGAAGTCATCCTGTAAAAGCAGCCATAGCTTCATTAATACTAATATCCTGTTCAGGCTTCATTAGTTCTCTGGACTTGGCTAAAATAAGATCAAATAGAGGTCTAATCTTAAACATTGCATCATGTCCTCGTGGAATGAATTTGGAATTATCGAGGTGCAAATTTCTTTCTTGACATTACACTTGGCACTGCATGCACATTCAACAGTTCATCAGTAGACCAAAACATTTTGTAGGAGGGTAACTGGTGAACTCCAAACATAGTTAACATAAAGAAAGCCTGTCATGTTATCAGGAGAAACAGGTTTACACGAAGGATCTTTTTTCCCTAAAATTTTGATGCAGACATATGCATTGGTTTGCTCAGCCCAGTACTTAAAAAATGTCAGGTAGAAATGATGAAAATGTAATCAAAAGCAGTGTAATCTGGATCTATGTCATCTGCAGGACTTGTTTCCTCACTAAATATTTAAATACTGATATACTCAGTTGCTTTGACCATTCTCTATCACCCCTATGGCCTGGCTGTGGGGTGGGTCATATTGTCGCCGTATTTAAAGACTGATTTACTCATTTTTAAACTCAAATGATGTAAGCTCCACAGGTATTTGTATCTTTCAGACACAATAGTAAATGTATATTTTGTGTGTTTGTTTTATCAAAGTATCGGAGGTTTTTTCTGATGTCCAAACATAAAATACAATTATTGTTTCAATTATGGATATCGCAGGAGAACAAGTTTCCATCTTTCAGTTACAGAGCTATTAAATTGTTACCTGTTTATGTGAGAAGACTATCAACCTGGTTAGTGATCAAAACCAGAGAAACCAAATGCATGTGTCAATGCAGTGCTTCATCTTACAGAAACAATGCTGCACTACGGTTATCAAATATTCTAACAAAGAAGCAGCAAAAGATTTCACACTAACTATATCTAACTGAAATAATGCTGTATTAAAAGTTCAAGACGTTCTATTATTAGCATTTGTATTTACTCCTGTTTCTGGTTATATTAAATAACTATAGAATTTTCATTTTATAATATTAGATTTAAAAACTATTATAAATAACTTCATCAATACTAATATCGTGTTCAGGCTTCATTAGTTCTCTGGAATTGGCTAGAATAAGATTAAATAGAGGTCTAATCTTAAAAGTTGCAATCTTAAAATATTATAAAAATAATGGTATATTTTTTTTTGTCTGCGAATAACGTTTCCTATTTTCACTGATCCGTGAAAAATGTTTCCTGTTTTGATGTGTAAAAAGGTTTTCTTCTTCTTCTTCGTACGCTGTCAAACGTCAACCTGTAAAAAGGTTGGGAAACACTGGTTTACAGGAAAGCAAAGGAAACAAAAAGCAGAGAAAAGCACAAGCTTTCACTGCATAGGGGAACTTATGGAAACAAAAATAAATTAAATCCAACATGAAAATACAATGTAAAGTCAGATCTTTTGTGTGGCCCTAAAACGAGGAGGGCCACAAATAAAGATAAAGGTGCAGATTTTCATTAATGGGTGCATGCTCAGAATATAGGGAACTGAAATGGAATGATCACTTGGATCTGAGGGGGAGAGCAGGACAGATACCAGTTCATGTAGGAAACGAGGAGACGTTATTAGATAAGTTCATACATGACGGAAACCAGTTAATAGCATTACGAGACAGTCTCTGTTCTGGAACCCAAGAGGCAAGAGAAGTAGAAGCAGGTCTACTCACTCATGGAGAGAGCTTGAAGCAAATACTAATGAGAATGGGAATATGTATGTGGTTTGACCTGGCGAGGATGTGTATTTGTTGAAAACCTATGCTCAACAGAGGGTGGTAAAGGTATTGTATGGTTGACTGATGTCAAATGTTTTACTTTCACTTGGAATGAAACATAGATAGATGCTATATATCAAAGATTCAGAAACAAATAGTATATCTGAAGTACTGTCCTATATTACAACCAAAGTAATGACAGATTCAGAAACAAAGTCTTGAATCTCAAGTACTGTCCTAAATTACAACAAAGTACACCACTACTGTGTTATAGAGGACGGCGCTGGCTAGTGGTTAAGTGACACGGCTCATGACTCGAAGGTGCTGGGTTTGATCCCCATCACAGCACCAGCCATTACCCCAGGAAAGAAAACCCTTAGAAAATGCAGGAGGAAGCTGGCTCTTACATAAAATGCATGCTGAAGCACTGGGCCGACAGGCGCAAAATAAAAACAGTGGGAAATAGAGAAATACGGCAAACGCACAACAACAAAATAAGTGTTACAGAACATACCTTTATCATTGAGCCTGCTGTAAAACTCTGTGAAATTGAAATTTGGGTCACTAGGATACAAGAACGAGGAGATGATGTATCCTGCAATCTTCTCATCTAAAAGTTCTCTGAAGCCAAGTTCTGCCATCCCTTTTTTTAAGACTGCTCTGTTTTCTTGGTATCTTAAAACAAAAATAATTATTGGTTTTCTTGAATATTTAGAAAGTTAATTTTAGATGTTATCCCATAGGATGTCATTCTTATATAGATATAGGTCCTCTTCAGTTGTCGGCAGTGTTTGTAAGAATCTTTTTCATGTCCACAAGTGTTTTGCACTCAATGAGTAGGTGTCTGTTGCATTAGGGTGAGAGCAATGTTTGCACAAGTTTTTTTTTTTTTTTTTTTGCTTAGATGTTTGCATCACTAGTTTCTACTGGCGGAGGCGCGCCATTTTCCACCCCAGACCGTAGTCAATTGGGCGATATCAGGACGCATAAACCAGTGCTTGGATGCATGTGTGCATCTGTATGTACCTATGCTAGGTTTGTGCGCCCTCAGAAGCTAGCCCAACCAAAGTGCAATGGAAGGGCTTTACCACGAGGGCGCGTGTGAAAGTTGTGCAAGGGCGTGACTGTGGGATAGAGTCAAATGAAACAGAGTGAGGTAAGAGGAGAGAGAAGGGGAAGAGTGGCTCCCCAGGGTGATGCCGCCACCCCTGCTGCCACAAGTTTAAATTAAGTACCCATATTTAACCAATATAATTAACATTTTTAAAAAGCTGCACTCTTTTAAAATTTACAAAAATAGACCACAGATAATTGATTGTGATAGTTAAATGGATGAGGTTACACTGGAGTGGATTCCAGGAAGCACAGAACTGAAACCTTCCAAAAATGTTGCACAGGGTGCAGAACATTGTCGTTCTCACTATAGGACCACATTTGCAATACCACCATCAGCAGTCAAAGCTGCTTCAATGATGATGTAGATACATAGAAAGCACAGGTGGGCCAGCATCTTTGACAATAAGATGGAACATGCAAAGTGGCCTTTTGGTTGCCCATCACCTTTAATCATCGACCCAGATGGAGAAATAGCCCATGACAAGACTTTAGTCAAGCATGGTACTCCAAGGCAAAAGACAGATCAGTTTATTTGACTACTTGGCGTAGGTCACATACTGTTCCTAAATTAACACAAGGATTACAGTACAGTATAAAGAACTCATTCTTATCAAAATACTTCAAACTTCTTACACATTATTATCAAACCTTGCAAGATCTATGGGGTCCATGCACTGTCGTCTCCACTTTCAAAAATGAAAAGGACTGAGCACATATGGATGCTCAGGTGCAATGGATTCCGTTATATGAACATTTTCAGTTTTTCCAAGATAGTTTTAAGTGAAAATCAAAACGTTATGATGGAAAGATTACAATTTGAAAAGTAAAAAAAAAGTGGCTAAAGTTATTCAAAATACCTTTTAGCTCGTCCTGCAGTACTTCCTTCTTGCTCAAACTCTATAAGACCTTGTTTGAATGCTAGCATGGCATGAGTGGCTGGTGTGAACCTAAACTGGTTGGTTTTGTCCAGCTGCTTGACCTGATCATAAAGATCCAGGCTCAAAGTACGAGAGTTGCCTAGAGTTAATAAGATCATTAAGACATGTTCAATTTTGGTCTCTTTTGTTGGGTTATTCTGGACACTAATTTTCTACATTTCTGGAAAAATGCATGTGTGTGCATGTATGTATGTACGTATGTGTATGCATATACGAGGTATGTTAATGCAATGTAACTTCACTAGCAGTTTCTTGTTAAGAGAAAAAAGAAGAATTTGAGGTGACTTAATACAGGTTTATAAGCAAGGTAATGTCAATGAAACTGGTTGCACACAACAGACTCTGCAGAGTCTTCTAAACCAGTATAAAGATAAGGTAAGCATCACATTCTACATTTTAACAAAATCCTATGTGAATTCAATCATTTTTTCTGCCATGACAAAGCGACATAATGTAATTCACACATGTATGGACAAAAAAACTACTGCTAACAAACCAGAAGAGCAGGTCAGACGTGACTCAGACTACATGCATTTTAAGTTAAGAGGTCAACCTATGCCTACCAACGTATGGATGTATCCCATGGTTCTGTAATAATGATATATACATATGCACACACACACAAGCAAATAAAAAGTCACCAGAGTGGTTCATGGAGTAAACAGAATAGGGCCAGTGTTTCCTTTCCAACTTGTCATAAGAGATGACTAAGGAGTGTTGTGCATGCATCAGGCAACATCACTGTGTAGAATCTATAGCTCTTAAAACCACAATGCAAATAATTGGATTCATGCTTCCCTAAAGGTTGGTAAACCGAGTGTGGTGCAGAACCTATACTTGATCATGTGGAGTGATAGAAACAAGAGATGAGCAGTGGTTGCTCGTGTGTTATCAGAAATGGGACAAATAACAGTTACATTGTACCCTACTAGACATGTCATAATCATTGTAGCCAGCCTTTGATGAAAAAATAATTGATCTGATACGAGTGAATACTTTGTGCATGACAACTCATCTGTGAGGGTTATATACACCAGAGAATGGAGGGTGTTCCAGCAGTGATGGTTTCTGGAAGCAGATATACTTGATGTCACTAGTATCTTGCACTGCCTTCTTTAGCCACAATTTATAACATGCTCGAAAGGCTTTCATGGTTCTATTCTTTGCTCCTATGGACCCACAATGGTGTCATCTGTGGACTAGATGTAGACAAACCTACTAGGTTTCCACAAGGGTGACATCTGTGGACTAGATGTAGACAAACCTACTAGGTTTCCACAAGGGTGACATCTGTGGACTAGATGTAGACTAGATGTAGACAAACCTACTAGGTATCCCCAAGGGTGACATCTGTGGACTAGATGTAGACAAACCTACTAGGTTTCCACAAAGGTGACGACAGTGGACTAGATGTAGACAAACCTACTAGGTTTCCACAAGGGTGACATCTGTGGACTAGATGTAGACAAACCTACTAGGTATCCACAAGGGTGACAGTGGAATGGATGTAGACAAACCTACTAGGTATCCCCAAGGGTGACATCTGTGGACTAGATGTAGACAAACCTACTAGGTATCCCCAAGGGTGACATCTGTGGACTAGATGTAGACAAACCTACTAGGTATCCACAAGGGTGACAGTGGAATGGATGTAGACAAACCTACTAGGTATCCACAAGGGTGACTGTGGACTAGATGTAGACAAACCTACTAGGTATCCCCAAGGGTGACATCTGTGGACTAGATGTAGACAAACCTACTAGGTATCCACAAGGGTGACATCTGTGGACTAGATGTAGACAAACCTACTAGGTTTCCCAAGGGTGACAGTAGACTGGATGTAGACAAACCTACTAGGTTTCCACAAGGGTGACATCTGTGGACTAGATGTAGACAAACCTACTAGGTATCCACAAGGGTGACATCTGTGGACTAGATGTAGACAAACCTACTAGGTTTCCCAAGGGTGACAGTAGACTGGATGTAGACAAACCCACTAGGTATCCACAAGGGTGACATCAGTAGACTGGATGTAGACAAACCTACTAGGTATCCACAAAGGTGACGACAGTGGACTTGATGTAGACAAATCTAGAAGACAATATCCACTGCTTTATAATGTAAGTAGTTGAATCTATATCCGAACAACACACCTTTACATTTGTCTATGACTTCATTTCTGGCAATGACAAAGGCAAACCCTGGCACACCCTGCAGACATTTGTTGGCCGAGCTGATGAATATGTCTATTCTGCTTTGCTCCAGATCTACAGGCACAGCACCAAAACTGCTGATAGCATCCACTAGGTAAATCGTCTCTGGAGAAGATGGAAGATTAATAGTTGTGTCAATATTACAGTCAAGTACATCATCTACCCCTTCTACTGAATCCCCCCATTTTAGTTATTCACTCCTGTGTTCCTGTGTAATATTTTAAGTATTGTTTCCAGAGCTTTCTTTCAGATCCAGAAGGCTATCCCCCGAACAGCAGGCTATACCCCAAGCAGCAGACTGTTGTCTTTATGAATGTCATGGATTGGAAAGTCTTCTAGAAGGATTAATCAAGCTACCGTAACTATTTAAACTGGTTTAGAACACTCTGCAGACAATCAGTTTCTTCTACTCCCCTTGATCTAAAAATAACTATGTGCATACAATCTATTCTTGAATGCATTAACTCTTAAAGCCCATAAGAATGCTGTCAGCAATCTTCCTGGCGTCTGCTTGATGCCAGAAAAACGCTCATATCGTTAACAGCACATTGAACTAAATTTGTTTAGTTTTTCAGCATTTCTAAATTTTAATTGACATTACATGGTAAGGGAAGTAACTAATATTTGCAATTCAATTGTAAAAGCAGCGACGTGAATTGTGAGGAAAATCAAAAATGGAAAACATTTGTCATCTTTCAAGTCAGTTTATCACAAAAATGTGTGGCGAATCTAGCACTTCAAGATTGTCTAATAGTAGGTTGTTTTTATCTGTAGAAAAGGCTAGGGAGTTGTGTGCTCTAAATGAATTTGACAAACACTCACATTTTTCTGATGTTGAATCGGAGTTAGACATAGAATATAATATTTAACCTACTGAATCTGATGCTGATGATGAGGGGGCGTTGTCACACCCAGAACCTAGTGCTGCTAAAATGCAAAAACGTTTGACTGCGCATCGACAGAAAAACGAAGATGCAATATTTCTAAAGCAAATTCTAGAGAACATGATAGCGAATGGGTTTCAGTACCAAATTCCATCCCCACTACTGAGTGACTGAAACCCAGAACTCATTCTTTGGTTAAGTAACAGGCTCACAATCCGAAGGTGCTGGCTGGGTTCAATCCCCATCACAGCAGTGGCCATTACCCCAGGGAAGCAAACCCTTAGAAAATGCAAGAAGAAGCAGATCCTTACATAAAATGCATGCCGAAGCCAGATGCACTGGGCTGACAGACGCAAAATAAAAACCGCAGTGCAACGCACACTGCCTTGTAGAATTGAGAAATAAAACGAACGAAAAAAACAAAAACCCCGTTTGTCTCCCTTGTGAAATAATCAAGAAAATCTTAGTTTTATGAAGAGACTATTTTCTAGAAAAAATAATTATGGCGAAACCATTTACAAAATTATGGCATATAAGAGTTAACTAACCCTGCCCCCACTATTTCTCTGGCAATACATTTCAAGCATTCACCACTTCTGACTGAAAAAATATTTCCTAATATCTAATCTCGACCTTACTTTAGTTATTTGTAGCTATGCCATCTTGTTCTTGTAGTTTTGTTGGAATTTTGAAAAACTTGTTATAATCAATTTATTGTTTCCCTTGATTATCTTATAAACCTGTATTAAATCACCTAGAATTCTTTTTTTCTAGCACTGTAACTTAACGTCTTTATACTGGTTTAGAAAACCCTGCAGAGTCTGTATACAACTAGTTACATTTACATCACCTTGCTCTAAAAGCTATGCGCATCCAGTTTATTCTTAAATGCATTAACTGTCCCTGCCTCCATTACCTGACCTGGCAATGCATTCCAAGCAGTCACCACTGTCTGACTAAAAAAATATTTCCTAATATCTAATCTGGACCTCTCTTTAGTCAGCTTGTAGCTATGCCCTTGTGTTATTGTGGGTGGCTGTATTTTAAAAAACTTGTTATAGTCTAATTTATCCATTCCTCTGATCATCTTATAAACCTGTATTAAGTCACCACGAATTCTTCTCTCTTCAAGACACTGTAGGCCGGTTTTTCTGAGTTGTTCCTCATAACTGTAATTCTGGGAATCCCACTATCATCTTTGTCGCTCTTTTTTGTATTCTTTCCAGAATGTTTATATCCCCTCTATGATAAGGACTCCACACCTGTACACAGTACTCCAATCTAGGTCTAACTAAAGCTTTATACAGTTTGACGATCACTTCCTTGCTCCTATGTTTAATATTTCTTTTTATCATACCTAACATTGCTATTTGCCTTTTTCACGGCTACATAGACTTGGCTTGCTCACTTCTATGATCTATTATAACCCCTAGGTCCTTAATATTTCAAGCAACAATGTTTTACATTAATCCTAGATCAATATTGATTTACAAATATGGGAGAAAGATTAGCAAATATTTGTATGAGGTAAACCATATGCAGTAAATATTAGTTTGCAGCTTGTACATTTTTCTTTAAATGGGGCCGAGTACCAGAACCACGTGCAACTTGTCATGGAAATCTTTCACTACATGTTTAGCCAAATAGCTCCAGCCTCAATAGTCATGTGACTCCTTTGACCAGCACTCCTGTTAGTGGGTCCATAAAGATAATTCAACAATTCATATTTATTCATTCTGTACATTCTTAGTTGCTCCTCTTCAATCCTCAATGTATTACAAATTACACCAAAACAAGTGTAATAGGACAGCAGCTGAACTATAATTCAAATTACAATACAACATTTATAAATAGTAACAATACTTGAAAGAAATAAGCTAACTGACCTATTTTAGGTACTTTTATCAACAATGGTGCTGGCAGGAACAGTCACAAACACAACATTCACATTTGTTTAAAATCTTAATTCACATAAATGGTAATGAAAAGTATGACTAATTGGCAAATTAATAATTAAACAAATAAAGATACATTTCTGTTTGGTTACACTGGAATCCTGGTAGTCAATCACGCAGATTAATTTCTGCTGCCAGTTTACCAAGAGAAATCCTTTTGTTTTGCAATTCCATTTCGTCATCCCTTATAAGGTGCCGCCCCATGCATTCCCTGGTTTGTCTGTTGGACTCACATTTGACTATTAGTAGTAGGTTTGTGGGTGGTTAACTTCTTGCATCTTACTAGGCCTGCGGAAAATGCAGCTCTGGAGTGTTTGTAGTCATATAAGGGATGGAAGGTAAGAGACAGAGATGCAGACATCTAGAATGGCTTGAAGTTCACAGGTGTGGCAATATAGGACCATCTCTATGAGACTGGAATAGGGTCAGAAGAAAGACAGCAGACAGAATAGTGTGACATTCAATCTGACATGCCTCAACATCCAATGGCAGAAGCGGAACATCTAAGTAAGCCCGTACTAACAAGATATGGTCATAACATTTATGTGCTACCAGGATCCGTAAGGTAAGCAAAGAATAGTAACACTGTAACATGACTGGCATGTTGTAAGAGGCAAGCTACCCCATTCTACTGAAACTATTTTACCTCATTTGATAAAAGAGGAGCAACATAAAAATTAAAGAAATTAAAATGGCAAATCTAAGTTTTTAATACCTGGAGAGAGGTCCTTCACAATGTTTCCCACCTCTAAGATAGGGTTAATAACACCAGAGCTTGTTTCACTATGAACTATAGCCACCAAATCATAATGAGTGCGTCCACTCAGTGCATCGGCTATCACCTCTGGCTCAACTTGACGATCTTCTTGAAAGCTTTGAACATCACAGCTTATGCCTGCTGCTTCACAAATCTTGGCCATCCTTTTTCCATAGGCTCCATTTTCAATTACCAATACCTTGATTGAGTAAACAAGAACACTTCTTATAAACAACCTTTAAATCTTTGAAAATTTAACTTTTAAAAACAAATGAGATAAAAACAAGATAAACAGATGAATCCATGAAATAATGTTTTTAAATTTTGCCCATACCATAAAATAAATACATTTTTAACCATGAAACGTACCTTTGCTTAGTCCTTGATAATGATTACTCAAAGATCAAATAAAATTAAATTAAATGTTGCTCAGAACAAAAAATGCACGAACCAATAAACATTACCATCACCTACCTTTGCTCCTTCTCTTGGCAAAAGAGTTTGAAATGAGGCATCAACTGCAAATGTTCCACTTCCTTGCATAGGAACACAGCTAAATCTGTCATTTGATACACCTTGGGAGAATATAAGGAAAAAGGGGATAAGCACAAACTGCCACGAATCCTAGCAACTGTATTAGATCAATTTTTAGGCTAGGCTAACTGTTGTGCCAAAAGTCAACAAAGGCTTGTCACTAGCTGTTCCCACCAGGTCATAAATATGTCACACTGACATAACAGTGGGGTAGAAAAAACATGAGCATGAGATATTCATCTCCTAATTAGCTAACTGATGGTTTAGCTTGGTATAACACAAAAGACTAAATCACAATATGTCTCATCATTTTTTGGGGATTAACAGTAAATGTAGGAGCGCATGAGTTGCAGTGGTCAGCGACCCATAGCTGACTGCTAACGTCAGGGCCAGCGAACCAGAGCTGCCAAGACCCTTCTACACCTCCACGTGGTGATCCTAGATAACAGGCTGCCGCAGGGCAGACTGGCTAAGGAGAAGGGATCGAAGAGGGAATGCTAACCCGGTACTAAAAAAAATCCTTGTTGAAGTCGGATGTGTTGGACCGAATAGTGCAAGTATCGCAGTCGAGCTGTAAACTATGACACAGCACATTCTGTTCTCTGAACTACATTCTGATACTTTAGCCCTTTCAGAGTTTGGTAGCGGGAGCTTGAGAACGAACGAAGCCAAGCCAAAAGTCAATGTCAGGCAAACAGAAAATACTACAGGTGCATCCTGGTCTCTAGTCTGTAAAGTGGTATACATTCTTTTGCTGTAGAATGCTGACTGAGGCCGAAGATGCAGCAATGAATGAGCTGACAGCATCCTGCAATGAGGACAAAGCACTACTGCAAACATTGATGAGCAGGCAGACATGACTCAGGCTACATGCACATTAGAGGTTCTAGAGTCAATCTGTGTCTAGCAACTTTCTGCTGTATCCTGCAGATCCAAAATTATGTCATTGGTTGGTGCATAATATTATCTTAATTATTTTTAGGCAATTTTGAAAGTAGCTAGTAGGGAATAGCGTGAGCTAATGGTTAAGTGACACGGCTCACAACTCGAAAGTGCTAGGTTCATTCCCCAATCATAGCATCGGCCGTTATCCCGGGAAAACTAACTGTTAAGAAATGCAGAAGGAAGCAGACCCTTACATAATATGCATACCAAAGGCGGATGAGCTGGGCCGATATGCACAAAATAAAAACATAATGCAACGCACACTGCCTTGAGGAATAGAGAAATAAGGTGAACGCAAAAAAGAAAAAGAAAGTAGCTAGTATCATTCTGATTATTACTGCGCACGCCCCCCCCCCCCCCTTCCTCATTCCTTCTAAGAGTGTCTGTTCTGACTATAATGTGTGTCTTCTTCTGTATGCCCTGAAGACAACTTAAGTTTCATCTTATTTCAACCAATCCTAGTATATCAATTTTGTAACTTATCTCCCCTACCACATGTGCAGTCTTCCCCAGTGAGTACATTGTACGTACATTCTAGCTACCAAATCTGGGTTTTCCTAGATGAAAACAGGTAACATCAGTGATGCAAATTCCTTGCAGTTTTTTCTGCATTGCGTCATTTACCCTTTTGACAGAGAATCTTCTGTCTCGAATGGCTAATTTGTCCATATTTCTTGAAATTGTTGTGGCTTAAAGTATCTACTGGATCAGGTAGCCTGCCCCACTCCCAACCCTCTTTAGTCACCTTCTATGACATGCTTGACTTGTTTACATCGTTACTATTCTTTGTTCCCTTTTTGTGCCCTGACAACACGCAATGATACATTGCAGTATCCAATTGTTCAATGACACAACAGATACACCATTGCTCAGAAAGTACAGGTGGGTAGGCCACATGGTATGCCTGCCTGACGATAAATGTGCGCGTTCAACTACATCATTGAGGCCCACACGTCCCCCAGTGAGATGACCTGCAACAAAAACATTGCTCCCACATGGTGCCCACGGCAAAAGACAGATGAGTTTAGACGACATTTGGCTACCTGGCATAGGGCACATGCTATGCCTGAATGAACACCACGATTACAGTATTGTTTATTTCTAGCAGGCTTCACTGTTTTAAAACTTTTAACATTACCATCAGTGGTTACAATTTTGTCTGTATCACGCTGCTTCTGCTGCAATCATTCTATGTCTCCCATTACCAAGCTCTGAACAAGGCTTTGCAAGTAGCAGTCCAGAGAAGGGAATGCGTTGTGTCACTAGTTTACAGATTGATTGCAATGTTTGCACCTTTCGTATGACACATCCGCCTTCAGCAGCATGCATCATATCATTTACTGTTGTTCTTCATATTCCATTAACAGATGACGTACTTGTAGAACTTTCACAATTTATGAAACAGTTTACCTACTTTCATTTCTGGGATAATCCCAAAACTGTTCTTACATTTCTGTGACTTCAATTGACTTACAAAACACGGTATCAAGTGAGTAGTAAACAAAGACTGAATGACAAATGGTTACTTTATAGTGTGTTGGACACAAGCACAACATAGAAATCATCAAAACATTTTTCTGACAGATAAACTGGCAGATAATCAAAGTTCTACTGTACTTACATTTATTATCAGTCTTCCCCCTTGCTTTTAGAAATAGACTTGTGATAAAAATAATATAAAAAGAGGCGAGCAAACTGCCTCAAAACATTAAAGCTTGATGAGAATTGGTCAATGGCAACAGAAAGTTAAGCAATAATGAAGAGAATTATTGGAGCCTAATAACCCAAGGATAGAAGTTATTTTAGCTTCATTACTACTATATAGCATCATTTTATAATAAAATGCATATATAACTTGGAATGGATACAACTAAGTAAGTTCACCTGCTATTTCTAACAGTCTCTGCCTTATAAACTTGATAGTGTCAACAAATTCTGTGTCCCTGGAGCCAACATCTCGCAGCATAGCTTCTTTGACACTCAGAGTGACACCAAGAGGACCAGGTGTGTACAGTTTCTTGGCTGAAACAACGCATATCACGGAATCAATATTACTTTGTATTCAACATTTGTGTGTGATTCTATTATTTAAAGAGCGCGATATCAGACATGTGATCATGAACAATAAACTGGGAAAATTGTGAAAAGCAATTTAATTTGGTTCCAAAAAAGTCTCACAATGTTAGGATACTTATGTTCACGTACTATTAAGAGGACTACTAACAAGCCTCAAAATACTGTAAAAATGTTTAAATTGGGTAACTCGTGTTGTGCCTTGCATGTTTCCACAACCTGAAAGGAGAGCAAAGAATAATAACACTATAACCTACCAGGCATGTTGCAAGAGGCAACTAATCAAGGCTGGTTGGTACGTGGGACCTAGCACATCATGTAGAAAATATTAAGCCACAAGAAAAATAAAACACTTCTACACCTACGAGTTGAATCGGAGCGACTAAGTAAGTAAATAATTCACCCTGTTTAAAAAAATTACTGGACATGTATCCTCATATGCGACAATATATAACCTTACAAACAGAATAAATGGAAGAGCCAAAGAATTATGAATGATAATACAGAAGTATTAAATTAAAGTGGGGGGCAGCGTGGGTAGTGGTTAAGTGACACGGCTCACAGCCAGATGGTGCTGGGTTCACTCCCCCATCGCAGCACTGGCCGTTACCCCAGGGAAGCAAACCCTTAGAAAATGCAGAAGGAAGCACACCCTTACATAAAATGCATGCCGAAGTCGGGTGCACTGGGTCAACTGCGCGCAAAATAAAAACATAGTACAATCCACACTGGCTCAGGGAATAGAGAAATAAGGGTAACGCCAACAAAATTAAGTAGAAAGAACCATAACTGAACTAAGTTTGCTTGCACTTAACAGCTTTTGCTAAGCAATTAACTCTTGGGGATGCTGTTAATAGTGCTTTGGGTTCTGTGGCTAACCTTCCCACCTTCTTCCCCCCCCTCCCCCCAAATCTTGAAATGTATCTGGCTCCTTCCCAACCACAGAGTGGAGCAACCTTATATTCTAAAAGAAGGAAAAAATATCAAAGGACATTCCATTTGTTGTTTCATATAATATTTTAGAAAGAGAGGTTACTAAACATTCACAACATCTCAAGATTTTTTTACAACTGACATCTATTGGTGGACCTTCTAATGCGATATATATTTTATTATTTATTACATAATGTGGAAGCATGTGGTCCAGGGGTTGTGAGCATTGGTTACAATCTCAACGTATCAGGTTCAAATCATATCATGCTCAGACCAGGCATGTGGTGGTTTTTTTTCATGGTATGAAAGCTTCTCCAAGTTGACCCAGCTGTAAACTTGTGTCAACTACTGAACAAGCATACAATTTCCCTAATTTGGGGATGGCATGGGCTAGTGGTTAAGTGACATGGCTCACAACCAGGAAGGAGGTCATGGGTTCGATCTCCATCACAGCACCGGCTGTTACCCCAGGGAAGCAAACCCTTAGAAAATGCAGGAGGAAGCAGACCCTTACATAAAATGCATGCTGAAGTTCAATGCACTGGGCCGACAGGTGCAAAATAAAAACCGCAGTGTAATGCACACCGCCTTGTGGGATAGAGAAATAAAGGAATGCAAAACAAAAAAAATTTGATTGGGCAACTCGGGCAAGCATGCTGGACTGCCTCTTTCTTGTTAAATGCATTAATACCAAGTGGACTGAATTGCTTGTCACTCTGTCAGTGTCACGTTGTGATTAATTGAGACCAGTAACAAGGCACACATGCAACTTTTCACAAAAAATGGTTCCCTGCATGTTTAGCCTCAGTCTCAATAAAACTCATGTGGCCCAGCAGACCTTTTTAGTTGGTCCACTAAGATCTTTCCTATTATTATTTTTATACCTAAAAAGTGTAAAATGACGGCACTTGACTTCACTAAAAATAATATAATTCATAAATAATTTAAGGTATACGGTATAGTAATAAGAATATGAATTATATCATATATGCCTGGTTAATTATGATCAATAATATTAATAGACTAATCATTCTAATGTGAGACAGACAGGCTAGTCAGTGTGACTGTGAGTGTGACAGAGAGGCAATCCGCAACTTTACTAATAATACTAATACTATTTTACTAAATTTACTTACCTTTGAGTGTGCTTCTTGGTGCAGACATGACTTTAGTTTCGGTTACAGGCTTCTTTTTTTCGTACGCTGGGTTTGATTCAGCTATACTAGAAAAACTTTGTCGTTTGGATACCAAAGACACTAAAGTGATCACTGGTGACTGTTGATAAGGATAGCGCATGCATATTCTTGCTGCCATATTTATTGTCTCTAACGACACAGTATTGCAATCTCACTTTAACTAGCTTGAGGACTTTCCACAACCTATCTTCAATGGCTTACGGTGGTTTTATTTAATCAATCGTGAAGTACGTTAGATAGGTAGACCTTGCTGTCTGGTGCGAGAGGCTTGAGAAATCTCTTACCGACAGAAACTACAACAATGCGTAACACGAACCGATAGACTGATTTTTATTCGGTCACGTGATGGATCACGTGATTAGGCACAATTTTTCCCTGCGCCTCCGCGTTGATCTGTTTTTGTCAATGGCTAAATACAGTTGTTCAAAGTCTGTAAATTGTTTAAGCCGATTAAAATGGAATTAACAAACCTTGTTATCGGCTTACTACGTCTGTTACCGTTTCCATGTAAAGCAGTCCTTTTTTAAAACGTTGTTTGTGTTTCAGACATATTGGTATTAAAGTTTTACTCTTGTCGTGCAAGCATAAATTCTTCTTTTTCCTCTGCTTCTTCTTCTATAAACTGATGAAATATTTCTAGTCCGGTGAGGTGCACGAATGAGACTGCGTTTAACGTCTTCGCCGGTTCTCCACAGCTTTTTGAGCATGGTCACTTCCCCGGGTCAGACTAACTCTCTTTGGTTGGCATAACGCACACTAGTCCTGCTTATGTCCTGGCGTTTGCTTGGGTGCTCCGCTCCAATCGCATGTGGCGGTGTCTCAAAAATCGATTCTGTGGAGGTCGGCCTTGAGTTTCCAATATTCCGCTCTGAAGATCTTTGTCTGTCTATCTCTGTCAAATGTGTCTATGCTGCCATTTTCTGGTTTTATTCTTCGTGCTGGTCTCTCCATTCTGCCATCGTGGATCGTTTTATTATTTTATTTTTTGGGATCGTATTTATGAGTGTCATTTCGCTTCTCCTCATTTCGAGAGGAGTCGCAGACATTTGCCCACGTACTAAGCTCATAAACCAAGGGCGCGAGGCTACCATGTGAGGGATTACGGCCGAACGCCTCTAAGCCGGAATCCCGACCTAAATCTCCGCACCACTGCGATGGGAGGCTACGATATGGTTGGGACCTGGGGCTCGCGTCTCAGCCCGACCCGGTCGAGCCGCAGAAAGAGATCTCTGCCGTTCGCCGATCAAAGTGGGCGGGAAGCTGCCCGATATTCACCCTATACGGCGATGAGGCGTGAACCCACTAGTAGAAGACTTAGTTCTCGGTCGCGGTGTCGTTAGCAGTAGATCAGCCACCTCACTGCGAACTGCTGAGACTCAACCCTTGACCATGAGATATGTCCGCACACCAGGCGAACAACATCTCCGTGCCATCACCAGGATTGTCCCCTGGTTAAATGCACTCCTTCGAGAGGAATCGCAGGTCGCTGACATTTGGTCCACGTGCTTGGCTGATAAACCAATGGTGCTAAGCTACCATCTGAGGGACTACAGCCGAACGCCTCTAAGCCAGAATCCCGCCCTAAATCTCAGCACCGCTGTGATGGGAGGCTACGATATGGTTGGGACCTGGGGTTCGCGTCTCAGCCCGGCCCGGTCAAACCGCAGAAATGCATCTGATTAAATGCACTCCTGCCTCGCTCTTTACCTCTGTCTGCTATCAGTCATCCCAATGGACGCAGAAGAGATGCAGTCCAGCGGACATTGCACCTCTGCCCTATTGTGACAACCTCCGAGGTGGCGGGGAATGCTAGGCGTGCCATCACTGCAGATGAGCCGAGAAAATAAAGGGAGCAAAGAGATACCTCACTCACATGCATATGCTACGTTTCTGGCAGGACGTGACGATCCTGGGACACAGACACACTGGACTGCCTCTCTTCCGGGATAGTACAAACTAGTACATAGTCCATCATATCATATCATTGCCAAACCCTATAGACACGAGTGGGGAAGACTCGATAGTCCTGCAAGAGAACTTCCCTAAGAGAGACAACTCTGACAAAAAACAACTGCTGCCTTGCAGATAGGCTGGGGACAGCCAAAGGCTAAGGAGGGCATCCCTACAGAAACGCCTGTTGAAATCGGATGCACTGAGCCACTGGCTAAACAAAATAAAACAGTGCAACGTAAATATCGCTGTAAACAGCGTACGATGAAGAAGAAGAAGATTTCGCTTCTCTATCGGCCACTTCCGGCTTTTGTCTGTTCATCTGCCTTCTCGTTTCCAAGGATCGCACAGTGGGCCGGAATCCACTGTAGAACTAAATCTGTTTTTTGGGACAGCATCTTCATGTTATATTTTATTTCATGTGAGAGTCAATCTTGTTTGACGCTTGAGATGTCTTGGAGTGTGCTCCTAGAGTCTGCTCGAATTCCCGTTTTTCTTGTAGTTGTATTTTGGCTGATATAAACCTGAGTTGCTGCAAGTACAGCTGTTGCTTCAGCTCTGAAATTGGTACAGGTCTCTCCTGCTGGTACAGGTCTCTCCTGCTGGTACAGGTCTCTCCTGCTGGTACAGGTCTCTCCTGTTGGTATGGAGTGATTTTATATGTCGCCGTTGGGGTGTGCGATGTAGATTTCACAACCTCCCCATTTTTGCGCTCTCCGTGCCCAATCCATCTGTGTACTCATGTGTCCAGGAGTTGCCAAAAGACTGTCTCTTGAGCTCATGTAATGTGTTGTTTTGTTGCCGACTGATCACTTTTCTTTGTTATCCCTGGTTTCTCCAATATTATGTAAGGCCGGTTCTGGCTCCGTGTAGGTGGTTCTGGAATGAGTGCTTCGCACTTTTCGTTTTCGAGGATGTTTGCATGTTGTGCAAGCATGAATTTCATGTTTACAAGTTTTCGCGAAGGAATAATTGCAAAACATCTTTTCATAATGAGAAATGAAGGCAAATTATTAAATGTTTTTTGTTCTAAGATAACCTATATATAACTAAAATAGCTTGGCACGTGGTGGAAAATGCGCGCTTTGCCAAAACAGGACAAAAAAG
The DNA here is from genome assembly GCA_036924085.1 of Ariolimax columbianus. Classification (NCBI taxonomy): domain Eukaryota; kingdom Metazoa; phylum Mollusca; class Gastropoda; order Stylommatophora; family Arionidae; genus Ariolimax; species Ariolimax columbianus. The sequence continues at coordinate 79,960,251 of JAVGWX010000007.1, read as the reverse complement.
CAAACCAACAACAATCTCCGATGCTCAATCGCTCCAGTTTATTCAGTGTTTCTAACACATTAGCCAGGAGCATGTTAAACATCACACACTGACGGCACATCTTTGTAGGTGTTCTTGCATGTTCAATATCCATTTTTGTTGTTGTTGGGTTTGCCTTATTTCTCTATTTCCCAAGGCGATGTACGTTGCACTGTGGTTTTTATGTTGCGCCTGTCGGCCCAGTGCATCCGACTTCAGCATACATTTAATGTAAGGGTCTGCTTTCTCCTGCATTTTCTAAGGGTTTGCTTCCCTGTGGTAGCCACTGGTGCTGTGTTGGGGATCGAACCCAGCACCTTCGGGTCGTGAGCCGTGTCACTTAACCACTAGCCCACTTCGTCCCCCAATGTCCATTTGATCAAGATTATTTCAATGTTGCAAATCGAAAGTGAGATAGACAGTTATTACTATTACTGTCTCTTTGCTTCGCAATACTACAAAATTTGAACTGCCCATCTCTCTCTCTCTCTCTCTATATATATATATATATATATATATATATATATATATATATATATATATATATATATAGAGAGAGAGAGAGAGAGAGAGAGAGAGAGAGAGATGGGCAGATATATATATATATAACAATCTTTTCGGCGTTTTTTCACATTGCTGGCGTCTACCGGGAGAGCTAAGGAATAAAAGCCGTTTGCCCTGATTGCGCCAAGCCATGCTATATTTTTATTTTACCTTAAAAAAAACTATGTCTTACCGAGGTTTTGAACAAATGTGTCTTCGGTTACAACACTGGTATCCAAACCATTCAACCACCCACTTCTATATATAAGGCTTATCTGCTTTCAGCTTTCAAAACAATCCCTTCTCCATATTTTGTGTCCCATTCTTTCCAGGTTCACCAAAGTTAAACATGTCTAATCCTATTTCTCTCGCCATGTGATCCAGAATATTCTATATCTCGCATCTGTTACAAATAGCTGAATTGACTCGTGTATGGGATTACATTATATTTTTCCTAGATAACACTAACAATGGTTTTGATCACGATGTCTTCAATTCTCAAGATGGCAATTTTCATCTGCCTGTTTGTCTTATTTTTTGTCTCCGTAAAGATTTAATTTCTCCGCGTGGATTCCCTGCCCGTAGCCCTCCAAACATGTAAAATGTGACTAAAAATGTGTGTATGTGTCGCTAGTTGCCTCATCTTGTAAAATTAATTACTACAGAAACAACCACTGCAAGAGCGCAAAAATTGGTCCGAATTAGGCTTCCTGTGAGTGGCCAGATTCTGTAATGATCCAATGCTTTATGTTTGACGAGACATGTTTGCAGGCCAGATTAACGCTTCCACAAGCAGCTGCTGTAAGATTAGCTCAGAACATGGGGACAGAAGAAACGATACAGAAATTCCAGTAAAATCTCTTTATACATTCAAACTACCAAATAAAAGCCAAGCCAATGTGTCAATATTCACCTGAATTGTATTAACAATACAAGGAGGTGCGTAAACGAAAGGTTTCACAGTTCAAATCAATGATGATTACAACCAACACGATCGATGCAGTACGACAAATTATGGTAAGACGCAATTACCGTACATGCTACTTCTATTATCCGAAGCGTCCTTATTCATGACCCCTGAATGTTTATGTGATAAGTCTCGGCCCACGTATAACTAACTGCACAGTAGCTATAGTTTGTTTCAGTCATGATGTTTTGTAGGAGCTTCCGACATTTTCTGGTTTTTGTTTGTTATTATCGATTCGCGATTTTTAAAAAAACGTACCTATACACGTATAGAGGTCAGTTCAATTTGGCACAAATACACGACCAAAAAAAACAAACTGTGTAACAACAAAAGGTCTTCGCCAGAGACAAGGGTCAAAATAAATGAGAATAACAAACTGATCTTAACGATAAAAGTGAAAAGAAATAAAGCAAACACGTAAGTGACACATCGGTACTAGTGAGACGATCGCAAAATGGTCTTCTGCAATCAGTCCTACTTCAATGTAACCCTTCGTATATCTCAGGTGGTGAAGAGTAGGGATACACGGAATAACCTATTCGTAATCGATTCGGTGCCGAATAGTGCAATTTATGGACTGTTCATATTCGACCCAATATTACAATATAACCGAATTTGAATTGGTCAAAGAGCGACGTGATAATTTTAGATCCAAAAAGTTGAATTACTGTTTTGTTTCAGTTCCCGCTGTGAAGCCTTTTGAACAACTGACGAGTGAAATCAGCAGCACACATATATGTTCGTCAATGGTGTTGCCAGCAGAACCGTATCTAGGTCAGTTCATGTGTTTTTCCGCCCTAGGCTAGAATTGAAAAATGCCGCCCCCTCCCTTTTACCATCACGCTCTCCCCTGTCATCCAGGCTAGAATAATTATTGTATTAGATATAAAAGAACTTGTATTGAACTTGTATAATATAACATTAATAGTAACTTTTCTCTTTTATATGAAACATGAATTTCACTTACCTTTTAGATATGTTGAAAGAGAAGTACAAAACCTAGCTTTTGATCGATTATTTAAAAAAAACACTAAAATCATCAACAGAACCACCATTGTTCCTCTATTTCATATTTTGTCTTCTAATTTGCTCATTTTTTTCGCTGTTTGATTTCAAATTGAAATTTGTTCCACCCTTTTGCCGCTCCTAAAATGTGTCTGCCATAGGCGGTAGCCTAGTCTTGCATAATGGTAGAAACGACCCTGGTTGCCAGCCATTCAAGTTGTATTTTAGTTGTATCTGCAAAAAGACATGTGTGATAATGAAATAAAAGACAGTTGCAGAATTATATAAGCTTTGCCAGAAAGGCTTTCTGGTCTGTTTTCTTCATCATCAGCATCAGTCCTGTAACCTAGGAGGTCATTGAGGCATCGTTATTGCAGTTTGTCTAACCAGTTCACACCATACGTCTCGATTTTGTGCCATGGTACTAGTTTCAGCTTTAGACCCTCCTGTCCACTCTTTTATATTGTCCTCCCATCTCTTGGTCGGTCTCCCTCGCTCACGCTTCCCGGGCAGACTTGCAGGACCGTCTTGGTCAGCCCCACCGATCGTGATACACCATGTCAATTTTCGTTATTTTACTATAGTAGGTTTTTATACTGGCCTCACTCCTTCCTAACAATTTCAAGAACACTTTCATTTGTAACGCGATCCATATATTAAACGCCAAGAATTCTTCGCAAGCATCTCATTTCCATTGCACAAATTTTACGTTCTATTGCAACCGCCAGAGTCCAAGTCTCACACGCGTAGAGATATACCGAGGTGACCATTGTAAACATTAAAGTCAGCTTCGATTTAAGGCTGATGTTCTTGTCTTCCCAGATTATTCGCATTCTGGTCAGGGCGACCATGGCCATTGCTGTTCTTTACCCTTCCACGCTCATTTTTGCTCCCAGATATTTGACCCGCTTAACACTTTCCAGAGGTTGACCTTTGACCATAATCGGGTTTAAAATACCCTCTGGGGCGTTGACCATAATCTTACTCTTCTCGGCCCTGATTTCCATCCCAAATTTCTGGACAGCATTGTCCAGGTTTGCGACTAGCTTTGCAAGTTCAGGTTCTGTTCCAGCCAGACCGGTAATGTCGTCGGCAAACCGGAGGTTGGTGAGAATGCGTCCACCTATACTGACTGTCCCTTCGTGTTCACCTAATGCTTCTGACATAATGCGTTCTAGAAAATCATTAACAAGTGCAGAAGAGAGGAGACACCCTTAATGCACGCCGACTGTCGTGCGGAACCATTCACCTGTGGTCTCGTTGAGGTAAACTGCACTGCTGGCATCGGAGTATAGTTTCTCAATGACGTGGGTGTGCCCCCCATCCTATCTTGTACTCGCGCAGAGTTTCCCATATGACCTGATGTCCCACCATATCAAAAGCCTTTTTAAAGTCAATGAAGACCTGGTACAATTTCTGTTTGTGCTGAGTCTATTTTTAACTGATCTGATCAAGCACAGATTTAAAATGTGTTCCATTGTGCTTTGACCAGCCGTGAAACCCGCTTGTTCTTCCGCAACAATTCATCTGCTCGTGGCTGCAGTCTGTTAAGGATAACCTTGAGCATAACTTTACTGGCGTTGCTAATCAGACTGATGGTTCTGTAGTTCTGACACTGTTGGAGGTTACCCTTCTTTGATATCACTATGATCAATGATTTTGTCCAGCTTGTGGGCCATTTCCCTTCTGTCATATTATGTTACATCTGGGGTAGGTCTCTCGCCACCGCGATTGACTCTCATCCAGTATTCGTACAGCGATCTCAGTCCCGCCAGACGGAGCGATAGCGCGGGCTTGCCGACAACGCTCGCCCGCCTCTCCCCGGCCATGTAGCGGGACGAAATTTGTGGTGTCGTACCGCTGGCAACGGTGCGTTACTGTGGCCCGTATGGAGAAAATTTGACAGTCAGTGGTGCTTTTTCGAAGGCTTATAGCAGACCTCGACAGGTCGTCTCGCTGATGGTCAGACTCTCGCAAAGAGCTTGTGACCGGCAAATGGAAAGCAGGAATCCTGCCTAAAGGCCCTGTCCTCGCCCGACCAACCCTCGGGAGAAAGGCAGGCCGGCAGGCAAAAATCGTCTCCAGTTCCTGTGAAATTCATCGCCGGGGCCGTTGGGATCCGTTCTGCACAGAGCGCTGCCATCCCTCCCCGAGCGAGCCCGGTCGGTCGGTCGTCTGATGTGTGTACGGGCCCCTGTCAGGCGATCCTAGGTCGACGGAGTGATGGACGGAACAACCGTCCGTCCGTCAGTCGGTCTCTGCGGCCGTCTTAGTGAGGCTTTTTACACATCCGTCCTCCGCCGACCGGTGTGTGTGGTTCGTACGTCTCCGACAGATATCTGGTTGATCCTGCCAGTAGTCATATGCTTGTCTCAAAGATTAAGCCATGCATGTCTAAGTTCACACTGTCTCACGGTGAAACCGCGAATGGCTCATTAAATCAGTCGAGGTTCCTTAGATGACACTATCCTACTTGGATAACTGTGGCAATTCTAGAGCTAATACATGCTTACCAAGCTCCGACCCTCGCGGAAAGAGCGCTTTTATTAGTTCAAAACCAATCGTCGTTTCCCCTCGCGGGGTTGCGGCGTCCCCACTGGTGACTCTGGATAACTTTGTGCTGATCGCATGGCCTCATGTGCCGGCGACGCATCTCTTAAATGTCTGCCCTATCAAATGTCGATGGTACGTGACATGCCTACCATGTTTGTAACGGGTAACGGGAAATCAGGGTTCGATTCCGGAGAGGGAGCATGAGAAACGGCTACCACATCCAAGGAAGGCAGCAGGCGCGCAACTTACCAACTCCCGGCACGGGGAGGTAGTGACGAAAAATTACAATACGGGACTCTTTCGAGGCCCTGTAATTGGAATGAGTACACTTTATATCCTTTAACGAGGATCTATTGGAGGACAAGTCTGGTGCCAGCAACCGCGGTAATTCCAGCTCCAATTGCGTATACTAATGTTGTTGCAGTTAAAAAGCTCGTAGTTGGATCTCAGGCGCAGGCGGGCGGTCCGGCTCGCGCCGGTTCACTGCCTGTTGTCTCCTGCCCTACCGTCTGCCGACTCTCTCCCGCAGGTGCTCTTTGCTGAGCGTCCCGGGAGGCCGGCGCGTTTACTTTGAAAAAATTAGAGTGTTCAAAGCAAGCCTCGGCTGCCTGAATAATGGTGCATGGAATAATGGAGTAGGACCTCGGTTCTATTTTGTTGGTTTTCGGAACTGGAGGTAATGATTAACAGAGACAAACGGGTGCATTCGTATTGCGGCGTTAGATGTGAAATTCTTGGATCTCCGCAAGACGAGCTATTGCGAAAGCATTTGTCAAGAATGTTTTCATTAATCAAGAACGAAAGTCAGAGGCGCGAACACGATCAGATACCGTCGTAGTTCTGACCATAAACGATGCCGACTAGTGATCCGCAGGAGTTGCTTCGATGACTCTGCGGGCAGCTTCCGGGAAACCAAAGTGTTTGGGTTCCGGGGGAAGTATGGTTGCAAAGCTGAAACTTAAAGGAATTAACGGAAGGGCACCACCAGGAGCGGAGCTTGCGGCTTAATTTGACTCAACACGGCCAACACTGAAATGATTGACAGGCCGAGAGCACTTTCGTTGGGTCCAATATGGAACGGGTGCTGGAATTAGACCCTCGAAAATCTGGGGCTATGCTCTCGGTGGCTTGACTGTCTCGCACCCAGTGTTCGATAAAGGAATTGACGGAAGGGCACCACCAGGAGGGGAGCCTGTGGCTTAATTTGACTCAACACGCCAACACTGTAAAATGACTGACAGATTGAGAGCACTCTCGTTGGGTCTAATAAGGAACGTGTGCTGGTATTAGACCCACGGAAGACAGGTCAGTTGTACCCTCCTAATGAAAGAGCATCTGCTACGGTAACCATGCTTAACCCTACATAAATCGCAGGTTCCAGATATTTGGTCATTGACTGACTAAAAAGCCCTCTATTGATGCGTTGGGTCTAATAGTGAACGGGTGCTGGTATTAGACCCTCGGAAGACAGGTCAGTTTTACCCTACTAATGACAGGGCGTTGCTACGGTAGTCCTGCTCAACTCGAGAGGAATCGAAATCGCAGACATTTGGTCCACGTGCTAGGCTGATAAGCCAACGGCGCGAGGCTACCATAGGAGGGATTACGGCCGAACGCCTCTAAGCCGGAATCCCACCCTAAATCTCAGTACCGCTGTGATGGGAGGCTACGATATGGTTGGGACCTGGGGCTCGCGTCTCAGCCCGGCCCGGTCGAGCCGCAGAAATGCACCTGGCCAAATGCACTCCTGCCTCGCTCTTTACCTCTGTCTGCTATCAGCCATCCCAATGGATGCAGAAGAGATGCAGTCCAGCTGACATTGCACCTCTGACCTATTGTGACAACGTCCCAAGTGGCGGGGAATGCTAGGCGTACCATCACTGCAGATGAGCCGAGAAAATAAATGTAGCAAAGAGATACCTCATTCACATGCATATGCTACGTTTCTGGCAGGACGTGACGATCCTGAGACACAGTCACACTGGACTGCCTCTCTTCCGGGATAGTACAAACTAGTACATAGTCCATCATATCATATCATTGCCAAACCCTATAGACACGAGTGGGGAAGACTCGATAGTCCTGCAAGACAACTTCCCTAAGAGAGACAACTCTGACCAAAAACAACTGCTGCCTTGCAGATAGGCTGGGGACAGCAGAAGGCTTAGGAGGGCATCCCTACAGAAACGCCTGTTGAAATCGGATGCACTGAGCCACAGGCTTAACAAAATAAAACAGTGCAACGTAAATATCGCTGTAAACAGCGTACGATGAAGAAGATATCATGTTACAGACGAGGGGACGACGTGGGCTAGTGGTTAAGTGACACGACTCACAACCAGAAGGTGCTGGGTTCGATCCCCATCACAGCACCAGCGTTTCCCCGGGGAAGCAAACCTTTAGAAAATGCGGGATGAAGCAGACACTTACATAAAATGCATGCTGAAGTCGGATACACTGGGCCGACAGGCGCAAAATAAAAACTACAGTGCAAACGAGAGAGAGAGAGAGAGAGAGGACGAGGGAGGGAAAGAGAGAAAGACAGACAGAAGGAGAGAGTGAGAGAGAGAGAGAAGCCAGGGCTCTACAACACGACACAGTTCTTCTTCTTCTTCTTCCTCGTTCGTCTTCAAACCTCAACTCCAATGACTCTAACGAAGGCAGAAGTCGACTCAAGGCTCTATACACTTCCATTGATTCATTTGGACGTACTTCAATTAGCGGAGCATAGGACCCAAAACGACATTCAGGTTTACTTAACTTAACGTCTTTATACTGGTTTAGAAGACTCTGCACTGTATACAACCAGTTATATTTGCATCACCTTGCTCTAAAAGCCTTGCGCATCCAATCTGTTCTTAAATGCATTAACTGTCCCTGCCTCCACTGCCTCCTGTGTCAATGCATTCCAAGCATTCACCACTCTGTGACTAAAAAAAATTTTCTAATATCTAATCTGGACATGTCTAAAGTTAATTTGTAGCTGTGCCCTTTTGGTCTTGTTGGTGGTTGTAGTTTATAAACTAGTTATAGTCTAATTTAACCTTTCCTCTGATCATCTTATAAACCTGTATTAAATCACCTCGAATTCTCCTCCTTTCGAGACAATAGTAGGCCGGTTTTTCTGAGCCTTTGCCTATAACTTTACCCTATCTAGTTTATAAGGGATTCTGAAGCCATTTGTTTGAAGTGTTGTTTTTGTTCCTCTTCTTCTTCTTTTCTTTTTCTTCATCTTCTTCTTCTTTTTCGTTCGTTCTCAAACTCCCGCAACCAAGTCCCGAAAAGGGCTTTGCAAGTAACAGAATGTTTTCAGGGTGGGTTTCTGTGGCGAAGTGGTCAAGCCGTTTGCCTCGTGTTCGGACGGTCGGGGTTCGATTTCGAGCTGCGACGGTCGGTCCATGATGTCAATTTTATTCCGGAGATTCCTGGGTTCATTGCTGTAGCTACGGAGTTGTTTGTTTTTTTAAAGAATGTTGTCCGGAGAACGGAATGCATTGTGTAGTATTTTACAGCTTGACCGCGATATTTGCACCTTTCGGTCCCACACATTTGACTTCAACAGGCAATTTTGAATACCGGGTTAGTCTTCCATCTTCGATCCCTTCTCCTTATCCAGTCTACTCTGTTGCAGCCTGTTATCCAAGATCACCACTTGTAGATGTAGCAGGGTCTTGACAGCTCTGATTCAATGGTCATGACGCTAGCAGTCAGCTTTCAGTCACTGATCGCTGCAGCTCATTAACTGCTCAGATTCATCTTTATAGTGATGTTTTGATGGCAATGGTTTTTACTCAAGTGAGATTGCAAGCCACATCACGACCTTCACAAGTCGCCTGTGTTACCTTCCATAAAGGGAACCATTCGAACTTTTTCTATACGACACAGCTGAGAGGCGATCAGTAGTTCCCGTGGACTGAAGGAGACATTGATTGTCTGTTTTTCAAATCCGTGATGATCCCCAAACGCTCTCTTCGACTTTCTGACTGTGTCATAGTAATTTTACAAATACAGGAAGTGCACTGGAGCTAAAATTTAGTTGTTTTTTTTCTCTAGGACCGAAAGATTCATTTTAAATTCATTCGCGTCTCGAACATTAAAATATCTAATCAGAAAAAGAGCAGGAATGCAAAAAGGGGCATATATTAGTTATACTATAGGCTACAAGAAAGAGACGAATAAGTAGATTTTGTCATTGTACAGACTATCCTATCATATATATATATTAATATGGGACGTAATAGGGGCACAAGGGCACAAGAGAGCGACCACCTGCCGTGTGTCGTAATTATACCCAGAGGAAAAAACACCAGACACTCGAAAGCCAAACAGGTGTTCAGATACACGTACGAACAGGATAATGTAGTGAACAAGCTGCGCCAGACGATCGGACGCAGGACCACTAGATCACCTTTTGTCCAACCACCCTGGCGGACTCAAGCTGTTGATACGGCCTGGAGAGAAAAGGAGGCGACAACAAAGGATTAACGTAAAACCAGAAAGAGAGCTGGTATTAATGTCGACGCATTGAACGAGAAGGAGGAGGTAAAACGCAAAGCTACCAATTCCTTTAAAGCGTTAGCTAGGGAGTTCAAACGCGAGCAATGGTAGGAGTTCATCGCAGGTGTGGGTAATGATAATACTCTCCAAAAGTTCTGGCACATACATCGAAAGATGAATGGAAAGACTACAAGCCAGCTTATCTCCACCATTCAAGATACAACAGGAAGGCTTCTGAAGACAGATGAAGAGAAGAGTCTGAGTTTTTGTCAGTCGATATGTTGCCCAGACTGACAAAGGGGACAGAAATGCCCGTCAGGAAACTCGGAAAGGCATCTTAGACGCAGCTATCAGGATAGAGGCTTATGTAGACCTTATCACCGAGGCGGAGGTCGTAAATAGCCTACGTACAAGCAAAAACACTGCCCCAGGTCCTGATGGAGTACAGTATTGCCACATCAAGCAGTTAGATGAGACAGAGATAAGAAATACGGTGAAGGAGTTCAACTATAGAGAACTATAAAGAAGTCAGCTGTGCCTGAGGACTGGCTTCATAGCTATCTATGCCCACTGCCTAAACCTGGTAAGGACTCCACGCTTCTCGGCAGCTATCGAATAATCACCATACAAATTGTATATGGAAAATTGCTCGAGAAGATAGTGGCCAGGAAAATAATGGCCTACCTTGAACGGGAGAAGATTCTACCCGATACGCTGGGCAGCTATAGAAGAGCGAAGAAGACCTGGGCTAACGCTAGAACTTTCGCATATGATGTGTACGATGGGTTTCAGTCAAAGCAAGAAACAGTCCCGGTGACACTCGACCTTGAAGACGCATACAACCGTGTCGATTTTGGGACCTTAATTACCTGTCTGCAGCCGCGTGGTTTAAACCCGTGGCTGGTTAGTTGGATATCAGCTGCCCTGATGGAAAGAGCAGTTGCGCTACGCGTTGGATAGTGGAGATCAGAACCGAAGTGAATATATCCAGGACTGTCTCAAGGGTCTCCGCTACCACCGGTTCTGTTCAACATTTACATAGTAAATGTAGCTAATATTCAAACCACAGTGACAGGGCGAACGTTGACATTTGCCGATGCCATCCTATCGTACAGGACTGGCTCAGACAGGCAAAAGTTGGTCAAAGACATCCATGAAACCTTGCAATGAATCCCACAGTTGTGCAGCGACTCAAGCTCCAAGATCAATCCGAACAAGGCCTGCATAATGTGGTGCTCTTTGAATAAATCCATAGTAAAGGCTGAGCTCCCGGGCATCACTTTTGATGGTTGTACCATTGACAGGTGCTACAGGTTGAAATACCTCGGAGTGACTTTTGATCGCAGTAGTTCCTATAACTGCCATGTTGACCACATCGTACAAAGATGCAAGAGAGGGTTAGGAGCACTCAAGACCATGACTGCTGCCGACTTGGAACATCGCCTCCTGCTCATCCTATTTCGTCAGATCGTGTTGTCTGTCATCGATTACGGACTAGGCATCCTCACACTATCAAGAACACGGTGGGAAAGGTTGAAACGCATCCAGAATGAAGGTATGCGTCTGGTTCTGGGCTGCACTAGAGATACCCCGATTGTGATGATGCGGTACATGTTGGGAATGTTATCGGTGGCATCCAGACATAAACTGGCACAAGTCAAAGCCTATATGCGTGTCACCACATACACGTGGCATCCTCTGCACGGTAGTATCTCAGACATCAAGGGAACAGGAATCAAGATAGGATCGTCATGGATGGCACAGGCTGATGCAACAATCGGACACGTCCACTCCAGCTGAGACGATAGTCGAAGGGGAAGAATGGACCCACACTAGTGATAGAATGATAGAGTACCAGAGAGTCATCATAACCGTTGGCAAGGAATGCAGAGAACGAAGCAACGAAAGAGCAGAGCACGAGGTAAATCAGCTGATAACTGAGAACACCCAGGAGAGTGACGCTGTCATATACACCGACGGATCAGTGGGACATCAGGCTGGGGTTTCTCGGCTAGAGTGAGAGGAGAAGTCGTGGCTGAGCGCAGTAGGGCATACATGTCAACAACCTCCAGTATGAGAATGGAGACGGAAGCAGGGACCTCAGCACTGAAATGGATATCTAAGACTTCTATAACAAAGGCAGTCATCGTGATAGACGCGCAAGCCGTACTTCAGAAAGTACAGAAGGGATGGATTAGGTACGAGTGGATAGCTGCTGTTAAGGCCTCAAACCTTTAGACATTTACCTAGATCTACTGTCCTGCTCATGCCGGGGTTCAGGTCAATGAAAAAGCTGACATCTTGGCTTCACAAGCTCCCATCATGGGCACATTAGTGATGAATAGAAGTGACATTTGAAATCAATCAATGACCGCCTGCTGGATGAGGACACCGCAATAGATGAAGCAGCAATCCAACGACTGCAAAGTTTCTACATTAAAAGAGGTTCGAGCGGAGTGGGGCGCATGAGAGGACGCGCAGGAGAATGTACAACCAGCGAGCTACAGGGACCATCAGCATCCATACTTTTCGCCATTTGATGAGAGAGACTGAGCACCTATAGGTATGCCCGGAGTGCAGTGACGTCGATTCTTAGAAACAGAAAACAGAAACAGAAATATATATATATATATATATATATATATATATATATATATATATATATATATATATATATATATATATATATATATATATACTATTAGCCCCAGCGAAAAGAAAATATGAAGACCTTTACAGCTAGTGTAGAAGTGGAACGACTAATATAAGAAGAAAGAAAAAAAAAACCAAGAAGGCTTATGGAATATAATGAATTTATTGCTTGCCGCTTTTTTCCATAACAACAGAAATAAACACACAAGGCTATCCTTATCAGCAAGGACGGATGTCAGGCATGGGACAAAGATGTCGCGTTTACATTATACCCTTACTAGTCGAGACATTCCAGCGCGGAACATCATATCTAGAAATCAACAGGTGTCCAAACTGGCTGAGAGATAAATAGCTTTTCTCAAGGTTAATATACGCCAGACGACGCCTAAAGCAGAACAATGGGGGTCGCTATAATTCAACATCATCAGCTGGTATAAGGACTAAACCAAGGCCGACTGCCACACAGTAAAGAAGGTAAACACTCCCCGATGAAGCTAAACATACTGCGGTTGAATGTGCTGTGTAAAAATGTCCTACAGCAGCAACTGTCGTCGGGGTTGAATGTGTTGAGACACCATTGTACTAGGTCACAGCTTGTGTGAGGTGGGGATGACCAGTTCCCTTCCTCGATGCCTTTTTTCGTAACCGTAGGTCAGGTACCCATTCACAAATGAGCCTCTTATACAGCTGAGTCGACTGAAGCATGTCGGCAGTGGGAGTTGAACCCCGTTCCTTTGTCTAGAAAAGCGAGTTTTCAATCACTACACAAATCAGACGCTAAAGTGGGGTGTACGTCCCCAAAATGGTGGCAAAACTAAAACAAACAGCAAAACACACATTTGTGAGACCATATGTAGAAGAGTGGCAGAGTGCTTGCTTCTAATTGGAAAGGTACATGGCTCGATCCCCGGTATCGACACGCACCAACCAACCTAGCTGTAAATGAGTCCTTTTGTTCTTCTTCGTAAGCTTGCAGACGCCAACTTTGAATATAGTTGAAGAAAAAATTAGTCAGCCATTGGCCAGTTGCATGGAGGGTTCAGCCACCTAAGAAAATGTGAGACATGTTTCATCTGTTATTTGTTTGTGTGCCTGACAACATTGTTAGCGCCACATTTTGGTTGTAACTGGTTTGTTCGGAGTGACTGTACACTTATATTTATACATTGTAAACAAACCAGGCAAGAATTGTAGTTCACTTACGCCGAGTACGAATGAAATCAATTACAAGTCTCATTGTTGTTACCTACGTGTTTTGTCGTCCACGTAATCGTCAATAACCCACGTATGCTGACGTGGTAACAGTTTTGTGAAGGAAGCCAAATTAGATTTCAACATGGCGCAGATCGTATTTATGTTACATTATTCTATGATAAGTAAATCTAAATCACGGTTATTCGGACAGATTCGTAGGTGCGAAATCTGTTGAAACATATTGCAAAGTGTATGAATATGAATGGTTCCTTACGCATTTCAAATCTGTTCACGCAGGCATCCCTCTCTGCTCGACCAGCATGTTATTTATAGCTACAAAACTCGGTATATGACTGAGCCAACTGAGCCATCAATTCCTATGTCATCACCAAACAGGCGGTCATTGACTGAAGTATGCGTGCCCAATTTACGCGTACCTACAGTATGGCTTGGCTTTGGCTTGGCTTCGTTCGTTCTCAATCTCCCGCTACCAAACCCTGAAAGGGCTTAAGTGGCAGAATGTAGTCCAGAGAACGGAATGCGTTGTGTCGTAGTTTACAGCTTGACTGCGATATTTGCGCCTTTCGGTCCAACACATCCGACTTCAGCAAGCATTTTTTGAGTACCGGGTTAGCATTCCCCCTTCGATCCCTTCTCCTTAGCCAGTCTGCCCTGCTGCAGCCTGTTATCCAGGATCAACACGTGGAGGCGTAGAAGGGTCTTGGCAGCTCTATTTCGCTGGCCCTGGCGCTAGCAGTTAGCTATGGGTCGCTGACCACTGCAGCTCATGCACTGCTCAGCATCTTGATCCCGTACCTACAGTATGAGAGGACAGCAGACATAAAAGCCTATAGCCTTCAAGAACGGGTAAAGATCGACTGTCCGTGCCACCTTGGTGTTCAAGGATGGTAAAGAGATGATACGATGTCTTAGAAAGTACACACAGTTAGCAAATAAAGTAGTTAACTGTACATTTCCTATAATTAGCAAGTTTTCAACAAAAACATATTGTGAATGAATTTATTCCAACATTATAAAAATGGGGCAAATATCTAACAACTATTCAATGGCACTGCTGGCGTACTTGGTTACTCCTATTCTACCTTGGTGTAGTTGTATGCCAAAAAGAGCGCCTGGTCATTATATCCGCTGTCTTTTCCTTGATCGTCTACGATCTTTTGTAAACTGAATTACACTAACTAATTGTATTTGTTAATATTCAGCTCAAAAGTAATTCATGCATGAAACATGCGTTCGGGATCAAGATGCTGAACAGCGCATGAGCTGCAGTGGTCAGCGATCCATAGCTGACTGCTAGCGTCAGGGCTAGCGAACCAGAGCTGCCAAGACCCTTCTACACCTCCACGCGGTGATCCTGGATAACAGGCTGCAACAGAGCAGACTGGCTAAGAAAAAGGGATCGAATAGGGAATGCTAACCCGATACTCAAAAAATGCTCGCTGAAGTCGGATGTGTTGGACCGAAAAGTGCAAATATTGCAGTCAAGCTGTAAACTACGACACAACGCATTCCGTTCTCTGGACTACATTCTGTTACTTAAGCCCTTTCAGGGTTTGGTAGCAGGAGATTGAGAACGAACGAAGCCAAACCCAGCCAATTCAAATATGCGGTGGCTTTCAAAAATACGAGTCTCTCAACATTTTTTGCCAAAAGACGACACCGGTTGTTTCTTTTTTTGACTTTCCCAATCCTTGGATAACATGTTTTCTCTCTTCTTTTCTCTGTGCCAAGTAGTGGAATGTACATGTTTTCTCTCTTCTTTTCTCTGTGCCAAGTAGTGGAATGTACATGTTTTCTTCAGGTGTGTGTATGTGTGTGTTTCCATACAGGGTACAGGTAATAATAGTTGCTTCATCAATTCCCACAATGCTGGACAATCAAGAAGGTGATGTTTTTATGTTTCCTGTTGTCCCCCGCAGCGCTTGCAGTGTAGTAAGTGTATGGTCTGAGATCACTCGGCTGTTTATTCAACGGCACGTGTCATGTTCGCAACCTAAAAATAGTACTCTGGTGTCTGAGACTCAAATTGTTGATGCCATGTTTGGGAGTGGGTTGAGACATGTCTGCATACAGAGCTCATGGAAGACACAGCTGTATCCCGTCGGTCCATTCATTGTTATCACCAATTGCTGTACATTTGGTTTTTAATGCGTTTTTTTGTTGTTGTTGTTTTACGGAGATATTGTATTGTGGCTCGTTTGCTTCCTGTTTACCAGTTTATCACCATTTCATTGCTTATGATGCCCGTGTGACCTAATATTCACTGCGTGGTACTGATGCCATAGAATGCAAGTACCGTTATAGATTTAAGAATATTCGTTAGGTTTTAATCGGAAACTGGTATCCAGATTTCAAGGGCATAGAAAGTGGATATGGAACTTGTAAAGGTGGCTAGGTTTGTTGAGTGTATTGTCATATTCTTGTATTTTTAAATGATTGCAGTCAGGATTTCTAATTTTGTTTGGATCTCTGTATCGAAATTTGAGCAGAAGGCTTATCAAAGTGCAGATAGTTGGTTAGTTGTTTTGTGTGGAAACATTATATAACAGTTATAATCTGCGTTTATAGTAGCCTTAAAGACTGAGCCATTTGTATATCTATGGATCCAATCCCTGGGGTAAGACTCGATGATTTCAAGTGTACAGAGTTTTAATATAGGGCTCGTTAACTTGTTCACATAGCAATTCATGAGTGTGATTTTCATCTGGGAATATATGAACAGTGGCGTATCTATGGTATGATAAGGTATGCACGTGTCCTGGGCGCACTTAAAAGAGGTGCCGCTTAATATCTATTAAAGTCATAGACCATCCTCGGATAGTTTCAAAAATAGTCTTGAAATGTTTCATCTAACTTTGATTATCATTAGTGAAATGTACTAGAATAACCATATTGTTAAACAACTTATATAAATGATTAGGTAACAATACAGTGCTGTGAGCTACTGCATCAACACTCGTACCCAACAGTAGTTCTTTTGCGCAAACCACGGAAGTAGTCTAGACCTTTGTGCAGAATCTCTTGGTTGGTTTGTTGGTTGGTTATTGATCCAGCGGCCTATGAGCTCCTGCCCTTTGGCCCAATGCAATATAGTATCTGCAAGTTTTTGTAAGCTGTTGTTTAGTTCCGTACAAAGTGTTCCATTTGTCTGGCCTCGGAGAAAGAAGCTCTTTCCTAATACTGGCAAGAGCCGGACATTCAAAAAGATGATGTTCAACAGTTTCATAGGGATGTGTGCACAGCTGGCACTCTGGAGTATGTTCTGGTTGGCTTCTATTAAAGTGGCTGTTAAGTTGTATGTGTTGAGCGCGAAGTCAGAAAATGGTGCTTTGGTCTCTCTCCTTTTTAGGAGGTTGATGTTGTCTTTGGGATTTGGGATGACCATATGTTTGTAGATTTCTCTCCCAGTATTTCCCATTGCCCATATATTTAGCAAGGCCCCTTTGTTCGCAGTCTTCAGTAGTTGTTTGACTGTCTGTAGGGTTGTTGGTGTGTACTGTTGTTCTTGACTTGCTTCCATCTGCGCCAGTCTGGCTGCCCTGTCATTGCCAGGTGTATTTTAAGGGCCAGGGATCCATTGTATTACTATCCTGACTTCATGGCATGTGAGTAGTTGGTTGGCATCCAGAGATATTTGGGTAAGTTCAGGCCTACAGTGACCACTGTCTTACAAAGCTTTTTCTTTTTTTTTTTTTTTTTTTTTTTTTTTTTTTTTGCGTTCGCCTTATTTTTCTAAACCACAAGGCGGTGTGCGTTGCGCTGTGTTTTTATTTTGCACATGTCGGCCCAGTGCATCCGACTTCAGCATGCATTTTATGTTAGGGTCTGCTTCCTCCTGCATTTTCTAAGGGTTTGTTTCCCCGGGGTAACGGCCGGTGCTGTGATGGGGATCGAACCCAGCACCTTCGGGTTGTGAGCCGTGCCACTTAACCACTAGGCCACGCCGTCCCTTCTTCCAGAGCTTGAAGGGCAGATAATGAGTCTGTAAAGATTACGATGCTTTAGGATTTTGATGGGAAAGCATCAAATACAGTCCTCAATTGGTACAGAGCTACTTGCAATGATGTTATTTCTGCCTCATAATTTGAACATATCTCTCAACAGGCATCAAACAGCTCATCAGATGTTCTGTCTGGATACTCTATGTAGACTCCATATCCCGCTTTAATGGTGGCCTTAAAAACAGATCCATCAGTATAGACATGTATCCATTCTTCTGGGTAGGTGTCAATCGTTCTCTGTCATGCTCTTAAAAGACTGACTGAATAAGCACTTCTTGTTGTATTATCTGTTAGTTTTGTTTGAATTTCTGTCATTTTTAAACATGTATGTGGTGCTAAATTTCTTGTTACTATCTGCATGTCTTGTCTTTTGTCTGGGACGTGATATCTGTCTTTAATCTCACTGACGTGGCGGAGGGCTAACTTTTGTTTTATTCTCTGCTTTTGTTGCCATTTTTCTACAAGCCATCTTTTGAGGTGATCTTTGCTCATCCTTTTACTCCTCTCATAAACTTCCATAGCAGCCACATCTCTTCACATCTCAAGGGTTTCAACATTCACCTGAATTTCACGTACTCAGTGGACGTTGACCTCATTGCTCCACTAATAAGGCACAGGGCATTGTTCTGCACTCTGACCAGGAATCTACATTAGTCTGTGAGCATGTTGTCAGGAGTGCACTGCTGTATTCTAAACAGAGTGTACATATCGAAGATACAAGCCTCTCAGAGTGTCCTTGTCTGATCCCTATGCTGTACCAGCGAGCCTCTTCGATAACTGTAGCCATCTCGACGCTTTATTGTTAACATTTTGGACATGTTTCTTGAGGCCGAGCTGGCGGTCTAGAGTGACTCCAAGCTATGTAGACTCTTTCTCTCTAGGCAATTTCTGCCGAATCTCAGACCTTTTTTCTTGGCTACTTTGTCGCTATTGGTAAATATAGTGTAAACAGTCTTTCCACAGTTTATCTTCAGTTTCCACATTTGACAATACTCATGCAGTCTTCTCATGTCTCCATTTAATCTTTGTGCTGCAATTTCTACATTTCATGGCTCTGCCATATTACCAGATCATCAGCATACACGACTTTTAAGCTTTGATGTGCTTGGTCAGGTCATTGATGAAGATGATAATAATAGTGCAGCTCAAAGCAGAGCTTTGTGGTAAGCCTTCCTCTAAGACTACTTTAGAGGAGTCTGCATTGTTCGTCTTTGTCTGGATTGTTCGGTCAATGAGGAAATATTTTATCAAGTTGTACAGCTTTCCGCTAATCTCCACATCAAGAAACTTCTTCATACTCGGTCATAGGCCTGTTTAAGTCAAAGAAGATTGCTACTGTATGTTTCTTATTTTGGAACCCATTGTGAATTTTCTGCGTTAACCTCAAAAGCTGTTCTTCTGTGTAATTCCCTTTTCTGAAGCCTGCCTTTTCGTGGCAAAGGATTACTCAACTCTCAAGGAACCAGTAAAGGCGTGCATTCACCATTCTTTCTTCTAATATTCCAAGGCATGATGTTAATAAGTTGGGACGGTAGCTTTTTGGTTCATCTGGAGGTTTGTTGCCTTTCAGGATGGGAATAACATGCGCACTCTTCCAGTCTTTTGGCAGTTCTCCATTTCTCCAAGTCATGTTGATTAACTTGAAAAAATAAATCTCTTAAAACAGTTTATAAGATCAAAGAAAATACAAAATGAAAATACAAAGATAAAATCAGAGGAAAGGTTAAATTAGACTGTAACTAGTTTTTCAAACTACAACCACCAACAAGACAAAAATGGCACAGCTACATATTAACTAAAGACATGTCCAGATTAGATATTATGACATTTTGTTTAGTCACAGAGTGGTGAATGCTTGGAATGCATAGCCACAGGAGGTAGTGGAGGCAGGGACATTTAATGCATTTAAGAATAGATTGGATGCGCATAGCTTTTAGATCAAGGGAATGCAAATATAGCTGGTTGTATGCAGACTCTTCAGAGTCTTCTAAACCAGTATAAAGAAGTTAAGTTAAGTAAACCTGAATGTAGTTTTGGGTCATATGCTCCGCCAATTGAAGTACGTCGAAATGAATCAATGGAAGTGTATAGAGCCTTGAGTCGACTTCTGCCTTCGTTAGAGTCATTGAAGTTGAGGTCTAAAGACGAACGAGGAAGAAGAAGAAGAAGAACTGCGTCGTGTTGTAGAGCCCTCGCTTCTCTCTCGCTCATTCTCTCTCTCACACACTCTCTCCCTCTGTCTGTCTCTCTCTCTTTCTTTATCTCTCTCTCTTTATCTCCCTTTTTCTCTCCCTCTCTCTTTCTCTCTTCTTCCCTCGCTCTCTTTCTCTCTCCCCTCTCTCTCCCCCTCTCTCTCTCTCTCTCTCTCTCTCTCTCTCTCTCTCTGTCTTTCTCTCGTTTGCCATACTTCTGTAACATGTCATGTTTCCAGCGTGGATGTGAAGTTGGTGTCCTGATCAAAATGTTTCACTTTGTATTTTTTTGGAAACCACAGGCAGTCCTTTTGGTTTATACCAGAACGTATGAATTATCAAAAATAGTAGGCCTTCAGATCCAAACTCTGCAGCGCCAAAAATAACTTCACCTCTAAAAGTGCTAAAGTCCAGGTCATACTGTGATTACAAATAGGTTTGTTCGGCCAGCTCCACCAACCATGATTTTCTTTCTTCTAACACGAATTCTCCAGGCTATGGAAATTCGAAAGGGCTTGGCTTCCTGTCGTGCTCCGATAAAGTATGCCCTTTTGTGTTTTCAGAGTTGTCAAGGTAAACAAAAATTAACTTCGATATTTTTTCATAAACTGTGTGCCACATTGTACACTTGTATACGCTGATTGTAACCTAGATAGTGGTATATGGGGACGAATTAAAACCACTTCGCAATAAAAAATACCAGCAGTTTAATTTTGAAAGTTAGATATGTTGTCCAAAGTAACACAGTCGACTCACAATGAAATCTTCGATTTGTTCTTGTTGACTAACAATTTGAATTAGCATTGATTAGGACTTGAAGCAACAGGAATCCAGATCTCGTCTCAAGTACAGCATTTTATCTCCCGTAACGTATTTATGCCGCTATTATTAAACATAATAAACTGACTATACAAATAAATTCATTATCCGTAAGATTAAACAGTAAATGCCATTGCTATGCACCAGAATAGTTCGATTATCGACTTAGTGTTTGTGATCCAAGAATCATTCTCAGCTGCTTTATTTTCTTTATTTAATTCTGAGAGGAAGGTGTGGCACCTTTATAGTTTTCATTCTGTTTTATCAAACGTATTATTGTTTAGGTTTTGTTTTGGGTTTCCCCTTGACTTCAAATGTGTTTCAAAAATGTAATTTGCAATTATTTATTAGCCGTTGTGAGCTTTTGGGTATTGCAGTTGTAGCTGGTCCTTCCTTGTGTCCATGCTAGACTTCGCTGTTACTTTTAGTGTTCTTTGAAGAAACTGCTGACGGGATATTCAACACTTTTATTCATGAATCTTGTGGACTTATCTTATTGGTGTTATTTCTTTATATATGCATCATCTTATTTGTGGTCTTATCTTTTCGTACTCGTATCACCATATTCTTGGTCCAATCTACTCATACTCGTATAGTCTTAGTAGTGGTCTAATCTCCTCTACTCCTGTCATCTTACTCTTTGTCTAGTCTCTGTATACTATTATCATATTATTTATGTTCCATCTTCATACCCGTATTATCTTATGTAATCAATATCTTCATATTCTTATAATCTTATTTATGGTCTAACTAGTAATAACCAGTTAATAATGACGGACATTGTTAGATGTCAATAAAAATCAAGTTTAAAAAATGTAACAGTTTTTTATCATTCAACTTTGAGGGAAAAAAAAATGTCTCGCTAAGCGAATTCCAGTCGTCCACATGTCGATTTATATCTTCCATTACATTATTTTCGCTTGTACCAACTAAGTTATCGCTGCTCATACATTTATGGACATATTTGTTGTGAAAGTGCATGGATTTTCGCGTAGTCAATCGACAGATTAGAAATAATTTTCCTCTTGTTATTTCTGATTGTTTATGGGAAGGGTGTACTATCTTGATTTGTTGTGGAGAAACTTGTATATATTTCGAAAAATATTGTAAAGTCAATTTAAAAGACTCACTTTATTTAATACTAAATGACGTTTTAGCTGTCAATGTACACTGCTGTCAGCATATTGTTATATTTCTTTAGTTGTCTTTTACAACGTCTTGGAGGGTTACAGGGACTGCTTCTTGTCTCCTGGTGTACCAGCCGGGTGTGTCTGGACATCTATGACAATAATTTATGTATCAGGACTTTGATGTACAGATTTAATTAGAATTCAGATCGCCTGTTTTACCAAGTTTTACCCTTATATCAAATATTTGGTACTAGGATCTACGTTTGATTTCTGTTTTGGCACATCGACAGACGAACGGGCAAATGAAACAGGTTGAGGACGTCAGACGCGACGCATCTGATCCAGCAGAGGCGGCTTAGCCTCCTCATGCCGCCCAGGGTATAATTGTATTGATAACTTACTTAATTAACCAACATAACTAACTGAAATGTGTTGTACAACAGCATAATATAAATTATGAGCACATGTACATACATTCACCATGTATGATCATATTACATATAGTAGCCCCTTTCAGTCATGACTGACTGTAGAATGAGTTTGTATTTTGTCTCATTATTGCTCTGTCATTTCACTTCTCCGTGTTGCAAGAGTTTCGTTTCACCCACATGAGGTTGACTCTCCATGATACATCTGGGTCGATCTGAGCTTTGTTTTCATATATCAGACTCATGTTCAGTGTCTTCGTGTCACTACTTGAATTTTTAAACCTCAGCTGCGGTGGACCGACTGATCTCTTGCCATTTGCCAACTGTCCATAGAGGATATCTTTGGGAATGCGGTCATCTTCTATGGTATGAACAAGACCAATTCATCGTAGTCTTCTGTGTCTAAGGAGAGTAGACATTATTTGGAGACCGATGCGAGAGTTCACATATGCATATGTTACTGTGCCCCTTCATGTAATTCCAAGAATGGATCACAGGCGCCGTACATGGAAAGTGTATATGAAGAGGATGGGTTACTTAAGTTTCGCTACCGTATAGAAGCCGCGCTGATGGACACGTGGATTGTAAACCATGGCGTGGTTTTAATTGTAAGTTTATGGTTTTCCAAAACATACGTTGTGAGGCGAGAAAATGTAGCAACAGCTTTGGTAATGTGCATATATATATTTCTAGGTCTAGAGAGTGCTTGTCGCCGTTGGGGGATCTCGTGATTGTGAATTTGTGCACATCTGCAAATTCATAATTATTAATGTTAAGAGTTGGTACGGCATCTACTTCATTTCATAGCACAATTGCTCTGTTAAAACTTGTGAGACCAAAATCTTTGCGCGCATGGGAGAAGTGACCTAGCATTCTCTGAAACTTCTGCTGACTGTGTGCGGCAATTGTATCATCACCAGCAACAAGAAAGTCCTTAATGGTGACCTCTCTGATTTTCATTGTGACCCTGAACCTTGCAAGGTTAAACAGACTGCGATCCGACCTAGTCGGAAGACAGATTACATATACCCGGCGTAATGTCAGGTATTGAAAGAAGGCTTTAGCTATTCCAATCACGAGATCCAATGGGCTTACATCTATGATTAGCCACAGCTGGTCATACAATCAATAAATAACAATAGATTTTTTTTTTAAATTATGCTGAAACACTGCGCAACGAATTGTATTGGCAGACACGTTGATGTCATCCCATTTGATGGTGTCAACCGCCTGATCAGTATCCTCCGCGTCCCCCTTATGACGCCACTGTAAACGCTTACACCCGCTGCAGCCCCCTTTGTCGGTGTGTTTAGCCTATACTTCGTTCGTTTACCGTATTCCACAATGTTTGATTTTGTCTTGCCCCTAGGTCGTGAACTAGGAAAGTAGATAACGACCACGTGCTGGACGGTGTCTTTGTTTGCTGGTCAGTTCACTTAACCGGTATTTCTTATCTATAGGGATTTATCCATGCTAACGGTTAGTTCCCTTATCGGTCACTGACCTAATTGACTTCAGCAACATCTGGGACTGAACGTTCAACTACCGGACGTAAGCAATCTATTGATCTCTCCGTTGTTTTATACTATTGTCAAGTTTGAAAATCGTTGCTAAGTTACAGTTATGGTACACGTGGAACGGAGAAAGGAACTACATTGAAGAAGACGGAGAGGATGGGGTAGCTAGAGTTTGTTCATGTACGTATGATGTATGTATGTGCGTGCGTGCGTGTATGTGTGTGCAAGTGTGTGTAGGCATGTGGGTGTGTGTGTGTATGTGTGTGTGCGTCTGTGTTTCGTTGTTCACACCAAGGCCATAACTACATCTGGTCTGATCTTCTCAAAGAAGCCTGCACCAAAACATTTAGTTCTATTGTAGAGGTGGTTTCCGTGGTACTTTGTTTTACGTGTTTATGTTGCTAGCACGATGCACTGCTCTACTTCAGCGTCATGTATGTAAAGTATAACTGTGCCGTTCTTTCCTCCTCAGTAAAGATACCGACACCTGAGTGGTACATTGGTTGAACAAAATTTGGCCAGTGTAACCTTCCAAGCATGTCGTAAAAGACAGACGGTTGGGCATGTGTACTAGCAACCTCACCATGTAAAAACATTGCTATTCAAACCGCCACTACAAATTATTGGATACAGTCCGCTTGTAAAGGAACCGGCTGTACTAGTAGCCCTATGCTTCACTTGGATCGAAAAGATAAATCATTGTCATCTAGTTGCTCACCGAAGAATCAACGACGATTTAAAATGTAACTTTGCCGACCTTCACCTCGTTATGTTCCAGTCAGCTAAATATAAACAAAGAATGAGATCGGGGTAGCAGAATATCGTACACATCTCAGGCATTTAAAAATTGCATTAGTTGAAAGATGTGTACTTTCACTAATACACTGTTAAAACCGTAAGTAAAAAAATAGCCGAGTAACTAATCCGTTCTGCAGTTTATGGATCTTTTCCAGTGCTCGTTGACTGAAGTATTTCACGTTATTGTCAGATTGAGGAATGTAGGCGTAACAAACCATGTATGTGTTGTTGTTGTTGTTCGTGATGAGTTAATTAACTCTTGATGATGTTTCCCTGGTAGCTGGTTACAGTGGCTTCTCTTACACCCCGAGGTATACTGATGGAAGATGGACCACGGTCCTTCTGGCTGTAGTGCAATGTGAAGTGTCTAAGTAGACTTGCATTTATTAGGACGGGGTCTGTCTTAGTAAATCCAACATTTTTTTCAACGCTAAATCTTGGGGAGATAAAGTAGGTTGTTGTTGGTGTTGTTGTTGTTGGTGTTTAATGCCAACGATGAGTAACTTTAATCTTTTGTGCGCTCTAAAAAGGGTGTTAGTGGCGGGTTGCGATACGTGTCCTCATTGTTACACCCCTTTGGAAAAGGTTTAGGAAAATGATAAAACACCAGCAGACTGAAAGAACGGCTAAGTAGTCAAGTTGCCACAGAAGTGAGATAAGCTGCAATGCAAACATTATAGAGGAATAATGTTATTATTAGTGTCTGTGGAAAAATGAACATACTAGTGCGTTTAAAAGTGACTATAGAAAGACAGATGGAAGAAGTACAAACAAATTAGGTCGTATGCGGACTCGGTAGCTACATTGAGAGCATGTATTGAACAAAGTTTAGATTGGAACTCGCCACTTATTTCCTATTCGTGGACTATGAAAATGAATTTGACAGCTTAGACAGAGAAACCCTGGAAGTTTCTTAGGTACTGTAGAGTGCATCTCAAGTTCACTAAGATAATTAAGAAAAACGTATTATGATAAGAAATGTCTAGTAGTACGTGAAGGCCAGCTATCTTGGCTCTTTCAGATAAGACCTGGTGTGTCACACAGCTATCTCTTATCACCATTTCTATTTCTACAGTCTATTGACTGGTTTATGAAGAAAACAACATCAGCCAACAAAAATGGAATTACATGAAAAGTGGCCATACAACTTGATAATCTGGACTTTGCCGGCGGCTTAATTTTTCTGTCAGATAAACGTAATGTGATCCACACAAAAATAATAATTAATATACTCGATGAGAGATCACAAAAAATGGGAACTGGCAATACACTGAGAACAAAACCAACGACTATAAGAGTTAATGCAACTAACGATAATCATATTGTGTTGGTAGACACATTGCTACAAGATGTACAATCATTCATTCATATATCTTGATAGCAGCATAGACAAAGTAGAAAGTATATATACAGATATCCAAGTCCAATGGGGAAGAAGACTAACGTTTGTCAGGCAAAATATACTGATCAGACATGTTAATCAGGGTCAGGCAAAACATACTGGCCAAGACCTCACCTCGGCTTCCTAGTAGCTCTCCCTGGAGACGGGCTGTTTTCATGGTGGCCTGGCGAACGAGGTGGGGGATCGACGTAATCTCAGTAATAGTGAGCGACACGCAGATGAAGCCAAGCATAGCACAACCACCTGGAGGACCGCGGTCCACCTTCATCAGCACACTCGGGAGGTGGAGAAAGCTAATGCAGCCCGCCACTTAACGTCCTTTTTCAGGGCGCACAAAAGAGTAAACTACTCATTGTGGGCATTCGCAAACAACAATCCAAGTCCAACACAAAATGACAAATCGTCAACTGTAAAGGCCGATCTGTTCCATATGGCTGCACAATGGTCTTAGCAAGATCCGAAAGGGAAGGCAAACAGCAGTAGCACTTTAACTTGTCAGACATGTGGTAAGAGATTGAGAATAAAGAAGATAATAAAGAAGGTTGGACTCGGGACTGGCAACCAATTCTGTAGGAAATTTAAACCAGACAAGTTTCAACGGGCATGAATAGGCCAACAAATGATGCCTTGACACAAGCTTCGACAGTCATGAAGAGGCCAACAGTTGATGACTTGACACAAGCTTCGACAGTCATGAACAGGCCAACAGTTGATAACTTGACACAAGCTTCGACAGTTATGAATAGGCCAACAGTTGATGACTTGACACAAGCTTCGACAGTCATGAACAGGCCAACAGTTGATGACTTGACATAAGCTTCGACAGTCATGAACAGGCCAACAGTTGATGACTTGACACAAGCTTCGACAGTCATGAACAGGCCAACAGTTGATGACTTGGCGTAATCTTCAACAGTAATGAACAGGTCAACAGTTGATAACTTGGCACAAACATTAACAGTCATGAAAATATCAACAGTTGATGACTTGGCGTAATCTTCAACAGTCAAGAACAGATGAACAGTTGATGACTTGGCACAAGCTTCAATAGGTCAACATTTGATGGCTTGGTATGCTTTTGTTGACGACCTCTTCCTCCACGAAGATTTAATTGTTTGACACTGTAACACTGACAACAACAAAAACAACAAAGAAAGAGGTACATGCTTTCCAAAATGGGTGCCTGCGCAGAATAGAGAGGATAATAGTATGATAATATCACTAATGTGGAATTATTGATAAGAACAAGTCCGTAATCAGTGAAACACGGCGTGATGACAAGGTGCTGACACAGGACCGTAATCGGTGAAACATGGTGTGATGAGAAGGCGAGGGAGTTGGATAGGACACACATTAAGGAAACCAGCTCCAGCTGATATCGTTACAAGACATGTTCTGTTCTGGAATCCCCAACATAAAAGAATTAAGGGCAGACAAAAACACGCACGAGAAGGGAGCTCCAGACTAACATAAAGGAAAGAAGGAGGCATGGATAGAGCTGGAATGAATGGCACAGGACATGATGACTTGGCATGTATTTGTTGCAGATGTGTGCTCTACAGGGAGGTGGAGTTTTGACTAAAAAAGTAGACCCATAGAGGACAGTGACCGGGGATATGAAGTATTAGCGCACTTGAAGATGGACACTTCATTTATACATGGCGAACGAAAAGAGTGCGATGTGTTATAGCGACCTCAATATACATGGCGAACTAGAAGGATAAGATGTGTTATAGGGACCTCGATATACATGGCGAAGGAGAAGAAGGTCTTACTATACTAGATCTCATATTTGTCCCGAGTTGAAGTCACCAGTTCAAATTCCTCAACATCTTCTTTAACTTTAAGAAATGAACCCACCTACAGCGTACAGCTAGATGGAGCAGGATGTATTGAGACCTATGGTAGAATCCGGAGTACTTTAACGCCAGAGACAAGAGCCACCAATTGCCTGCAGGTTATATCGAGATTCTCTGAGACTTAAGTCTAGATGTGGGACCAAAAGTTCAAGGCAAAGGGATTGTCACGCCCTGAGCAACTGTGCCATTACAATGGGTTTCAGACACAGGAATGCGGTACAATCGCCTAGCCTCTAGTGCCGAACAATATCTTTCTGGTTCCTTTCCAACAAGAGAGAGTGCGTGCATAATGCCAAATAGGAGACATAATTATACATATGGGTTACTGGTAAGATTTTTAAGAATAATAACCTCACTATATAGAACATCATCTACTGGGGTATACTCTAGCATGGTGTCAGGTTTGATAGGTCATGGAGTTGGCGTCAGGTCTGATAGGTCAGGGAGAGGGTGTCAGGTCTGATAGATCATGGAGAGGACGTCAGTTCTGATAGGTCATGGAGAGGTCGTCAGAGCTGACTATACTGTAGCGTGGTGTCAGGTCTGATAGGTCATGGGGAGGGCGTCAGAACTGACTATACTGTAGCGTGGTGTCAGGTCTGATAGGTCATGGAGAGGGCGTCAGAGCTGATATGTCATGGAGCGGCCGCCAGAGCTGATTCATGTTTGGGTGTGTCAGGTCTGATATGTCATGGAGAGGCCATCTGGTCTGATATGTCATAGAGTGGCCGTCAGAGCTGACTCATGCTTGGGTGTGTCAGGTCTGATATGTCATGGAGAGGCCGTGAGGTCTGATATGTCATGGAGCGGCCGCCAGAGCTGACTAATGCTTGGGTGTGTCAGGTCTGATAGGTCATGGAGAGGCCGCCAGGTCTGATAGGTCATGGAGAGGCCGTCAGGTCTGATGGGTCATGGAGAGGCCGTCAGGTGTGACTCGTGCTTAATCACCGAGGGTGTGTACCGTGCTGGTTGCATCGCCCCCCCCCCCCCTCCAGGTTTGCTCCTATAGAGTCGCTGTGTTTAGCCTGAGAGCTCACACTCTCAGTTACCTGAACTACCTCGAGGTGGATGTGGTTGTTCAGCACGCATAACGGTCTTTCATTATGAGAGGTTATCTAGACCAAGAGACTAACGCCGCACTGGTTGCTCCATTCAAGGAGAATAATATGACTGGCTCTAGACTACCACGTCCTACAAAGTATGCCTACTGTTTGTGTCATAGGCTTGATCCTATTAAAATAAGTTGAATTTACAATCATTAAAAAAATAGATTTTAACATGCATACTGACGAGCTTTGTAATTGGAAGAATAGGTTTTTATTACCTCAGGCATACGTTTCCATTTCAAGATAAACATAAAGACATCACAACCTTCTTGGGATATTTAAAAACGTTAACTTGGAAGTAATTGCAAGAGACAAAATAAAATTAATCACGCGAGTTGTATCCGGATTGAAAGGTACCTGATCACTGTAACCATCCAAGTAGGTCGAAGAGACTAGCAACCTCATTGCGTTAAACCGTTGCTATGGAAATTGTTCTGCTAATGTGTGGATACAAGCGTCCTGTAATAAAGAGACAAACTTCAGTGGGAGGGTGTGAAGGTGGGTTTTGCTTCACTTGGAGAGCAAAGGCAAATCAATCAAGTAATATACATTTCATGAGTGCCTCCCAGGACCCCTTACTGGCTAGGAAAGAATAGGGCTACTGCATCGCCATTATGTATGGTCTAAAAGTTACTAAAGAAAGTTGTGTATTGGATTAGCAACCTCATAGTGTAAAACAAATTGCTACAGAAACCACCACTGCATAAACACACAAACTGCTATGTCGCAGACTTCCTGAAGGAGGACAACTGTATTTGTAGCCCTGTGCTCTGGATGGTTTGAAGAAGGACAGAAGGATGATGAAGTGACAGCAATGTAGTTGACACAACAATTGACATATTTATTTAGCAAGTAATTAGACATGTGATTGTAAGTACGGTTTAAGTAAACAGTGGCATAGCCAAAAGCGAAGCGTTAGAATAGACAGGATAGGTTGAGCTATCCCAAACGGTTTTGAAGAATTAGAGAAGACACCCCTTTGCATAAAACAGATGAGAAATAAATTAGAATTTGAAATTGTAATGGCCATTTTTGTTTAAGCGTTGTAACATGTTAGCAAACGCACGAAGCGGCAAAGTGAATTTATCAGTTACTATTGGAAAGGTAGGCTGATTATGTCCAACCTAACACAGCATAGGAATCAGGACAAATTGTAGCTAGGAGACGGTCATTACAGCGCTACTTTTTCCTCACGGCCAACTAGCCACTAATTAAGCCGGCCTTCCCTGGCTGAGTGTGATACATTCCAAACTATCAAAGTGTGTTTCAAATGTTATTTCAGTGCAGTTTTGTTTAGTTTTGTGATTGGGGTTTGATGACGTGTTATATGAGAGTGTGATAGCTATTTTTTTCAGAAATGAAACAAAGGCGCTTAGAACTGATTTACAAGAAAACGTAGACAACTATGCCTAAGTATGTAGACAGCATGGGTTTCAACTACCTTATTCGGCACACGCACGATGTACTTTTAAACATTATTTCAATATGGTTAAGTGTGCCCCTTTATGTTCATGGCTCAGCTTACCCTAAAATTATCATCACGCTTTGCTACTTCATACCAGCTGGTATCCCTGTACTCACACGTCCAGAGTGTAGGGTAAAGATTGTCCCATTGCAAACATTGCTGTCTGGGTCTAAGTATTAGAGGCTTCATTGTACTATGTCCCATCATGTTTATGAGATGTGGTGGTCAACTTCCTGCTTTGCTGCCTTTCCTTCCTTAACAGTAAGTCAAGTGCGCATTTGCAGCTGGATCGACTGCAGCGTACCAGTAAAAAGAGTTCAATCCCGTGCCTTAGCCGCGAAAAACTAGTGCTCTATCACTGGGCTATTCAGAGTATACAAATATAACAAGGAGAAAAGTCAGTAGAACAGGGGCCTGACGGAGGAGCAAAGAGTAGGACCACTGTTACCTGCCACGATTTTAGATATAAGCAACAAATGATGGTTGGCTGTCTCATTCTGAAGAAAATATAAACCACATCATCATCATAGGCGTCTCAGTCTCTATAGACCATGCGCGTGGCGCCATGTGAGTTCCGTCCAGCTGTGTCTCCTCTATCTCGAAACAGTCCGTCATGACTGCAAATGTCGATAGGCTTGTGACAGTCCCTGCCACAGATCACACAACCACGCCAAGGAGGCTGGACCGCCTGGCTCTTGGCTTACTCTCCTCTCCGCAGCCAGAAGGCCTCCACTAGCGTCAGCAGTCACCCTACAACCGACTGTCTTCAAACAGCTCGATTCCAAGCAATTTTATCCCAGCCCTCGAATGGGATGTCCCATAACCCCCCCCCCCCCCCCCCTCCCTGCAAACGTCTCTGAATCGCATCATGGGACGGCAGGATGGCTAGCTGCCCATAAAGGATCTTTTTTGATATCCACAAACAATTATGCAAATATATGCATGACGTCGCTGCCCGACATACGAGGATCAGAGAAAGCAGATGTGGTCATCACCAGTTGCAACACTAGACAAGCTCTATGGCAGTGTTGACAGCCTCAGGATGACCGCTTCTTTTTTTCGAAAAAATACAGGTTTGTGTCTGACTGCGTACGAAGAAGAAGAAGAAGAGCATGACGTTGATGTTGTTCAAAGTCAGGGCCTCAGAGAGAAATTTTATGAGAGGATTAACAGTTTATTTCAGACCTCCTTCCCTTTTCTATCAGTCGATCTGTTTTATCCACTACTGCTTTATGCCATGAAATTATAGCATGTAAGGCCAAAAAAAGGTATAGGAGATGAGAGGGTCGTAGGGTAATACTGCTCTCTGTTGATTTTCTGTATTTGAGGTTATACGTTCTAAACTTCCTTCATTATAAATATTTTATTAAAAAATTAGAGAGAAAAAAGCATGTTTGATTTGAACATCTTTCATTACGCAACAATACAGATAAAGAAAACGAATTCAGATTGAAACATATTTTGAATTGTAACGCAGAACATCATCAGAAGTCATAGTTATTAGTAAAAAATGTGTATTATTATCAAGTGTACAGGCGTAGTACTTACTCTATCAACAGATCTTTCCTGGTTTTATTGTGAAAAATGTCGAACCAGACCAGGTCTTACAAGAAACATATAACATTGATGATGCGCTTTAAAAGATTGCGCCATTTCGCAGATTTTGTTTTGACTGACGCTGAAGAGATGGTGTCGACTTCTGTCTCAGACAGCCGACGCCTTTATAATTTCTTTGGGACTAAATCCTTGTTGATGTTTTGAAATCCTGCAGCATATGGAAACTTGGTTGTGACACATCCAATGTCAAGGTCTACGTTATTATTATTATTTATCTTGTTTTCTAAATTTATTTGCACACGTATGTCTGTTTATTTATGTTTTCCAAATTCATTGTTTACATTCCCCCCCCCCCCCTCTTTCCCACCCGTCAAATCCGTAGTCTATTAAGATGGACTAGCACATCAGTTAACCATCCCCCATAGTGGAGTAATAAGCTGCTCGAGCCTAGCCCGCTAAGCAGGAAATCCTCCTCTTGGCTACACCCAGACTACATCAGAGATGGGACCTGCACATAAGCTAATGCCCCCGTAGAAGTACAGGTCGACTAAGACTTAGAATGCAGCACGTGGTTCAACTCGCGTACCCATTGTTCATGTGAGCTCAGATCCAAGACATTAGACAACCCTTATCAATTCAATTCACAAAGTCGACTCCGCCGACAGCTAATTTATTCATTTAGGGTCTAAACTAGCTCTCACATATTTATTGTGCCCATTAATATTCCCGTCTCATTGAAGTCTTTGTACAGGAACAAATAAGCATTTCAACTGCAACTCATATAATTTTACGTAACAGACATAGCAATGTCACAGATAAAGTAGTAGTAGTAGTAGTAGTAGTAGTAGTAGTAGTAGCAGCAGTAGCAGCAGCAGCAGCAGCAGTAGTAGTTGTAGTAGTAGTAGTAGTAGTAGCAGTTGTTGTTGCTGTGCAATAACGTGTAATATAGGTCACACTGAATACTTTGAAATAACGCTTGATGTTTCTTAGGTAGTGGGTTACGTTGACTCTTCTTAAATTCCCAGGCGTACTTCGGAATGTTAACCGGAACTCCACTGGATGTAGTGCAATGCGAGGCTCATCAGTAAGCTCATCCTTATGAGGATTACATTGTTGATCTCCACCTCTTCGGTCAGGCTGCTGTTTCAGTCTATTTTTGGGAGCACGAACGCGGACAAGAGGTGGGCTGTTGATCAGTGTTTCACCTGACCCGGATTAAACTTCACTTCTCGAAGTGTCCACCAAAAGGTTATATAGACCTCAGTCATTCAAGTGAGAAGTATGTCTGCCGTCAGAAAAATCGATGACGTGATGCAGGGATAACCTAATGGAATCTACAGTTCTTATAAGAATGATGGAGACAGATGCTGGAAAGGAAGGTACCTGACAAGACGACTTCACGTGTATTTGTTTTAGACATTTGCTACGCAGGTAGCTGCAACATTTTGAATAGTTAATTAATTAATTTCGTTCTGTTAATATTGTTTAGGAAAGCACATATGTTTGCGATATTTTTTTTTTTTTCCAAAATGATCCAAAACAGTAGAGAAATGTAGACTCGCAGCCAGTTACGGCGCCATCTTTGCCAGATATTGATTTATTTCTTCGATATTGATTCATTTCTCATCCTGAAATGTCAATCAGATGTAATCGATTAAAACGTATATAAAAATAGTCGTTAAGGATGAAGTGTTAGAGGCAATTTAATTGTTCCAGGTCTTTTGTCAGTTGGGAGTGTGCATTTGGCTGTCAGCCTCGTCGTGCCAAAAATCAATTGATAGGAAACCACACTGCAAGTGACTGAAATCACGTGTTCCTTAAAGTTGGTTATGCTATAGGTCCAGATTAGATATTAGGAAATATTTGTTTAGTCAGAGAGTGATGAATGCTTGGAATGCATTGCCACGGGAGGTAGTGGAGGCAGGGACAGTTAATGCATTTAAGAATAAATTGGATGCGCATAGCTTTTAGAGCAAGGTGATGTAAATTTTTTGTTGTTGTTTTTTTTTGCGTTCGCCTTATTTCTCTATTCCCCCAAGGCGATGTGCGTTGCACTGTGGTTTTTATTTTGCGCCTATCGGCCCAATGCATCCGACTTCAGCATGCATTTTATGTAAGGGTCTGCTTCCTCCTGCATTTTCTAAGGGTTTGCTTCCCCGGGGTAACGGCCGGTGCTGAGATGGGGATCGAACCCAGCACATACGGCG
The DNA here is from genome assembly GCA_036924085.1 of Ariolimax columbianus. Classification (NCBI taxonomy): domain Eukaryota; kingdom Metazoa; phylum Mollusca; class Gastropoda; order Stylommatophora; family Arionidae; genus Ariolimax; species Ariolimax columbianus. The sequence goes on along the minus strand of JAVGWX010000007.1, from coordinate 79,926,320 downwards.
TGTGAGCTGTGTCACTTATCCACTAGCCCACGTCGTCCCCACGGTGATGTAAATGAAACCGGTTGTATACAGACTCTGCAGAGTCTTCTAGACCAGTATAATGACGTTAAGTTAAGTTAAGTTAAGTTATAGCGTAAACCAACCAAATGTAGTGTTGTACCTATGGTCCAACAAATAAAGTGACGGAACAATTATTATTATAACAACCTGTTAAAGATTAGAAATGTTGAGTAAAATTATAAATCTGCCAGTTGTGCTAACGACTGCAGAGTGTTAATGGCCGAAGTCGCCAAGAATGATGAATGTCTAAAACTAGAGATTGACAACAAATAATGCCCATCTTGTAGTATGTTATTTTCTATTGTCTATCACAGGTGCGGCTGATACTCAGTCAAAGAAACAGCCCCACTTAGCTACCAGCTTTCTGACGACAAACAACAATTGTATTGCCGAGTATTCTGGGGGAAAGAGTGCATGCTGCAGCAATGACTTTGGGACAGACATCATCTCAGATGAATATAAACAATAAACTTCCATCCCTAAACAAAACTCAACGTGCTATTTCTACAAACAATTTTGTTTACACACATTCCCATTTCTCGTGTAGACGAAGCAGGGTTGCGTGTATAGGTCTGAGGTGGACATTACCAATGGTTGTCCATAACAAGCCACTAAAAACTGAGCCCATAAAAAAACCTATGTGGAGCTGGCTCGTGACATCGGATAAAAAACCACTAGCACCGAAAAGGGAAATAGCCAATGGGCAGCCTGTGTTTACATACTCACATCTGTCTTCCAACAACGACCCCGTGAGAAGACAGCATGCCAGGGATGTACATCCTATAGCAACTGCTATGTATCGCGATGGCACTAGCGTCTCCAAAACTAAATGGAAAGTACCGAGCTACAATGCAAGTGTCCCAGACAATGAACGTGCTTTATTTGGACGCCTGAAAATAGTCAAAGGGGGCGGAAGTGATTTATTACATTGTGTTGGTGTTCGTACAAGTAACGAAGCTGTTTAGGACTCGTGTGGATGTTAGGGCTTAAGCCAAGCACAGAAACACTGTTTAGGACACTTGTGGATGTTAGGGCTTCAGCCGAGCACAGAAACACTGTTTAGGACACGTGTGGATGTTAGGGCTTCAGCCGAGCACAGAAAACCTGTTTAGGACTCGTGTGGATGTTAGGGCTTCAACCGAGCACAGAAACACTGTTTAGGACTCGTGTGGATGTTAGGGCTTCAGTCGAGCATAGAAACAGACCTCGCCTAGAAGTTTCGTTTTCACGTCTGGCACATTTGCAATTGTTGTCAACATCTGTGACTTTCCTGAAGATATTAAACACACTTTGGACTTTAGTTTTTTTTAAATTAAAGATTTTCCCTTCTACTGGATTCTACTGGCGAAGGCATGCCGTTTCCACCCGAGTCTAGTATCAGGACGTATTAGCCGATGTTTGGATGCATGTGTGTATCTGTTTGTAATGTGTTAACTATGACAGTTTTGCAGTACAGTAGTTTTGCCAAACATTTGGTTCTCAGAGACAGTGATAACGCACTGCTGTATAACATATATGAAGTCTGACGTTAGCAATATGGACAAGTGTGTCCATACATATATAATATATATATAATATGGACAAGATACTGAATCGGAATAAAAACATGATGACACATACATTACGAACAAAAGGCCTACATCAGCGACAACGGACAACACAAATGAAAACGACTAGCACATCTTAACTGACAATGTACATAGATAGGTACTTATCTGAACGCGGTCGGAAAGGTTTTTTTTAATTTTATGTGTTTGTTTCACTAGTTTCTACTGGCGAAGGCGCGCCTAGTACACCCTAGACCATAGTCAACTGGGCGATATTAAGACGCATAAACCAGTGCTTGCATGTAAGTGTGCATCAGTGCTAGGTATGGGCGCTCTCAGAAGCCAGCCCAACAAAAGTGTAATGAAAGGGTCTCACCCTGAGGGTGGGTGTGAAAGTTGTGCAAGCGTGTAATTGTAGGACAGAGTCAAATGAAACAGAGTGAGGTAAAAAGAGAGAGGAAGGGAGACAAGGTGTCTCTCGTTAAAACTATGAAAACTGGCGAATATCAGATTAAACAGTAAATATGGCCTCACCGCCCGACACATACTGTTTATCATGACACATTCGGGGATTGGGAAAGGGGGGGGGGGAAGCGGGTTTGCTTCCCTCTTTGATCTCTATTTTCTGCCAGGTTGCAGCTTGGAGGTAGCATAGAGTCTAGGACAGCTCTGGTTCGCTGCCCCTGGCGTAAACAGTCAGTTATCAGTCGCTGACTTCTGCCAATCCGTTTACTGTGTCTCCGGCCTCAGCTGATAACATTATAATTCAGTTCTTGTTCTAGAATCCCCAGGATGATAGAAATACATGGAAACCAAAATAACAGACGGAGAGATCAAGACATCATACAAGGCATAGGAAAGACATGGCGAGAGCTGAAACGGATACAATATGAAAGGAGGTCTGCGTTCATTTGTTGAAGACCTGCACTACACAGAAAGCTCATAGTGTTTGACAGTTGATAATGTTCTGCAAAGAATGGATTACAATCTGATCAAAGGCTGTGGGAAATAGCCAGATTAAAAGTACATGTAGGAGAAGTAAAGAATTCAACAAAAAGTACATTATGAGATACCATTTATTACAACAAATCATTTTGAATATACAGAAACATACTTAAATGTTTGTTTACATTGTTTTTCGTTACATCTGATTCTTCTTCATGTCCGATCACTATGTATAGCTCCTTCAGAATGACCTGACAGCAACCAGCAACTCATAACTGATTGCTTGAATCAGGGGGCAGCGACTAATAGCTGACGAAGAGCCTGTTCCACCTCCAAGTGGTGGCCCTGGAAACAGACTGCAACTATGCAGTCTTGCTATTAACAGTGAGTTGTCCGTTGCAGGTGATGATGATAATACTATCAGACGGTTTTGTCTTGATGATGTAACTTGCGATGTATGAGGATTATAGCGAAGAAGAAACTGGGCTGGTCATCAACCTCACTCTCTGGTCTCTAGCTTCATTGGACTGGTAGCAGGACATAAGTCAGGATAATTGGAGGTAACTCAAGATACAAACACTCTGGTTCCATCTCCCTTGACACCAGGAGTCGCTTGAAACTAGTCCACCGTTTCCGTTTATCGCTTTGAGAGGCGCGTGTCTTTCTCCTCGACCACAGTTATCCCTGGCTAATAGAATAGGGAAGTCTAAGAAATACCATGCTGAAACTGAATGTGTCAGGTCGAAAGGCACAGATATCGCAGCCTTGCTGTAAACTATGACACAACAACCTATACCGGATGAACAAGATTGCTTCATGTATTTTAATCGTTGACATGTCTTGATCCTTCTACAGTTATAGTCTCACATGTATTTATTGATGTGTGACCTACTATATACTTATTAACTTCTTCTTCTTCGTTCTCAATCTCTCGCTACCAAGCCCTGAACAGGAGGATGTATTCCGGAGAACGGAATGCACTGTGTCGCTACTTTACAGCTTGGCTGCAATATTTGCACCTTTCGGTCCAACTCATCCGTCTTCGGCAGCTACTTATTAACTTAAGTGATCATGTCCCACAACGTCCAGTCCTTGTTCTCTCTATTATCTCCCCACGAAGCTACCCAGTAACAGAGTGCCATCAGTTATGCGTACTGTCCTACTGCGTTTTAATTATCCTCTTTAAACTGCTAAATAAAAAAAAGCAATGCAGTGATTTCGGGTGTAAACAGAATTAGTCCACTGTCACCTACCAAAAATCTTGTAAAATGCCAGTAAAGAGGATTGTGTGTGTGTTACTAGCAACCTCTTCATGCAAAACCATTGCTATTGAAACCGCCAATGTAAAAGCTTTGATATGGGCTCCCTGTATTTTGGTCAGCTGTAACGGTGGTCTTATGCTCCACTTGGAGCGAATAGACGAATCATCATCACAAAATTAAATAGACTGCATCTTGAGGATGAATAATAAGCTTACTTGGACTTCCTGGTGAGTCTCTCATTAGCCTTTTGACTTGTCCATGGAATGATTGGTTTCTACTGTTAAACTATCTATGTGGCGACTTCCAATGATTGTCTGTCTTTATTGTCGTCCATGACTTTCTCTAAATAAGCTCTTTCATAACTCCCCCCCCCCCCCCCCCAACCTCCCGCATGCTGAAGTCAGATGCACTGGGCCGACAGGTGCAAAATAAAAACCACAGTGCAACGCACACTGCCTTGGGGATTATTGAAATAAGGCGAACGCAAAAAAATTTTTTTAATACCTGCCCTTAACCAACAAATTTGGGACAGGAAGCTTTACTTACTTGGAATCCTGATATTCTTCTTCTTCTTCATCGTACGCAGAATCCTGATATTCAAACAGGCAGATTATGCCTGCTGCCAGGTAGCCAAAGACTATTCGTAGTACGTTCTTTATTTTGCAATGTTTACTTCTTGTGGCTCACTCTGCCCAGGGGAAAGGTAGGTTGGGTATTCATTACATTAACAACTTTGCCAGGACAGCGGCAAATAAGTCTACTCTAATAGATTTTCAATGGCCAAGGGTTCTCTTGTTAATGGGATTTCCAAGTTTTTTCATTAATCTCCAATTTGACTAGACGCTGGTCTCACTTCCCTTGACACAAGGGGACGCATGAAACTTGTGGGATATGAAACATCACAGTTTCTTGAGAGGCAAACATCTTTATCTCTCAGGTATAGCTTGACCTATTCTACTCTTACCCGAGTGCTACCCAGATTGAGATGAGTATGTTAAAGGCGACTAAACAACGTTGTTCATGGGACTAGCAACATGAACATGTATAACAAAATTCTACAGAAACCACCTCGACAAGAGCACACAAGTGTACACTGACAGGTTTCTTATACAAGGCCGGCTGCAGTGCGACCTGCCCTGTACTTCATAATGCAATGAAAACTGGACAAGAATTAATTATACTATTCACTTTTGAATTATATCTGCGATCTGCTGCCATTAAGCAGTGCACCCAGCTATTTCAAAATAACATTTATTTCCAGAGGTCATATTTCCCTTGATGCTGTATTCTATAGAATATAGTTTTCATTTTGTTATTATTTTTTTCCATATGAACCATGAATGACGAACCTTTATAAGGGAACAAACGTCTTCAAGTGTGCGTTCAATTTGCATAATTTCTTTTTTGTTATTGCCCTTGCTTGCAGTTGATGCAGTTCATAATTAATGTTTTCACATGCCCGAGATAATTGTCTGTGTGCTTGTTTATGTGTTATGAGTTCATCACATAAGTTGATGTAGGTTATGGTATTTATTTTTAGTCTTGTCTGTCACAGCAGTCTAAACAATTTGCAGTAGCTTGTTTTTTCACTTTCAAACAATAGCTGGATGTAATGTGTGTATGTTATATTCACCGGCTGATATTCCTGGATCCCATTATGTTGTCACAGCACAGAGATAACAAATGATAGTATACATACACATCCTTGCTTATCTGTTGGAACTTGCCCTATCGTTGTTTTTTGTTGCCAGAACTGAGAGGTCCCATTGACAAAGGAGAATAAGCCATGCCTTGGTTTCCTCATAGTCCTCCCTGGAAATGGGCTGTTTTCATGGCAGCCTGGCTAATGAGGTGAGGGATCAATGTGATCCCCATAGTAGTGAGCGACACGCAGATGAAGCCAAACACAGCACAATCGCCTGGAGGACCCCGTCCACCTTTATCAGCACGCTCGGGATGTGAGGAAAGCTACTGCAACCCGTCACTTAACGTCCTTTCCAGGGTGCACAAAAAAGTAAACCTACTCATTGTGGGCATTCAAAACAACAACAGCAACAATTTAAAGTTTATGTCTCTATGAAAACTCAACTATAAACACGAGCCAGCCTCAACACTACAAACTACTATGACAAACAATATTTTATTTTAGAAACAAGACTTCTTACTCAAGATAAACACATCAATGTCATATGGAAGGCCTACACAACGCATTCCGTTCTCTGGACTACATTTTGCTACTTAAACCCTTTTAGGGTTTGGTAGCGGGAGATTGAGAACGAATGAAGCCAAGCTAAGCCACATGGAAGGCCTCAATTTTACTAATATCTTTTCTGTCAATATTTCAGTTTTCTAATACTTGATTTTCTTATGATTGACTTACCAAATACCTTAGTATAGTCTAGAAGAGAGACAAGTATAGATTGTTTTTAATTCTATGTTTATATCTTTTGTTGATACTCTTATAATAATAAATTATCCTACTGTTTGTGCCTTAACAAAAATAAATTTTCATTGTCAATTTCTGGTTTAATTTTACTTCTCACACTCCTCAACCAAATCTAGGTCATGTGGCTTTTATGTATAATATTCTTCACGTATCTCAAACTTTGAAATATCTGATTCTTTCACATGTCTTCTTCTGCGTTCATTCTCAATCTCCCGCTACCAAGACCTGAACAGGGCTTGGCAAGTAGCAGAATGTAGTCCGGAGAACGGAATGCGTTGTCACTAGTATGCAGCTTAACTGTGGCATTTGTACCTTTTGGTCCGACACATCCATCTTCGGCAAGGTTTCACGTGTCTTATTCCAGTCAAATTTTGTCCCCGTCTTACGGTTCAATTTTGTCCACATATTATTGTCGCATAGTCTGATTCTGTCACATCTTATTCTCTCCTGGCTTATTCACATGGCTTTTACCCCTAGGGTCTGGGGAGGACTAATGTCTGGTCAGGCAAAATATACTGATCAGACAAATTAGTCAGGGTCAGGCAAAATATACTAGCCAAGATCCTCACCTTCACTTCCACGCAGTCCTCCCTGGAAATGGGCTGTTTTCATGACAGCCTGGCTAACTAGGTGAGGGATTGACGTGATGCCTGTAGTAGTGAGCGACGCTCGTCGAACTTCATCAGCACACTCGGGATGTCAGGAAAGCTACTGCAACCCGCCACTCAACATCCTTTTTAGGGTGCACAAAAGAGTGAACCTACTCATTGTGTGCATTCGCAAACAACCCCCAGGGTCTGATTTTTTGTCATGTATTTCCACACGCATACAAATACTCTCTCTCTCTCTCGCACTGGTCATGCTAGACAGAGCTGACATATTGGTTTCAAAGCTGCCTAATGTTGGAACATTAAATAGCATTTATATGGAAGGGGAGGCAACATACTGATATAATTCAATGGCCAAAAGCTGGATTATGACCCTGGAATAGATGAAATGACAATCCACAGACTGCAGGAGTTTAACATCAAACACATGCATGAGAAAAGAGAACAGGAGTGTGTATAACCAACAAGCTACTAGAACCATCTGTATACACACACTTCGCCATTTTCTGTGAGATTGAGCACCTATAGATCAGGGTGCAGTAATGTCAAATCTGTATAATATAACATACACACATATGAACATAGATGCACACATTATGAGGGTTAAAGACATGCCATGTACTTGTAAATGGTAAGTTTAATAACTGTACAAAGTAACTAGGTGTCAATAACAAAAGGCACATTGATTATCCTAGAATATAATTCTATTATTCTTCACGCAACCTGCTTTATGCACACATTTTAAGCTCCAGTAGGCTTGTGAAAGAACTGAAGGTGAGAACGATAAAGACATCAGAAATGACAAAAAAATAACCATTGAGAATGTAAAGTAATGATGTTGTAGACCAGGAGTGTGAGCCCTGTTGTCGTGACCTCATTTGGTGTCATTCAGGGATTTGATTGACACATAGAGATAGCCCTACAGTTAGCCATTTACACGAAAACTATATCTGAGTATTTGAAGTGGTTTAAACCAAAAAAATTTGACATGAAGAGGTTGTTAGTCCCATGCACAACCCTCTTTTACCACCTTTACGTGCTTGGAAGGTTACAGTTAGCCTATTCTCTACCACCCTAATTACCTCATGGTAATAGATTATATCATAAGAAAATGTCAGTTAATTAAAATGGAGATGTGAAATTTATAAGTGGATGGATAACTTTGTGAGATGGACAAAAGACTTCAGATTGCACCAGTACAGCGAGAGATACAGTACACTGGAAATCCATTGCAGTCGACCTTCGATGCGGAGATGGCACTTGAACTTTGAAAGAAAATTATATGCCCAGTTGATCAATTAGGTCGGACTTTTGCAGTCAATGCCAAGTTGTAGAATTTGTAGGAACCTGGTGAGTGGGGTGTTTTGTTGGGGTGCCCGGCAATAACCTTTCTCCATCTATGGTGAGTCCTGGGCAAACGAGCAGCACATGTTGCACTGTCTCATATGGGTAGGTGCAATTGCGACAGTTTGGTTTGTGTGTAGGGTCTAACATGTTCATGCGTTTGTTAAGTCTTATGTGTTCTGTTCTAAACTGGAAGATGTTACTCTGTTCCTGGTGTTGCAGTTTGTTGATTATTCTTCTTCCGTTTGCTGATGTTGTCACTTTTCTTTGAGTGTGTCATTTCTTTAAATATGGCATAACCAGTAGACCCTTCTGTCAATCAGCTCAGACATTCCTCTTTGAAGTATTTGTTTTACTGTCCGTATGTCCGCTAATGTGTTCATTTGAAACATGTTTGCTCCTAGTTTTGCTAGTCTGCAAGCTTTCTCCTTACCTGATTGGTCCTGCAGTCCACTGGAATGTTAATCTGTTGTGTGCATCTTATCAATCGCCTCACTTAGTTTTACAACTTCTTTGTTGTTAGTTTGTAGGTGTGTTTATAGTGAGACTACAATGTCGAATACCTTTTGCTTTCCTTGTTTGAACTGCTTGAGTATTATCTGGATGGTGGTGTTTATTGCTGTAATTTGTTTTTGGTGGTTATTACAGTATTCTCCACAAAGTTGAGATAGTACTTTTGAGTGCTTTATTATAACTCCAGGTCCAGCATGTATAGTGGTCTTAAACGCAGAAACGTCTGTATGTGCAAATATCAAAGTGATAGTGTAGCTGTCTATTGTTACCAAGGTTGCTGTCTTTATTATCATTGGGTTTGTTTTTCTTGTAGTTAACCAAAAGTAGGGCTCTTACTATGGTTAGTTTTTAACTTCTTTTCTTAGTAAAGTGCTGGATAATTTTGGGTTATTTCCCGTATTTGTGGGAGATGATGATTTTGTTCTGCTAAAGTTATTGCTACTTATAATAGGGACTTTTCTTCAGTGGAAGGGAAGACCTAGGCAGCTGGGGCCTTGTGGTCAAGGACAAAAAAAGTTGGCTAAGAATAGGGAACAGTGTATAGTATCCTTTGCAGTCCTGTGTTCCCAAGGGGAATCACAATTATGAAGTCATATATTGAGGGGACTCAGTGGTCTCGAGGTAAGGTGTCCGCCTCGGGTGCCGGAGGTCTTGGGTTCGAATATCTGAGTAGTGAGATCGGACTCCCGTGTTCAATGTCGAGCACGTTAAAAATTCCGTGGCAGTTGGAAATCAGCCCACAGCCTGGACAAAATTCAGGTTCAAAATCTACCCAAGTTATTTGTACCTTTCCTCAGGTAATTTGTTAAGATCAGCTATAGATGGTGCCTAACTGGCTGCTGGTCTACTTAGCTCTAGTTTTTGAGTCTATTATGATGCATTGGCACATTGGTTAAACCACCCTCCAAGAAACTGGTTGAATACAGACTGAAAAGTTTCTGTAGAAGGGGCGGAAGGCGAGCCACTGGTGCCTTAAAACCAGTAGGAAGCCAGCTCATCTAGGAGAAGGAAAAGTGATTTCAAACCATTTGAAGCCTTGCAGATAAGATACTGGCCAATGTCAGGTTTTGTCTGATATGGCTGTGCAACCTGTTTTCTTGGCTTGGCTTCGTTCGTTCTTAATCTCCGCTACCAAACCCTAAAAGAGCTTAAGTAGCAGAATGTAGTCCAGAGAACGGAATGCGCTGTCGTAGTTTACAGCTTGATTGCGATATTTGCACCTTTCGGTCCAACACATCCGACTTCTGCAAGCATTTTTTTAGTACCGGGTTAGCATTCCCTCTTCGATCCCTTCTCCTTAGCCAGTCTGCCCTGCTGCAGCCTGTTATCCAGGATCACCGAGTGGAGGTGTAGAAGGGTCTTGGTAGCTCTGTTTCGCTGGCCCTGATGCTAGCAGTCAGCTATGGGTCGCTGACCACTGCAGCTCATGCGCTGAACCTATTTTCTGATAGTTCTGAAAGTTGGTCAGTGTCTACCAAACCTGACATCCGACTATGTGCGAAGGAGCACACGCAAGAGGATACAATGCCTTATCCTAGAGCGAGAAAAGGCAACCTCAGCTGACAGGGCAGACGAGGCCCTTAGCCTTGGTTAGCGACTGGGCTAGAAGTGAAGCCCCGACAGGCAAACAGATGGAGCACTGCTCTTCTTATCCAGTAGCTTCTGCTGACGAGACGAAAAGAGCCAATGATGAGAGTCTTCTTCTTCTTCTGCGTTCGTTCTCAATCTCCCACTACCGAGCTCTGAACAGAGTTTTGCAAGTAGCAGGATGTAGTCCGGAGAACGGAATGCGTTGTGTCGCTAGTTTACAGCTTGACTGCGATATTTGCACCTTTCGGTCCGACACATCCGTCTTCGGCAGGGAGAGTCTTCTAAACCAGTATAATGATGTTAAGTTAAATTAAACAGTCTAGTAAGGGGGACGGCGTGGCCTAGTGGTTAAGTGGCACGGCTCACGACCCGAAGGTGCTGGGTTCGATCCCCATCACAGCACCGGCCGTTACCCCGGGGAAGCAAACCCTTAGAAAATGCAGGAGGAAGCAGACCCTTACATAAAATGCGTGCTGAAGTCGGATGTACTGGGCCGACAGGCGCAAAATAAAAACCACAGTGCAACGCACACCCGCCTTGGGGAATAGAGAAATAAGGCGAACGATAAAAAAAAAAAAAAAAAAAAAAAAAAAAAAAAAAAACAGTCTAGTACAGATAATGTGTACAGAAAGGTAGAAGTTGTTTAATTTTTTTGCCCTCTTTGTTAATTTCTTAAAAGTGTGCTTTTCTATAACCTGAAAATGTTTGTAATGTATTTTGTGTATGGCATCTTTGCCCTATAGACCATGTACCTGCCACTTACAAAGCACTACCATTTCTAATATAATGTACAAAACTATCAACTGCATTCACTTTGATTAATAATAACAAATAGGAATCAAGAGTTATTGTAGATAAGATACATAAATAAGTTTGGAATATTATTCATTTTTAACTACAAAATAATATATATCTGACGTCTCTCATAACCATCTGGGCTGAATGGGTTAAGCTGTCACTGCTCCTCTTGTTAAGTTGACAGACTTGAAGAACATGTCCCAATCTTTGTCTGTATTGCCAACATAGGCATATGGGTCTGCTTTTGAGTTGAAAAGGCGGTATCTGAGTCTGCAGTTGGAATATTCAGTTGACTTCAGAGCTTCCGCTTATCACTTTAGTGGTACACAGGGGTGGCAAGAATAGTTACAGTAATCTAGCAAGCACGTCATAAGAGGCTACAGATTAGCAACATCGTTATGTGAATCAAATGGTTATACAAATCACCACGGCAAGAACGGATGTAAGCGTTTTATTCAGGCTTCCTGTAATGGGGTCAGCTGCAATGGTTGTCCTATGCTTCATATAAGAAGACACAAATTAAATTAACCATACCATTTTTAACAATGGTTGAAATTACACGTAAGGATAAAATGTAAATTTACACGAGAACAGCAATAAATGTTTTAATTTCTTCTTCTTAAAATATTGGTCAGAGATCAGCAAAGTGGTCAGTAACCATCGCACCTGGTGGTTTCTTTAACTGCTGCAAGAAACTACCTCCACTTTTTAGATCCTTGGTCAGACTGACAAAACGGTCAGTGACCATCACACATGGTGACATCATTAAGGGCATGAACAAACTTCCTGCACTTCACCTGGTCTGCAGCCATTTTTGTGTACGGTGCCACAGCTCAGATTCATGATTTCCATTTCATCTTCTACAGTTCTTCTTCAAGATGTCTTAGGTTTCTTTCATCTCCTCTCTGAGTTTCATACAATGGTGGCTATAGTGTCAGCTTCACTTGTTAGGGTTAGATCGTTCCAGTTTCAACCATTTAAGATGATGTATATATCTTTTTGATTGCTCAATTACGTTTCCGAAGAAGAGGATATTGTGTACGCATCCTGTCCCTACTGAACACGGCTTCTTCTAATAAAACTGCAACAATGCTTACGTTGCTTGTATTTCAATCACTGAATACGAAGGCGACATCAGTATTAGCCTATAATTCACATGATGAAGGCATTGCTACGATTCAGCAATGAAAAGAGTGAGGACTAGAGTAAAACCAGAAATCGGATATGAGCAATGGGGGGTTTAGAAAGTCAAGGGCACAAAAATTGCCATTTATATATTAAGAACAAAAATCGAGAGAACTAAAGAAATGAAAACAGATTTATATCTGTGAAGCAGCATATGAGCTGCAGCGGGTCAGCGACCCATAGCTGACTACTAGCATCAGGGCCAGCGAACCAGAGCCCTTCTACACCTCCACGCGGTGATCCTGGATAACAGGCTGCAACAGAGCAGATTGGAAAAGGAGAAGTGAACGAAGAGGGAATGCTAACCCGGTACTAAAAAAATGCTTGCAGAAGTCGGATGTGTTGGACTGAAAGGTACAAATATCGCAGTGAAGCTGTGAACTACAGCACAACGCATTCTGTTTTCTGGACTACATTCTGCTACTTAAGCCCTTTTCAGGGTTTGGTAGCGGGAGATTGAAAACGAACAAAGCCAAGCCTCTATCTGTGAAACATACTATACTAAGACAACATTTGACATGGTGAAGCACAGGGAAATGATCCACGTGTTGGAAGTGCTGAATGTCGATAGCAAGGACATACAATTATTTAAAATATCTACTGCAGCTATATGAATAGATAACAAATTAGGAGACTTCATTCAGATACAAATGGGATTGTGTGAGGGACATGCTGTTCCCTGACCTGTTCTCTCTGTACAATGAATTTATCTTGATATCCATAGGCAATGTCAGGAATAACTACTGGTGAACAGAATATAAACAACAGATGTTACACTGATGACACTGTGTTGATGGTACAGAATGAGCCAGACATACAAGAACTGGTCAACTTGGTAGTTCTTCAAAGCAAAAAATGAGACCTCAGCTTAAATCACAAGAAATTAGAAGTAATGGTAGTAGAAAAGAAACAAATCTATAAAATGTTGTATTACGGTGAATTATTCTTCTTCTTCTTTGTTCGTTCTCAATCTCCCACTACCAAACCCTGAAAGGGCTTAAGTAGCAGAATATAGTCCAGAGAACGGAATGCGTTGTGTCGTAGTTTACAGCTTGGCTGCGATATTTGCACCTTTCGGTCCAACACATCCGACTTCAGCAAGCATGTTTTTAGTACTGGGTTAGCATTCCCTCTTCGATCCCTTCTCCTTAGCCAGTCTGCCCTGCTGCAGCCTGTTATCCAGGATCACCACTTGGAGGTGTAGAAGGGTCTTGGCAGCTCTAGTTCGCTGGCCCTGACGCTAGCAGTCAGCTATGGCTCACTGACCACTGCAGCTCATGCGCTGCTCAGCATCTTCATCCCATATTACGGTGAATGAGAGGGAACTAAGACAGACACACACATTTCAATACTTAGGCAATAACTATAGCCTTTCAGCCTTTCAGAATATTGAGAGGAATCTTATGCAACAAAACCCTGTCACTAGAATTAAGGAGAGTTCTTAAATGCTACGTGGAACCAGTTTTGACCTACGGCAGCGAGTCATGGATAATCAGCAGGGAAGCACTGAAGACAACGGAAGTGTGGTTTTACAGAAAAAAAAGGTTGAGAATTCCATGGACTGCAAAGAAAGCTAATAATGTGGTACTTGAAGAGGCACAGACACAAAAACAGCTTGTGACAAAATTCAGGACAAGGCAGGCAACCTTTTTGGGACATGTGAGAAAAAATTAGTTGGAACACACTGTGACAATGGGCAGAATTGCAGAGAAGAGACAGATGGAAGAAATTTTGGGAGAGCTTAAAGGAATGGCATGGGGAGACAGTCAACAGTGGGACTGATAAATAAGTAGCGATAAGAGGAAGTGGAGATCCATGATTGCCAATGCCAACCTGCAGCAGGGCACTTGATGATTATTTCAGCTATTGAGTTTTAATGTGGTACCTCATATATTTTTGTTAACATAAAAGTTGCATGTTACTTCAACAGACTCATAAAAATAACAGACAATTGCTCTCAAATGATGTACTTCATATATTGTGTTCTATAGTAGCTTGACTACAAACAGGTCACCCTGTGCTGCCACAATAAAGTATTGAGTAAATTTGGTCCACTTTCACTCTCTCTTTCATGAATTATATGTGTAAAGATTGCATAAGCATATACATACATATTCCTTACAGGCATCGTTCAGTAAGGTTCATTCTTCAATTCAGTTGTACACATGAAAACACAAGGGAGTTAATATTACTGAGGTCAGTGTTGGAAAATAGACTGACGTGAATGAATATATTAACAGAGTCAAGTATATAACAATTTATTATGTACCTCTCAAGATATTTAAAATGGTACAGCTGAATGATGCATACATGTAAAGGAGAGTGTCTTAAGTTGAAACAAAAAAATGTCAAAAAGGCCAAACAAATAAGCCTCAAATAATTATAATGAGGATTGTGCTGGGTTTGCAATGTAATCCAACAAACCTGTAATGGTAGATAAAGCTAGTCTATTCCCTTTGAGTGTTGCAGAAAATTGGAACCCCTTTTCTCTCTTACATCAAAACATTTCAGCCATTAGATCAACAGAAAATGACAAACTGGCCTTTTAAGAATTTTTATTCATATTTAAACATACTTCATTTTTAAAAACATTTGTTTTGACTTATTTTAAATTTCAAATTTACAGAATCATAAGAAATACCCAGAATCATAAAAAATACCATACAGATCTCATGCACAAAAAGAAAAAGGCCAGAATTAATAAGCATCTCTCATACACACATGCACGACAAAAATATGCAGATTGTTCACAAATTAAAAAGGACACATAGATTCTGTAACACTTTAAAAAATAATTAAGCACATGATCCAACTCAATGAATACTATCATAAATATTACAACAAAACTACTTTATCACCAGTGGCCATTCCTGACAGCTCTTCCAGATACTGGATATGATATTAGCCCCGTTACTTGCCGGCTACAAAAGTCACAAGTAATTTTGAATAAATCACCGTCTCAATTTATTATTATTACGATTTTCTTGGGGTGTGTGTACAAATCTGCATGATATATTATTACAGACACACTGGTGATAAGTGCCATATGTAAGATTTGGCAGAAGGGCTGTTGGGAACAGCACACTTTATTGCAGGGTATTTTTAAAAAATCATTTCAACAAGAGCTTACAGATTGTGAGAGAGGCAAACTTAATGTGATGTCAGGAACATAGACAACATTTCATTAACATGTACACATCTTTCATAAAATACTGCCCTAGATCCAGTTTTAGTAACTGGTACAAAAACATTTCTGACTTTTCCATCATTAATTCTTTAAATAAAATGAACTTGTGCGATATGCAAAGCTTACAAATGTCTTGGTATGGTATACAAGACACAATCACCTAAACACTTTGGTGAGTAATACACAGGCAGACTGATCTTACAAAAATTGACTATGTACTAGTCATGACTGCACACAGTTTGTGTTTGACGGTAAGCTTCACAGTTAACACACATCAGTGAACAAACAAGGTTACAATTAGCTTTAATTAAGATTGTTGACTGCTTTCTATGTTATGTTTCCATCCGAGGTCGTTTTGGGGAAGGACATATCATGTCCTCCTCTTCATCTTCTACCTCCTCTTCTGAATCCTCATCAGGGTAATCAACTAAACCTTTCAGACCCGGCTGAAGAAACAAACAAAACAGAATTGATAAAATAAGCAAATATAGAGAAATATCAGATATAGTAAGCATTAGAGAGGTAGTGCTGACAAATATCATTAGGGATGTCTAGCAATCAACTTCACATGTCACACACAGCTATGGCAGCAGTAAATGAGATGTACAGCAGCCAGAGACTCATAGATGTCTAGCTGATTGTATTAGAGTCAACTAAACCATAGCTGACCAAGACCCCATTCCACCTCCAAGTGGTGGTCCTGGAAACATGCTGTGTGGGAGAGAGAATAGGGATAAAAGAGGGAAGGCAAATCCTGTTCCAAAAATGTATTGCTGAAACCTGTTGTGTCAGACAGGAAGGTGCTGATATCACAGCCTAGCTATAAACTATGACACATCCTTTTCAAGAAAGAGAAAGATACTCAGGGATGAAAGAATAGGTATACTGTAACCTTCCAAGCACATTGCAGAAGGTGACTTAAACGGTTGCTAGCATCCTCATAAGAGCACATTTAAGTGCTTGATACAGGCAGGCCTCCTGTGTGATGACCAGAAGGCTGTTCCATTCCACGAAGAGAGCAACAAGGAGACAAGTACAGCAATTTACTTCTGAGAATGCGCAAATAAATTCATCTTATAAGAAATTCAACTGAATTATTTATTTTTTGTTGTAAAGCTATTGAAGAGATAACAGATGTATATGAGAACAGAAAATGAGAGAAGACAAAATAGATGAGAGAATAAGTGTCATAGCAAAATGGTGAATGAATGGAACACAGAAACTGGAGGTGTATAATAAAAAATAATAAAAGAATGAAAATACAAGTGATGATGTCAGCATGATAATTCAAGATCAGTGGGGTGGAAGGTATGAGCTCAAACAATATTCTTGTTTAATGCCCACAATGAGTATGTTTACTCATTTGTGCACCCTCAAATGGACATTAAGTGGCAGGTTGCAGTAGCTTTCCTCACATCCTAAACATGCTGATGAAGGTGGACAGGGTTCTCCAGACCGTTCTGCTACGCTTGGCTTCATCTGTTTGACACTTACTACTACAGGGATCAAGTCAATCCTCACTTTGTTAGTAAGACTGCCATGAAACAGCCTATATTCAGGGAAAACTAAATGGAAGTGAGGTGTGGTCTTGATAAATATATATCACCTTACCCTGACTCACATAGTCTGATCAGTATGTTTTACCTGACCAGACAGTCTCCTCTCCCCATGAAACAACAAAATGGTTTAGACGTAAGAACAGAAGATAAGAGGGAAATCTGAACAAGTATGAGACACTGAATTGTCCTCAACTGTCATTGTTACTGATTCAGCAGCATTCAGGCTCTCACCCTTTGGCCCAATGCCATGTTATTGTATCTGCATGTGTTTATCAGTTGTTGTCTAGTGCCATACAAAGTGTTCCATGTTTTTGGTCACGGAGGAAGAAGCATTTTCCTTAAATCATTGATTGCTGAGCACTCAAAGAGATGATGATCAACGGTTTCATATGGGTGTGTACACAGCTGGCACTCAGGAGTATGTTGTGGTTGGATTCTGTTCAGGTGTTTGTTTAGTGGGATGTGTTGGGTTCTCAGTCAGAAAATGGTGCTCTGATCCTTCCTTGTGACCAAATGGATACAGGCCTTCCTGACCAAGAAAACCATAGATATCAACTTTGCAGGCACAATATAAAGTAAAACAACGTTAGGAGGACTTCCACAGGGTACTCCTCTAAGCTGCACCCTTTTCCTAATCTATATAAATGACCTCACTAGACATCTAAACATGTCAAAGGCATTGTTTGCCGATGATCTCGCCATTTGGACCACAGAGAAATATCCCATTTTGGTAAAAGCCAAGATCAACAGAGCACTACTAACAATTTCAGTATACTGTGAACTGTGGAAACTAAAGATAAATACACAGAAAACTATATACATCATCTTCTCCCACAGTCATAAAGAAGCAAAGAGATCCATTAAAATCAAAATGAATGGGGAATTACTAGTAAAAGAGGATACCCCAGTTTATCTGGGAATAACACTGGACAGCAATTGTCCCCACTGGATGTGGCAGAAGAGGAAAACCATATTCACCATCTACCAGAGGAGAGAGAAATGGAAAATAGGTTTTTTGGACCAACCCTTTGGGAAAATCGTTGTCTGCCAGTCATAAAAATACACCTGACAGAAAAGGCTGCCACCAAGGAGACTAGACCTAATATCCTGAAGACATGTGCCTTGGAGAGTCTCTAGCTACCCACAATCGGCAGTCCTGCCACAAAGGAGACTATACCTAATATCCTGAAGAGATGTGCCTTGGAGACAGTCTCTAGCTACCCACAATCGGCAGTCCTGGTCCATACGGGTGGATCAGCATTCAAATCTACCTCTTTTGCAGGGTATTGTATCCATATGAAATACCTGGATGGGTCCATATACGAGTTTTGTGATTCATGTGGCGAAAACCGTTCAAATGATGAAGTGGAGGCCGAGGCTATAAAAACAGCAGTTGAGATTTTGCACTAACAGCTTGACTTGGGCGAATTGTTACCGATGGATTTTGTAATTTTTAGCGACTCCAAGTCTCTTCTTGAAGAACACCCAATACAAAGAAAAGGAGATATTCTTGGTGGGGAGGGCGATCAACAATATAATCACTGCCCACAGGATAAATGTCACCTTGCAATGGATCCCTGGAGATAGTGGGCTACTAGGGAACGAGATGGCTGACAGATTGGCAAAAACAGGAGCCTCGAAACAACAATTGGATAGACCTATGCAGTAACCACACAGTAAAACGAATTATTAAGAATAATACTTGAGAAATCTGGATGAACAGGTGGGCGACAGGAACAGGTCGCAATGTATTTAGCGAAATGTCCCAGCCAAAAAGTAATGATGATATAAATAAACTACATAGAAGAGATCAAAGTCTCATCTTTCAGTTCCAAACAGGACATACCAGATTCCATAGCCACTTAAACCGCATCAGTATACACTGTCTTTTCACAGTTGATTTTTAGTTTCCATGTTTGGCAGTAGTCATGCAGTCTCCTTATGTCTCCATTTAGCATTCGTGCCCGAACATAAATGTCTTCATAGCTGAGCCATATTGCCAGGTCAGCCAAGTCATTGATATAGATCAGGAAAAGAGTCCTCAACTGTCATATCCACAACTTTCCACAACCATCTGTCCTTTAAGCAATTCATGCTCCGTTTTCTCATCCAGTTTGCTGTGCCATATCCTGATAGTTTCCCTCTTTCTTCCTCTGCCTCTGTTGCCCTGGATATTTCCTGTTATCACAAGATTTTTACAAGCCATTCTCGAGGATGTGTACAATGAACCGTGTCTGCCTTCTTTCCACATTAGTTAGTACTGTTCTTTTAACATTGTTTCAAATCTTCAATTTGATAATTTTTCAGCTACCCAAATTATATGTAGCATTTTTCTCAGGAACCACTATCGCACTTCTGCCAATGATTTCTCTATTTTCTTATTCATTGCCAAGGGCTCACATCTGTAAAACAATATTGGTTCCACATAAACTCACCCTCACTCCCTATGATCTGTTCACTAGTATATTTCTTATATCCTGAAAAGGGATCAAGACGCTGAGCGGCACATGAGCTGCAGCGGTCAGCGACTCATAGCTGCCAAGACCCTTCTACACCTCCATGCGGTGATCCTGGATAACAGGCTGCAGCAGGGCAGACTGGCTAAGGAGAAGGGATTGAAGAAGGAATGCTAACCCGGTACTCAAAAAATGCGTGCTGAAGTCGGATGTATTGGACCGAAAGGTGCAAATATCGCAGTCAAGATGTAAACTATGACACAACGCATTCCGTTCTCTGGACTACATTCTGCTACTTAAGCCCTTTTAGGGTTTGGTAGCGGGAGATTGAGAACGAACAAAGCCAAAGCCATATCCTGGAAATATAATAACATTTAGATACCTAGGAACTGTCATAACAGACAACGGAAAAGTATAACAGAAATAAAGAACAGAATGGTACTGGCAACAGCAGGTTTCCAAAGACAAGGTACACACAGAGAAAAAGTGTGGAAACCAAAACTTACACTTTTAGTGATGACTGCATTGGTAGAAGGCAAATCGCTGGAAGTGGTATCCTGTGATGATGTAGTGCTGCTTGAGGTGATGGTTGTGACATCAGCAGTTTTGCTAATGTATGTGCTGCTGTGGACTGTAGCTTGACTAGTGCTAGTGTCTGATTTACTGACTAGGGAGTTGGTGCCAAAGGAGCTATGTGGTGGGGTGGGGCAATGACGGGTGGGGGAATGGCTGGGGGAGTTGGTGGGTGAGTCGGGAGAGGTTGGGGGACTACTTGGAGACTCTGGTGAGCCTGCATCTGGAGATGATCTGCCTGGTGAGCCTGGAGAATCCGGCATGCTCAGCAATGATGAGAGAGAGGAGTTGCTGCCTGTCTTAATGCTGGTGATAGTTGATTTGGTGCCACCATGGATCCGTGGAGGACTTCCACTAACATCAGATTTATTGTCTTTTGCTGTGGAAAGGAATACAAAACTTCTTAATTAAAGATTATTAGATGATCCCTTTCAATCCCTACAGTACTGAAGGTCTTTGTGGAAATATTTAGTTTCTGAATTCATAATTATTTATTATACTGTAAAAATTATTATACAGCTTCTTATAAATACGAAGATAATCCAGTAAATAGGTCATAAAGTCATATAGGATAGCTGAAAAATGTAGACAGTAGTTTCTAAAGGTGTCATTAGGTTGCAGCAGCACCCAGCTCTACGATTACTGCAGGTAGATGTTAAGTGTAGCATGTACGTGTGCAGCTCAGATACTTCTGTGTTCGTCCTGAAAAGGACATTGTGACTTTGTTTACATAGAGGCTGCAATATGTTGTCTTTCGACAGAACACATTCGATTTCAGATAGCTTTTTCTGGGTACTGAGTTTGTCTTCCCCATGTAGTCCATATTTTTTGGCTAGACTGCACTAGCGCAGCGTGTTTCCAGGGCCGTCACTTTGAGACGAAACAGTTTTTTGGTCAGTTGTGGTTCACTGACCCTATTGCAAGCAGCCAGCTATGAGTCGCTGGCATATGGAAAGGAAGACTAATGTCTGGTCAGGCACAACATACTGACCAGACATGTTAGTCGAGGTCAGGCAAAACATATTGGACAAGACCCTCACCTTGGTTTCCTAGTAGCTCTCCCTTAAAACTGGCTGTTTTCATGGCAGCCTAGCTAACAAGGTGAGGGATGCAGGTGATTCCCACATTAGTGAGTGACACTCATAGCACAACTTCCATGGAGGAGCCCGGCCCACCTTCATCAGCACACTTGGGATGCGAGGAAAGCTACTGTAACCCGCCACTTAATGTCTTATTCAGGGTGCACAAAAGAGTAACCTACTCAATGTGGGCATTCACAAACAACAACTTTTGCACATTCAGCCCCAGCTCAGATACAAAGTGGCATCTTCTTCTTCTTCTTCTTCGTACGCTGTCAGACATCAAACTTAATTTTTTCGAAAAAAGCAGCCGTCATCCTGAGGCCGTCGACACTTCTATAGAGCTTGTCTAGTGTTGCCACTGGGGATGGCCACATCTGCTCTCTCTGATCCTCGTATGTCAGACAGTTTTGCAGCAAATGTTCAGCGGTCATTTTCCCGGTACCACACGGGCATTCGTCAGTGCCACCTATCTTCAATTTGTTGAATAGGTGGTACCTAAGTCTATTGTGGCCAGTGCGAAGTCTGAAGATCACGACCTGCTCTCTTCTGTTCAACTGGTAATAGGCATCGTTTTTGGTGTAGCCAGTATGTTCGGTTTCCCATTTGGTCATGTATCTCTAATAAGCCGTTTTGATTCTTCGTATGTCATACTAGTATCTGGCTGTGGTAGTCGTGCACCTTCTTTTGCCAGTCTGTCTGCCTCCTCGTTGCCTTGGATGTTGCAGTGGGATGGAACCCACTGTACCACTACCCTTTTCGGTGCGGACTGCTGGCATAGTTGACAGAGTACTGCTCTTAGATCATTAAGCTCAGTATTTTTCTGGCTTTTCAGTGCTGTGACTACGGCCAAGGCATCGGTAAGCAGGACTATATGGCTTTCATTCCTTTTACCTGTCACCATTTCTTCCACTGCTGCCCTCAATGCCTCTGCCTCCGCTCTGAAATTGCTTGTGTATTTTCCAGTAGCGAATGACAGTGTTATTTTTCTGCCATTTGGTAGGTTCAGAAATGCTCCTGCCTGTGTAGTGTTTGTTACAGAGCCGTCGGTGTATGCATGGGTCCAGTACATGCTTGGGTAGTTTTTCGATATGTAGCTCAGGGTAGTATCTCGCCTTTCTTTTTCAGTCTGGCAGTTTTTGTTTCCAATACCTGGTATATTTTCTACCACCTCTAGAAATATATGCTGCCTCCAAATAGGTTTTCGTACAGTAGGGATGGGCTTTGGTGTTGTTATTGCGTTCATGGGCTCTTCGTGCATCTTTGCTTTGGCTATTTCTGCAAAGTTTCTCCGCTTTAGTTTCCCATTTCCCAAATTGTTTAGTCTCTGGTGCATTGGATGGTCAGTCAGTCTTCTGAGTTTCTCTGATTGCAGCTGGGCTCTGCAGTCTCTTCTGTCGGTCATGGGTTGCAGTTTTGTAATCTTTTCAAGTTCTACAATTGGCGTTGACTTCATGCCTCCTGTTATAACTCTCATGGCTTGGTTTTGAAGTTTGCTAACTTTATCAAAGTTTGCCTTTGCTGCTGTTGTCCATGCCGCAATGCCATTCTCGAGAACTGGTCTCACTCTTCCAGTGTACAGTTTCTTTAGTGTGCTTTCGTCTGCTCCCCAGCTTGTGCCAGCAAGTTTCCTCATGATTGCCATTCTTTCTCTGGCTCTCATTCGGTTTCTCTCGATCTAACTTTTCCATGTCATGCGCCGATCAAATGTGACTCCCAGGTAGTTTGGGTTGTCGTTTGACAGCAGGTATTTGCCGTTAAGACTTAATTTGGTGTTTTGGGGTTTGTTTGATAGCGAGAATATTGTACATGTGGTTTTCTCCTCGTTTATTTTGACCAGCCATGAGTTCGCCCACCCTGCTGCATCTGATTTCTTGCTATGGTGAGATTCTTTTCAGAGGTCCACATAGCCAGATCGTCTGCAAACATTGAGCTATGGACTCTTCTTGGTATATTCTCTGTTATATTATTTATATACACCAGGAAGAGTGTGGGTGACAGTACTCCCCCTTGGGGTACTCTCTGCTCAAGTGTCACCTTTTTGCTCATCTGCCCTTGTACTTGAACTCTGGCCGTTCTGTTTTTTGAGGTAGTGACTTATCCATTTGTACATTTTCCCACAAACTTCACTTCTTCGTAGCTTGACTCTGTCCCTCTTTCCAGACTTTGTCAAATGCCTTTTCTAGGTCCACCCAAACCGCTACTGTATGTTTTTGTTCCTGGTAGGCATCTTCTATTTCCTGGGCTATGAGGATGACCTGATCCTCAGTGGATCTGTGCTGTATAAAGCCTGCTTGCTGTGGAATTAATATGCGTTTTTCTTCCAGATGCCACATCAGTCTGGTGTTTATCATACGTTCCATCAGGCCTGTATCCATTTGGATCTGTTTTGTCTTTTCCTTTCTTTGGTACTGGTACAAGTACTGCGTCTTTCCATGCCTGGGGTACAATACCCCTTTTCCAGCTTTGGTTCAGGACTGATAGCAGTTTCTTCTTTGCTGTTTGGCCCAGCCCCATCAGCATTTCGTTTGTTATCCTGTCTTTTCCGGGAGATTTCCTTTTCTTTAATGTTCTCATGGCCTCTTCCATTTCGTTCATTGTTAATTGTGCCATCATATGCTCTTCTGGAGCCATATTGATGTTGTCGTGCCCCTTTTGCTCTTCCCCAATGTCTGTATGCCTATCTGCAGGGACCTCGATGTGGTTTGCTCTGGCATAATGTTCAACAAAGGCGTTTGCTGCTTTCTTTCCAGTGAGCAAGTTTTCTCCCTGCTTGATGGTGATTTGTTTGTTTGATGGAGTTTCGTCATTCATGGCTCTGACTAGCTTCCATAGTTTGTTCCCTTCAAAGTGGCATCCAAAATGTCATCTTTCCACACAGCCTGTCATCAAGTGTTCTGATTAAACACCATCATCCCCCACAGACAGCTTACTAAAAGCAAGCAAGAAGATATTATCAGTCCCATAACCAGACTAACGTCTGGTCAGACAAAACACACTGATCAGACAATATTAGCCAGGGTCAGGAGAAATATACTGGCCAAGACCCTCACCTGACCTCCTCGTTGGTCATCATGGAAATGGGCTGTTGTCGAGAACAACAGTCTGGCTAACAAGGTGAGGTTCGTCATGATCCCTGTAGTAGTGAGCGACACGCAGATGAAGCCAAGCATAGCACAAACGCCTGGAGGATCCCGGTCCACCTTCATCAGCACTCTCGGGATGTAAGGAAAGCTACGACAACCTGCCACTTATGGCCTTTTCAGGGTGCACAAAAGAGTAACTTACTCATTGTGGGCATTTGCAAACAACATACTAAAATAAAAATTATCACAAAAAAGCAGAAAGTACGTAACAAATGTTCTATAATATTATCTTGCCCACTTTGTATTCCAGGTTTAAATTAGTTTGGGTTTACCTTTCTTGTTCTCCCATAGCTTGCGTATGTTGCAGAGATCTGTATTCTTGAGGATTTCTGATACCTGTGGTATGCCATCCTCATCATTTTCATCATCCTGACTGAACCACATTTCTTCATCCTCATCTGGTGTTCGGGTGTCACAGCGGAATCTCAGGTTCCGCACTATAGATGCTGCATGACTGTGTGAAAGAAAACAGAACGAGATTTCAAACATGCTATTCCAAGGCATTAAACTAAATAAAATTCATAAATTTACATGGTGACAGATTCATGAAAATCCTTTTAATTAGTAAAATGCACCTACCACTAAGAAAAATGTCATATTATTCTTTTATGGAAACGTGTGAATAATTATTGCTAATGTTTATACTTACTCTATGATGTATACATTGTACACTAGTGCTTATTAAATGATGCATTACTTTATACTTACTCTATGATGTATACATTGTACACTGGTGCTTATTAAATGATGCATTACTTTATACTTACCGTCTGATGTATACACTATCATATTTAGAATTAAATTACTATCCACCGCAACTGTTTATATTAAATAAAAATACACAAAGTCCTTCTTTCCTGAGCCACTCTAGCTCTGTCTATGTCTTCCCTGTTTCCTTTATTATGTTTGTCTGAAGCTCTCTCTTTTTTCCTTTTGTGTTTTGGTCTCTCTGGGGATTCCAGAATAGAGGCAGTCTTGTAATGTTACCAACTGGTTTCCTTAATGTGTGTCCTATCAAACGCCCTCTTATCATCTCATGTTTCACTGATATTTGCCTGGTTCTTTCTAACAATTCCACATTAATGATCTTATCATACCATTTCAATTCTTCTATTGTGCGCAGGCACCCATTTATGAAAGTCTGCACCTTTTTCATCAAATATTTAATTTTTTCCCTTTCCTCTCTTACTAGCCATAACTCTTATACATCTAGTTTTATACATCTGATGTTGCTATAACTAGGAAAGTTAGGTCTATCTGATAATGGAGGTTCCTTTTATGTAAACTAGTCAAAATACTAAATGGATCTCAATAGTTTGTTCACCTATTTGTGATTGTATCAACTGAAAGTACACTGAGGCAGTTATCTACATACTGCGTGCTTGAAAATGACAACATATCTTTTGTGAAAATTCAAAGGTTATTTTCAAAGTGACAGACAAAATAATAGGGTAGCTGCACCCACACAGAAACACAAAACCTGTAGGAATACAAAATATAGTTTTCTTGCTTCAGAATTGGCATAGACAAGGACAGTCTCATATAAGATAGAGAAGACAGTCTTATATAACACAGAGAAGACACAGTTTCATATAACATACAGAAGACAGTCTCATATAACATAGAGAAGACACAGTCTCTTTTACCAGAGATAAGACACTGTCTTATATAACAGAGATAAGACACTGCCTCATATAACAGAGATAAGACACTGTCTTATACTACACAGAGAAGACAGTCTCATATAACAGAGATAAGACACTGTCTTATACTACACAGAGAAGACAGTCTCATATAACAGATAATACAGTCTCATATAATAGAGATAAGACAGTCTTATATAACAGATAATACAGTCTCATATAATAGAGATAAGACAGTCTTATATAAAAGAGATAAGACAGTCTCATATAACTTACAAAAGACAGGTCTCATGTAACAGAGATAAGACACAGTTTCATATAACAGATGCATACTGCTCCTTACAGAGAATATATCAAAAGTGTCAATATTCTGGCTGTAAACTGGCCACTGTGGACTAGGACATCTTCTGTTCAACAAATTAAAAATCGGATACACAGACTTGTAGCGAGGACAGGCAAACAGCAGACCCATTCTTAAAGACTGGACTCCATAAGCACAGTAGAGTGATAAGAATTGCATTCTCTAAACACAGCTTCTTCTTTTTGTGATCACATCAACGATGTTTACATCGACAGACATCAACGATGTTTACATCGACAGACATCAGCGATGTTTACACCGACAGACATCAGCGATGTTTGTTTACACCAACAGACATCAACGATGTTTACACCGACAGACATCAACGATGTTTACACCGACAGACATCAACGATGTTTACATCGACAGACATCAGCGATGTTTACACAGACAGACATCAACGATGTTTGTTTACACCAACAGACATCAACGATGTTTACACCGACAGACATCAACGATGTTTACATCGACAGACATCAACGATGTTTACATCGACAGACATCAACGATGTTTACACAGACAGACATCAACGATGTTTGTTTACACCAACAGACATCAACGATGTTTACATCGACAGACATCAACGATGTTTACACAGACAGACATCAACGATGTTTGTTTACACCAACAGACATCAACGATGTTTACACCGACAGACATCAGCGATGTTTGTTTACACCAACAGACATCAACGATGTTTACACCGACAGACATCAGCGATGTTTACACCGACAGACATCAGCGATGTTTACACCGACAGACATCAGCGATGTTTACACCAACAGACATCAACGATGTTTACACCGACAGACATCAGCGATGTTTACACCGACAGACATCAACGATGTTTGTTTACACCAACAGACATCAACGATGTTTACACCGACAGACATCAGCGATGTTTACACCGACAGACATCAGCGATGTTTACA
This sequence comes from Ariolimax columbianus, assembly GCA_036924085.1. Classification (NCBI taxonomy): domain Eukaryota; kingdom Metazoa; phylum Mollusca; class Gastropoda; order Stylommatophora; family Arionidae; genus Ariolimax; species Ariolimax columbianus. Next base: position 79,899,086 of record JAVGWX010000007.1, on the reverse strand, counting down.
CCGACAGACATCAGCGATGTTTACACCGACAGACATCAACGATGTTTACACCGACAGACATCAACGATGTTTACACAGACAGACATCAACGATGTTTACACCGACAGACATCAACGATGTTTACACCGACAGACATCAACGATGTTTACACCGACAGACAAGTTTCTCTAATGAACTCAACCATTGTTTGGAGCCCCTTTTCAGCTCTATACAATTTTGAATACAGTGTGAATTGTTCGGCAAGTGTATCTTCCTAAATTGGCCATTCAGGGAACAATCCTATAATACAAGTTTGTTCATTTAGGCCAACAAACTCAGTTGATGGACAAGCTGTATGGTGATGAAAAACACCTGAGACAGACGACCAAGTTTATGATAGAAACAATTGTGAATATTTTAGAGCCTACGAAGAAGAAGTTTTTCTATTCATCTCATTTTAAAATTAATTTTTAATGACATAAATGGGGAGGAAGACTAACATCTGGTCAGGTAAAATATACTGATTAGACATGTTCGTCAGGGCCAGGCAAAACATACTGGCCAAGACCCTCACCTCGGCTTCCTAGTAGCCCTCCCTGGAAATGGGCTGTTTCCATGGCAGCCTGGCTAACTAGCTGAGGGATCGACGTGATCCCTGTAGTGGTGAGTGACACACACGCAGATGAAGCCCCAAGCATAGCACAACCGCCTTGGGGACCCTGGTCCACCTTGATCAGCACGCTCAGGATGTGAGGAAAGCTACGACAACCTGCCACTTAATGTCCTTTTCATTGTGGGCATTTGCAAACAACATAACATAAAAACTAATACCAAATATAATGCCACCATTATGCTTAACTAAACTAAAACAATGCAGTTGACATGACAACAGTGTAATAATAACACAAGTTCCCTAAGCACGGGCTGCAGTGATCTTATTTTAGAAGAAAGAATAGGACAACAGTACCCTACAATGCATGTTATAAAATGTGACAAAGGAAGGTGTGCATGGAACTGCTAGCTTCATCATGTGAAAACAGGGTGCTACGTAAACCACTAATGCAAGAGCACGTAGATGATTTGGTGCAGTGCTTCCTTCAAGAAGTCCCAACTGCGGTGGTGGCTACATGCTCCGATTGGAGCGTCAAATGAAGGATAATTGTGAATATCACAAGTTACTAAACATCAAGTTATAAAAACAAAACATAACAAAACAAAAAAGTGACAGCAAGATAAAAGTAGTGACAGCAAGATAAAAGTCAGTCATTATTATCAGTGAAAATATACAACAGGAAATTGAAGTATTACAGGATGTGAATAGAACAATTAACAAAATAAAACTGAATTAGGAAACAAGATCTGCCAACAAAATGGGTAGGTTTTTAAAGATAAGCAACATCTCTGAAAAGTTAGCATTATAATAAGTTATGAACATAAAATGGGAACAAAATTTCTTAAAATAAGATGCTAAATGCAAAATTTTTTTGCTCACAAAACACATAAGCTAAGAAAAACACAATTTCAACAACCCAGTGCCCAGAAACCACGAAGTTTGTTTAAACAGGTTTTCTTTGAAACAAATTTGCTTATTTCTCTAACAATAAAGAGTTGGCAGATCTGAGGCAGCAAAGCAGAACATGTACCGGACACTATCTTCACCATCTTCCTCGTCATTCTCTGTCAAGACCTGAAAATCCAACCACTTCTGTTTTCCTGATTCCTTTGTCAGTTTTATGGGTGAATGTTTTCTAACAGGGCTATTAAAGAAAGTCAATAATGCTGCATTAAAAGTTTTTTATTTTATTTGTATAATCTAATGAAATTAGTGAGGGTTAAAAACATGATGATGCACACAGATTTATTAAAAACATGAATGAACACTTCTGCTAAATCTGATCTATTATGGATCTCTCCAAATTTTGCATTACATATTTACAGTGTACTTTGCATTTTAAGTAATCTAAGTAATTCCATTGCACACTGGCATCTGAAATGAAGTGTTCAAATCCAAGACTAATTACTTCCACTGTGGAGCCGCATAGCGCAGTGGTTAGCGCGCTGGCTTCGCATCTGAGTGGTCCTGGGTTCATTCCCCAGTTGAGGCGGTAATGTTTTTTTCAGACCACAATGGCTCCCGGGTCGACCCAGCCTTAAATGGGTACCGGTTCAGTCCAGGAAGTAAAAGCGGCGAGGGAGAGGAGATGGCTACCGCCCTCATATAGCCGAGCCTTTGAAATGTGAGATCGCTAACACCTCACACCCCTTACGGCAGTAATGCTATGGGATACTTTACTTTTTTTTACTTAACCAAATGACAGCCACACCTATCCATCTCCACTTACTTCAACACCTTACAACTGCATTATACTCACATGACTCAGAAAGCCATAGCTTTCAGATTTCATGTTATCTCAATTTCAGTAATGTAGGATTGATTTCATTCAATATGCTTATGTTGAATTCCAAAATTATTATCTTTGAAATAGGGATCACATTTTTGTTATACAGAAAGGCACAAACATGTCAATTATAAAAAAATTAAAATGTTTGAGAGAGGATTGATATCACTATTTCTATAAAAAAAATTAGTGATTCTAACTAAAATTTCATTAAAATATTTATTTACCATACTGGGAGCAAAGACATACATCAGGGTCAAGTGAAACATACAAGATCCCCATCCCCAACTCCTCGACATGGTCCTTGAAACTGGCTGTAACAAAAGGCTGGCCGAAGAGGTGGGAATCAACACTGTGATCACCATAGTGGCAAGCCTGCTAAGAAGACTCACATTGCACTACAGCCAGAGAACAAAGGTCAACATTCTTCAGTATCTCTGGATGTAAGAAAAGCCACTGTAATAGATACCAGACAAACCTGGCTAAGAGTGAAGAATTCTAAAGAAGTAGCTTACAACAAAGAGAAGAATTGGAACTGTATGTAAAAGAAGAAAAACCAGATATAATAGGGTTAACAGAATCATGGACATATGAGGAGATTGCAGATAGTGAACTTGAAATTGAGGGATATACAATGTTAAGGAAAGATAGGATAATTGGAGACAAGACTAAGGGAGGTGGCGTTTTATTATACTGTATAAATTCTGTTAATATAACGATCAAAGATTATTTATCATGTGGTAACAAAAATGAAAGTGTATGGGGAGAAATAGAAAGTGGGGGTGAAAAAACAGTGATTGGAGTGTGCTATAGATGTCCATCAAGTCAAAAAGAGGAAGATGAGGAGCTGATTAGTAGCATAGCAAAGGCAAGTGAAGGGAAATTATTATTAATGGCAGATTTCAACTATCCAGAAATAAAATGGGATATGGCAGAAGCACTTGTAGAGTCAAAACCTTTTGTTAAGTGCATAACTGACAATTTTTTTAATTCAACATGTAGAAGCAGCCACCAGAGGCAAAAACATACTCGACCTAGTTTTTACCACAGAGGAAAATATGATTGAAAACGTTACCGTTGGGGAACTGTTTGGCTCAAGTGACCATCAAATCATCCGTTGGGATCTTATTGCAGGGAAAGAAGTAAACATAAACACGCGAACATACGACTACTCTAAGGCAGATGTTACGAGGATGAAAGAGGCAGCAAACCACATAATCTGGAAAGATATTGTTGTAGGAACAGATGTTGAACAGGAGTGGGAAAGTTTTAAAACAGTTCTAGAAACGCTAAAAGAGGAATGTGTTCCATGTAGGGAGTTCCTTGGCAGATGTTCCCAAGCGTAAAAAGTGGATAACTAGATTTGTAGTGAAATGTAGAAGAGCAAAAAATAAAGCATGGAAAAAATATATAGAGGCAGGTAAATCAAAAGAAACATATGTAAAATATTTGGACAAGCAAAACATGTCTCAGAAAGCGAATAAAACAGCAAAAATAGACTTTGAAATAAAACTTGCTCAGAGGACCAAGACTGACAGTAAAAGCTTCTTCTCTTATGTTAGAAATAAACAAAGAACAAAAGACAAAGTAGGCCCTCTCATAGACAGTACAGGGAAAATAATAAGTGAGAATAGGGAGGCAGCTAATCTGCTCAATCAGTACTTTGGCACAGTCTTCACAAAGGAGGACTGCTCCGAGATCCCATAGATATTTTTCAAAGAGACATGGATACAGCGGGATTAAGATCAATCTGTATTACAGAGGAAATGGTTTTTAAAAAATTGGAGGGGTTGAAAGTGAATAAATGTCCAGGTCAAGATGGTATTCATCCAAAATTGCTGTATGAAATTAGAGACCAACTAGCAAAACCATTGGCTATATTATGTTCTCAATCACTTACAAAAGGGATTGTTCCACGGGATTGGAAAGATGCAGGAGTGATCCCCTTATTCAAAAAAGGCAAAAAATCAGATCCGGCAAATTATAGACCAGTGAGTTTAACGAGCATAGTCTGTAAATTGTTAGAGTCATTAATCAAAGAAAACATTGTAATGCATTTAGACAAATTTAATCTAATTAGAAATAGTCAGCATGGGTTTACTAGAGGGAGATCATGCTTAACAAATCTATTAGAATTCATGAAGGAGGTTACTAAAATCATAGATAAAGGGGAGCCAGTGGATGTTATTTATCTAGACTTTGCAAAGGCCTTTGATAGAGTACCTCATCAAAGATTATTTCGAAAGTTAAAATCACATGGAATAGGTGGGGAAGTTGCCAAATGGATTGAAAATTGGTTAACGGGAAGAAGGCAGAGGGTGGGCATAAATAAGGAGTACTCTGAGTGGAGTGAAGTGAAAAGTGGTGTGCCACAGGGCTCGGTTTTGGGACCAATTTTGTTCTTGATATTTAAAAATGATTTGGACATTGATTTGAGATCCATGATTGCAAAATTTGCTGATGACACAAAACTATGCAGTAGTGTCTCATCTAAAGCGGAAGTGGATATATTGAAGTCGAATTTAGATAAAATTTGAGAATGGTCTGTAATCTGGCAAATGGAGTTTAATGTAGATAAATGTACAGTCATTCACATGGGTAGATCCAATATGGAACATAATTTCAGAATGGGAGAAAACAATATTAGAAAGATAGATAAGGAAAGGGACCTAGGGGTTATAATAGATCATACAGGAAAGGTGAGTGAGCAAGTTAAGGTAGCAGTGAAAAAGGCAAATGCAATGTTAGGTATGATAAAAAGAAATATTAAACATAGGAGCAAGGAAGTGATTGTCAAACTGTATAAAGCTTTAGTTAGACCTAGATTGGAGTACTGTGTACAGGTGTGGAGTCCTTATCATAGAGGGGACATAAACATGCTAGAAAGAATACAAAAAAGAGCGACAAAGATGATAGTGGGATTCCAGAATTACAGTTATGAGGAACGACTCAGAAAAACCGGCCTACAGTGTCTCGAAGAGAGAAGAATTCGTGGTGACTTAATACAGGTTTATAAGATGATCAGAGGAATCGATAAATTAGACTATAACAAGTTTTTTAAAATACAGCCACCTACAATAACACGAGGGCATAGCTACAAGCTGACTAAAGAGAGGTCCAGGTTAGATATTAGGAAATATTTTTTTAGTCAGAGAGTGGTGTCTGCTTGGAATGCATTGCCAGGGGAGGTAGTGGAGGCAGGGACAGTTAATGCATTTAAGAATAAACTGGATGCGCATAGCTTTTAGAGCAAGGTGATGTAAATGTAACTGGTTGTATACAGACTCTGCAGGGTCTTCTAAACCAGTATAAAGACGTTACGTTAAGTTAACCTTAGGCACGCTACATAATTTGTGAAAAAATTTGACCTAATTAATTTTCTTAATTAGTCGCTGTGGTAGTCGTCTTTCAAAATTTGTAACTTTTATGTTTGTTTGTCAATAAATATGATTTTCTGGTGTGTAGACACAATAGCATAACGAACATGTGGGTGTTATTGTTTTTGTTGTATGTTTGTTAGTTTTTGAGATTTAAAAAGATGAAGTTGAAAATTTATGAAAATCTCGGGAAAAATTTGGACTCGACCACTAGGCCTAGTCGCTTCGATAGAAAACCATGGAAACCACAACAACGTATCGATACTGTGTTTACAATATCGCCACAACTGTTAGTTTCAATTCAAACGTAGTTCTTTCATTTAAACAAACAAAATAAACAGATCTACGCGATAAAAATCTTTCTTAACAACCTACTTCCCCTTTCGCAAAAAGTCGGCTTGCTCCAAACGGCGTATACAAAATTAAAACTGTTCAAAAGCCATTTGTAATCGAACACACGATACTTTAACCGGCAAAATATCGTGTATATATGGAGGGCGTAGTCAGCAGTAAAAAATGGATGTCAGGAGTGACTCCGTTCAAAAAAACAAAAAAAAATTTTCCGGACACCGTTTTTGCAGGCCGAGCTGGTTCAAAGGGATCAGACAAGGGCGTGCTAAAGGTTAAGTTAACAACATTTACCATACTAAAACATAGATAATAAAACTACCAACTAAGATATAAAACTATAAAAACATAGAACAAAGTACTACCTGTCAAAAGAGTGTTTGTCTCTGTTTCGGTCTCGCTGCTGCTCATAACGTTGTTTCAAGGTTTCAAATGTCTTCACATATTTGATTCCTTCCAAATCTTTCTGGAAAGTCTCCATTATATATGTTCTGAGTGATTTAATGTCCTCCTGCAACAAAGTATATTGAAATAATCAAAAGTTACAAATTTAAGATTGAAAGAAATTGATGAGTAGCCTTCCTTTTATTCAGTTTGTTTTTTACGGCAAAATTCAATTATTCATAGAAACAGATATGTTATATCTATTTCAATTTTTTTGGTGACCATTTCTTTTTGCTGCCGCCATAGTCACTGTTCTTTTGACATCATCATCATATGGTTGATCAGCCCTGAGTCTGGTTGTAAGGTTTTCCGAGTATGTCTCTCCATATGACCCTTTCCTCTGCAGTTATCTTCATTTCAGCAGAAAGTTTGTACTTTAATATCCCTGCATGTCTGAGATGTAAACAAAGATGAGTCTTGGTTGCACCAGTTCTCTCTTCTCTTGGGGGAATGGAATATGTAAAGAAGGGAAGTGTTAAGCAATCTTATTTGCCTCCATATTTAAAGGCATGGTACCATTATGATTAAAGGTGCTCTCCACCTTCTCAATGAAAACCAATGATATTTACATTTTTGTCCCCCTTCCTTTCTCTTTCAGACAGAGTGAAACAGGTGACAATGATCCCCAGTGACCATCATCATTTATCCGTCTGATTCCCCTTGGGACATAAGGCAGCAACAGACGCACTCCATCTGTTCTTATTCTGTGTCATGTACTTGAGGTCAACTCATGAGATCCTGATTCCCCTTGGAACATAAGGCAGCAACAGACGCACTCCATCTGTTCTTATTCTGTTTCATGTACTTGAGGTCAACTCATGAGATCCTGATTCAACTGGTTTCCTCCTCGACCGTTAGCCGCCTTATGTTCCTTGGCCTTCTCACTTATCTCTTTGCCTGTGGACTTCAATACAGTGCAAGCCTTCTTTTTAAGAGTGTGTTCTATTTGTCTCCACTTTCTCTCTCCAATTTTCTGCTACATTGGTTGTAGCTATGTTCTCTGTATTTGCCATTACCTCTAGCCATCTAGCATGATGCAATGAAGACACTTGTTAACAAAGTCTGCAGTCTGGATATGATACCCTTAGTTCCATGCCCTATCTCATATAGCAGGACTGATTTTACATTTGTATTAAACAGTCTAATCTTATTCTCGTGGAGAATGATGCAGCGTTCCATATTTGGTGAAGAGAGTTGACAGCAAATCTGACCTTGTTAATCCTGGAGTTAACATTTGGTGTATTCCTTCATCTTTATCAATGTTTACTTACCAAATAGGTAAAATTTTGCACTTCTTCAATTATCTGACTATTGATCTTTATGAGATCTCTGTTATTTATTCTTATTGCCTTTGTTTTGTTCACATTGATCTGCAATCCCATCTTTGCTGCTTCCTTATGTTAGTATATCTGTCTGTCTTTCCTTGTATGCCCTACTGCTTATGTGACAGCATACACATAGCATCTGCAAAATCAAGGTCTTCCAGCTCTTATCAAATGTTCATTGTATTCCTGTTTTTCTGCGCTCCTGTTTGTCGTCTAACCCAGTCCATGACCATGAGAAAGATTGTTCGAGATAGTAAGCATCTATGTCTAACCCCAGTTTGATCTCTAAATTGATCTGAGAATTTGCCTTTGTGGATTATTCTGCATGTGGCCTCTTCATAGAATTCTTGTACAATTGTTATGTTTATTTGATATTCATTCCATAATGCTTCAATATTTTCAAAATTTCTGTCTGGTCTTTTTCCAGGTGGCAGTTTTTCTTCTGTCTCGTTCTCAATCTTCCGCTACCAAGTCCTGAACAGGGCTTTGCAAGTAGCAGGATGTAGTCCAGAGAATGGAATGTGTTGTGTCACTAGTTTACAATGAGTAACTTGAGTGCTTGTATATTCTCCTGCTTTGATAATAGATTTAAATTTACCATTAGGAGTTTCTTTGTTGGTTCTATATCAGTCTGGAATATTGGTGGATTTCTGTTTTGTGTATCTCTGAAGTATTCCAATCATCTGTCTCGCTGTTTCTCTTCTTTGCAGATTTTCTATCTCTGTTTGCCTTTCATTGGTGTGACTTGGTCTTGTTTTTCTCTTGATATTATTCTGGTTATATTGTTGAATGACCAGGTCACGCTGTGTTGCGACCTTTTCAGTCACTTTATGTGTTTTCTCTTATTCCGTCCGGCACTCTTTAACATTATCTTGTTTAGCTCAGAGTATGTGTCTAAGCTTTTATTCTTGTCCTTCGCATGCGCTAATTTTTGTTTCATAGTCCTTTCTCCTATCAAGTTGTTGTTGTTCTTCGTTCTCAATCTTCCACTACCAAGCACCAAAAAGGGCTTTGCAAATAGCTGGTTGTTGTCCGGAGAACGGAATGCGTTGTGTCGCAGTTTTCAGCTTGACTGTGATATTTGCACCTTTTGGTCCGACACATCCAACTTCAGCAAGCATTTTGGATACCAGGTTAGCGTTCCCTTTTTTATCCCTTCTCCCTAGCCAATCTGCTCTGTTGCAGCCTGTTATCCAGGATCACTGTGTGGAAATGTAGAAGGGTCTTGGCAGCTCTGGTTCGCTGGCCCTGACGTTAGCAGCTAGCTTTGGGTCGATGACTGCTACAGCTCATGCACTGCTCAGCATCTTGATCCCTCTATTAGGTTCCATATGCTTTCTGTGAGCCATTTCTTGCGCCATCTACTTGTCTTTGCAAGAACCTCTTAACAGGTGTTCTGAATTGTTTCCTCAAGCTCGTACCAGTGCCTGTCTTTGGCTTAGTCTGTGAGCTTACCAAAAAATGTCAAATCTGTTGTTCAGATTTAGTTTGAATTTAGCCTTGGTGTATTTGGCAGGTTTTGTGTGTTGTATTTATTTATGGCTTGTTTTAATTGCTCTATCTTTGAATTTAGCCTTTGTATATTTGGCAGGTTTTGTGTGTTGCATTTATTTACGGCTTGTTTTAATTGCTCTATCTTTGAATGCCCTCAGTTTAATTGTCATAGTTACTAACAGATAGTGATGGTCTCACATGTTTGCTCTTCTCTTTAGTTTAACATCCAGCAAACATGCAATCTATTGTGAAATGTTCAATTTGGTTTTCAGTGTTCCTGCCTCATGAACACCAGGTGTCCTTTTGTACACGTCTGTGTGGAAAGATGGTGTCTCCTATAACCAGGTCATTAAAGTCACAGAAGTTGATGAAGCTTTCCCCACTTTCATTTGCTTCCCATGTCATTTTTGCCCATAATCAATCTACAAATGCTGATGTCTTTTCCAATATTTGCATTTAGATCACCCATGACTATCTTGATATCCCTCTTCGGGGCCATGTTTGGAGCATATCTAAAAAGTCTTGTTTGGCATTTGTTTGTGCATATGATAGATGTTATTCTCCCTTTTGAGTGAAATCTTGCTGCCATTATTCTGGGTAATGTTGGTTTAAATTCAATAAGTGCCTTCTTTGCTTCTATTGACAGCATCAAGGTGACCCCTCAGTGTACACGTGGTCTCTCTTCCTGCTCTGAATATATTATGGTGTGATGGATTCTGTGCCATTTAATGTTGCTTCTGCAAGACCCAGGAGACTCAACTTGTATTACTCCACGTATCGCTCCATTTCTTTCGCAACTTGGCCCACCATTTCCAATTCGTACATGGTTCTGATGTTCCAGGACCCGGTCCTGGTTATTGCCTTCATTGCCAGAATATTAGTTAGTTGGCTGGCTTTATAATTTTAGCTCAGTTTGATTTGTTTCTTGTGAAAGTTTTTTTTAAAACTGTTCAACTTAATTAAGTAAATGTTTCTTCATTTCTTCTTCTTCTTCTTCATCGTACGCAGTCAGACAGTAACCATTATTTTTTCGAAAAAAGCAGCGGTCATCCTGAGGCTGTCGACACTGCCATAGAGCTTGTCTAGTATTGCCACTGGTGATGGCCACATCTGCTCTCTCTGGTCCTCGTATGTCGGGCAATTTTGCAGCAAATGCTCAGCGGTCATTTTCCCAGTACCACACGGGCATTCGTCGGTGCCACCTATCTTCAATTTGTTGAATAGGTGGTACCTAAGTCTATTGTGGCCAGTGCGAAGTCTGAAGACCACGACCTGCTCTCTTCTGTTCAACTGGTAATAGGCATCATTTTTGGAGTAGCCATTATGTTCGGTTTCCCATTTGGTCATGTATCTAGCTCTAATAAGCCGTATTGACTCTTCCTATGTCGTACTAGTATCTTGTTGTGGTAGTTTTGCACCTTCTTTTGCCAGTCTGTCTGCCTCCTCGTTGCCTTGGATGTTGCAGTGAGATGGAACCCACTGCACCGCTACCCTTTTTGGTGCGGCCTGCTGGCATAGTTGACAGAGTACTGCTCTTAAATCATTAAGTTCAGTATTTTTCTGACGTTTTAGTGCTGTGACTATGTCCAGAGCATCTGTAAGCAGGACTATGTGGCTTTCATTCCTTTTACCTGTCACCATTTCTTCCACTGCCGCCCTCAGTGCCTCTGCCTCCGCTCTGAAAATGCTTGTGTATTTTCCAGTAGCAAATGAAAGTGTTGTTTCTTCATTTGACGTTAGCACAAAAATATAATAAATTAAGTTAAGTGGTAAAGGAGAGGTTTAAAGTAAATTTATGCTGCCCTTATTACAAATGCTCTTCATCTTCTGCATTCGTTCTCAATCTCCCGCTACCATAACCTGAACAGGACTTTGCAAGTAGCAGGATGCAGTCTGAAGAATGAAATGTGGTGTGTCACTAGTTTACAGCTTGACTGTGACATTTGCACCTTTAGGTCAGACACATATGTCTTCAACATGGCCAAATGCTCTGAAACCTGAATACAGATATGTTATCATAATTGATCATTAGAAGAATTAATGTTTTTAAATATCCTACTCTGAATCCTACTAGAATGTTTAAAAATACCACATAAATATACTTACCACTTTTATAAACTCAAAGAGTTCAATCATGGCTGAATTGATGAGGTTGTATCTGTCACCATTAGCCAGAAAAGCATCCACAATGGACCGAAATAGGTTACCTTTGATGATGTACCTATTATAGAACTCTTCTTTCAACCCAATGATCTTCCGGCAAAACCTTAAGGCACCTAAGTAACAGAAAGATTTAGATTATGATTGCTCAGTCATTTATGATCAAAGTGCTGGAAATGGGTAAAATATTTTCATTAGCCAATCACAGCTTGTAGGCAGACACTAAACCCTGCAAAAGCGTACATTGCTACAACCAATACAGACTTCTGAAATATTCAGCTATGTTTTGTCATTTAGAATGTGGAATTTCATTTTATGATGGCAGTACACAATGGTGATGGTTACTGCATGTGCAGTTGACATTTAACTGTAGTTATTTCTCATAGGTGCACATGTAAGAAATTTGTTACGTTTCAATTCAAAGTTGAAGCATTTAACGCAAGGAAAGTTGGACTTCAAAACCGAAGAATTTTTTTTTCAGGCTAACAATCCTGCATCTGGATTACTCGTTTATATTCATCTTCTTCTTCTTCGTGCGCTGTCAGACGTCAACTTGAATTTGTTCGAAGAAAGCAGCTGTCATCCTGAGGCTGTCAACACTCCCATAGAGCTTGTCAAGTGTTGCCACTGGTGATGGGCACATGTGCTTTCTCTGGTCCTCGTATGTCGGGCAATTTTGCAGAAAGATGTTCAGCGGTCATTTTCCCTGTACCACAGGTGCATTCATCAGTGCCACCTATCTTCAGTTTATTGAATAGGTGGTACCTCAGTCTGTTGTGGCCTGTGCGGAGTCTGAAGACCACGACCTGCTCTCTTCTATTCAGCTGGTAATAGGCATCATTTTTTGTGTAGCCAGTATGTTCTGTTTCCCATTTGGCCATATATCTGGCCCTAATAAACCTTTTGGACTCTTACTCGTTTATATTCAATTCAGACTTTGACTGGGGCACAGAAGAAAGGTATGTGATGATGGAATTGATGAATAAATCGCCAAAATACACAAAAATGTTTTTCTCTTGAATTTCCTCCTCTTTATTAAGGCCATTTAATACTTCAGACTAATATATAATCTTTATTTTGAATACTTCATGTCATAGATAATTTAATTTCTTGTCATATAATGCTTAGATCATAATTTTAGCTCAATTTGTTCAACATTAATTTATTTTATTTTAAATAAATTTTGACATAGATTTTTTTTTAAACACAAAACAAAACCCAGTCCTACCTCAGCCATCCCATCCCTTCTGAAATACAGCTTGCGCAAAAGCCATGATCACTGCCCTTGATAAAGGGGTCTCAGATAACAATCTTAACGCTGAGGTAACTGCTTCCATCTCCTTTCTCAGACAGATTATTGACGTATATGCCACACTCCATTCAGCAACGACCTGTCCTCTCACTCTAGCTGAGAAGCCCCAGCCTGATGTCCTGCTGCGCAGCACCGATCCTTCGGTTTATATGACCTCACTATCCTGTGTGTTTTCACTTATCAGCTAATTCCTTTCATGTTCTGCTCTCCTGTTGTCCCATTCTCCACTTTCATTGCCTAAGGTTATAATGACCCTCTTATACCCTGCCCAAGTGGTCTGCCGGGGTCTTTGTGTATGACAAGGACAAGAATAGCACCACTGCCTCACAGAGAGCATGTCGTAAGAGGCGACTGTGTGACATGGCTAACACTGGCCATAGTTAGGTGGTTTGTTTAAATGGCATAGATGGCGCCTAGTGTTTGAGTCTATTAAGATGGACTTGCACATCGGTTAACCACCCTCATTAAGTGCTTGTCCCAACGCAGCGGAGTATTAAGCTGCTCAAGTCTGACCTGCTAAGCAGGAAACCCTTCTCCCGGCTACAACCAGCTCATACCAGGGCTGGCACCTGCACAGGGGCATCTGCCCCTGTAGAAGTACAGGTTAACTAAGATACTCTGTCATTCTATCATCAATCTGAACCCATTCTCCCCCCTTGGCTGTCATCTCAACTGGGGTGACATGTCTGCCTGTGCGATCCTCTGTTAATTCTTGATACCTTGACGTCTGAGACCCTACTGTAGAGGGTGCTGCATGTCTGTGGTGACACGCATATATGCTTTGATCTGTGCCAGTTTATGTCTGGATGCTACAGATAACAATCCCAGCATAAACATCTTTACAATTGGGTTATCTCTAGTGCAACCCAGAACCAGCTGTATGCTTTCATTCTGAATGAGTTCCAACCTTTCACATTCCAAGACTAGAATGGACCAAGCATCTATATTTTTGTCAACAAAAAATTAATGTATGACAATAGTAAGGAAATTTGTTGATTCTAAGGTTAGTATAAACAAAAAGGCATGTAGCAACAACGATAGCAAAGATGTGAATTTTGGCACTCTGAAAACAAAACAATAGTTTAGCGTTAAGTTCGCCTTTTAATTTTAACATATATACAGAAAGATAGAAGACAATATACTTACTAAGGACAAGGAAAGAATGTCGAGATCTCAGTAAGACGAGCACTCTCCGCAGGACATCCTTGTTGATGATATAATTCTTTATGTGGTATGTATGGTGCTCCACACAAAATGTCAGCAACTCCAAAATAAGAGCCAGCAGTTGTGCACTCTGATAGTCATCTAAACAGCACATGGAAAATAAATTGTATATAAATGCAGTCTATAACTACAAATAAGTCACACAAGCACAGACATTTGTTGTTTGTTTCAATACTTGTGTGAATATATGCAAACCAACAACAATTATGGAGAAAACAAACTGGAAAAAACAAAATCTACTTAACCAAGAAAAGTTACTCAGATATCACTGAAAACATTTACCCTTTGAACTTTGCCCGTAAAACCCCATTCCCGTGGGCTACTGAAGAAAAAAAAATGGACACATGAATAAAACTAGTTACAGTGATAAAACTAAGTGATCTGTTTCAATTATTCAATCTCAAAAAGATAGACCTGATATCTCAAATATTCTTGCTTATTATGCCAGTCCTCCCAGCATGTTTCACAATATTTACACCAAAACTTTGTCTTTACTTGTTTAAATGATCTGTCTTTGTAAGCCATGTTAGAGAAGACATTGACATGTTTGTTAAATTTAAATGAATATACAACACAAATGTTATTTCCTGTAGCTTTTGGAAATATTTTAGAATGATGTAAACCCACATTTTGTAGCCTCTGATGTGCCTAGACACGGTTGTCAAGTTTTAGTCACTGTTCTATAATCACCAATGAATAATAAACAAACTGTATTCATGAACATCCCAAATGTTCTGTAGCATCTTCCTGTTATATTGTGGGTTCTAGTAATCCATAAGTATGTAGACATTTTTGCATGCCCATATACAAAATTTTACAATGAGCGTCAAGGTCAGCAATAATGAGATGACAAACTTGGTCATTGACATCGGTGTCTCTCATGAAAGCATTATAGTTGAGGAGTTTGAATATATACAGCTGTTTCATCCTTCTTATTCAAATAGTTTCCATTTCTGTTGTCTTATGGTAGCTGAATAAAAAACTGACAGGTCTTTAGTCCGTCCTAACAAGCCATACAATGTTATTGTGACATCCATTCCGAACGTCCATTTTCTTCTTTCCTGCCAGTTCTTTTAGATGAAATTTCCAGCTTGTGATTATTGTACCTACAAAAAGTGTTCCATAATCAGTGTTTAGCTTATCAAAGAGAGTTACACAGTTGTAAAATCTGCCTATGACAATAATACAATATTTGTTTGGCAAATTACCTAAGTCAAAATCCTGACGACGATGCTGTAATAATATTTTCTGTTTTTCCAGTGTATATTTCTAAATTCAGGATACTTCCTGAGCTTGCTTCACATGCCATGTAAAGTAATCCTTTATTCTCCACTTTATGAGTTTGACTTGATATACTGTTTGAAGGCAAGAGGGAATCGCATCTTCGTCTAATCAAGTGCTGTGAGGACGAATAGTACCACAATCTTGGAAGCAAGACATCCAACATGGATCTTACTTTGTATAGTTTATCTGCTTTATCTAGAGCAAGATCTTCCTCACCAATGAGATGAAGAAATGTCTAATATAGCAATCACACTCCATTACAGTGAGGAAAACAGAGTAAGTAAAATGAAGTTGACAGACGAGCTAGACCAGTACTCCTTATAACGTGGTCTACTCACACTGTGCTCCATTAAAAGAATGCCTTCATATCTGGTACTGTTACATTTTTTTAAATGTTTAGCATAGTTGCTAGCTGGCTTATCGCTTTTCACTTGCTCAGCATGTCTGTCTGCTCACACAAATACTTGCTCAGCATGTCTGTCTGCTCACACAAATACTTGCTCAGCATGTCTGTCTGCTCACACAAATACTTGCTCAGCATGTCTGTCTGATCACACAAATTGTGCCAGAAATCATTGCTGAGGGACAGTTCCAACAATTAATTGGCTTCACTATCTGGGGAAATAGATTCTGGAATATTCTTGGAGTACATCTGTTTCATAAATATTTTATGTCTACTGCAGATGCAGGTCTAAATATATTTCTATGAAAACAACCTGTGTCAAATTTACTAAATACATTACGTGGTGCATACCCCTGTAACATAGCCTGTCCCTACAAAGGATCAGGAACAAGGCAAGAAACAGCTTAACCCTTTACACCCTAGCATGCCTGAAACCACCAACAAAAATGGTTATGGACTTTCCCTTTAACCAACCAGCCAGGGTAGACGGACCAAAAATGTGAGGACAGCGATGGCCTAGATGAAGAAAATAAGCATGAATAAGGCATCTACTCTGAAACGAAGGGTGATCATGGATAAAGACGATTCATTTAAGGCTTGGGGTGTAATGTGTTAATCATAGTCCAATTCTCACGTTCCATTTTGAGGTCAGTTTCTGAATAATTACCATCCAAATCTTATTCCTCATCCTCTGAATCATTGAGCACAATCTGAACAGCCTGTTCCACTGTTATCCTTTTAGAATGGCCGTATATTCATTTCTCAGCACATCTTTTCATCATTAAAAACAACTTTAAATTGTCTAAGTTTATGAGACCCACCATTTTAAGTAATTCTCCAAAAGACGTGTGCAATTACTGCTACAATCCCTACTCTGCCAATTCTTAGAAGATATGTGTGTTAAACCTAGAAGTGATGGCTTGGGAAATGGGTTATTTACAAACACCAATTCATCAGTGTCTCAGGTTCAAAGGGCTAATGCTCTGGATGAATAACCTCAATGGCACTGTGCCTCAAGATAAGAAACTTCATTATCAAAATTTATATGGTCTATAGATCTCTTTCTTCCTTATTGCATTTTTATCTCACACAAACAAGGCCAGAATAAAAGACTAAATATTTACCTCTGCTTGGTTTACTGTCTATTGTGTTTGCAAATAAAGGTGCTGTTAACACATGCATACTGTGCTTGTAAAAGAAAATGAGGAACTCTGACTTTTCTGTTTTCTGGAATATCAGAGAATAAACAGCACATTATAAGATGCTCAATTCACATAAATATTGTTTTCAATGCTAATGACTGGACAGAAAACAAATCAAATAAAGATGGAGAAAAAAGTCAGAGAGAGAGACACACGTACACACAGAGAGAGAGACAAAGACAACAGGGAACACGTTCTAATGAACATCATCACTTACACTTGCTGTGTCCAGCATATTTTCTGGATCAAGGAGCAAACGAACAATTCCCATCAGCTGAACTGCCCCACCAAGCTCTGGAATAAAGAGAATTCCAAACAAATTGATGATGTTTATTTTAGAATATTACCAGCACATAGTTATCACTGATAGAGTTCACATGGGGTAGTACCCTTGACGTAACTAACAAGTCCTGTTTGTGATTTAAAAAGCCGCACTTTGTTAAAAAAGTGATAAAACTTTACAGAACAACATATGTAAGATTCATCATCTTTCTTTTTTAGTTTCAACACGAGTATGGGGTCTATGATCATAGTAGTCATTTCTGTAGCATTTTTTTAACACAAAGAAGTTGCCAGTCCAAAAACATATTTTTTTTTTACTTTATTTGTTCTTATGTATTATGAAGTGCAATGGGTCTATACCTGGATCCACACATTTGAATTATTAGTAAGTTTCTTAAAAGTTAAAAAAAAATACATCTTAAAAGTAGCTGTATTAACAAGTCCTGTACAATGCCAAATTATACCCTAAGAGAAAGCCATATAGTACTTACATTTATCAGATATCCACATTTCACTGTTTTCTTTACAAAGCATATATTATGTATATTTGTTTGTATGATAAGCTTCATTATTAACAATCAAATAAAGGCAAACTCTAACAACTAAGTAGGGAGTTACACAAATTTGAGTTATGTGGATCCGCAGATATGTGGTGTTTTAACTGACAATTTGCAATTTATATCAAAATTAAATCAATAAAATGTGTAACTCTGTGCGGAACACAGGTTTTCAACAAATATATACTCTAGCCTCTAGCCCTGCTTCATCCATTTGAGCTTTCCTAATTCTTTTATGTTTGTCTCGAGCTCTCTTCTACATGTGTGTTTTAGTCTGCCTTTACCTCTCTTGCCTTGGGGATTCCAGAACAGAGGCTGCCTTGCAATGCTATCAGCTGTTTTCCTTAATTATTCAACGATAACCTCTTCTCATGTTTCACTTATATCTAGCTCTTTCCAACAGTTCCATATTAGTGATTTTATACCATTTGAATCCTTTTAATCTGTGCAAGCACCCATTTATGAAAGCCTGTACCTTTTTTATTGTTTTGGTTGTTCACATTTCAGAGCTATACAATAAAATGGACTTTAATTGTAGTTGTATATTTTTATTTTGTGTTGGGCTTTATTTCTTTATATTTCCATAAATTCCTCAACACAATTAAAGCTCCTCTCATCTTGTGTATTCTTATTGATATCTTTATCTGTAACTCCTACTTTGTCCATATTGCTATTGCAGTACAGCAATACCTTGACTTACATCCACTTCACTTTTGTTCTATTTAAATTACAAGCCCCTTCTTGATTTATAACCCTGTATATTCCATGTATGTCCAATTCTAATTGTACCAGCCAAAACGAATGCACTTTGACTCAACCAAGCGTCATCTTTTTCACTCAGTCATTCAATAGAAGTTGTTCAGTGTGCCGCCAGACCATGGATTTGTCTGGAATTCATACTAGTCGTCGGCTTTCAATTGTGTTCACGGAAACGTGTTGTTGTTTTCCATTTGCACTGGTTAATTCGTTCATTTTTGTGTGTTTTCTTCCGTCCGATTATCCTGGAATGGACATCGGCTATACGAATAGCCCTACACTTAAACATGTGTCATATTTCACGGTCTAGTTCACGCGGCTTAACTTCACGAGATTGGCGCCCTTCACCCTAACTGCAAACAGTGTCAGCTTTGTTGTATGAAATTTAGACACAACTATAATGCACTGCCACCTGGAGAGAGATGGGCTCCGTCAGGTGTGTAGCGGCCCAAGACACAGCGCTGTTGTATGGCGGCAGCTGGTACTACAAACTGCAATAACAGTGTCTCAACGACCATCCTAGGTTATTGGACTGATGATGATGAATAAAATTTAATGTCTCATAATCATATAGGCAACAAGCTAGGCATACCTAGCACAATAGTCAGTACAATTATTCAGAATATAGCCAAAGTGTTAAAAGAAATCAAAAGAGCTATGCTAGTGCAAACTAAAGTGATTAGAAAGAGGCACCATTTAACAAGTGATATAGAAAAAGTAATCCAGTGCATTATGTAGGTTTTCCATCTGTCCAAATGAATTTGCAAGCTAAATAAAGATTATGCTTTGACTTTTCCTTGTTTCTGGCCCTTAACCAGAGTAAGGAATTGCTGTGCGTATACATCTTCTTCGTACTGAATTTACAGTACATATACATCAGTTTTCTAACATACATTTTATATTTATGTATTCTTCTTCTTCTTCATCGTACGCTGTTTACAGCGATATTTACGTTGCACTGTTTTATTTTGTTAAGCCTGTGGCTCAGTGCATCCAATTTCAACAGGCGTTTCTGTAGGGATGCCCTCCTTAGCCTTTGGCTGTCCCCAGCCTATCTGCAAGGCAGCAGTTGTTTTTGGTCAGAGTTGTCTCTCTTAGGGAAGTTGTCTTGCAGGACTAATGAGTCTTCCCCACTCGTGTCTATAGGGTTTGGCAATGATATGATATGATGGACTATGTACTAGTTTGTACTATCCCGGATGAGAGGCAGTCCAGTGTGACTGTGTCTCAGGATCGTCACGTCCTGCCAGAAACGTAGCATATGCATGTGAGTGAGGTATCTCTTTGCTCCCTTTATTTTCTCGGCTTATCTGCAGTGATGGCACGCCTAGCATTCCCCGCCACCTGGGACGTTGTCACAATAGGGCAGAGGTGCAATGTCCGCTGGACTGCATCTCTTCTGCGTCCATTGGGATGGCTAATAGCAGACAGAGGTAAAGAGCGAGGCAGGAGTGCATTTGGCCAGGTGCATTTCTGCGGCTCGACCGGGTCGGGCTGAGATACGAGCCCCAGGTCCCAACCATATCGTGGCCTCCCATCACAGTGGTGCTGAGATTTAGGGCGGGATTCCAGCTTAGAGGCGTTCGACCGTAATCCCTCCTATGGTAGCCTCGCGCCGTTGGCTTATCAGCCTAGCACGTGAACCAAATGTCTGCGATTTGCGATTCCTCTTGAGTTGAGCAGGACTACCATAGCAACGCTATGTCATTAGTAGGGTAAAACTGACCTGTCTTCCGAGGGTCTAATACCAGCACCAGTTCACTATTAGACCCAACGAATCAATAGAGGGCTTTTTAGTCAGTCAATGACCAAGTGTCTGGAACCTGCGATTTCTGTAGGGTTACCGTAGCAGACGCTCTTTCATTAGGAGGGTACAACTGACCTGTCTTCCGTAGGTCTAATACCAGCACACGTTCCCTATTAGACCCAACGAGAGTGCTCTCAGTCTGTCAGTCATTTTACAGTGTTGGTGTGTTGAGTCAAATATTTATGTATTCAATAGTGACAGATTTAGCTTAGTGTTCCACCAACGGCGGATGTGTTGGACCGAAAGGGGAAAATATCGCAGTCAAGCTGTAAAATAAGCAACACAGTGCATTCTGTTCTCCGGACTACATCCTGCTTCTTGCAAAGCCCTGTTCAGGGCTTGGTATAGGGATATTGAGAACGACTGCAGAAGAACAAGAAGCTTGGTATTGGAGAGCTGGCTTTTCATGATAAAGATACTGGGTTCGACTCCAGTTATTGAAAAGGTCCAATAAACCCAGTTATAAATGGGTACCCGGTTTACTGCTAGGGTGCAAAAAGTAGTGAGAAATGAAACAGGCCCATTCTCCACATAAAAAGCTTTAAAACTCCATCTCCAACAAAGTGTCTGTTATGGGACTACCTTTACCTTTTGTAAAACATAAGTAGAACCTGTTTATCTTATATTTCTCCTTCTTTGCCGTTCGTTCTTAAATAATCACATATATTTGCTTTATAAACATAATCTGTCTCTGACTTTTCTCATACAGGTTATCTCTCATCGAGTTGGAGGGGAGCCATGCCATCACTCAACTCCTCCCAAACATGTTGAAGACTGTCTGCACTACTCACATAGGCAAATGTCCATGTATCTGATTTTTATTTAGCTGAACAGATGACACTCGGAGTCTCAAAATATGTCAAAAATACACAGCATCTCAGTTCCTCTTCACTTATGTGATGTTTTATCTTATGCAGAAACATGTGGAATAAGTGAACTCCATAAATGAGGAACTAACTATAAAGGCAAATTCTGATAAACTTTTACTGAACCATTGGAGAAAAAATGTGACTGGGGCATTGTCTCTGTATACTCACCACTTCCCCCCGTCTTGAAAACAACAAGATGGCTAGATTGACTTTAAACAATTTTTAAACCATTTTTTGTTTCACATGGATTTGGAAGGTTATTCCTTTATTTATTGTGATGAAGTTATGAGTGTCTAAATGTTTATGACGTAATCTTTAAAATGTGGAAACTAGAAGGTTAACCATTGGGAAAGAATTAGCTTTGAATAATCAAAGGTATAAAATAACTCACCTGGATCAGTGTCATTGATCATCTGCTCAATGACCAGGTTTATAAGGAGATCCTCCTAAAGAATAAGAAAAATAAAAAGTTGCAAAACTTCAGACTAAAAACTTCCTAACACATAACTCTTGGTTATGCTTGGAATAATCCCAGCAGAGTTGCACAGGATATACACAGGACAAAGACTTTCCGCATTGTAATCTAGGATCATGGTCACAGAAGTTTAAGATGGCCACCATAAGGGTTTACTTTAAAATCCTATAGAATTAGTATGAGCAATAGTGAAAATACAGGTGGAAAGTGACAACAAAACCTTCAAACAATCAGATGTAAAGAAAATTGTATGCGCTGCCCTCTCAGACATTGACAAGCAATTGTGGATTAAATGTGAGGACCATGCATGAAAGACGAAGACAATTATTGGTGATTCATTAAGCCGACAAAGGTCAGCAATTTCTTTGAGTCATTGGGGTGGGGTGAGTACATTCTACATTTAAGTATATTTAAAGCAAAAATAACAATTATTACATGCTTAAAACTTCGCTTCGAACATAATATTTAATTAAAAAGAAACACAAACATCAGTCACACAATTTTCTTTCAACACACAGCTCTTACAGAAAATCCATATGCACATTTACAAGGAAAAATAATTTACTCATACCACTTTGATAAATGAAGATATGCCAGTACTCATACCACTTTGATAAATGAAGATATGCCAGTACTCATACCACTTTGATAAATGAAGATATGCCAGTACTCATACCACTTTGATAAATGAAGATATGCCAGTACTCATACCACTTTGATAAATGAAGATATGCCAGTACTCATACCACTTTGATAAATGAAGATATGCCAGTACTCATACCACTTTGATAAATGAAGATATGCCAGTACTCATACCACTTTGATAAATGAAGATATGCCAGTACTCATACCACTTTGATAAATGAAGATATGCCAGTACTCATACCACTTTGATAAATGAAGATATGCCAGTACTCATACCACTTTGATAAATGAAGATATGCCAGTACTCATACCACTTTGATAAATGAAGATATGCCAGTACTCATACCACTTTGATAAATGAAGATATGCCAGTACTCATACCACTTTGATAAATGAAGATATGCCAGTACTCATACCACTTTGATAAATGAAGATATGCCAGTACTCATACCACTTTGATAAATGAAGATATGCCAGTACTCATACCACTTTGATAAATGAAGATATGCCAGCGGCTCTTAATGCACTATCAATTAACAGAAGTACTGATAAATTATTTTTGTGTATAAAATTTTAACTATGGGTCTCATGAAAATAACAAAGAAAAATTTATTTTTGATACACATGTGCAACCTAAATAAAATTATTTCAAGTTAATGAATTATTGAGAAAATATTTAAATTCCATGTATTTCAGAACACACTATAGAAAATTGAACAAACAATGCAGAGCTGTTACTGTTTACATAAAAAAAGATACAATTTACTACATTTACAAACTATTACAAAGAATTAGAGGATGTTTCTTATGGAAAAAAAAAACCAGGTTCGATCCCTGGTCTCAACGCACTCTGTCCACCCAACTGTTAAGAGCTTCCTGATTTAGGGAAGGCACATCACCAAAGAAGATAAATGTTCACTCCAAAACAGAAAAAGATGAGACCACATTCATAACCTTTGTATCATTGAAGAACACTTGAAATGAGGTGAAACTATTATATCCTCTGATCAGTAAGGTGTTAATATAGTTAATAAATTTTCTTTCCACTTGTGAAGTTGAACGTTGTGGGGAGCTAAAGTCGTCTGTCCTGCGCCAAGTGTATTGCGTCAGTCAATGTGATCCTGTGTTGCTGCATAATCACTCTAATGTCATCTATCCATTTGCCTTGCAGCCGCCCCCTTGCCCTTTAGCCAGTATAATCATTCCAAAATA
Organism: Ariolimax columbianus; assembly: GCA_036924085.1. Lineage (NCBI taxonomy): Eukaryota > Metazoa > Mollusca > Gastropoda > Stylommatophora > Arionidae > Ariolimax > Ariolimax columbianus. The sequence continues at coordinate 79,875,532 of JAVGWX010000007.1, read as the reverse complement.
AATGTATAACCTTGTGTTACCAAAAGACTATCACAATGGTGTTCAATTCCATTCTTGAGGAGTTATACAGCTGAGAAATTAATGCCACTTGCCCCTGCAGTTATCACGCACTGTAAAGACTAGGTTTTTATTTTTACCTCCGATAGAAAAAAAAAACTCTGCATGTTCTCTTGATCACAGACAAGACATCCAAACCTCAACTTCCCGCGTATTACTGTAGCCCAAATGGGACAAAGAATAGTAACACTGCAACCAGCCATGCATAATTTAAGAGCCCCCAGATGCAGCAGTGAATGAGCTGGCAGCAGTTAGTGACTCATAGCTGACCAAGACCCTATTCCAACTCCAAGTCATGGCCCTGGAAACAGACTGCACTCGCGTGGTCTGGGTAAGAGAATTTGTATCAAAGAGGGAATACAAACACATTCCCAAAAATGCCATGCTGAAACTGGATGTATCAGCCAAAAGGCGCACATATAGCAGCTTCGTTGTAAACTACAACAAAACGTGATATTTGGAACAAACGCCAAAATGAAAGAAAATAAGAGCCGGCTATGAAGGCTGTAGAAACTATAAGCCACAAGAAAATGACAAGAATCCCCCTCTACACTCCATGATAGAATAGGGAAAAAAAACATGTCAAAAATAATTGTCTATGCTCTATTCACTGAGTGTATGTAATTCTATATACACCATAAAAATAAATTGGCAATGTTGAATAGTAAAACTACTATTCTTCATAACCCAAGACAGAAGGTATAGAAAATATAGCTTATTATTATGCTCTGACATACAGGGATGATTAGCCTCTACCAGGGAGTAAGACTAACATCTGGTGAGGCAAAACATACTGATCGGACATGTTAGTCAGGGTCAGGCAAAATATACTGGTCAAGACCCTTACCTCGGCTTCCTCGTAGCCCTCCCTGGAAACGGGCTGTTTTCATGGTAGCCTGGCTAAAGAGGTGAGGGATCAACGTGATCCCCATGCAGATGAAGCCAAGCTTAGAATAACCACCTGGAGGACCCCAGTCCACCTTCATCAGCACACTCAGGATGCGAGAAAAGATACAACAACCAGCCACTTAACGTGCTTTTCAGGGAGCACAAAAGAATAATCATACTTATTGTGGGCATCAGCCTCTGCCCACAACTGCTCGTGAAGATGGGAAAAAAAACTACTGTTAATTGGCTCAATCACAACCTCTAGCAGAATCCTAGAGTGAGCAAAGGGCAAGTTGAGCAGCCCTGTCCTAACATGTTATCCCCTGATGGAGCAGACTGCTTTGAGACAACTTTGACCACTCAAGATATCTATTATACAGGGCACATTCAATCTTCACCAAGACCTACAAGCCACATAAACAACTGTACATTGGATTATGTATGCTATTTTATTTTTTTTAACAAGAAGGGGGTTTAGGGGAAGAGAAAAGACTACGTCCCAGAATGGAAAAATCTGGCAATCTGGTACTTTCGAGGTGTTCTAGTATAACCCTGTCAATAATTTGTAAAAATACCATCACTACTTACATCATCAACACTTATACTTTCATGCAGAATAAACTCTCGGACCATGGACGGACTGAATTCAACAACGTAAGAGAATATGTCAATAGCAGCCAGTTTCACTTTTTCATCATCAAGACCCTGTAAAATAGTAACAAAATACAACATATGTAAGATTTACAAACTGCAAGGAAAGATAAGAAATTATAATATAATTCTGCATACATATTTGTTACTTTTATAGATGATGTTAACTTAGAAGACAAAGTCTCTCCACTTTGGTTAATTCTGGATACTAACAAGGAATTGCAAGGGAACTGCAATGCAACAAAAAGCACAACAGACCAAAATATACTTACAAGTATGATTTCTATTGATGTTAATATTCCAAGATTTGAGAGTGTCTGAAATGAAAAATAAACATAACAAATGTTACCAGAAGCATAACAAATGTTACCTCATAGTCACAAAATGTAATTAAAGAAATGTAACATGTAACAAATTGTAAGATAAAATTATCATAACCAAATATGAATCCATAAAATAAATGACATACTGAATGTTACACAAATACAATAAAATTACCTTATAAAATGATTCCCTATTGGGCTGCTGCAACGTTTGTGAAAATGTACAGAATTCTTTTAGAAAAAAAACCAGATCTCGTCTATGGTTGTCATCTGTCTCTTCACCGGTCAGCTGGGCAAATAGTGTTGTTAAGAATTTCACATCATCCTGAAATTTCATTTAATATAATTGACCATGAATTAATACTCAATAATTCATCATCTAGATTTTAAACAAACAATTTTCAGGCATTAATTTTTTTTATGGCAAAAATATAAAATATATCCAGTTAGCTTACTACTACTGTCTTCAAATATTTATACAGTCACATGTTAATTTCCTTCATATCAATCAAATTGTACTGGATCTTTCCACAAGTCTGAATACACATAACATATTCATCAGAGATCATCTACATCTATATGTTGCTCTCACTGCTGGCTCAAAGGTTGATCTGCAGAATAGCCTGGATAGATTCTCAGGAGCCTTATCAAATGTTGGGCTTGCCATGAACACAAAGAAAACAGAAATCATGCATCATCCAGCTCATGGCAATAGTTATACTGTGCCAATTAAAGTAAATGGTGAGAAATTGAAAGTTGTGAATAGATTGACATACCTCTTAATTCAGCAGCACAGTTGGCAAACTATACACAAATGTTTAGCATCGAAGTGACAGTCTACAGATGAAGCTGAAGATTTACAGAGCTGTGGTGAGATTCAAAAGTGTAAACGCTCCCTTGGTGATCAAAAGAAGTGCTTCAAAGACATGTTCCTTGTTTCACTAAAAGCCATGGCAACAAAACTTGGTAAGTTGCTGTGCAAGACCGGACCGCTTGGTGCACATCTCATAGTGAAGGTGCAGCATCAAGAAAGGCATCCATAAAAGTAGCAGCAGAACGGAGAAAGGCTAAAAAAAAAGCCTTAGTATGGGGCTAAGGCGCACCAGGGACCGAGGCTGGTAAGCGACCAAAACAACGTTCAGAAAGCAATGGCAAACTACTGAGTGCAAACATGCCAAGAAACTCATGACAGTCGATACAAACAAAACTCAAAGATCTGATGGTGAGGCCCTCAGGCCAGGTAGATCATCGACACCAATTGAGGAAGAGGACACTTTCAGAGCTAGTACAAGTAATAGAGATGACGCCAAGAGCCCGACCGCATTACAATAGAAAACTCAGAAGGCGGACTAAAAACTAGATTAAGAATAGACACCTGAAACGTCAGGGGCCTATACCAGGGGAAGCTATTCGTGGTTGAACAGTAGAGGGAGAGAACCGGTATTGACGTCATGGGAATATCAGAGCAGAGATGGACAGATCAAGGGCAGCATGTGTGCACATCTGGAGAAACCATTTTCTCAGGGAAGGATAAAAGTGGTCAGAGCGGGGTCGCTATCCTCCTGTCCAAGAGGACAGCACCTACACTGCTTGGGTATAACCTGGTAAATAGCAGGGTAATTTCGATTAGGCTAAAAAGAAAGAAACCTAACAGTAATACAGGTTTACGCACCAACATCAACATCAGAAGATTGTGAAATTGAGGATTTCTATAACACCTTGCAAGAAACATTGGATAAGACAGTGAGACGAGATACCCTGATCATCATGGGGGATTTTAACGCGAAAGTTGGAGCAGAAAGAACAGCAGAAGAAAAAAGAGTACGAGGATCCTTTGGTCTTGGACACACGGATGAAAGAGGAGAAAAACACAGTTGAGTTCTGTATGGAGAATAACCTCACCATTGCAAACACCCCATTGAGGCATCATCCGAGGCGATTATATACATGGACCTCCCCCGATGGCAAACACAGAAATAAGATTGATTACATCCGAGTACAACACAGATGGCGGTCCAGTGTGTTGTCAACAAAGACGCTTCCAGGAGCGGACTGTGACATGGATCATGAATTGCTGGTTGCTGTACTTACAATAAGATTACGAAGGGTGAACACAGGTGCACGACCAATATGTTTCGATGTGCAAGCAATACCATATGAATATAATGTCGAAATACAAAACAAGTTTGAGGCACTAATGGCAATGCAAGAAAACATGTCTACTGAAGAATTTGTGCTACAAGTGAGAGAAGCACTCATCTCAACAGCACAGAACATTATTCTTAAGAAAGTGCGTAAGAAACAGAACTATATTACGTAGGAGATTCTGCGGGTCGTATAGGTAAAAAGGAAGCTGAGACAGGCAAGAACAGAACGAAACACAGACAAATACAGGAATTGCACAAGAGAAATCAGGAGAAAAATTAGGCAAGATAGGAAACAGCACATAATAGAAACATGTAGCAAAATAAAGGAACGCCAGCGGCAGGGGAAGGAACGTGAAGCATTCAAGGAGATTAGATCTCTGACTGGAGAATTCCGGTCATCTCTACAGGCAATAAATGACAGAAACTGAGCAACTATGACAGAAAGTAAAGACATTCTAGAAAGATGGGTAGAATACTGCAGAAAAATGTACGGGGACAACACAAAAAATCCAAGACATGCTAACAAATAATGAAGAGGAAGAACCAGAACCCACATTGAGCGAAGTTTGAGCAGCGCTTAAAGTGGTGAAAAAAGGGAAAACCCCAGCCTGCGATGATATACCGGTGAACTGATACAAGCAGGAGGAGAGGTGAGCATCCGCATATACCATGCAGTCTGTTATAAGATCTGGCGGAACACAGAATGGTTCAAAGCATGGAAATGATCTGTGTACATCCCCATACCTAAGAAATGGAATCTAAAGTTATGTACAAACTATCGCCTTGATAAACCACGCAAATAAGATCTTATTGCGTATCACTACGAAAAGAATAGAAGGGATCATGAGGCAGAGCAGCGCATGAACTGCAGCTGTCAGCAACCCATAGCTGACTGCTAGCGTCAGGGCCAGCGAACCATAGCGGCCAAGAGCCTTCTACACCTCCACGTGGTGATCCTGGATAACAGGCTGCAACAGAGCAGACTGGCTAAGGAGAAGGGATCAAAGTGGGAATGCTAACCCAGTACTCAAAAAATGTTTGCTGAAGTCGGATGTGTTGGACCGAAAGGTGCAAATATCGCAGTCAAGCTGTAAATTACGACAACTCATTCCGTTCTCTGGACTACATTCTGCTACTTAGGCCCGTGTCAGGGTTTAGTAGCAGGAGATTGACAATGAATGAAGCCAAGCCAAAAGAATAGAAAGAAAGCTGGACTATGAAATAAACAAAACACAAGCAGGGTTCAGGCCATAAAGAGGCACAAGAGACTGTATCTTCAAAATGTGAAACATCATCGAGAAAAGCAGAGAATTCAATACGGACCTGTATGCCTGTTTTATAGACTACGCCAAAGCATTTGACTGCGTAAAACATCAGCAAATGTGGAACATTATGAAAGATATGGGATTCCCAACACATCTGGTTCAACTAATAGAAACCCTATACGGGGACCAGCAAGTGGCCATCAGAATACACGGTGAAACCTCAGATTGGTTTAAGATACACAAGGGGGTCAGACAGGGCTGCATTCTTTCACCATACCTGTTCAACATATATGCGGAAAACATTATCAGAAATGTAAAGGCAGATCCAATTTCTACAGACTTTGATACTTTCACAATAGGAGGAAAGGAGATATTGGAAATATGATATGCCGACAACACAGTTTTGCTCTCAAACAGCGCCAAGGGCCTAGATCAAATAATTACATCAGCCCAGAATCTCTACCTGAATACAAAGAAAACAAGGATAATGACAACTGATCAGACAAAACTCCAACCTAAAATCGAGATAGCTGGCGAAGAGATTGAAAATGTTGAATATCTGGGATCAATACTGAACACCAATTGAGACTGTACAAAAGAAGTAAGAAGAACACTGACTATAGCAATGCAGAAGGTAAGGAGTATGCAGAACCTATGGCATAATACAAACAAAGAACTCAAACTAAAGATACTAAGAACATGCATTTTTCCTGTGGCAATCTATGGATGTGAAACATGGACGATTACAAAAGCAACAAGAGATATCTGCTTTTAAAACACAATGCTACTGAGTAGTTCTGAAAATCCTATGGACAATAAAAGAAAGAAACAAATCCATCTTGCAAGACCTGAATGTAGAGGAGAATTGGCTCATAAATGATGGAACGACTCGAAAACAGGTTTTTTTTTTGGACACGTCAAACGACACAACGGACTGGAGAGAGTGGCTATGGAAAGCATGGTCACTGGAAAGAGAGGCGGGGCCGACCGAGAAGATGATGGACTCAGGATTTTACCTTGGAGCAGGCCGGAAAACTAGCGAAAGATAAGAGTTTCCTACTGACAGGCTGTCATGAGAGCAACGTTCTGCAAAGGACATGCTTCATGATGATGATTTAAATCAAACAATTTCATTAGACGCTTTCGGATCACAGATTAATAATTATATAGTTCCATTTATCTGATCTATGGCCACTTTTGTCCAGGGTGAGCAATTCCAACAATTTTAACAGATGTTTTCTATTTAAACATCCTTGTTCTGCATCAGTCTCCATACAACCTTCCTCCACCAAGTTTGTATCTTTTGCTCATCTGAAGCCACTACGCAAACAATAACATAATTATACCCAAGAGTTGCACCAATTCAATTATAGTTATTAAACTAGAAAGGGGGGGACGGCGTGGCCTAGTGGTTAAGTGGCACGGCTCACAACCAGAAGGTGCTGGGTTCGATCCCCATCACAGCACCGGCCGTTACCCCGGGGAAGCAAGCCCTTAGAAAATGCAGGAGGAAGCAGACCCTTACATAAAATGCATGCTGAAGTCGGATGCACTGGGCCGACAGGCGCAAAATAAAAACCACAGTGCAACGCATACACGCCTTGGGGAATAGATAAATAAGGCGAACGCAAAAAAAAAAAAAAAAAAAAAAAAAATAGAAAAGGGAATACCGCAAATACATAAAGTCCAAATGCAAGAATGAAAATTAAATCTTACCTGAATCATGCTAACTATCTCCACCTTATTGAAGAATATAAAGGAAGAGAGAGAAGATAACATGTTCTCTTCAAATACAGATGGTACAGGCAGTATCACATCCTGGATGTATTGGACTCTGTACGTTTGATGAATTTTTGTCTCTAACTCTGAATTGGTCATAGGCACAACCTGGAGAAGTAAATGAATTATTTTTTTAATGGTAATTAGAATCCTTCAAAGTTGTAATGCAAATTTTCAATCAAGCTCTTAGACCAAATATCATGTATTTCTTTTCTCAACTATGCATCGACAGAATTTATTTATTAAAATGTGGACCATTATGCCATTATCATTACAGCAGATTTCCAGACCATGTAGGTGAGATGAGTTAGAAGACTACTAAATGTCGCTTATCTCGTACAAAGACCGTATCACAAATTATAAAGTGACGAAGAATCGAGAATGCAAGTGGCGTTTGTGACAACCACCTCACAACAATCAAATAAAAGCTAACTTGGTGGTATGGCCACATCTTGAGGTCCAAGGAACTTGCAAATACTATACTACAGGGCACAGTACAGGACAAGCAATGGCGTGGACATCTGAGAAAGCTATGAGAAGACAACATCCATGAATGGACTAACCTACGACCCGAGGAGACACAAAACGTAACAGTAGATAGAGAGGGGTGGAGCAGGATTTTGGAGGTGTCAGCAGAGGTGACCAAACAATCTCAAGAGGTCATGGGATGAACTGAGTTGGAAATATTTTATCAGTTTCACATTCACATCTGTGTTACCTGGTACCCAAAACATGAGCAAAAAATAGTTACACTGTAACATGCCAGCCTGTTATAAGAGCTGAGTTAGAAGGGTTGGACATGGGGGCCAGCTACCCTATACAATATAAGCTATATGTCACTAGAAAAAGAGAAGACTGCAGCACCCTACAGTACGAGGAGCAAATAAGTAAAGACAAGCCAGTTTCACGTGCAGAAATGTCATATTTTCAAGCCTTTCTCTGCCCTAAATCTCTGTCATAATGCTCGTCAATTAATTTTGCGTGTCTTTTCATTTTAGTTCACAGACTCAAATAACATGCAAGTAATATTTTTTGTCTAATATCTACTTCTACACTGGTGGGATTGCATTTTTCACAACAAAAGCCCATTATTAGTTTTCAAGTTCTTTTCTAAAACTAAGTAGTTGAACTTGTCAATCCAACACTATTATGGGATTTTCACTCTGGTTTATGTAGCTATATGGGATTTTCACTATGGTGTGTGTAGATAAATGGGACTTTCACTCTGGTTTATGTAGCTATATGGGATTTTCACTCTGGTTTATGTAGCTATATGGGATTTTCACTATGGTGTGTAGATAAATGGGACTTTCACTCTGGTTTATGTAGCTATATGGGATTTTCACTCTGGTTTATGCAGTTATATGGGACTTTCACTATGGTGTGTGTAGATAAATGGGACTTTCACTCTGGTTTATGTAGCTATATGGGATTTTCACTCTGGTTTATGCAGTTATATGGGACTTTCACTATGGTGTGTGTAGATAAATGGGACTTTCACTCTGGTTTATGCAGTTATTTACTATCTTCTTGCCTACTTTTGGCTCTATATGAAGAACACGATGATCATTTTATATGAAGCTTGTATCAAAGCACTGATTCACTATGACACTGGTGGTTTCTGCAGAAAATTCATTTACCATGAGGTTTCTAGCCTCGTGTACAATCCCCTTTTGTCATCATCTATTACTACATGCTTGTAACATTACAGTGGTTTCTGTTCTTCACTCTTCATGTACCAATAAGGGAGATATTGAAGTGAAAGATGACACAATCTTTAAGAAACAGTGTTAAAAAGTGCAGTCACATTATCCTAGATCATTATGTTTGTTTCAAATGTACTAATTCTTCTGAAAACATAATTATTACGTTGCAATCGCATAAATCATACGGCAGTATGATCAATTAACTTGCCTTAATAAAATTAATCTGGTTACCGGGTAAGACTGTGACGGATGCTCGACACCTACCCAGATTTTGGTCATTATTTTTTAGTCCAGCCAATAAGACTCCGACCTCTTCCTCTGCTAAGTGTTATTTTGCCTACCCATTCATTTCTTTTCCTGTGGGTTTCAATCTAGTGCAATGATCGATTGGTTCAGTTTGTTTTTTTACCACAAATGAAACACATCAATCAAAACTTATCAGTCCCATGTGGAGCATATGTCTTCAACAAATAGACACCAAATCTTCCTGTCCTGAACCATATGTTCCAGCAGCAGCCCACATCTCCCCTGCTTTCTTTAGGTTTTGGTCTGCCTACTTCTCTTTCCTTAGAGATTCCAGAGCAGAAACCGTCTGGTATGACTATAAGCTGGTGTCCTTAACCGCCTTCTCCACAGATATCTGTGCAGATTCTTTGAAAACGTACCACATTAGTGATCTTATCATATCATCTCAATCTCTCTATATAGCGTATGAAGAAGAATCTCTCTGTATGTGCAGACACCCATTTATTAAAGGGTGTGCCTTTTTCATAGCTGTATTTGTGTTTTTAATGTTTCTTGTTCTAGCGTTCACTCATGATTTTTACACTATCAGACAAGTTTCTGTGATGAGCTAGACTGTTGTCTGGAAGTCTACTTTAACTCTGTACAGTTTGGAGTTTAGTGTTGTCATTTGGCCAGTGAATCTTCATCAACTGGCTATTATGGTGGACAGTTCTGTAAAACATGCTCTGTAATTTATTCACTCCATCCACATATGCAGAGATAGGTGAAGCAGACAGAAAAGCTTTGTTACAGCCAGTCCCAGAAAATAAATTTTGTAGTTTCTCATCTCCGCAACCACCTGTGCAGTCTTCTGCTGTTTCTTCTTTTTTGGCATGCGTCTCAAAAAGGGTGATGTCATTGTTTACAGTGAGGGTGTAATATCTGTGTTTTTCAGCCAAATATATCCAATTTCAACTGACTTTTTTTGCTACAGGGTTTGCCTTCCCTCTGTGGCTTGGCTTTGTTCATTCTCAATCACCCACTACCAAAACCATGAAAAGGGCTTAAGTAGCAGAATTCAGAGAACGGAATGCGTTGTGTTGTAGTTTACAGCTTGACTACGATGTTTGCACCTTTCGGTCTAACACATCTGACTTCAACAAGCATAATTTTAGTACCGGGCTAGTATTCCCTCTTCAATCCATTCTACTTAGCGAATCTGCTCTGTCATCCAGGATCACTGCATGGAGATGTAGAAGGGTCTTGACAGTTCTGGTTCATTGGCCCTGACGCTAGCCTAGCAGTCAGCTATGGGTCGCTGACCACTGCAGCTTATGTGATGCTCAGCATCTTGACCCCGCCTTCCCTCCGTGATCCCTATCCCTTTTGCCTGACCACTAGTGCAGCCTGTTTCCAGGGCCGCCACTTTAAGATGTAATAGGGTCTTGGTCGCCTGTGGTTTACTGACCTTGATGCAAGCAGCCATCAATGAGTTGCTGACTTATGTCAACTTATTCACTACTGTACTACTTTCGCACTATTCTTTTCAACTCGATAATGCAACTTTTGTGAATTCAGTGCATGTTTGCTTATGTTGTTAGGCATCTTTCCAACAGTGTGCCCTATTCATTTTGCCTTCCCAATCTCTAGTCTTATTGGTTGTCGTCACATTCTTTGCTACAGACCTGTGTTTGTTATTACCTCTGGTCACTTAATATGAAATATGCCACAGAAAAGCATGATAAAAATAATGTTAAAAAACCTTAGCACTACTGAATTGAAAAACATTCTAGTTTAATTATTATTGTTCTCACTTGTTTTATCCTGAGGTGTGTGTACACATTAAGCTGTAGTTTTCTTTTCTGTTAACCCTTTCCAGCTCATATGAGCTATGCTTAACTGCTGTAAAACCTAAAATTGCCACCAGTTACAACTAAAACAAACAAACTTCTGAAATATGCATCCATGGATGCACAATGATGTTTAGCTGTAAGGTAATTTTTGATTGTTTAGCTGTAAGGTAATTTTTGATAGGTAGAAATTTGCAAAAGTTATGAAGTTTGTATAGTCGAATCATGTATTGGGTTTCAGGACCCAAGACATGATTATTCTTCTTCTTCATCGTACGCAGTCAGACATCAACCTTTATTTTTTCGAAAAAAGCAGCCGTCATCCTGAGGCTGTCGACACTGCCATAGAGCTTGTCTAGTGTTGCCACTGGTGATGGCCACATCTGCTCTCTCTGATCCTCGTATGTCGGGCAGTTTTGCAGCAAATGTTCAGCGGTCATTTTCCCGGTACCACCGTCAGTGCCACCTATCTTCAATTTGTTGAATAGGTGGTACCTCAGTCTATTGTGGCCAGTGCGAAGTCTGAAGACCACGACCAGCTCTCTTCTGTTCAACTGGTAATAGGCATCGTTTTTGGTGTAGCCAGTATGTTCGGTTTCCCATTTGGTCATGTATCTAGCTCTAATAAGCCATTTTGACTCTTCTACTAGTATCTGGTTCGAGGCCCCGTAATTGGAATGAGACATGATTCATTATTTGATCACGCATTTGGATTGCTTGTAGATATTCAATATACACCCAATTCCGACTTTGATTGAGACACATCATACAAAAGAAATGTGTAAATAAATTTCAGGATATATGGGCAAAATACACATTGAGGTGAGCACCAACAAAATTGTTCCTCTCCCATTTCCACCTCTGCATTAATGCCATTCAACGCTCCATGCTAATCTTTATTATGAATACTTCATGTCAGAGATAGTTTAATTATGTGTCGTACTAAAATTTAGCATTAATTGTAGCTCAATTTGTTTCATATTTATTATTATATTTAAAATAAAACTTTGATGTATCGAATTTAAAACTGTTGACACTGATTGAAAAACGCAAATCGACAGAATTATCAATAACTGGAAAGGTCTAGCAGATTTTTAAAAATTGTATACTATTTTAAATATGACTGAATGTTTCTCATATAACAAGTTCATGAATAATAACTGAGCAGCTCATGATAGTGTATATGTTAAAAGTAGAATCATTGTCTGATGATAGATTTATAGATAATACTTGAAACTTCACCTAGGTGCATGAGCAAAGTAGAGAACCAACCTCTTTGAATTTGGCAGTGCTGCGCAAATAGTCCCTGTGTCTAATAGGTGTTGGTGATGTTGGGTCATACTCTAGGATACCAATAATGTCAAGTATAATGTCGTCCGAAAACATGATTTCAAACAGAGCATTTTTGTTGAGGAGAAATATACTCTTGAATATTTCATACAAATGATGAAGTCCATCTGTGTTTTCCAAGTCTTCACACATGTGAAACAAGTCTACTAGCTTACGAATGTAACCTTCAGCTTCTAATGCCACAGCTAACTTTTCACGCCGAATTGGGGACGGAAGAACAGAAGAGAAAAGCTCTGCAATCTCTTCTAGCCTGCTTGTTTCACAAGCTGGCAATTCTATTGGAGGAGCAGCATCAGGCATATCATCAAATCTTTCATCTTCAGACTCTTCCACGACATCTTGTGTTATGTCCACACTAGGGTCTTTTCCTTGGACCTGCAATAGAGCCAATGTTCATTTATTTAATTCAATGAGAATATATTTAACGAGTTTAGTAACTGTTCAAGTCTTGACATTTATCAAATAATATTACGCAGGAACTTACAAATCAAGGATATTAAGTCACTATGTCCCAAAAATGTTTTACACAGCATTTACTGTGCTTACAAAAATTGTATTTTGCAAATACATTATTATTAAACAGGCCACACCTTAAGACTACTGACTTAAATATCTACACACCTAAAAAGTATTAAGTAGATTGTAATTAAACATAGTTGAATGGTGACATGGGTATAATATATATCACTTAAGGTAAAATCGGTATAACTCTTTAGCACCATTCAGTATGCATCAGTAGAGCCAAAAAAAAATCAGTTACAACCTGATTCTGTAAAAATATGTATCTAATACTGGTGTATTGACATTTAGTTTTGAGCCCACATTTACATATTTAGGCTTTCTTAAAGTTAGCAACTCGAGAAGGGGGGAAAAATGTTTACTATGGTGAATTGGAGACCGTTGTTAAAGATAGTGGGGGTACTGGTCCAGCCCATTTGGTGTATCAACTAGTCACAGAAGGGGTAGAGGCATTGACTGACACATAAGTTGACGTCAGGCTGTTACATTTAGATTTACAAGGAGGAAGCAGACACTTACATAAAATACATGCCAAAGTCGGATGCACTGGGCCGAAGGGCGCAAAATAAAAAACAGTGCAATGCACGCCGCCTTGGGGAATAGAGAAATAAGGCGAATACAAAAAAAAACAAAAAACAATAAAAAATACTCACATGCAGGTGTTAAAGGAATAGGAAAGCTGATAGGGTGGCAAGTATAGCTATAGTGGTGGGCAGGAGATCAATGGACAGAACTGATATTCTAAACGCCGTTAGGGAAATTGGCTGGAGGGAAGATTCGAGAGTTGCTCCAGACTATGTCCTTGGCACGACTGGTTGAATTGAGTGCGAAACGCGGAGGTCGGCGAGAAATGAACATCACACAGGGATCCAAAGACGTCTGGTTAATCAGCATTGGGCCGGAACGGTCAGTCATCACATGCTGGCAGAGATACTAAGGATGAGATCTGAGCGCATATGGACTTGTTCCGAGTGCGATGATCCTATGACTAAGTTATATTTAGTTTAGTTAGTTTTGATAATGTTGTAAATCTTCTTCTTACACTGTCAAACGTCAACCTGTATTTGCTCGAAGAAAGCAACGGTCATCCTGAGGCTGTTGACACTGACATAGAGCTTGTCTAGTGTTGCCACTAGTGATGGCCCCATGTGCTTTCTCTGGTCCTCGTATGTTGGGCAGTTTTGCAGCAGATGTTCAGTGGTCACTTTACCGGTACCACAAGTGCATTCGTCAGTGCCACCTATCTTCAGTTTATTGAATAGGTGGTACCTCAGTCTGTTGTGGCCTGTGCGGAGCCTGAAGACCACGACCTGCTCTCTTCTGTTCAACTGGCAATAGGCATCATTTTTTGTGTAGCCAGTACGTTCTGTTTCCCATTTGGCCATGTATCTGGCCCTAATAAGCCTTTTGGACTCTTTGTAGGTCACACTAGAATCTGGTTGTGGTAGTCTTACACCTTCTTTTGCCAGTCTGTCTGCCTCCTCATTGCCTTGGATGTTACAGTGGGATGGAACCCACTGTACCACTACTCTTTTTGGTGTGACTGCTGGCATAATTGACAGAGTACTGCTCTTAAATCATTAAGTTCAGTATTTTTCTGACTTTTTAGTACTGTGACTACGGCCAGGGCATCTGTAAACAGGACTATCTGACTTTCATTGCTTTCACCTGTGAGCATTGCTTCTACTGCAGCCCTCAGTGCCTCTGCCTCCGCTCTGAAATTGCTGTACCAGTTCTGACTAACAAATCTGAATAATTGGCAATGACAACAACTCAGAAAAGCCAGCTCCAAACCTTAAAAATGAGATTATCTACAAAAGGTAGACAAAGTAACAAGAAGAGATAATTCCCAGAGCAGACAATATGGCACAATCTCAAACCCAGCTCTTGCAAATTTGAGTAAAGCAATCACAACTTCAGTTATTTGGCTATGTCTGCAGAATCAAAGAAGATCAGCTATAATGACACAAGAAGACAAGGATTCAAACCTTGGATGGGATCAAGATGCTGAGCAGCGCATGAGCTGCTGTGGTGAGGAACCCAAAAGCTGACTGCTAGCATCAGGGCCAACGAACCAGAGCTGCCAAGACCCTTCTACACCTCCACGCTGTGATCCTGGATAACAGGCTGCAGCAGGGCAGACTGGCTAAGGAGAAGGGATCGAAGAGTGAATGCTAACCCGGTACTCAAAAAATGATTGCTGAAGTCGGATGTGTTGGACCGAAAGGTGCAATTATTGCAGTCAAGCTGTAAACTACGACACAGCGCATTCCATTCTCTGGACTACATTCTGCTACTTAAGCCCTTTCATGGTTTGGTAGCGGGAGATTGAGAACAAACGGAGCCAAGCCAAGCCAAACCTTGGATGACAATACAAGACAGTCTATAAGAGACGAAGCACTAGACTGAAACCAGACCAAGAGGAAGACAGCAGATAGAATAATCGGGTGCTCTTTCTGCCAAACCTCTACATCTCAGAGTAGAAGAGAAGCACCAAATAAGTTATTCCTGCATCCTGTATGGGATATTGCTTCTTGAGCTGTCTTGCCAAATCAGAAGGCTACTCCATACTCTGCAGGCTTGAGGCCTGTGTAATTTGTTAGATGTTTTTTACCCACAAGGGGTTAGTCCGCACAATTAGCCACATTTGACATGCTTTTAGTGTGACGGTCCTATTCTCATATCTGGCACACATATAACTTCACTGCCAACCACTCTAGCATAGTATGCTATAGAAAATTGGATATAACAAAAATCATTACCAGTCTAGAGCCTATACCAAAGGAGGAAATAAGGTTTACTTATTGTTCTACAATGGTAATTATTATACCTGACAAATTTTCTCCCAAATCTCATCACAACCAGCCTTTTCCTGGAAACTGAGAGCAAGGTCATAATTGTCACCTTCAGACCACACAATCAAGGTTTCCTGAGAGCAGAACAAGCTAATTAATGATGTGCTGCTCTTATATGCATGTTGGCTGGATGTGACACAAAAATAAGCAAGTACAATTAAATATTTGTATATGGACACAAGCAATAGACGGCCAGAGACAGAAAATATAATACAGAATCACTAACAGTTTTTGATACACAAAACCAATTAATCAAAATCTTTCAGCTCTCTATAGAGCACATATCTTTTCCTTCTTCGTTCGCTCTCAAATAATTGTATCTATCTCCCTCATAAACCTGGCGGCCCTCAGATTTGTCTCATCGCCACACAGTGTATCTCACAATTGGGTTGGGGATGGCCATGTAGTCACACTGCTCTTCTTGTGGAGCCAGCAGACCTGCAGAACATGTTCTACTGTTTGTTTGTTCTCCCCACATAGCACATGTCTGTGCAACCAATTTTTAATTTGTTGAACAGATTGTTTTTCAGTCTGCAGTGACCCCTTCGAGGTCTGAATATTGTCACTTGATCTCTTCTCCGTGTGTGTTTTGGTCTATCTCTACTTCTCTTGCCTTGAGGATTCCAGACAACAGTTCTGTAATGCTTTCTGCTGGTTCCCTTAATGTGTGTTCTATCCAATGCCATGTTTAACTGATCTCTGTCTGGTTCTTTTCAACAGCTCCATTCTGTGCAGGTACCCACTTATGAGGGTCAGCCTCATTGTTTTTGTTGTCAATGTTTCAAAGCCATACAATACAATGGACTTAATATTGGAGTTGAAGATTTTTATTTTTGCACTGAACTTTATTTTCATTTCCATAAATTCTCCAATGCAATTCTCATCTTTTGTATTCTTATTTTGATATATGTATCTGTACCCCCTGCTTTGTCTATGTTGCTACCAAGATATATGAACGATTCCACATCTTGTAGGAGTGTCACTGTCAGCTCAATCTGATTGTAATTAGTCCAGATCATCAAGTTGTTTTGTCATATTCCATTGTTGTTGGGTTATGTTGTGGTCTTAATAATTCAGTCAATTGTCAGCAAAAAGAGAAATGGTGATATCATAAATTCCTGACACACGCCAGTTCTTATCTCAAAGACACACATACTTTTTTCAAATGTGTAGATTCATAACTTTTAATGGGGGACGGCGTGGCCTAGTGGATAAGTGGCACGGCTCACAATCCGAAGGTGCTGGGTTCGATCCCCATCACAGCACCGGCCGTTACCCCGGGGAAGCAAACCCTTAGAAAATGCAGGAGGAAGCAGACCCTTACATAAAATGCATGCTGAAGTCGGATGCATTGGGCCGACAGGCGCAAAATAAAAACCACAGTGCAACGCACACCGCCTTGGGGATTAGAGAAATGAGGCGAACGCAAAAAAAAAAAAAAAAAAATAACTTTTAATGGAAGCAAACAAAACAATTGTTAGATATTAAATATATACAAATGTTTACCTGCTGCTTTTGATATGCAGTATCCTGTTGTATCTTTGACTCCAATAAAACAGATCCTATATAAAAAATAAATAAAATGGTAATAATTCTATTACTATAGATATAACAATTAACATAGTTTACAACAAAGTGATTTATAATCTACATTTTTTACTTTGCTTGTGTAGTAGACAGTGTTCAGCATGTGTAAAATGAGTCCAGATATCAATCAAACTTCATTTAAATCTCCATAAATTGTTATTTAGTCAATGATATCTTAGTTCTTAGTCAACCTGTACTTCTACAAAGACAGATGCCCCTGTGTAGGTCCCAGCTCTGGTATGAGCTGGATGTGTAGCCGGGAGAAGCGTGTCCTGTTTAGCGGGCTAGGCTAGAGCAACTTAATACTCCGCTGCGTTGGGTCAAACGATTACAGAGGGTAGTTAACCAATATGCGAGTTCATCTTAATAGATTAAAACACTAGAACAAAGCAGACCCTGCAGCCTATTAGGCGTCATCTATGCTGCTCTTAACAAACCACCCAACCATGGCCTATGTAATCCCAAGTCACACAGTCGCCTCTTATATGTTCTCTGTGAGGCAGTGATGCTATTCTTGTCCTTATCATACACAAAGATGAGACATACCCGGCAGACCACCCAACAATATCTATGATTACCATTTAATGATGTTTCACCCTTTCATTCCAAGTGAAGCATACGGCCACCCCTAAAGCTGATTGCTTTACAAGTAGCCTGTATCTATACATTCGTAGTGATGGATTCAACTGTCATTGTTCTACATGATGCGGTTGCTAGCCTCATATACAACCTTCTTTAGCTGCCTTTCACAACCTGCTTGGAAGGTTAGTGTCTCTATTATTTTTAGCTCATGGTACCACTTGGGTAAATTTTCACTTTCACTCAATGTGTAAAACTTATTATAGCATTTATTTTAAAGAGATTAAAGCATGGAAAGTGAATTTCAAAACTGGGGCATGACATTAAATGCAGTATACAATACATTAAATAGTTACAACATACATGGAGGAGTGGTTTTCAAAGCTGTTTCAATACCAGCCTCCTGTCCAATGTGGCACAAGTTCAAATGGCAAAAGTGTTTTCTTAAAGAAGAAGCAAGCAGTCTTTTTTCTTCATAATTATATATCCAAATCTGGGATCAAGATGCTGAGCAGCACATGAGCTGCAGTGGTTAGCGACACATAGCTGACTGCTAGCGTCAGGGCCAGTGAACCATAGCTGCCAAGACCCTTCTACACCTCCATGCGGTGATCCTGGATAACAGGCTGCAGCAGGGCAGACTGGGTAAGGAGAAGGGATCAAAGAGTGAATGCTAGCCCGGTACTAAAAAAATGCTTGCTGAAGTCGGATGTGTTTGACCAAAAGGTGCAAATATCGCAGTCAAGATGTAAACTACGACACAACGCATTCCGTTCTCTGGACTACATTCTGCTACTTAAGCCCTTTCTGGGTTTAGTAGTGGGAGATTGAGAACGAACAAAGAAGATATCCAAATCTAACATGTGAAACATTTCACATTATCAGCAGACGGAAGGATCACAGCAGAAATACAACAAAGATGCAGTAAGGCAAATCCGATCATTGGACAATTACTACCAAAAAAGCTTTATACATAACGATTTTCATTCCAACTATGCTTGCATGTCCTAAGAGGTGACTAAATAGGGTTGAGCATTGGGCTGCAAACCTCATCAAATAAAAACTATTGCTATAAAACCACACTGCAAATGACTGGAATAAGGCTTTCATAAAAAGCTGCTAATATGATATGAATGAATATGTGTTATTGTAAATATGTTATTCCTGGGTGAAGGAGCGTACCCTCCTATCAGGCTTGTCAGCAGGGTTGCGGAGTACTAAATGGCACCCTAACTTGGTCGGTCAGCTCATACTATAACCAGTGAGGTTGTTGGGGCAGGCATCAAGACACCCCTACCTGATAGCGGCCGCTGTCTGTGCCTCGTGTGATATGAGATTGGTCCATTCTTTTATGTTGTCCTCCAACCTCTTTTTGGGATGACTTCTTCATATTTCCATCTTGCACCATGACAAACAGGATCGCATTTGTAAGACAGTTTGATCTCAATATGTGACTGTACCAAGTGAGTTTTTATCTTTTGACCATTGCTTAGTGGTTTTCAAAAGGCCCTATTGCTGTTGTAATTCCTCATTTGTAACTCAGTCTTTGTTTGTGGTGTTTAGAAGTCTTCAGAAACATCGCATCTATCAGGCCTGTATCCTCCACTGCAAGTCAGCTGTAATTGTCCATGTCTCACAAGCATAGAGAAATATTGACAGGACCAATGTATACATTAATCTGATCTCTGTGCATATGGCTCACTGTTTGTCTTGCCCGTTTTTCTTAAGCCATGCAAGGACTGTTATTGTCTGTGCTGTTCTGGCCAACATCTCACATTTTGATCCCTCATCACTGACAATAGAACCCAGATATTGAAAACTGTCGACCATTCCCGGCTCCTGGCCATTAGCTTTTACCCCACTTTTAATGCCCTCTGCGTTGTTGATCATTCATTTTGCCTTTCCAGCATTAATCTCCATATCAGAGCTGTTTTCCAAAGTCTGCTAACCCATTCCTGGAGTTCCACCTCTGTGCCCGCCAACCAATCGATGTCATCTGAAAAACGAAGGTTGGTAGTCATTCGGTCTCATATCTTGACAGTACCAACATGATCTCCAAGTGACTCACTCATAATTCCCTCAAGGAATATATTAAACAGTGTTGGGTAGAGTGTACAACCCTGTCTCTCACAGGGTGAAAGTCACGAACTGGCGAGAACTGTGGACCACGATTTACAGAACATGGAATATAATGATGTGCGCTAGATTGGAACCAGGTTAAGAGGAGGAAAGCAGAATGATCCGGCTGTCTTTCTGGCAAATCTCTACACACAAGGGTAGAAGAGGAGCGACTAAGCCAGTAAGTAAACATTTTATTACACTTTGATATGTATTCAAAAGCGAACAGAAAGTCTTATGTGTACACTAGGGTCTGGTACCTAACCTGCTATATAAGAGCAGGGCTGGACATTGTTACTTTATTACTGTACCGACTTAATTAATTAAATCAGTACTGCTGTTAAACAGTTTTAGATACTAAGTGCTTAACTTTTCATTATTCATTGGATTTATTTCCAATTCTGTGTACTTTTTTTGTTAGCACACTGAAGGAGTCCCTTGGGGTCGCAAACAGCATTGATATCAGCGAGGGTCTTCGTATCCAGGCTGACCACGATAGACGTGCAACTAGGCAGTCTAGAGCAGAGAAAATATCAGAGTCAACTGGTGGGGTCTATATTTGCCAGGCGTGTCAAAGATCTTTCCCAAATTAGCTTGATCAGGCATGAGCGCACACATACTCATGGTTGCATCATATGTGATGATGCTAGTGGTCCTCATCAACAACGATGGACGAACTATTATTACTTAGCATACTAGCACCAGCACAGCTACTGAATTAGATCTAGATATCAATAGGCTGAATAGGGTCTATTTGACTCCTACACTACTCTACAGTCTTGAGCCTACAGCTACACTGTACTACTAGTCCTAACTACTGTTATTTTCTTACTTCTGGATCATCATACATTTTTCTGACAGATTTAGATGTGCTCCACAAATTTACAACGGTGTCATATTTATTTTAAAGTAATACACAATTTCAAAAACATATTTTACCATCAGTTTCGGATCGAACTAAGAGTGACATTCCCCGCAGCCTTTCGACGTAAGCCGAGAAAACATGCCCAGTCCCTCTGTCATCCCATTGTCGATCTTCATTTAACATATAAAGTTTCACCCTTCTTCTTGTGTCGGCCATTTCAAATGACAATAGCTAGTTGTAACTTCACAAACAGCGGTTTATCATATACAACGACTGATAAAGAACAGTCTGTAACTGTACTTGTTGACAAAGTGATGTGTTCGATCACTTGTTTGTTCAAAATCAAAACACTGATCTCTGACTGATGCATGAACGCCAGAAATGCATCACACTAATAAACCCAACCGACAGGGTGTTCATTACCCTTAGGTTTTTAATTTCCATGCGAAATTATTTGGATTACATTTCATGTCAATGTCATGTGAAACGTTATTAAATCAACTGAAATTATGGCGTTGTCAACAGTATTCGCGACTATGAACCGGCCGCCATTTTGAATGATTGAGAATCGAAATTTGGGGCCGACAAATACAGTTTTCACGGCTTCCTGGACATTAAAAGACTAACTCCCTTAAACGTCAATAAAACAAAATACACGCTAAGCCACGAGAAAAAACCCAAAAAAATAATATTAAAATATCAAAACTCTTGAATAACTTTAGCAGCGGATATATATTCAGTGGTCTACTAAAATACTTAGTCATATTTTTATCAAAAGAAACAGGCGTCATGGAATTTTCGATATTTGATCAAGTTAAAAGAACGACTGGCCGAATGGTATTATTGTCTGTCTTCTGACAACGAAGACACGATTTCAAAATCTCGATAAAGCATAGGTTTTTATATTGGAGGTTAAAAATTTTTATTTTAACTTGCCTGTACGGTGCGTTTTGAATACATGCACAAGCGGAATTTATTGCTCTGCCCTTTCAATCCTCCCAGTGGATTTTCAACAACAAGCTATACAGTGCCTCAATTGCACAAGCTAAAGGGCAGCCGTCACTCCAGCGATAACCACAGGGGAATCTCAATCCTGGCAATCATAGATACAATTCTGGCTTGAGTTCTACTCAGTCGACTGACTAGTCATCTTGAGCAGGACCTACTCACAGGAAGACAGTATGGGTTTCAAGCGCATTGTGGAATGGTCGACATGATATATACAGCACGTCAACTCAAGGAGAAATGTCAAGAGCAACATTGTGACCTGTAGGGCCTACACAGTTTTTGTCGACCTGAACAATACCTTTGACAACGTCAAAAGAGATTGCTTCTGGAAAATCATGGCGAAGTTTGGCTACCTTGGTTAATTAATGAAAGTTGTTCACGTCCCATGATGGTACGATTGTTCGAGTATTATAGGAAGAAGAATTGTATGTAGCCTACTCAGTAACCTAGGGTGTCAAACAGAAATGTATACCGGCATTGACACTCTTTAGCATAGTCTTTGCGGCAATGCTCTCTGATGATGTATGTTGCACAGCTACGTGGCAAGCATATCAGGTACATAACGCAAGGTCAGCTGTTCAATCCGAGACGTCCAAAGTTTCACACCAAGGCGATTGAAGCCACCCTGTTGGATCTCCTATTCGCTGACGACTGCGCCCCGCACAGATTTGGATTTGAGGGCACATCATACCTAGCAGTAGCCCTTTACAGACAAGTACTGCGTAATCATTGTGGGCACAAAATGAAAGACAATGCTAGCAGACGTCTGAGCTTGGTAAAACACCTTGCAAGCACCACTTTGGGATCAGCAAAAGGCAATCTAATGACGTTGTACCTGGATTATATCCGATCGATCATGGACTACAACCTGCAACTGCAAACCACAATGAACCAAACAACTCTGAAAAAAATGGATCAATTTCAAAATAATGCTGTCATGTTTATATGCGTTAGCAAAAGATCCACACCAACGGATGCCTACGAAATTGATGACAACATAGAACCTATAGACTTCAGGCAGAAAGACCGAGTACTTTACTCTACATAATGATATACAAGAAAGAGACAATAAGATTCGCATTTATAGCTGGTCAAAAACCCTACAATAATTAACATAGTAAAACAAAGGTCCCCATTACAAGCAGCAACAATCTTTGCAGAATAAAATAATCTCCTATAAATGTGGAAAATAATACAAGAATATGTCATCGTTTACCTACGATAGGAGTTACAATCACCCACAATAAAATCCAGGTTTTTTTTTTTGAAAGTTCAATGACCAGAGAAACCAACACAAAAATACTAAATACAGCAACCTTGGAAACAATAGGCAATACCAAAGCACTATGGTACATGCATATACAAACAGCTAAATGCATGTATCATAGTGCTTTGGTATTGCCTATCTGCTTGGCGGACAGATTGGGCTCGTCAGCCTTAGTTGGCAGCCAATCTAAGAGAAGGTCAACTCTGACTCTAAATCCGGGTAGACGAAGCTCGTTAGCATGTTCAGGCGGTTCACCTAGGAGGGGTAGGAACTCTGATTTTAAACCCACAAGTGACAGGAGTAGTGAGGCAAACATCTAAGCAGCAAGTGCTGGCTAGTCCTGTGACGATGAGAGTATCATCGGTTGTCTTGAGTAACTAGCATCTGCAGGCAACGACTCCCCTGCCTTGTGGAAACCTCAGGAGAGGGTAGGGCTACGAGAGTAAATCCAGACAGAAAATCCAGAGTGGTGGCACCTAAGGCGGATGGTTTCAAAATTGCGAACTCATTCCGGCAACTTCTGCAGCTGAGCTGGTGCCAAATTGTTATGCTTTGCATTCCTTTGGATTACACCAGCGAGGCCGAGAGGGGGATCCATGCAGTTTGAACTGCCCAGGGTCTCCATATTTAGCGCCGAGGCTTGCGCCATGGAGAGGCTACTCCAGCCTCGCTCTTCAGTGAGAACACAACACGGAAGCTGACAGTGTACGGGTTATAAGTCCCACCCGATTGACGTGGGGAAAGGGCGCCACGGGTCAGTTTCAACAGTGGGAGGGATCATCGCATCTCATTGGTCGACTTAAGCCCGCCTAAGCCAGGCAGCCCCCTGTCAGTAGGGTGTCGACTCGTCAACATCTGCCTGCCCCAGTGGGTGCCTGGAGCTTAGTGCATGCATGACAAGCAGGTGTTCATTTTGCACCAACAAAATAAAAATTGAAAAGAAGACTCCAGCTCTTCAATTTGCAAACTGAACGTGCGTACTATGTGTAGAGGCCTCTCCGATGATCTTGGAGAGGTTGGGGATGCTAGAAAAACAGCCATAATTGATAGTGAGCTCTCTCGAATGAATGTGGACATAGCTGTCCTACAGGAAACCAGACTTGCCTCTAGTGGCTCACTAAGAGAGAAAAACTACACTTTCTTCCGGAAACCCGAGGAATCTCGACAGCATGGTGTTGGTTTTGCTATTAAAAATACACTTATGGTCTCAGGCGATCCTCCTTCGGAGGGCTCTGAGAGGTTAATAGCCATTCGCCTAATCACCGCTACAGGTCCTGTTAATATCATCAGCGTCTATGCCCCAACCCTGACATCTCCGGAAGAAGCGAAGGATCAATTC
The DNA here is from genome assembly GCA_036924085.1 of Ariolimax columbianus. Taxonomy (NCBI): domain Eukaryota; kingdom Metazoa; phylum Mollusca; class Gastropoda; order Stylommatophora; family Arionidae; genus Ariolimax; species Ariolimax columbianus. The sequence goes on along the minus strand of JAVGWX010000007.1, from coordinate 79,851,154 downwards.
TATGGTCAGCTGGAGGAAATGGTCAAGAACAGCCCCAGGGAAGAAGCACTCATCCTTCCCGGCGACTTTAATGCTAGAGTACGTGGGGACCACATAGCATGGCCCACCTGCCTTGCTCATTATAGTATTGGCAGGGTAAATGACAACGGTCAGAGGTTGCTGGAGCTGTGCACTCAACAAGGCCTATGTATCACAATTACTTTCTTCAAGGGCAGGTACATAACATCATGAAAACACCAAAGGTCACATCGATGGCATCAAATCGACTTGTCACTAGACTTTCAGCTCTCAACATGGTCATCTCTACTAGAAGCTATCACAGCGCAGACTGCGACTCTGACCATGCTCTTGTATGTAGCAGGGCACGCTTGCAGCTTCGCAAAATATGTCGCTCCAAACAAATGGGGCATCCCCGCATGAACACTGTGCAGATGATGATTCCTTACAATGCGGAGAGGTTTGTGTCTGACCTGAATCTTGCTCTTTAGGGAAGATCTGAGTGTGACACCACAGCTAAGTGGAACGTTATGAAAGGTGCCATCTATAATGCAGAATTAGCTACGTTTGGCGCGAGGAAATGGGTCATTCACGACTGGTTCAATGCACATCTCGCGAGAATGGAACCAGTAATTGAAGCCAAGCGAGAAGCTTTCATCAACTATAAAAAAAAATACAAATGAGAGGACGCTTGTTGCCCTCAGGATGGCCTGGGGCATCAATCAGCGAACCGCTAGACAAAGCGGTAATGAGTACTGACAGAAACTGTGTGAAGAAATTCACAACTAAATGCAGAGACGGGAAATATCCAGGTCATGTATTGAGGCATAAAAATGGCACTGGGCCCTACTGCGAGAGGTGTTGCCCCCCTGAAATCTCTGACAAGTGCGAGAATCATGAACCGTGACCAGTAGATGGCCAGATGGGTAGAGCACTACTCTGAGCTCTACTCTTGGGAAACGGTGGTCACTGATGAGACCTTGTTCATGCTACAGGCCCTGCCCATTATGGAGGAACTTGACAAACCACCTACTCTAGATGAGCTTGATAAGGCTATCAACTACCTCTCAAATGGCAAAGCACCAGGGGGAGATGGTATTCCCCCGAAGCCATTAAATGCGGAAAATCAGCACTAGCTCAGCCGATGTTTGATCTTATATGCCTCTGTTGAGAGGAAGGTGCAGTCCCCCAAGATATAAGTGAAGCCACCATTGTGACTATTTACAAATACAAAGGTGCGATAATTCTTCAATAATTATAAAGGGATCTCGCTCCTGAGCGTTGTAGGCAAAGTTTACGCCTGCATGCTACTAAACAGGTTGAGACTGCTCGCGGACAGGGTGTACCCAGAATCCCAGTGTGGCTTTAGAGCTTCGCCAAATCCAGGAGCAGTGCAGAGAACAAGACCAGCCGCTCTTTATGATTGATGTTTCTAGACCTCACCAAGGCCTTCGACTTGGTTAATAGAAAGGGTATATTCGAACTCCTCGAGAAGATCGGTTTCCACCCCCCCCCCCCCCCCACCCCCACACAGACAAAAACAAAACTGCGTAGCATGATAATTTCTTTTCACACTAATAAGAAGGGCTCAGTTCTATACGATGGATCATCTTCAAACACCTTTCCCATCAGGATGGAGTGAAGCAGTGATGTGTGCTCGCGCCGACCCCTCTTTTGCGATCTTCTTCTCCATGCTTCTATCCTACGATTAGGACACATCTGTGGACGGTGTTTATCTGCACACCAGGTCAGATGGGCGACCGTTTAACCTGTCCCGACTGCGTGCGAGGACCAAGGTGAAGACGGTGCTCATTATGGAGATGCTATTTGCGGATGATGCAGTTCTGGTGACAAATAGTCAGGAGGCATTGCAGAGACTGGGAGACAGATTCGCCGAGAGGTGCAAGCAGTTTGGTCTCACCATAAGTCTGGAAAAGATAAAGGTCTGCGCACAGAGCATTACCACTACGCCATCCCTAAAGATTGATGGCGTCACTCTGGAGATCGTCAATTGTTTCCCGTATCTGGGGTCTGCCATCAGATACATTCTCTCGCCCGAGAAGGAGATAGACAGTAGGATTAGCAGGGCAAGTACCGTCATGGCCCGCCTGACGAAGAGAGTCTGGAAAAACACTGCGCTGTCTCACTACACCAAGGTCCGGTTCTATCAGGTCTGCGCTCTTGGCACTCTCATGTATGGAAGCGAGACTTTACAGTAAACAGGAAAGGCGGCTGAACACGTTTCACATGAGGTGTCTACGGCGTATATTAGGGATTGGGTGACAAGAAGGTGTGTCACATAATACTGTCTTACAGAGAGCAAAAACTCACAGCATGTGTTCGATGTTGAGCCGGCGACGTCTTCTGTGGTTGGGACATGTTTATCGCATGGAAGACGAGAGGCTGCCAAAGGATATCTTTTATGGACAGCTAGCCATTGGAATTAGAAGAATCGGCCGCGGACACTGCGATTCAAGGACTGGGGCAAGAGCGACATGAAGTCTAATGCAACATTCCATCCGAGGGTTGGGAAGGAATTGCTCAGGATCGAGCTATCTGGAGACAGTCACTTGGAGGTGGCGTTGTGGCTGCTGACGCTAGTAGAGGTCTTCTGTTGCAGAGATAAGACAACGACTGAAGAGATTAAGGAACAGTCAGGCAAGCCAGCCTCCTCAGTATGGTTGTACGATCTGTGGCAGTGACTGTCACTCGCGGATCGGCCTTTACAGCCATGGCAGACAGTGTCGAAATACAGGAGACAGAGCTGGACAAAACTTACAGGGCGCACGCGCATGGTCTATAGAGACCGAGATGCCTATGATGATGATACAAACAGCTGTACTGTTTACTATAGACGCTGATCTTGGGAATCTAATAGTGTCCAAATGTCAATATATTCTTCTTCTTCATCGTACGCTGTTTACAGCGATATTTACGTTGCACTGTGTTATTTTGTTAAGCCTGTGGCTCAGTGCATCCGATTTCAATAGGCGTTTCTGTGGGGATGCCCTCCTTAGCCTTTGGCTGTCCCCAGCCTATCTGCAAGGCAGCAGTTGTTTTTGGTCAGAGTTGTCTCTCTTAGGGAAGTTGTCTTGCAGGACTAACGAGTCTTCCCTACTCGTGTCTATAGGGTTTGGCAATGATATGATATGATGGACTATGTACTAGTTTGTACTATCCCGGAAGAGAGGCAGTCCAGTGTGACTGTGTCTCAGGATCGTCACGTCCTGCCAGAAACGTAGCATATGCACGTGAGCTAGGTATCTCTTTGCTCCCTTTATTTTCTCGGCTCATCTGCAGTGATGGCACGCCTAGCATTCCCCGCCACCTGGGACGTTGGCACAATAGGGCAGAGGTGCAATGTCCGCTGGACTGCATCTCTTCTGCGTCCATTGGGATGGCTGATAGCATACAGAGGTAAAGAGCGAGGCAGGAGTGCATTTGGCCAGGTGCATTTCTGTGGCTCGACCGGGCCGGGCTGAGACGCGAGCCCCAGGTCCCAACCATATCGTGGCCTCCCATCACAGTGGTGCTGATATTTAGGGCGGGATTCTGGCTTAGAGGCGTTCGGCCGTAGTCCCTCAGGTGGTAGCTTCGCACCATTGGCTTATCAGCCAAGCACGTGGACCAAATGTCAGCGACCTGCGATTTCTCTCGAAGGAGTGCATTTAACCAGGGGACAAGCCTGGTAATGGCACGGAGATGTTGTTCGCCTGGTGTGCGGACATATCTCATGATCAAGGGTTGCGCCTCAACAGTTCGCAGTGAGGTGGCTGCTCTACTGCTTACGACACCCCGACCGAGAACTAAGTCTTCTACTAGTGGTTTCACACCTCCACGCCACATGGGGTGAATATTGGGCAGCTTCCCGCCCGCTTTGATCGGCGGACGGCAGAGATCTCTTTCTGCGGCTCGACCGGGTCGTGCTGGGACACGAGCCCCAGGTCCCAACGCTATCTTTGGCTTATCAGCCTAGCGAGTGGACCAAATTTCTGCGATTTGTGATTCCTCTCGAGTTGAGCAGGACTACCGTAGCAACGCCCTGTCATTAGTAGGGTAAAACTGACCTGTCTTCCGAGGGTCTAATACCAGCACCCGTTCACTATTAGACCCAACGCATCAATAGAGGGCTTTTTAGTCAGTCAATGACCAAGTGTCTGGAACCTGCAATTTATGTAGGGTTAAGCAGGGTTACCGTAGCAGATGCTCTTTCATTAGGAGGGTACAACTGACCTGTCTTCCGTGGGTCTAAAACCAGCACACGTTCCCTATTAGACCCAACGAGAGTGCTCTCAGTCTGTCATTCATTTTACAGTGTCGACTTACCTATGTCATTGATAAACTTTACTCTCAGTCTACCAGAGCAGTCTTCCTTAACAGGGTATCTAGGGAATGGTTCCGCACGTCAATCGGTGTAGGACAAGGATGTATTCTTTTACCTACCTTATTCAACGTTTTTCTTGAACGTATCATGTCCGAAGCTTTGGAGCGTCACGTGTATACTGTCAGCATAGATGGTTGTACACTCACCAATCTCCAGTTTTGCTGATGACATTACCAGGCTGGCTGAAACGGAGCTAGAACTTACGAGTCTAATCTCAAACCTTGACAATGCCGATCAAAGCTTTGGAATGGAAATTAATGCAGACAAAAGCAAAATCATGGTCAACTTCCCAGAGGGCCTAACAAGTCCGATTGCGATCAAAGAAGAACCATTGCACACTGTTAAACAGTTTAAATACCCGGGAGCACTGATGGATTCGGAAGGTTCCAGAACTGAGATTCAGGTAAGAACAGTGATGACCATGGCTGCACTGACCAAACTGAGGTCGCTATGCATCAACCTGAAATCCAAGTTGAGTTTACTATATGCACTTGTAACTTCCGTGTTCCTTTACGCGTGCAAAACTTTGACTGACAACAGTTCTAGAGTGAAGAATTTGTGCAATGGAGCTGAGATGTCTGCGTCGAATCCTCGGCCTTTCGTATCTAGACCACATCACCAATAATGCAGTTCGGGACACCTTTAAGAGAGAGATCGGCTAACAAAAAGACCTATTGATTATTGTAAAAGCGCGCAAGCTCACATGGTATGGACATGTTTCAAGATCGTCTGGGTTGACCAAAACGGTCCTGCAAGGTACTTAACTTAACGTAACGTCTTTATACTGGTTTAGAAGACCCTGCAGAGTCTGTATACAACCAGTTACATTTACATCAACTTGCTCTATAAGCTATAAGCATCCAGTTTATTCTTAAATGCATTAACTGTCCCTGCCTCCACTACCTCCCCTGGCAATGCATTCCAAGCAGACACCACTCTCTGACTAAAAAAATATTTCCTAATATCTAATCTGGACCTCTCTTTAGTCAGCTTGTAGCTATGCCCTCGTGTTATTGTAGGTGGCTGTATTAAAAAAAACTTGTTACAGTCTAATTTATCCATTCCTCTGATCATCTTATAAACCTGTATTAAGTCACCACGAATTCTTTTCTTCGAGACACTGTAGGCCGGTTTTTCTGAGTCGTTCCTCATAACTGTAATTCTGGAATCCCACTATCATCTTTGTCGCTCTTTTTTTGTATTCTTTCTAGCATGTTTATGTCCCCTCTATGATAAGGACTCCACACCTGTACACATTACTCCAATCTAGGTCTAACGAAAGCTTTATACAGTTTGACGATCACTTCCTTACTCCTATGTTTAATATTTCTTTTTATCATACCTAAAATTGCATTTGCCTTTTTCACTGGTATCTTAACTTGCATACTCACCTTTCCTGTATGATCTATTATAACCCCTAGGTCCCTTTCCTTATCTATCTTTCTAATATTGTTTTCTCCCATTCTGTAATTATGTTCCATATTGGATCTACCCATGTGAATGACTGTACATTTATCTACATTAAACTCCATTTGCCAGCTAACAGACCATTCTCGAATTTTATCTAAATCCGACATCAATATATCCACTTCCGCTTTAGATGAGACACTACTGCATAGTTTTGTGTCATCAGCAAATTTTGCAATAATGGATCCCATATCAATGTCCAAATCATTTTTAAATATCAAGAACAAAATTGGTCCCAAAACCGAGCCCTGTGGCACACCACTTTTCACTTCACACCACTCAGAGTACTCCTTATTTATGCCCACCCTCTGCCTTCTTCCAGTTAACAAATTTTCAATCCATTTGGAAACTTCCCCACCTATTCCATGTGATTTTAACTTTCGAAATAATCGTTGATGAGGTACTCTATCAAAGGCCTTTGCAAAGTCTAGATAAATAACATCCACTGGCTCCCCTTTATCTATGATTTTAGTAACCTCCTCCATGAATTCTAATAGATTTGTTAAGCAGGATCTCCCTCTAGTAAACCCATGCTGACTATTTCTAATTAGATTAAATTTGTCTAAATGCATTACAATGTTTTCTTTGTTTATTGACTCTAACAATTTACAGACTATGCTCGTTAAACTCAACAGGCAAAATTTGCTGGATCAGATTTTTTGCCTTTTTTGAATAAGGGGATCACTCCTGCATCTTTCCAGTCCCGTGGAACAATCCCTTTTGTAAGTGATTGAGAACATAATATAGCCAATGGTTTTGCTAGTTGGTCTCTAATTTCATACAGCAATTTTGGATGAATACCATCTTGACCTGGACATTTATTCACTTTCAACCCCTCCAATTTTTTAAAAACCATTTCCTCTGTAATACAGATTGATCTTATCCCGCTGTATCCACGTCTCTTTGAAAAATATCGATAGGCTCTGGGATCTTGGAGCAGTCCTCTTTTGTGTAGACTGTGCCAAAGTACTGATTGAGCAGATTAGCTGCCTCCCTATTCTCACTTATTATTTTCCCTGTACTGTCTATGAGAGGGCCTACTTTGTCTTTCGTTCTTTGTTTATCTCTAACATAAGAAAAGAAGCTTTTACTCTCAGTCTTGATCCTCTGAGCAAGTTGTTTTTCAAAGTCTATTTTTGCCCTTTTTTCGCTTTCTGAGATTTGTTCTGCTTGTCCAGGTAGGAGAGGGATGCAGAACAAGAGATGGGAAGATAACACCTGAGAGAGGACTGGAAAGTCCATAGGTAGAACAAATATCCTGGCACAAAACCGAGTGGAGTGGGGGGAACAGGTCCAACACTCTGCAGTATTGGTGATCCAATATTCTATTAAAACTACTCGTATGCCACAAGAAAGAGAGTAGAAGTAGAGCGGCAGTGTCAAGTCGTATATATATATATATATATAAAGATCATGAGCTTAACTTAACTTCCTTATACTGGTTTAGAAAACTCAACAGAGTCTGTATACAACCAGTTTATTCCACTTTTAAAATGACTGTGATCATTCATCTATTCTTGAATGCATTAACTGGCCCTGCCTCCACCACATCCTGTGGCAATGCATTCCAAGCATTAACCACTCTCTGACTGAAAAAATGTTTTCTAATATCCAATCTGGACTTGCTTTTTAATAATTTGAAGCTATGCTCTCTGTTCTTGTAGTCGGTTAAACTTTGAAAAACTTGTTATTGTCTAATTTATCCTATCCATTGATTAATTTATAAACACGTGTTGTCACCTCGAATTCTTCTCTTTTCTAGAGACGGCAGACACGTTTTTCTAAGTCTCTCTTTATAACTATAATTCTGGAATCCAACGATCATTTTTATGGCTTTCTGTGTATCCTTTCTATCATGTCTACATCCACTCTGTGATAAGGACTCCACACCTGAATACAGTACTCCAATTTAGGTCTCACCAATGATTTATATAGTTTGACTATCACTTCTTTGCTTCGATGTGTAGTGTTTTATTTTAATCATACCCAGCATTACATTAGCCTTTTTCATAGCCACCGGGACTAGCTCTCGCACCTTACACGTATGATCTATTATAACCACTAGGTCCCTTTCCTTTTCTATCTGTCTAATATTTTTCACACCCATCATGTAATTATGTTTCATATCTGATCTTTCCGTGTGAATGACTGTACATTTTTGTACATTAAACTCTATCTGCCAGCTCACAGACCATTTATGAATAGTAGCTAAATCTGATCTCAATAGATTCACCTATGCCAGAGAAGAGACCCTGCTGTATAATTTCGTGTCATCCGCAAATTTTGCAATCATGGATGAGATATCATTATCCAGATCATTTATATATATCAAGAAAAAATTGGTCCCAATACCGATCCATGAGGCCCTCCACTTATTACATCACACCAGTCTGAGTACTCCTTATTTATGCTTACTTTCTGCATTCTGCCTGTTAACCAATTTTCTATCCATTTGGCAACTCCTCCACCTATATCATATTATTTCAATTTGCGAAATAATCTTTGATAAGATACTCTATCAAAGGCCTTTGCAAAATCCAGACAAATAGCATTTACTGACTCTCCAACATCCAACAATTTGGTAACCTTATCCATGAATTCTAATAGATTTGTTAAGCGCGATCTCCCCTTAGTAAAACCATGCTGACTCTTCTTTATGAGATTAAACTTGTCTAAATGCATAGTTATGTTGTCGCAATTGGTTGTGTGATGTTGCTAATCGATATATTTTGTACAATTCATGACTAGAATTCAAAACAATTTGAACAATGATATCGGATCCATGATTGTAAAATTCGCGGATGACACGAAACTATGCAGAAGTGTCTCATCTAAAGCAGAAGTGGATACATTGAGGTCGGATTTAGATAAAATTCAGAAATGGTCTGACAGCTCGCAAATGGAATTTAATGTAGATAAATGTGCAGTCATCCACAATGGTAGATCCAAAATAGAACATACTTACAGAATGGGAGAGAACAATATTAGAAAGATAGAAAAGGAAAGACACCTATCAATTATGATAGAATTTGCAGGTAAGGTGAGTAAGCAACTCCAGGTAGCAGTGAAAAAGGCAAATACAATTTTAGGTATGATAAACAAGAAATATTAAACATTGGAGCATTGAAGTGTTGGTTGGTTTCTAATGCCCACAATTGGTTGGCAACCCTTTTGTGCACCCTGAAAAGGACGGAACTTGTGGCAGATTGCAGTAGCTTTCCTGACATCCCGAGCGTGCTGATGAAGTGGACCGGGGTCCTCCAGGCGGTTGTGCAATGCTTGGCTTCATCTGCGTGTCCCTCACTACTACGGGGATCACATTGAACTTCACCTTGTTAGTCAGACTGTTGTCCTCCCTCGACAACAACCCGTTTTGAGGACGACCAACAAGGAGGTCAGGTGAGGGTCTTTGCCAGTATATTTCTCCTGACCCTGGCTAACATTGTATGAAATAGTGTTTTTTGTCTGACCAGACGTTAGCCTCATCGTCCCGCATGGAAGGGATAGTCAAACTGCGTAAAGCATTAGTTAGACATAGATTGGAATACTGTGTACAGGTGTGGAGTTCTTCTAGTAGAGGAGATATAAACATGCTGGAAAGGAAACAGAAAAGATGGTCGATTCCAGAATTACAGTTAAACTCAGTAAAAACCGGCCTACATCGTCTAGAAAATGTAACTTAATGCATGGTTATACGATAATCTACGGAAAGGATAAATTAGACTACAACTATTTTTTTCTTCAAAAATACAGTCTTCTACAAGAACAAGAGGGAATACCCACAAATTAATTAAAGAAAGGTCCAGATTAGATACCAGAAAATACTTTTTATAGTCAGAGAGTAGTGAATGCTTGGAATGCATTGCCACAGGAAATAGTGGAGCATTCAAGAATATATTGTATGCGCATACGTATATTTAGATCAAGTAAATGAAAAGATCCTGATTGTATACAGACTGCAGAGTCTTCTAAACCAGTATAAAGACGTTCTGTTTAGCTAGGTTAAATCAATAGATTAACATAGAAGTATGTCTTCTTCGTCCTTATCGCCGTAGGGTGCATGGGCAATAACAAAATCCACACCAAACAGTCCTGTTCTTGCAATTTCCTTTTACTTTTTCCAGCGTCGTCCCTTTCTGATCCTGTATCAGCCTCTATGTGTCTTCTTCGTGTGTTCTTTTGTCATACCTATTTTACCTCAGGTAATCGAGGTCATCCAAGTAAAATCACCAGATATTGCGAAGTGACAATGGCCTGGGAATTTCGCTATGTGTAGTATATCCATCGCCAACTTCTACATACGTTTTCATATTCCATCTGTCATTGTCCGTTTCTCTACAATAATTTTTCATTTAAATTCGATCCACGGTAGATCAAGAATCTTTTTCGGGGATTTGCTGACGAAGCCCTGTAATTTCTTAATATTGAATACAGCCATGCGTTGCGTTTCTTAACTTAAATTAAAATTATATTCTTAATAATGGTTTAGAAGACTCTGCAGAGTATGTATACATCCAGTTTCTTCTATTACACTTAATTTGAAAATAACTATGTGCATCCAATCTATTCTTGTATGCATTTAAAAAAAACATTTCATACGGTTTTGAAAAGAACAAAAGCCTTTTGTGTCCTGTTTTTGTATTTCCTCGTTTGCATTGCGTGTTCTATTTATGATGCCCATGTGTATATACAGCTCACTACTAATTGTGTTTCCCTCAGTTTGATGTAGGCCGTATTGTTGATCGCATCTAATTTTATCATTTTTGTCTTTTCTGCATGAATATAAGCACGTGACACCGTTCAGTGTTAATGACGCCTACAAGACAGCTGTTGCGTCAGTTAAACTGGGGAGAAATAATAAGCCACACAAGTGTCCTCTCGGGAAATAAGTCAAATGATTGTGCTGACAGTACCAGAACAGTCCTGCCATATAATCTCACTAGCACAATGTTTATAAGAAAAACTAATTCGCAAACAAGTGATTTACATATCTTAAAGGACAAGCATATATTACAAATGCAATATGTTAACCACAGTTTATTCTTTGTTTTACAAACTACCTTATTTCGCATGAGAACTGGTCACTTCAGACTACTGGAACATTTATACCGACTAAAGATCTCACACACCGATAAATACCCCTGTGGAACAGGGGGCCAGAACCCAGAGCTCATTCTACAGGAATGTCCACTATTTAGGGAAATGAGATGCCAGACCTGGCCAGAGGGTGCAGAGCTGAGCCAGAAGCCGTGTGAAAATGAAACATTTGTGAATATTGACTTGACATATTAAAGGCTTCATTAGTTCCAACGACCATGAAACCGGCTATATTTCTACGCTATAACAATAGTTGTTCTGTTTATATATATATATATATATATATATATATATATATATATATATATATATATATATATATATATATATATATATATATAAAAATATATATATATTTAAAAATATATATATACGAGGCGTGTTCAAATGAAACCGGAAAAAAACTACAAGTGAACATACGTACGATGCTCATGATGACGCCACTTCTGGTGTTCTGGTGTAAACAGCACACACCAGCCGCCAAGTTTACAAAATTTCCTTATCCTCCTAATTATAGTTTCCTCATCAGACAATTTAAAACATGGCGGGTATGATACGGAGTTCGTCCAGAGTTGATCAGCGAGCGGTGATTCGGTTTCTAACAGCTGAAGGATGTCGACCAGTGGACATTCATCGTAGAATGCAGGCAGTGTATGGTGACAAAAGTGTGTCGAAGACAACAGTGAAGAACTGGACAACGATGTTTAAAGAAGGACGCGAGTTAATGCAGCAATATGTGCCTGGCCTGGTCTCGGAATATATTTATATCGATTTCACTGCACTCCGGGAATACATATAGGTGCTCAGACAACAAATCCAGAAGGGTGTTGATACTGATGTTCTTGTAGCTGTAGCTCCTGATCCGTCCTCTCATACGCCCCACTCCGCTCGACCATCGATTTATTTTAAGGGTCTGCAATATGCGCATTGCTGATTCATCTATTACAGACTTGTCATTCAATATGCTGTCATCGGTAGACTTCAAAATTTTACTCATATTCATATCCAAAGTGCCCATAATATGAGCTTGCTAGGCAAGACGTCATCTCTTTCATTGCCCGTAACCACAGCTTGACCAGGACAGTAGGTTCACACCAGTCCCTGGAGTTTTAAAACATCTACAGCTGCTATTCACTCAAACCTTAACCATGACGTCTATCCTTTTTCGAAACAAGGACTGGGAGTCTAACACAATGACTGGTCTTGTTAAAGAGGCCTTCGATAGCTATCCGAGAACCGAGGTCACTGTCACCATCACACTTATTATATTCGAGGTTGGTTTCCTGAGCGCAGCAACAGCCTGACCACTCACTCTAGCAGGAAAGCACCAACCTGATTTCCCACTGCATTGCATCGATCCATCTACATATTACGGCATCACTCTCTTGAAAATTATCACTTATCAGCTGGTTAACCTCGAGCTCTGATTTTCTGTTGACTTTCTGACTTTCTGCGTTTCTCGCCAAGGGTTATGATGGCTGTGGTAATCTGTCATTCTATCACCATTGGCTATCGTCTCAACTGTAGTCACCCATCCAATCGTTCTCTCTGCTCGAGGACCATCGACGACACCCCTCTCTTGATTCATGTACCCTTTATGTCTGAAGTGTTAAAGTACAACTGGAGCCTCTTGTTTGCAGTAATTCGTGTATATGCTTTGGTCTGTGCAAATTTATGTCTAGTTGTCCCAGTAGGTCATCATCATGTTGCATGTCCTTTATAGACAGTCGCTCTCGTCACAGTCTGTCTGAAAGAAATCGTTCCCTTGCCAAAACTCCAGCCTCTGCCACAGTCATACCCAAGCATTCCTGATATCTTGGCCCCCATCGTCTTCTTGGTCTACCCCTTCCCTTTTACCTGGCACCATACCTTCCATCACTGTTCTCTCGAGACCGTTGTGTCTCTTGATGTGATCAAAGTATTTACATTTTCTGGCCAAAATGGAATTGATAAACCAGTTCACCACTATGCTCAACTCTTACCGAATGTCTAAATTTGTCTTTTTCTTTGTCCAGGGTTTTCTCAGGATCTTTCTGTAACATTTTGACTCGAAGGATTCGATTCTGTGTCTGTAAGTTTTGGTAATCTTCTATGATTTGCAGCCATAAGCTGCCACATGAAAAACGCAGGCTCTCAAGACTTTTACTTTTATCATTTTGTTGGTGCTCTGCTTTAATTTTTTTCAGGCGGTTCAGTCTATCCATTGCCATGGCTAGTCTTCTTCTGATTTCTTTCGAGCAATCGCCATTTTTGTCAATTCCGGAGCCCAGACATTCAAAATGTGTGACCTGATCTATTTCCTCACCAACCACTGTAAATTTATGCTGACATTGTGTTTTGTCGGTGGTTTTATTTATGTTTATAAATAGGTTTTGATTATTGCTGTGTCCATTTAAATTGAAATTAGCTGCTCTAGCCCTTCTGCTGCACTTCTTGATAGTATCAATGTGTCGTCTGCGTCTATCGTAACTCTGGAATCTCGTAGCCACCAATCGTAAATTTGTCGAAAAGTTCAATGTTCTTGTCTTCTCAAACATTTCTCATAATACTTTACTCATATATGTTGAATAGATAAGGTGAGAGGATACATCCCTGTCGGACTCCCTTTTGTACTACAAACCAATCTGTGTTTGTCCAGATACTCGGACAGCGACTCGTTGATCTTGGTATAATGTTTCAATGAGATGAATAATATGCACAGGAAACTCCATTTCCTTCATGATTTTCCACAGATTGTGATGTTTTACCATATCGAAGGCCTTGGTGTAATCAATGAAACATGTGTACAGGTCTACATTAAACTCTCTACATTTTTCGTAGATATTTCTCATATTTAAAATGTGGTCCCTGATCCCTCTGTCTTTCCTAAAACCTACCTGGACTACGTGAATTTCAGATTCAAACCTTTTCTCTATCCTTCTTAATGGGATTCGCAAGAGTATCTTGCTAGCGTGGCTGATCAGCGCGATAGTGCGGTAGTTCGTGCACAGCGTCGGAGAAATAAGAAAAGATAAAAGAAGATACATAGTGGAAACTTGTAAGGACATAGAAAACCTACAGCAACACGGCAGAGAGAGAGATGCCTTTAAGGCGATAAGAACACTGATACGGACGTTGCTCAGCGACTTCAGGCTGTAATCAGAGGCGCTACGTTTTTCCTTATCTATCATATCAACCTTATCAATATTCGCAGGTTTCTCTTTTTTGTATCCCGCCACTCTTTTGTTGCCACGTCTTTTTCATTATATGCCTGTTTAGATGGTCGATTCCACCATGGAGGCTGAGCAATAGGTGATCTAGTTGTATTGCTAGAGATATTCTGGCACAGTTTGCGTAAAGCATTGTCAGGGTCATTAGTATTGTACTTGAAAACCTGTTTGAGTTTTTTGTGTCTTGTGGGGTTTCTTTCCACGTTAAGGACGGGTGGTCACTTTCATGTGCCTCCAACACGTTCCAGTGTGTGGATGGTAGCAACATAGTTAATATCAATCCCAGGTCGATAACACAATCTATATTCCCTGGACTAGATGATAATCTTGTTGGGCGTTTATCATTCACGATTTAGATATATGTGGGGAGTACTGTCTGGCTCTAGATATACGATTTCACTATAGAATTATATGAAATATATATATATGTAGACATTGCCAATAGATGGACAGGTAAAGTGATGTCATGGTGGCCCAACATCTAAAATCGTCGCCTCATACGTCCAGCAATGAGTTGGAGAGATGGCCTTCGACATAACCTTGGTCCGGCATGGTGGCAAAGGACAGAGGCGAGTTTAGACGACATTTGGCTACCTGACATAAGCCACAAAATGTTCCAGGTTGAACACCAGGATTACAGTATTACAATATATATACTATATATATGTATATATAGATGATATATATATATAAATTTATATATAACTATATAAATATGTATGTATATACACGCGCGTTTTAAAGTTCTTAACTTAGCTTAACGTCTTTATACTGGTTTAGAAGACTCTGCAGAGTCTGTATTCAGCCAGTTTCATTTACATTACCTTGCTCTAAAAGCTATGCGCATCCAATTTATTCTTAAATGCATTAATTGTCACTGCCTTCACTACCTCATGTGGCAATGCATTCCAAGTGTTCACCACTCTCTGACTAAAAAAATATTTCTTAATATTTAATCTGGACCTCTCTTTAGTTAATTTGGAGCTATGCTATCTTGTTCTTGTAGGTGGTTGTATTTTGAAAAAAACTTGTTATAGTTTAATTTGTCCGTTCCTCTGATTATCTTATAAACCTGTATAGTCACATCGAATTCTTCTCTTTTCTAGACACCGTAGGCCGGTTTTTCTGTCTTTCCTCATAACTGTAATTCTGGAGTCCCACAATCAGCTTTGTCGCTCTTTATACTGGCTTAGAGAATTCTGCATAGCTTGCCAAATATATATATATATATATATATATATATATATATATATATATATATATATATATATATATAAATATATATATATATATATATATATCAAATAAAACGGTGAGTTAGGGAAGGATTGCTTGGCTTCGTTCGTTCTCAATCTCCCTCTACCAAACCCTGAAAGGACTTAAGTTGCAGAATGTAGTCCAGAGAACGGAATGCGTTGTGTCATAGTTTACAACTTGACTGCGATATTTGCACCTTTCGTTCCAACACTTCCGACTTCAGCAAGTGTTTTTTTAAGTACCGGGTAAGCATTCCCTCTTCGACACCTCCTCCTCAGCCAGTCTGCTCAACTGTGCAGCCTGCTATCCAAGATCACCGCGTGGAGGTGTAAAAGGATCTTGGCAGCTCTGGTTCGCTGGCCCTGACGCTAGCAGTCAGTTATGGGTCGCTGACCACTGCAGCTCATGCGCTGCTCAGCATCTTGATCCCAGACGATGTAAATGACAATAGAATCTACAGAGAGCAAAACCTGGTCATCACAAACACAAAGTTCCTACACAAGTGCATACAAATAAACATCATTCGATGTGAACAGACAATAGATGAGAAATTAACCAGAAGAGAGGTATAAGCGCTGGTTCCACAAGAGGAGCAAAGTGGCAACATGATCATCTTCAACGTAATTGTGGGAAGCATGTATGAAGACGAGAGAGGCATGCGATGAACGAAGAAGAAGAAGAGCAAGAAGAAGTGATCCCGGGAAGACCACTGCACTCCCATGCATGTTGTCAAAGACGATAAAAGAGATGTGGCGTGGGGCTAGCAACTTCATTGTGTAACGCGATTTGCTACATAAACCACCAGTACAAAGCGCGAAAAGTGACTTTGCTTGGGCTTTCTAAGGAAGGATAACTATACTCAAGCTGAAGTAAAGACAACGGATCAAACGAAGAAGGACATACTGCACGTGCGATGGCAATGAGACTTGCCAAGCGGGGTGTAAGGTATGTATATCTTGAAGCCGGCATGACAAGCTAACTTAAACAGCTCCAACGAGAACTGCGCATTGTCGTATTGCTCATGATGATATGTGCATTTGAAGAATCCACAAAATGGGTCGAACTTTGGACTCAATATAGATATGGATAATGTGAAGTGGTTACACGTATATTTAGTAAATAATTGAGCTCACTATGTCATTGCAGAAATCAATGAACTACTCAATAATTACGAAATGAGCTATAATAAACAAAAGCTATTTGTTGTAAATCTAATAGTCAGGGATTCTCTGAATGTGGTTTCTTTTATGTTTTGGAAGACCAACCCACCCAGTATAGCAATGATAAGCAACAAAATATATCTTAATTCAAAATATGGAATTGGATGAGATATAGGGAAACCTTTCTCTTTAGACGGCATTGCTTCTATATAAAAAATAGTTCTTTAATCAGTACTTTTAACTTTACACTTTTTTAGCACCATAAACATAGAAGTAATAGAGACCCTAGAAGACTGTGGTACAGATATACTCACTGATATATGCAATTATACAATACTGGATGTTATACCAACTGACCTGAAAACATCAATATTTGTAACAATATAAAATAATAACATCATGCAACAGAATGTTCAGAATTTAGAACAATCAGTCTGATGAATCACAAAATTAAAATACTACTCAAGATCATACAAGAGAGAATATGACGAAAAGTAGAGAGGAAAGTTTTAGAAGAGCAGTTTTGGTTTCGAAAGTATAATTGAACAAAAGAAGCAATTTTCTGTTTGATAACTTTGACATAAAAATATATATAAATTCATAATGGTATTTATATTTGCTTCATACTCCAAATTGCTTTTGGGAGTTAAACATGGTAAATTAATTAAATGTCTCGAGGAAATTGGTCTAGATGGAAATACATAAGATTGATCAGTAATCTGTACTGGGAACAAACTGCGACTACAAGTATAAATGTTAAAAGTGGAGTGAAACAAGGGTGTGTTTTATCACCATGTTTCTTTAAAATCTACACAAAACAAATAGATAGCAGGGATGCAGTGGCTTGTCATTGGAGTAGTGGCAATAAATAAGCTTCGAAATGTGGATGATACAGTTTTTATGACAAAAAGTGAGCAAGAATTGAAGGAGCTGGTGACAACAATATTCACAATAAGTCAAGAGTTTGAATTAGTCATAAACATAAATAATACAAAGATTTTGATACTTGGGAAAAGTGACAAGAAACAATGTACGCAGATGAAAATAATAGATCAACTACTGGAACATGTACATAGTTTCTCCTATCTAGATTATAAAATGACGCAAGAAAGCAGCTGTGAAAAAAAAATAAGAAAGAGAATGGAAATGACTTAAATGGTTTTCAGCAACACACTGACAAATTGATAAATCAAAAATTAAAAATTATAATTGCAAGGTCATTACTTTAAGATGCAGAAACATGGACAATGAATAACAACTTGGAAAATAGTATCGAAACCTTCGAAATGTGGGTATATGGCAGATTGGGTCGCGTTTCTTGGAAAGAGAAGAAACAGATGTGGAGGTATTGGAAAAGTTGGGGTGAAAAGAGAATTACTGACCGAAATCAGGGTTAGACTGTTACATTACTTTGACCATGTAACAAGACATACCTCCATGCTGAAGACCATACTAGAAGGTAGGGTGGAAGGCGGTCGTTCAATGGGCAGACAACGTTATAAGTTGGTAGATAACATCAGGACATGGACTGGAAAAAGCCTGTCAGATTACACCACTACAGCAAGAGAAAGAGCACACTGGAGACCCATTGCAGCCGATCTTCGATGCGGAGATGGCCTTTGAACTTAAATGAATTGACTTCAGCATAGAAAACTGCGATAAAACTGTACTCGTTGATTCAATGTCTACAACAAATACTCTAAATCCACTCACTTCTTAGATTACTACTTTATTTTGTGTGTAAGAGACGTATTTCAAAACAGACTAAACATTCCAAATTAGAGGATACCAATGCTATAGATACGACATACTTCTTCTTCTTCTTATTCTTCATCTACGCAGTCAGACAGTAACCATTATTTTTTCGAAAAAAGCGGCGGTCATCCTGAGGCTGTCGACACTGCCATAGAGCTTGTCTTGTGGTTCCACTGGTGATGGCCACATCTGCTCTCTCTGATCCTCGTATGTCGGGCAGTTCTGCAGCAGATGCTCAGCGGTCATTTTCCCGGTACCACACGGGCATTCGTCGGTACCACATATCTTCAATTTGTTGAATAGGTGGTACCTCAGTCTATTGTGGCCAGTGCGAAGTCTGAAGACAACGACCTGCTCTCTTCTGTTCAACTGGTAATAGGCATCGTTTTTCGGGTAGCCGGTATGTTCAGTTTCCCATTTGGTCATGTATCTGGCTTTAATAAGCCGTTTTGACTCTTCGTACGTCATACTAGTATCTGTTTGTGGTAGTCTTGCACCTTCGTTTGCCAGTCTGTCTGCCTCCTCGTTGCCTTGGATGTTGCAGTGTGATGGGACCCACTGTACCACTACCCTTTTTGGTGCAGACTGCTGGCATAGTTGACAGAGTAATGCTATTAAGTCATTAAGCTCAGTGTTTTTCTGGCTTTTTAGCGCTGTGACTACGGCCAGAGCATCTGTAAGCAGGACTGTATGTCTTTCATTTTCTTTATGTGTCACCATTTCTTCCACTGCCGCCCTCAGTGCCTCTGCCTCCGCTCTGAAATTGCTTGTGTACTTACCAGTAGCGAATGACAGTGTTATTTTTCTGCCATTTGGTAGGTTCAGGAATGCTCCTGCCCCTCCGTTCTGTGTAGTGTTTGTTACAGAACCGTCAGTGTATGCATGGGTCCAGTCCATGCTTGGGTAGTTTTTCGATATAAAGCTTAGGGTAGTATCTCTCCTTTCTTTTTTAGTCTGGACGTTTTTGTTTCCAATACCTGGTATATTTTCTACCACCTCTGGAAATATATCCTGCCTCCAGGTAGGAATTCGTACAGCAGTGATGGGCTTTGGTGTTGTTAGTGCGTTTATGGGATCTTCGTGCATCTTTGCTTTGGCTATTTCTGCAAAGTTTCTCCGCGTTTAGTTTCCCATTTCCCAAATTATTTAGTCTCTGGTGCATTGTATGGTCAGTCAGTCTTCGGAGTTTCTCTGACTGCAGCTGGGCTCTGCAGTCTCTTCTATCGGTCATGGATTGCAGTTTTGTAAACTTTTCAAGTTCTACAATTGGCGTTGACTTCATGCCTCCTGTTATAACTCTCATGGCTTGGTTTTGAAGTTTGCTAACTTTATCGAAGTTCGCCTTTGCTGCTGTTGTCCATGCCGCAATGCCATACTCGAGAACTGGTCTCACTCTTCCAGTGTACAGTTTATTTAGTATGCTTTCGTCTGCTCCCCAGCTTGTGCCAGCAAGTTTCCTCATGATTGTCATTCTTTCTCTGGCTCTCATTCGGTTTCTCTCGATCTGACTTTTCCATGTCATGCGCCGATCAAATGTGACTCCCAGATAGTTTGGGTTGTCGTTTGGCTGCAGGAATTTGCCATTTAGACTTAATTTGGTGTTTTGGGGTTTGATTGAGAGCGAGAATATTGTACATGTGGTTTTCTTCTCGTTTATTTTGACCAGCCATGAGTTCGCCCACTCTTCCAGAGATGTTAGGGCCTGCTGCATCCGATTTCTTGCTATGGTGAGATTCTTTTCAGAGGTCCACATAGCCAGATCGTCTGCAAACATTGAGCTATGGACTCTTCTTGGTATATTCTCTGTAATGTCGTTTATATACACCAGGAAGATTGTGGGTGACAGTACTCCCCCTTGGGGTACTCCCTGCTCGAGTGTCACCTTTTTGCTCATCTGCCCTTGTACTTGGACTCTGGCCGTTCTGTTTTTTGAGGTAGTGGTTGATCCACTTGTACATTCTCTCACAAACTTCACTTCTCCTTAGCTTGACTCTAAGTCCGTCTTTCCAGACTTTGTCAAATGGCTTTTCCAGGTCCACCCAAACCGCTACTGTGTGTTTCTGTGCCTGGTAGGCATCTTCTATTTCCTGGGCTATGAGGATGACCTGGTCCTCAGTGGATCTGTGCTGTCTAAAGCCTGCTTGCTGCGGAATTAGTATTCGTTTTTCTTCCAGATGCTACATCAGTCTGGTGTTTATCATACGTTCCATAAGTTTGCCGACACAGCTCAGTAGGCTGATAGGCCTGTATCCATTTGGATCTGTTTTGTATTTTCCTTTCTTTGGTACTGGTACACGTACTGCGTCTTTCCATGCCTGGGGTACAATACCCCTTTTCCAGCTTTGGTTCAGGACTGATAGCAGTTTCCTCTTCGCTGTTTGGCCCAGCCCCATCAGCATTTCGTTTGTTATCCCGTCTTTTCCGGGAGATTTCCTTTTCTTTAATGTTCTCATGGCCTCTTCCATTTCACTCATTGTTAATTTGGCCATCATATGCTCTTCTGGAGCCGTATTGATGTTGTCGTGCCCCTTTTGCTTTTCACCAATGTCTGTGTGCCTATCTGCAGGGACCTCGATGTGGTTTGCTCTGGCATAGTGTTCGACAAAAGCGTTTGCGGCTTTTTTTCCAGTGAGCAAGTTTTCGCCCTGCTTGATGGTAATTTGTTTGTTTGACGGGGTTTCGTCATTCGATACGACATACAAGACAGGCGGAAAGGAAGAACACTCTTCCTTGCGATAAATAGCATTCAAGCACTTGAAAGGAAAGGATCTTTGGGCGAAGAACAGTGTCAGCTGCTTCATCTTCCACTTCTTCTGCGTTCGTTCTCAATCTCATACTACCAAGTCCTGAACAGGTCTTTGCAAGTAGCAGGATGTAGTCCGGAGAACTGAATGCGCTATGTCGTTAGTTTACAGCTTGACTGCCATATTTGCACCAGCTTCTTCACTTAAAAGTAGACGAGAATGAAATAGAGCTACTTAAATATTACTGTTGAAATGACAGACCTCGGAGCTCTAACTCTATACAGACACGCGATACCAACTTTACAGCAGTAAGAGACTTTAGTAGCCGTTCACAGAGATACATCTATAACTTTATGGATCACATGTGTGATGCGGGAAACACTTGAAGCTTGACACGATGACAATTTCCTAACCTTGGCCAACATTGCAAGAGACATTCTTACCATCTACTGCAGAAGATGTACAGCTTTAACTCCAGATCTAGAATTTTCCATCTCTAATATAGCTGGACCCATAAGTAGAGAATTATGAGACCAACTTGGAGTACCGACCATTGCCCAATCTTTCTATCTGTTCAGAGTGTAAATTCTCAACACATGTCAAGCAATCACACAATTGAATTACATTTTTTGTTTAAAAAAACAATTGAGGTCTATTCATACATCGGGTGAATGCTCAGTTGTCATACCTCCAAGTACAGAACAGAGACATAACTGTGGTGGTTAAGGACGTCAACAGATATATTCTTCAAGTTTTTTAAACACAAAAAACCCATTCCCGACGGATTTCGGTGCTACTACACCAAACTAGTCCACCACACCACAAGAACGCCAGAAGACTGAAAAAAAGAAAAAAAAGAATACAGAGTTGCATCCAACATTCGAAAACCAGGTGGTAGCTTCGCACATCGGGGAAAGAAACTTAAAAAGAAAGCACAAAAAAGTTCTACACATGAAGACAATCAATCAGAGGCTTCACACTTAGATAAGAGTATTATGATCTGTGCAAGCGAGATAATGCAGTGAGTATTTTTTTTTTCGTTCTCCTTATTTCTCTAATCCCCAAGGCGGTGTTCGTTGCACTGTGGTTTTTATTTTGCGCCTGTTGGCCCAGTGCATCCGACTTCAGCATACATTTTATGTAAGGGTCTGTTTCCTCCTGCATTTTCTAAGGGTTTGCTTCCCCGGAGTAACGGCCGGTGCTGTGATGGGGATCGAACCCAGCACCTTCGGATTGTGAGCCGTGCCACTTAACCACTAGGCCACGCCGTCCCCGTATGCAGTGAGTATGATGGAAGAAAGCGACCCAAATTAATCATGGATGCATGTACATAGATGGATCAACAGCAAATGCTCTCAAGAATGGAGGAGCTGGTATGTTTGTCTCTTATATTGAAAAAGAATGTGAAACAAGGAGTATTTTCACTAGTAGGCTACATTCTGCTCAGGAGTCGCTATAGCTGAATAGTATATACGCTTGCCTCTGAAGAAACGAAAGCGCGAAACGGTGGAGTTCAAATTCCACAAGTTTCAAGCGTCACCTGGTCTGAAGCGAGATGAAAAAACCAGAGCCTAGTTATATTGAAGATGACGAAAAGAGATCCAGTGTACAGGCTATGCACGTAAAAGCTTGACTGCCCGTTTCACAGCTGAGCATTTAGGATTGTTTCCTGTTTGGCGAAATAAAGAAGATACACTGGTCGCCCGACGATTCAAACCTAGACTCAAATTTGTTCGGAGCTAAGAAGCAGCTACAAACAACGGTCGCGTTTCTCAGGGGTACACTCGTCTGATGATGTAAATATAAAGTATGCGATCGTAAGAAGAAGAATCTATACATTTTGTAAGTTCCCATCTCCATAGACGCGTGGAACCTTCCATTCCCTGCTCATTGTACGAATATTCCAGTTGCCGAATATGGTGGTTTTCATATACGAAAACTGATAAGTCAGTGATATAGGTTTCTTGCGGATTTCTATGTGCAGCATGATTATTCCTATTGATGTGGGACCTTCTTTCAATTTGGATGGTTCAGTTATATATTTCTTTTTAGTTGATTTGTACTTATTTGTTAAAGTTTGTGTGGCTTACAATTTCTACAGGATAAGGTAGAACCAGGTAGAAACACTACCTAGCCATCTCTTACGAATTGATTGACACGGTTTAGTGTTATAATTCTTTTATCCCCTTTCGGACCCCGACATTCCCAGTCTACATGTGAAATTTGAAGAAAATAAAACGAGTAAGGGTTCAAAGTAGCCTACAGTAACAGACGCTAAGGACATGCAATTGTTTCTGAACTTTTCATGAGATCATTAGAATAAATGTATGAAATAAAAAAGGTGTGTTCTCGGAATTGGTATTTCACATGTGCTCAAACGGAACATACATATTTCTAATTTTTCTTTTCAATGAGTGCGAGGAAACAAAATTATGATCGCTTGCAACACGCAAGGTGTGTCCATGTTTGGGTCTCAGTAAAAATGCGAAATTGAGTTTATTTAGTTTAGGTCTTCATTGAAAAAAGTTAAAAAACAGTGCATTTCCTGATTATAAATTTGCATGAAACAACGTCCTTTTGAGAGCTGACCAATCGGAACTCTGCTATTTTTAGAACAGCTCCTCCTTTAAGGAGTTTTCCGATTTCATATTGCCCAACACCCTCACAAAAATATTGAGAAATAAATACTTAGATGCAGTAATAAAATACAACAACACTAGAAAACAACAGAAAAATCAATTATCTAAAGACTTTGAAAGTACTAGTTGACATAATGTTATAATTTAGACTACAAACTATCAGATTTCAATGTTCCACCTCAAACGTGTAGCGTAAAATGCAAAGCCATTCGTGTGTTCACGCTGGCTTGCATTATGACCTCTTTGTGACGGAGGGACAGGTTTAGAGATGCGACTCTACATTTGATCAAAGTTATCATGGTGTACGAATGTCATGGACTCGGTGGTTATATTTTGTGAATGATTATAGCTTATCCTTTCATACAGCTAAGGAACATATCGTTTATACCCATTTTATGTATGTGTAAAAGGCCTTTGCGTTTCCCTCCAAAACAACGAGCAACATGCCGCTTCTTCGTAAGCAACCATTTCACAGGCAGAAAATACCCCATGATCTCGACCCTGTTGAAGAAGTCTTTCATTGCAAAATTACCAATGAAATTTTCAGGGATTACAAGTAAGTACATTTCACGCTTATGACTTGGGTTGACATGACAACTTATGATTGTTTACGTTTATTCGTCCATTTCATCTATTCTTTCACTCATTCTTGGCGTTTGTAATTAAATAAGCAGCCGTTTATACGATGTGAGCCAGCCTTCGATTATCACAGCACAGCGCCATTTTTATTTAGTCTAGGTTGTAAAATAGATCGTAGTTTTCATCCGAGACCTATACATTTATAATTTTTCTTCATTTCCAGTGCGTTTTTTGAAAGAATCATCCTTTGCAACAGCCTGGTGTGGTCATGTGCCATCACCGGTAGATCTGGTTTGACATTTCAAGAAGCAGAAGAATGTGAAGATAAAGCAAAGAAGAACTTGGCAACATTTCAGGACAGTTTAAAGAAGCCTTTGCTGTTTCTAGCAACACTGACACACAGAAGTAGACTTAATGACTTGAATGATGATGTATTTGTCTTTGCAAAGGACCGATTTTTTATTGGAGAAACTCTAGACTTTGTCAGTGGCAATCAGAGGTGAGTGTTGACAAATCTAATTCTAAAAATACAATGAAAACAATTGAGTCAATTTCAACTCAATGGAATATGTTAATAATTTTACTGGAAAGCAGTCACATCTAATAATTTACTATATGTAAAATTGTTATACATTCTTTACTAAGTTTATAATTTTTTTTAAATGGTACATTTGGAGACAGTTTTTCCTTGTTGAAAATAAAGAATAAAATACATTTGTTATTGTTGTTGAATATCTTGACCTATCACTTACTATCAGTAGTAGTAGACTATAGAAAATGAACAAAATAACTAGTCTATATAGACTGTTAGATGTCTTTCATCTTTGTTCACACATCTGAGAACCAACACTAGCCACTTTATTAGCTTGAAGAAGTATAAGTAGACAATGTTATATTGAATTACCACTATAATGCAATTTATTCAACAGGGCACCATGTAATGTTGTTGCTGTTGTACCTCCAAAAGAAGGAAAAGCAAATGGGGATATCATTGTGATTGAAGACTCTGATGATGATTCAAATTCTACTTCAGAACCCAAAAGGTATCACAGTACATATTTTTATCTCTATTGTTGTATTGGGAAGATTCAGTAGTGCTGCTTTGTATTTTTCAGTAATATGTAATGAATAAGTCAATTATTGAATATAAAGGTAGTGTGAGTTCCATAGCAGACACTGCAGCCAAGGATAAAGTGTTAGAGACCTCAGTATGCTAAAACAGCTTGTATGAAGTTGGGTGGCCAGTTCCCTTCCTTAGCAGTAAGCCAGATACCCATTTGTAGCCATACATTTGCAGTGAAAACCAAGTGTTATACCAATTTGCAAATCATATTTATGCCTGCCCAGTCACAAATATCTATATTTTGCCCAACGATAATTAGTTTTGTCCTCTATTACATGAAAAATGATGGTTTGTTGTAATTGAGATATCTAGCTATTTTATTTTCTATCACTTTTACCTAGAATTGATTAGGTGCAGACTTTTATTATTATAGTATTGTTTTCTTAATTAATTATTTGATAACATCATAAACAAATATTGCT
This sequence comes from Ariolimax columbianus, assembly GCA_036924085.1. Classification (NCBI taxonomy): domain Eukaryota; kingdom Metazoa; phylum Mollusca; class Gastropoda; order Stylommatophora; family Arionidae; genus Ariolimax; species Ariolimax columbianus. The sequence goes on along the minus strand of JAVGWX010000007.1, from coordinate 79,825,321 downwards.
TAGTAACTTCAGATATAGAGAACAATGGAACCTATGTCAAAGCTACAAGGCCTTCGTCGTGGACAAAGAACAACACATTTCACAAGAAATAATATAAACATGACACAAAAACGAATCTTGTCAAGTCATTATTATTTGTTGATGTGATTTGTTTGGTGTTTTGGTCTGTATTCTTTGTCACTGATGAAACACTCTTAGGTTTCGTTGTGTTTCTGTTCCATGATGGTTACTGAATCAAATGTTTTTTTTGTATTATACTTTTGGCCCAAAATACTACTGCAGCTTTGAATTATTGCTCTGGGATGGATATCTGAAACTTCTTTAACAAGGGCATTCATCGTAAAAGGATCACAAGCCCTACTTCAGAAGGAATGGTGTAGGTACAATTGGATAGCAGCTGTTGAGGCCTCAAACTTCCAGGGGTTGACATGGATATACTGGGTTTCAGGGCAATGAAAGCGCTGACATCTTGGCTTCACAAGCTCTCATCATAGGCACGTTAGTGTCGGATAGGAATGGCATTTTGAAATCAATCAATAACAGCCTGTTGTATGAGGACACCAGGGATCAAGATGCTGCAGTGGTCAGCGACCCATAGCTGACTGCTAGCGTCAGGGCCAGCGAACCATAGCTACCAAGACCCTTCTATACCTCCACGTGGTGATCCTGGATAACAGGCTGCAGCAGGGCAGACTGGCTAAGGAGAAGGGATCGAAGAGGGAATGCTAACCCGGTACTCAAAAAATGCTTGCTGAAGTTGGATGTGTTGGACCGAAAGGTGCAAATTTCGCGACCAAGCTGTAAACTGTGACACAACGCATTCCGTTCTCTGGACTACATTCTGCTACTTAAGCCCTTTCAGGGTTTGGTAGCGGGAGATTGAGAACGAACGAAGAAGAAGAAGAAGTATGAGGACACCGCAATAGATGAAGTAGCAATCCACAGACTACAAAGTTTTGACATGAAATGAGGTTTGATAGGAGTAGGGCGCAAGAGAGTGTACAACCAGCAAGCTACAGGGACCACCAGCATCCAGACCTTACGCCATTTGCTGCGAGAGACTGAGCATCTATAGGTATGCCCGGACTGCTGTGACATCAATTCTTAGAAACAGAAACATTTAAAAAAAAAAAGAAATGTTCTCATTTTTAGTGGCTCATTTCAAACATTAAACATATGGTTTACTGAATGTACAGTAATCTATTATCGCTTTACTCTGTTTCCAGCCATAAGAAGAAAAAAAACAATGGAGCTGATCCAGCAAAGTACAAATACAAAGTCAAGCTCAATGAATCATCTGAAATAAAGACTGTGCCAGCTACATCGCTGTGGTAAGTTTTATGCTTTCTAGGATATCATAATTTATGTTGTGCTTCTTTAACTGGCTTTGAAATTTTGTTAGTCCGAAAATTTAATTAATGTAGCATTCATCATTTGTTCTTTTCGTCTTGTCAGACGATAGTAATTGTACTTTTAGCACAAAGCACGGGCAGAAATGTAGAGACAATGTGTTGCTTATGCAGTATGGTCCCTCTCTCGGTCTGCTTGTTTGCTCCAAGGAAAAGGTGATAACAATACATTTGGAACAAGGCAAGCTGCTCAAGCTACTGTATCAGCAGAGCAATGCTCTATCTGTTTGCCTGTCAGGGCTTTCACTTCTAGACCAGCCGCCAACCAATGCTAAGGGCCTAATCTGCTGTAACAACACTCAGCTGCGGTTACCTTTCCTCTCTTTAGGATAAGGCATTGTATCCTCTTTCGCACATCATCGGTTGTCAGGTTTGGTAGACGCTGACCAACTTTCAGAGTTATCAGAAAACAGGTTGCACAGCCATATCTGACAAAACCCGACAAGATATGCCAGTATCTTATCTGCAAGGCTTCAGATGGTTTGAAATCAGAGTTTTCCTTCTCATAGATGAGCTGCCTTCCTAGACTTTCGAGCCCCATCTGCCCAAAACTACTCGTCTTAAGGCGACAGTGGCTTGCCTTCCGCCCCATCTCATGTTAATCAAAACAGTTCTGTTGCGTGAAGGCCAGGAGATGGACTTTGTTGTCAGAGGCTATATGAGACGCATGCCATAGGAGCATTTAGTTGGTATTGAGAGTTCATCCTCAACCCCACCCCTGGCTATAACAACATTTAGAACCAAATGTAGCATTCAAGCAGTTACTTATTGCTATTTTATTATGTTTTTCATTTGATTTTTGTCTGTGAAATCGGAAGTTACAAATTGCTATTTTATTATGTTTCTCATTTTATTCTTGTCTGTGAAGTCGGAAAAGAGGTCTGTACTCCCGTGATAGAAGCAAACTATTTCTCAAGCAGCATTGTGCCCCTGTGGATGGACTTTGGAACGTAAAGGTAAAGCATTCATTTTTAAATGCATGTTTTAATAATTAGCATATGAAAAAAAACTAGGTTTATGTGTTTTCAACTTTTGTTTTGGTGGTGTTTTGCCATAACAGTTGACATTATATATTTATTGTTTTATTGCAGGTATTAATGATAGATGTTATAAAATGGTAAGTTTAAAAAATTATGTTGAATGAACAATCAATCTCTTTACCTCACACGTGTTGCCGCGCACACAGAGGGAGAGAAAATACTTTCTTATTTGTCAAACATAGTGGAAGCCTTGTTTGACTGTAATATTTTATAATATCTTACATTTGTTATCATATAAATGTAACTGATGAAGTTCATGAATTATCTTTTTTGTTTTAATTTTCGAATGCATTAGGAATCCACAATGAGGAAGCTAAATCTGGCAACTGCAAAATTTGAAGACTTCTTCGCTGGTCCTGTTCCTGAGTTTGAAGTGTCTTCTGTCAAAAGAAAAAGTAATGTTAAACGCTCAATTGAATCTGCAGGGTCTCCTGTTGAATTTGAAGAATCACCTGGACATTCAAAAAAAGTTTTGAAAAACAACAAAGGAGAGAGAGTTGACATCGGTAAATGTTTTAAGGATGTATATGCAATACATTTATAATTGTAATTTTCTAAAAGATGCTATTTGTTCTGTAATTTTACCTGCCTGCCATACGGATTCCTGTATCATATTGTTGAATACTTCATTGTGCTCTGCTTTAATTATTAAAATAAGGTCAGGAGTTTTGCTTATTTAGATTCAGTATTACTAAAAGTTCAGACAGAACAGTTGTTATTTAATGACAATTATTTTCATCTCAAAGCAACAAGTGTAGGAGCATTTTGTAGTTTCTTAATGATATAAGCATTATTTAAGTGTTCACATGTTTATAGAACTTAAGATGAACACACATTTTATATAGAAACAGAACAGTATGAATGCATGTATGTGTGACATTGCTTTGAACAGATGATGAAAATGTATTGTCAACTGGAGTTAAGGACCAAATCTTCAAGTAGCATTGCAGATACTTCCTCTGTGCTATTTTTCTTTCAATTTGAAGCACATATAAAAGTTTGTTGAAGGTGCTTCTATCATTATATCATCTCTCTAGGGGACGGCGTGGCCTAGTGGTTAAGTGACACGGCTCACAACCAGAAGGTGCTGGGTTCGATCCCCATCACAGCTCCGGCCGTTACCCCGGGGAAGCAAACCCTTAGAAAATGCAGGAGGAGGCAAACCCTTACATAAAATGCATGTCTTGGGGATTAGAGAAATAAGGCGAACGCAAAAAAAAAATAAAAAAATATCATCTCTCTGTTTTGATTATCATAACATCCAGTGTGCTGTAGATGGTATATAATTTAGATATTCAACCACACACTGATACATAGAAATTTTTGTTGGCCAACACTTTCAGCATTTAAAATTTAATAACATTTTTTATCATCCATGCTTTTGTATCATTTGGGATAGAGTAGGGTTTGCAAAATGAGTTGTAAATCCTTTGTCAGTGTTTGAAACATTTAATTTTCATTACTACAGACACATTTCAAAATATTTTTGTCTTGCTGTAATGTATTTTCTTCTTTATTGTTCGTTCTCAAACTCCTGTGGGGACGGCGTGGTTAAGTGGCATGGCTCACAAGCCGAAGGTGCTGGGTTCGATCCCCATCGCAGCACTGGCCGTTACCCCGGGGAAGCAAACCCTTAGAAAATGCAGGAGGAAGCAGACCCTTACATAAAATGCATGCTGAAGTCGGATGCACTGGGCCGACAGGTGCAAAATAAAAACCGCAGTGCGCAACGCGCACCGCCTTGGGGAATAGAGAAATAAGGCGAGCGCCAAAAATAAAAACTCCCGCCACAGAATTCGAAAAAGGGCTTTGCAAGTAGCGAGATGTTGTCAGGAGAATGGAATACGTTGTGTTGTAGTTTACAGTTTGACTCCGATATTTGCACCTTTCGGTCTGACATCCGACTTCAGCAGGGGCTGTAATGTGACCTGCTGTTCTGATTTTTTTTGATTTTTCCAATTCTACTCCTTATGAAGCATTCGGCTGAGTCACATTGGTCTCCTGAAAGGTAGCCTATACAAAAGCATTTTTTTAATGACTGGTATTTTAGGGTCATTATGACTGATGGGCAATTTGTTAAGAAGACTCTTTATCTCGGACATGGTTTTCGCTGTTCTTAGTGTTTCTGCTCGTTGTTTCGAATGCCCATAATGAGTAGGTGTACTCTTGTGTGCCCCCTGAGAAGGATGTTGAGTGACAGGTTGAAGTAGCTTTCTGAACATGATGATGAAGATCAACCGTGGACCTCCTGGCTGTTGTGCTATGCTTTGGTCCTCCAGGCTGTTGTGCTATGCTTGGCTTCATCTGCATGTCTCTCAGTACTAGGGGGATCACGTTGGTCCCTCACCTTGTTAACCAACTGCCATGAAAACAGCCCGTTTCCAGGGAGGGCAAGTCGAGGTAAGGGTCTTGGCAGTATGTTTTGCCTGACCCTGACTAACATATCTGATCAGTATGTTGTGCTGATCAGTATGTTGTACCTGATCAGACGTTAGCCTTCCTTCCCTGTGGAATTTGATAAATACTTGTTTCTTTAATTGATGACCAGGAATGTCAAGTTTAATGCCAGTCTGAAATAACCACCAGGAATTTAGAAAACACAATGAGAAAATACATGATCAAAGTTTGAGGAATTTAAATGTTTCTTGAATAATTGCTTGTATATTGTTTTCTGTTACAGAACCTAAAGTGGAGTATGTTCCTTTACCAACCCCAGAAGACAGAGCTTTGATGAAAGAAAAACTTAAACTGCAGAAAATAGAAGAAAAACGAAAGGTTCTGGAAGAGAAGGAGTCAAAAAGAGAGGAAATGCGTCGCCAGATTGAAGCTGAGAAAATGCGAAGAAAGGAAGAAAAAGACAAGGTGATTTGTGATGATGACATTTATACAATATGTTGTTATTTTGTAAGGGTGTAAACTGATCCTATGAAATAGCCAAAATCAAAACTTTCCATGTTTGAGGAATCTTTTGTCATTTCATAATTATATCACATAACTGTATCCTTTACAATTAACAAGTCAAAGTAATTAACCTATGAACACAGTTCTTAATTTACAAATGTGTATTTAAAAAATTGTATAGCTTTTTTTTTTTGTATACATTCAATTGTTATATGTCAATAAAGTTACTTGTTAAAGTAATTTATATTTTCATATTGTGTATTGTGATAGGAACGCATGAAAAAACTTGAAGAAAAAAGAAGAGAGCTGGAAGTGTATAGAGAGTGGGCCAAACCTAGAGATGACCTTGAATGTGATGACCTAAAGGTTAGTATAGAAAGTCTCGACCAAAAACACTTTAAATTCTGGTAACTTTGTTAAGTCTCTGTGTCAACCTGTACTCCTGCGGGGCAGATGCTCCTGTGCAGGTCTCAGCTCTGACGTGAGCTGGATGTAGCCAAGAGGAGAATTTCCTGCTTAACGGGATAGGCTCAAGCAGCTTATTATTTCGCTGTATTGGAACAAGACCTGTGCTGCTCTAAACAAACCACCTAACCATGGTCGGTGTTACGCCATGTCACACAGTCAGCTCTTACGGCATGCTCTCTGTGGGGCAGTGGTGCTATTCTTGTTCTTGTCATACACAAATACCCTGACAGAGCACTCAGAAGTGACTAATACAGAGGTGAACTCTCGCACCACTCTTAACTTAGCATTTTTATACTGGTTTAGAAGACTCTACATGGTCTGTATACAACCAGTTTATTCCACTCCACCAATACTAAATATGTCACATATAGAGTCGCCTCTTGCGACATGCTCTCTATGGGGCAGTCATACTATTCTTGTCCTTATCAATGCACAGAGACCCCAGCGGACCACTCCGTAATTAATCTCTGCACAATTCACATATTAGGGAATGCCTACGAATATTATAATTGCCATCTTATGTGATATCTTAAAGTCTTAATCCTTAATGCATCATTTGATCTAAATTTAAGCATTAATTGACAGCAGTTAATAATATCATTATATACATGAGTGAACAAATTATGTGATGTGAAAGGAGGCTTTTGTTCCATTGGTACCCTATTGGCTTGGCTTTGTTCGTTCTCAATCTTCCACTACCAAACCTTGAAAGGGCTTAAGTAGCAGAGTGTAGTCGAGAGAACGGAATGCGCTGTGATGTAGTTTACAGCTTAACTGTGACATTTGCACCTTTTGGTCCAACACATCCAACTTCAGCGAGCATTTTTTGAGTACCGGGTAAGCATTCCCTCTTCGATCCCTTCTCCTTAGCCAGTCTGCCCTGCTGCAGCCTGTTATCCAGGATCACCACATGGAGGTGTAGAAGGGTCTTGGCAGCTCTGGTTCGCTGGCGCTAGCAGTCAGCTATGGGTCGCTGACCACTGCAGCTCATGCGCTGCTCAGCATCTTGATCCCGGTACCCTATTAATGAAGGTTGCGCATGGATCTAACAACCTTATACAGACTGCTGCAGAAACCACTACTGCAAGAGCACAAGGGTATTTGTACTCATCCTAAAAGGTGGCCTGCTGCAGTGGTTGTCATATGCTTTGCATATAGTAAAAAATGGATGAGCCAAAGGAAAAGAATCATTGAGTTTTGGTAAATTCAGTGTAAATAAATAAGGATTATCTTTTTAAAATTATTAATCTATTTCTTGTTTACTTTATCAGGAAATGCCAGAGTTTGTACAAGTTCATACCAGAGTTCCTATGGAATTGTTTGGAGATGCTGTAATGATTCTTGAGTTTGCTCACATATTTAAGTCAATATTTGACTTTAAGCAGTTTTTTCCTAAAGGATTCACATGGGGTAAGTAACTTTACTTTTCATGGATGAGGTACGGGTTTCAACTTATGTAACCGTAATGTCCTAGTCAACCCAGTTGTAAATGGGTACTTGACTTACATTTTGGGAAGAAAGAAAGGGAACTTGCCACCACACCTCACACAAACTGTGGTTTAGTATATTGAAGTCTCTGACACCGAATACCCAACGAGCAGTTAAATCTGCCGAAGGACACCGTTACCTTTTTTTTAAATATCTATATAATATACTTACATTTGTATTGTGAGTTAGAAATAAACTTACTCAATTAATGTGATTAACCAAATTCATCAAAACCTTTCTGCTCCCTTTGGAGCACAGAACTTCAACAAATAAATGTAGTCCTCAGCCCTATGTTATATCGTTCAGCTCTGTTCAAATATTCTTTGTTTGAATCACACTCTCTTCCCAATGTGTGTTTTGGTATGCATCTACTTCTCTTAAAAGTCTTAAAATGACACTGGATGATTTTCTTAAGGTTTCCTATCAAATGCCAGTGCCTTCTCCCATGTCATGCTCCTCTTATAGGTCTGGTTCTTTCCAACAGTTCCACATTAGTGGTTGCATGTTGTCATTTTAATCTTTCTATTCTGTGCATGCGCCCCTTTATAAAAGTTTGTACCCTTTTTGTTCTCTTTTTCACAGCCGAATAATAAAACTGTCTTTACATTGGAGTGAAGATTTTTATTTTTGTGTTGGTCTTATTTTCTTCTGATTTGAATTTGATATAAAAAGAAATGGTGATAAGAAACACCCTTGTTGCACATCAGTTCTTAACTAAACAGTAATCATAAAACTAACTTTCATGTAGAACTCTACATTTCGTATCTTGATATGATATACATTGCATTCAGTTGTTGTTTTTTTACTTGTTCAGGTATGATTGAGTCTGCCCTAATGGATCATGAACCAGACGGACCCCTTTGTGACCTGCTTCAAATGCTGCTGTGTGCCTTATTTTACTTGCAGGAAGAAGAGGAGGACGAATACCAGGAGTTAGAGAAGGAGCAGACAACAAAATTAAGTAAGCCTATGCTTTCTTTTTCTGTCATACAAAAGGGCACAATTTTTTTCTCTGTTTGCAACAACAAAATTAAATTTTGTTATTGTATATTTCATGGAAAACTATATACTTCTACATATAGTATACACGAGTGGTCTGTGTAGATTCCTGTCAGGGGTATGTGAACCAATTCTAGATTTCAAATAATATGAATATGTTTTTTTAATTAATATTGCCAATTGTTTATAGTTTCTTCTTCTTCTGCATTCATTTTCAATCTCCCGCTACCAAGCCCTGAACAGGGCTTTGCAAGTAGTAGAATGTAGTCGAGAACGAATTTGTGTTGTGTCACTAGTTTACAGTTTGACTGCGATATTTGCACCTTTTGGTACAACACATCCGTCTTCTGCAGGATTGTTTATAGCAATGCACCATCTAATTATTATTTCTATTTTTCCTGCCGAAGACGGATGTGTCGGACCAAAAGGTGCAAATATCGCAGTTAAGCTGTAAACTAACAATACAACGCATTCCGTTCTCTAGACTACTACTTGCTAAGCTCTGTTCAGAGCTTGGTAGCGGGAGGTTGAGAACGAACACAGAAGAAAAAGATTTATATTTTAAAATCAGAAATTAGTAACATAATTAATTATAAATATGTGCATATGTTTTTAATTTTACCTTGTGTAGTGTTTAATAACTGGGGATGTGGACTGCATATTTATTTTTCTATCACTTTTTTTTCTAATACTTAATTTTCATTGCATTTGCAAGCTCTTTAGCTAGACATGTAATTCTTTTGTTGAATGCAAAATGTACTTGAAAGAACAGATTTTATAGCAAGATTATAAACATCATCTGATTTGAATGTTCTCAGAGTACTAGAAAGTTTTGGTTGGCATTGAATAATTGCAGTAAAAAAAAATGCGTTGATATAATATTGGTTATACTGAGGAATGAAATATTTCTTTATCAGCTGAAGAGAAAGATGATGAGTTTGATGAGGAATTGACAACAAATGAAGTGATGCGTTCAGCTACTATCATGTCACAATTTTCTCTGAATGTTTTAGGTGAGTTTGTAGTTAGTTTGTATTTTTAAATTTAAATATCTTATAATACAAAACTAGTTTTTCTACATCATCCTACAAAGGACTTCGTGTCTGGTTTTAAGAAAGGCTGTGACACCATACCTGAGTGAGGCATTGGTAACCAAGCTGTGTCATCCCTGGACTGTCCTAGCGTGACCAGAAGCACATCAAAGATTTCCACATATACAGCAAGATGCACATTCTAGGTATCCACTGGTACGATCAAACCCAGACATTAAGGTCATGTGAAGTTCATGCCAGGACAGCATTTGCACCATGCTACACAGAGGACAGCCTGGCCCACCTAGTACTTAAAGCAGGTCAAGGACATTACGTGTGGTAACTGGCCATCTCCTACATGGTCCTGCCCCTGTGGCGCCGCTGTAAAATCTGTTTAGACTAAACAGGAATAATTTTACTTTCTCTGCGTGCAGCCTGGACCACAGTTATTCACAGTGGACACAGTCAATTGGTACGACCTCATTGCCTAGATATATTACTACTGTGATATCCGGTTTTAGAGTGACAATTTTGAGACCGGGTTTGCCATCCCTCTGTGATCCATGTTCTCTTAGTTAGACTATACAACTGCATTTTGTTTTCAGGGTCAGCTCTGATTGGTTGATGCAAACAGCCAGCTATCAGTCACTGACTGCTATCAGATCATTCACTGTTGTGTCGTCTGCTGCCTGATACTACTGTTGTGTCGTCTGCTGCCTCATTCTACTGTTGTGTCGTCTGCTGCCTCATTCTACTGTTGTGTCGTCTGCTGCCTCATTCTACTGTTGTGTCGTCTGCTGCCTCATACTACTGTTGTGTCGTCTGATGCCTCATACTATTGTTGTATTGTCTGCCTCATACTAGTTTTATTTGTTAGTCTTATTTTACTGCAACACTTTTTTATAAATGTATAGCTTAGAATTTTGTATCTGGTATCCTCACTATCTTATGATTCTTTTGTTTGCTCCAGAAGGAGCATGCAGACTCTGCAGGAAGCCTGCACCGAAACATTTATGCAGTTTCTGTAGCACTTTGTTTTACACGTTGAGATTGTCAACACCATGCAGAACCCTCCTTAATCAACATTTACATATGTAGTAAGGTGCAATGGTAAAACATTTTCCATTTCTCAATAAGGTATCCACAGTGACTGAATCTGGTATTGATACATAATGGACCAAACTAAAGTAAATTTTTACCGCAATATCGTGAGAGAAATTTTTTTAACGCCTGCCATCCGATGTCTCAATGGTAAAATGGCTGATCATACACCATTCTAATCATATGATGACCAAACCAGGCTATTGTAGAAATAGCTAGTTTGTTATGATGTGTTATAATAAATAGGTCCATCTATACAGGTTCTCAACCGATCAAAGTATTTTGTGTTAGATTACAAATGGATTTGAAACTTATCTTTTTTTTGCGCGGATTGGGGCCAGCCCATTATGGAGAAGGTGAAGTTAAGTTGTTGCAAAAGATCTTTGTGAGGCTGATTTGTTTAGTTTGTTTATGTAGATGAAATTATGTACGTTTTTAGTGGAAGCTAACAGTTATGCTGATATTATAAAAGAACAGCATTGATTCTTTATTGTGATTTCAATGGATTTATTGAGGAGCAGCATTTTCTAATCAGTGAGTTTATAATGTTTTTGCTTTGTTTTTATAAATTTTTATTTTCAAGTTCTTGTATCTCAGAAACTAACACACACAACAAAACAATAACACCAACAAGTTCTTTATTCATTTATGTTTCTACACCATCATATTTATTGACTAACATACAGAAAATTTACAGGCTCTCAAAGTCAACAACCACTGTAAAACATGACATGCTCAAAATTATGCCGGCGCTGATGAAGTTGTATTAAATATTTAATTAGGTTTGGTAAAGGTTAAAGAAATCGAAATGAGTATGTTTTACCCATCTTTTGTATGCATTGCTTTACAAGTTTTTAATGATTTTGTTCTTGTGGACATTTTTACCAAAGACAGTGCAGATAGAAAGGTCTAACAATATTTTCAGGTATGCCATTACGTGACACCTTACTTGATCAGTTTACGCTGTCTGAAATTGTTAGGATCCACTTACTATCATCCGGTGCGCGAGCTAGCAGCAAAAGTGCAAGATTCCGCTACCAGCAAAGGGGTGGATATGCACCACATGATGATCCAGGCTTGGAGCTCAAACTAGAAAACCCTACATTAGTCAAAGCTCTAGCAACCACAAATGTTTTTGATCTAACACCTGGTAAGTAGATTGTTTCATTGATCTGATACTCAGTTTGTAAAACTCGTAAACAATTGTTTGTCCTTTTGCTTGAAATATTCTTTGATTCAAGCCCACAATGTACCAAGTTGGATCCGTGCATTTTAATAAAAATATTGCCTCCAAACTTTTATTTTTACAAACATAAGTCAAAACATGTCATTAAAGGTGACTTCTTATTACTCAACTTCCTCTAGCGATTAGCTCTTGGGCTTCTAGATAATAATGCTGGGGGTTCGGTGGTTTTCCTTCACAAAACCGAGTAGAAACCAGAATGTATCTTGACGCTTCTAACAATTCTGAGAAGTCCTGGCGGGCTTACCGCCTCCTCCAACCTACGAAGCAGAGAGAGAGCCCTGTATCCTTTAGTTCCTTTATGTTTCAGCTTTGTAATGCTGCATCTTAGTGCACACGCAGTGCAATGTTGAGCTTGTACCGAAGCCCTGGCGGCCTACCAACTTTACCAACCCATGAGGCCTCAAGAGTGTCCTCTATTTGTCAGTTTCACCATGCTTCAGCTTTGCACTATAACATGGGACGGACACTCATGCAGAGTATGACACACTCATATCTCAATGCAACTTGTGAGATACGCAGAGTACGAAGTGCTGCAGCATAGACAAACCGAGACAAAATTCATAACAGCATGCTGAGGACTATGGTGGGGACTACATCGGTTAACTACTATATTGACGCACAGAAAATAAAGTGGTTTGGACATTTGTCATGGATGCAGTATAATCAGCCTGCTGCAAAGTCATTCTACATGTCGGTTTCTGGACCATGGGCACAAAAGTTGATCCCATGACAATGGGTAGAGGGGATCAAAGAAACACTCCAACAGTTTACCATGTCAGCAACAGAAGCCTCCTACCTAGCACCGACAAGAAGTCTACGCATATCTCCTCTTTGTGACGCTGTAAGAGAAAAACAGTGTGTCAAAAGAAGGAGAAGAAATCTCAGTGCAATATTAAAGAGATTTGTGGATACGGCTACTAACTTCATCATGTAAAAAGTCATTGCCATTATAATCAACCCCTGCAGAAGCTCAGATACATGTTTCCTGTAAAGAGACCAGCTACAGTTGAAACACATGCTTCGCATTGTAGTGAAAAGGTGAATCATTGCAATTGTTTGAAAACAGGCTTTATTTAATTTAAAAATGACCAGCTGCTGGGGTGTAAATAAAGGGAATGAAGTCATACATGTATCAATGGGCAAATGTATTAATGGTAACAAACTTAAAGGGGCAAGACTGAGATCACTCTCTAGAACATGCAGTTATTTATTTTCCCATAACATTGCAATATTAGTCATCACAAAACCGTGCAGGTTTCTTAAAGTTTTATTTTGAAACTTTTGCTCACTTTATGGTTTTTAATCATTCACCATAAAAGCTGACGTTCAAGCTTATTCTTGCTATTTGATTCAATTGATGAATATTCTTTTCAATTTACAGTATGGTCTGTTGGTTTTCTCTTCAAATCAATGTAATCATCAAAACTAAGTCAACTTGTCAATTTTGTAATATGCCCACTATTTGACTTGTGAGTATTCTCACGATGTGAGCATGTTGTTGTTGAATGCCTACAATGAGTAAGATTACTCTTGTGCATGCACTGAAAAGGGCGTTCAGTGGCGAGTTACAGTAGCTTCCCTCACATCCCGAGTGTGCTGATGAAGGTGGACCGAGGTTCTCCAGGCATTTGTGCTGTGCTTGGCTTCATCTGCGTGTCACTCACTACTACGGGAATCATGTCGATTCCCCCACCTCGCTAGCCAGGCTGCCATGAAAACAGCTGTGGGAACCTGTACGTGGAAGTAAGGTGGGGGTCTTGATCAGTATATTTTAACTGACCCTGACTAACATGTCCGATCAGTATGTTTTGCCTGACTAGACATTACTCTCCTCTTCCCATCTGAGCATGTGACCTTGCGTAATCTCTGAAACAGAAAATTGACCCTGGAAGATTTTCTCTTCAGCTGAAAATATGACTTGTTGACTTCTAGGCAAAGGAAATCCAACAAAATCTCACTTTCTATCATTTTGTAACATCATTGTGTTTTCTATCAAATTATATCTGGTTTTATTGATTTTATTTTCAGGTGAAAAGTCTAAAATCATCATCACTCTAATTCATCAAATTCTAACATTTGCTATGGTGAGAGATATGATTGAGGAGTCTAGTGAGAAATTGAGGATTAAAAAGTTTGACCTCAAACAAATGCAGTGGGCAGAGCAGAGAAGAGAAAGGGAAGAACAGGCACTCAGGTGAATAAATAATTAATGATGAGTTCTAAGCTGGAAAATGATGATCTGGTCTGTCCTTGTGTGTTGTTTAATGGCTGTCATTAAGATTGCCATGTTTGTAATCATTTTCCAAGTATTTCCTATTGCTTATCTGTTCAGCCAAGTTTTCTTGCTTGCCGTTCTTATAAATTGTCTCACTTTTTGAAGAGTTGTTGCAGTGAATAGCTGATCTTGTCTTGTTCCCATTGCTATTCTCTCAGCCTTGTCAATGTCAGGTGTATTTGAATGTCTAGGGGTCTACTGCATAACTATCTTGATGGTTACGAGAAGTGATGATGCAGTCAGCTATTTAGATAAACTCTGGTCTACAATGTCCAACATCTTGTATAGATTGAAAAGCAGACATTGGTTCTGTAAAAATTACAGTGTGTTAGGCTTTTGAGTAAAAGACAGACAAAAAACAGTTTTCAAGTGGTGCAAGGTTGATTTCAGCTTCCTTTGTACTGTTTATTGGTACCTAAATAATTATTTCCGAAGTGGTAATCTTCTTTTAAAGTTGAGGTTTAACTTTAATGTAAGTAATTATTTATATCATCTGTGATGTGAACCTCAAATAAAACAAATATGTCTACAGGTACAAGAAAAATATGGAAGAGAAAGCAAGAGAACAAGCTAGGAGAATGCAGCAGTTGATTGCAGAACAAAATGGGTAAGCTATTATAATACACTTAGGTATTGTAAGCAGTACTTCACAGCCAAAGTCAATTTCATTTTTGATCTTTTTGTCTTATTTTCTGTCCATACGGAACATAGGAGTACCACCGCAGAATTCTGTGTCAGAGCACTTACATGTACATTTGCTGGGGTGGTATGTATAAATATCTGGCAAGCAGCCAGTATAAGGTCTTGGTGGCTGCCGAAGACGGATGTGCCGGACCGAAAGGCACAAATATTGTAGTCAAGCTATAAACTAGCTACACAACGCATTTCGTTCTCCGGACTACATCCTGCTACTTACAAAGCCCTGTTCAGGGCTTGGCAGTGGGAGATTGGGAATGAACGCAGAAAAAGAAGGGTCTTGATTGGCTATGATTCGCTGACCCTGATGCAAGCAGTCAGTACAGGGTCATGATCACCTACGGTTCGCTGACACTGATGCAAGCAGTCAGTACATGGTCTTGGTCACCTATGGTTCACTTACCCTGATGCAAGCAGTCAGTACAGAGTTTTGGTCAAATTGAAATGGTATAAGATTACTAATGTGGAACTGTTGAAAAAAACCAGGCAGATATTAGTAAAACATGGCACAAGGAGAAGGCGATTGCGTTGAATAGGGCGCATATTAAGCAAATCAGTGGATAACATTACAAGACAGTCTCTGCTGGAATCTCCAAGCATGAGAAGTAGAGGCAGACCAAAATAGACATGGAAGTAGAGAGCTTGAGACAAACATAAAAGCAATGGAAGTTGTTGACAGAGATGGAACGGATAGCCTAGAACAGGAGAACTCGACATGCATTTCTTGAAGACCTATGCTGTACACAAAATTGAAAGTTTAAAAAAAATTGATTCTTGCCTATGGATACTACTCTAGTGAGTTTATGCTTTTAATTTGATCCGATATTTCTGTAGGACTGTTCTTAATTTAGCATACCACTGTCAAAATCATTTTGACACACTGCCTTAATTAAAAAAATTTTTAATGTTTCTTTTATCAATGAATGACCAAGTACGGAGACCTGCAAATATAAATTTTTTTACTGCTGAATACGTCACATCCAACTACACAGGCTTTTTGCTGGTAAAAGTATTAATGTTAGATTACAAATGGTTTTTAGATGATATATTTTCTTGATTTTGCAGATTGGAGCCATTTTTTTTAGAAAGGGGAAGTAGGGTGTTGTAAAAGATATTTGGCAGGTAGATCTGTTTATTTAATTTGTTTAGATGTAATAAATACGTTTGGATTGGAAACTAACAGTTGTGCCGATATCATAAACACAGTATGAATACTTTGTTGTGGTTTCAATAGATTTATGGAGGAGTGACGGTCTCTATCGGCAAGTTCAAATTTTGTTGCTTTGTTTTTATAAATTTTCACCTTTATCTTCTTGTATTCAGAAACTAACAAAGACACAACATAAAAACAACACCAACAACAAAATCATATTTATTGACCAATAAACAGAAAGATTACAGGCTCTCAAAGCATCCTACCATCGTGAAATATGAAGTTATGAAAAATTTGTGCAGTGGACTGAAGGTTAAATTGTTTGTTGAACAAGGTATTCATTTTCTCAATTGTGTGTTTAAAGAATACATTATGTACCTAATGTCGAAGTTTTGTTTCTGGTCCAGATTATCAAGTGATGGTTCTCCTTTTCATGATAATGAGGAGAAAAACCAAGCGCAGAAAGAGGCTGAAAGACAGAAAGAGCATGATATGGAAAATCGGAAGAAAGCTGAGTTCTCCAAGAAAGAATGTGAAATACTAGATGAAATTATGTCCTTGCAGAGAATGGTATCTGTGTGCCCTATAGGTAGAGACCGCCTGTTCAGGAGGTATTTCTTTTTCTCATCCCTTAATGGAATCTTTGTTGAAGACCATGAACTCCATATACCTGCTGATATGCTGAAGCCAGGAGTTGCAACAGCTGGTGCTGGAGCTAAAGTGAGTACTACAGGAATTGGTTTTGTTTGTATGTTGCTGATCTAAAGTGTTGCAATTTAAAAGTTATTTTTTAATACAGTATTTAATATTATCCTCGTCATACCAGAATTTGGAGATTATGGATATTTTTCACAAGAAAGGCTTACTTAGTTGCACCTTTTGATGGAGTAGGCAGTCCTTTGCACAACCCGCCTTTGGTAAATCTAAATTTTGTTGCCGTTTTTCATTTTCACATTCATTTTGTATCTCAGAAACTAACACACGCAAAACAACAACACGTTCTTTACTAATTTATGGATCTACATACAAACAAATCAAATTTATATGACAAACAAAAAAGATGCATGCTTTCAAAGTGAACAACCAAGAAAAATATGACGTGCTGGAAAATAATTCAGGTGCTGGAGAACTTCCATACTTTTAAAAATCAGATTGGTAATGGCTAAGAAATCTGAGAAATAGCTAATCATGATTCATGTCATTCTGTCTATATAATCTCAAAAAAACCTTTTTGCCCTCAGCAGTAAACTCCAGTTATTTTTGTTAGCACCAGCATGTGTCTGTCTGTAGTATACTATCTTCAAGTGGTGGGGAGGGTCTACTTCTTTGTCTGTTTTATTGTAAGGAGCGCTGTATTTTATTTGCATTGCCTCAATTTTAGAATGTGAAAGATAACCACATATACACTAGATTTTGCAGTGCCATGTCTGGTACATGGTTACTGTGCTTAAGAGTAAGCTTATGATCATACTTTTACAACAATCAACCATTACAAAAATGTATTTATTATTTCAGTTAAAGTTACTGCCAGAGCTTACTTTCCAGGGAGAACAAAAAGCTAATCATAAAAAATCCAATGGTGATGATTGTATTGTGATTAGTGATGATGAAAATGGAGAGAAGGGCTGTAGAAGTGGGGATGTAAAACCAAAATTGGATTTGAATGATGAATCACCCCCAGTGCTGGAGAGTGAAGATTCATTGCCAGATCAACAAAAACTATCTCAGAACCCAACCTGGTCATTCATTGACACATCTGAACATTTGGCTGTATTGATAAATTGCCTTAACACAAGAGGTTTTCGAGAATGTGCTCTACGGTCATCACTTCAGGAGTTGAAACCTCTGCTAGAACATTCCTTGAAAGATTGTCCAACAGACATGCTGAGTTTGCCAGAAGATAAAGCAGAAGAAGCTAGAATTCAAGTAAGTATATGAATGTATACATATACATTGCTCATATGTTACTTGAAGAGTTCATAAAATTAAATGCCTTTGTCATATCAATGAAGACAATATTAAATGGTTGAATCTGACTATTCCTGAAGTTGTTGAAGAGAGAAAACTATGTTGATCGTAGACCTTCTAGATCTGAATCCTACACTGTGACTCTGGTGAAGACTGCCTAGAACACTGAGCAGAACGAAACCCTACAATAGTTATTCCAGTCAGTGCATTTGTTTTGGTATAATGTTAAAATCTGTGCATCTCTGATATCTTTATAATGGCCTCTTTCCAGTACTGACATATCATCAGATACAGCAGCTACAAGAGTGCATCCTTGCAGGGTTTGATCAAAGAATAGTAACACTAACCTATCGGGCATTTTTAAAGATGCAACTAAGGATGTTTGAGTATGGCACCGTCTACCGCATCCCGTAGAAACTATCACGCAAAATAGAAGGCTTCAACACTTGGTTGCAACTAAGTGAGATGTGTATACAGTAGCGTCTCATTTTATGACCATTTGGTTTATGATAATTTACAAGGATGCTATAATCCACAAAGTAAAGAGAATCAGTCTATGTGGTAGTTAGCAGACCTATGGAATGTGGTGCTTAGCAAGAACAGATATGTTGTCATGATGGAGTTGCCAGTCAACACTTATGCAATGCCAACCTTTTGTAATAGTGTCAGTCATTACTGAACCGAAACTAATGTGAAAGTCTTCAACACTGCTTGTGCACAAGTTCGACGTTGTTCTCACCTTTGCTGGCAACTGACCTCCCAGGTTGTTGATTACTTGTGTGCGACTCATACAATCCTCCCCGTAGATGTCTGCAACTCTAAGTATGTGTCTTTACATGTTTCACAAAGATTTTTTTCATCCTTGATAATGTAATGAGTGCAGTTCACACATGTAAGAACAATGTACTACTCCAGATGGGACTCATGCTACATGTACATTAGGTTCAGAGATTAACCCTGTACCAACACACATGTAAGAACAATGTTCTACTCCAGATGGGACTCATGCTACATGTACATTAGGTTCAGAGATTAACCCTGTACCAACACACATGTAAGAACAATGTTCTACTCCAGATGGGACTCATGCTACATGTACATTAGGTTCAGAGATTAACCCTGTACCAACACACATGTAAGAACAATGTTCTACTCCAGATGGGACTCATGCTACATGTACATTAGGTTCAGAGATTAACCCTGTACCAACACACATGTAAGAACAATGTACTACTCCAGATGGGACTCATGCTACATGTACATTAGGTTCAGAGATTAACCCTGTACCAACACACATGTAAGAACAATGTACTACTCCAGATGGGACTCATGCTACATGTACATTAGGTTCAGAGATTAACCCTGTACCAACACACATGTAAGAACAATGTACTACTCCAGATGGGACTCATGCTACATGTACATTAGGTTCAGAGATTAACCCTGTACCAACACACATGTAAGAACAATGTACTACTCCAGATGGGACTCATGCTACATGTACATTAGGTTCAGAGATTAACCCTGTACCAATACACATGTAAGAACAATGTACTACTCCAGATGGGACTCATGCTACATGTACATTAGGTTCAGAGATTAACCCTGTACCAACACACATGTAAGAACAATGTACTACTCCAGATGGGACTCATGCTACATGTACATTAGGTTCAGAGATTAACCCTGTACCAACACACATGTAAGAACAATGTTCTACTCCAGATGGGACTCATGCTACATGTACATTAGGTTCAGAGATTAACCCTGTACCAAACAACTTTTGGCTGTGTCCGTAATTATGATTCAGATGTTTTTTTTTATCACATCCCAGTTGTGTGTGTTGTTTTGAATGCCGACAGGTTGACGTCTGACAGCGTACGAAGAAGAAGAATGCCGACAGGTTGACGTCTGACAGCGTACGAAGAAGAAAGCCGACAGGTTGACGTCTGACAGCGTAAGAAGAAGAAGAATGCCGACAGGTTGACGTCTGACAGCGTACGAAGGAGAAGAAGAAGAATGTCGACAGGTTGACGAAGAAGAAGAAAGCCGACAGGTTGACGTCTGACAGCGTAAGAAGAAGAAGAAAGCCGACAGGTTGACGTCTGACAGCGTAAGAAGAAGAAGAATGCCGACAGGTTGACGTCTGACAGCGTACGAAGGAGAAGAAGAAGAATGTCGACAGGTTGACGAAGAAGAAGAAAGCCGACAGGTTGACGTCTGACAGCGTAAGAAGAAGAAGAAAGCCGACAGGTTGACGTCTGACAGCGTAAGAAGAAGAAGAATGCCGACAGGTTGACCTCTGACAGCGTAAGAAGAAGAAAGCCGACAGGTTGACGTCTGACAGCGTAAGAAGAAGAAGAATGCCGACAGGTTGACTTCTGACAGCGTAAGAAGAAGAAAGCCGACAGGTTGACGTCTGACAGCGTAAGAAGAATAAGAATGCCGACAGGTTGACGTCTGACAGTGTACGAAGGAGAAGAAGAAGAATGTCGACAGGTTGACGTCTAACAGCGTATGAAGAAGAAGAATGCCGACAGGTTGACGTTTGACAGCGTACGAAGAAGAAGAAGAAGAATGCCAACAATGAGTAGGTTTACTCTTTTGTGTGCTCTGAAAAGGACGTTAATTGGCGGCTTGCAGTAGTTTTCTTCACATCCCAGGTATGCTGATGCAGGTGATACGTGGTCCTCCGGGCGGTTGTGCTATGCTTGGCTTCATCTGCGTATCGCCAACTACTACGGGGATCACATCGATTCCTCACCTTGTTAGCCAGGCTGTCATGAAAACAGCCCATTTCCAGGGAGGGCTATGAGGGAGCCGAGGTGAGGGTCTTGACCAGTATGTTTTGCCTGGCCAGACGTTAGTCTTCCTTCCCAAGTTGTATGTGTTTGCGTGCATGTATTTGTTTGTTTTACTAAGGCTAAATGAGAGCAGGGAGCTCTATAGAGCTTTATAATTAGAAATGGCAACCTCATCATGTACAAAATATTGCCATTATAATCAGTCATTGTAAAACTCAGATATAGGCTTCCCGTAAAGGCATCAACTGCAGTTAAAACCTATGCTTCACATTGGTGTGAAAAAATAATAATAGGGTGTTTGAATTCTGCATCATGTTTCAAGCATCCTCTGGTCTCAAGAGAGATGATAGATGTGTTGCCCTATTCGAGGTGGTCACTATGCATTTAAAGAACCCTAGGCAGTGGAAAATCAATTATAGTCGTTTGCATGATGGTGAAAAGATGCAAAAATGTCGACCACCTGTTAGTCTGCACAATCGATTGCAAGTACATACAAAGACATCTACAGCCTCGGGGTAGAAGAGGAGCCACTAAGATATCAACTATTTTGTCAAAATAATTTTTATCAAAAGGTGGTATCAGAAACTTTGTTAGAGCATGTATTTGTATTACTATATGTATGAATACATTTGCAGGCACTTACCATGACAAGAGGGATATCCAGTAAGAAGGCTGCCCTAGATGCTCTCATGGTTGAGAAAGCGGAGATAACTATGGAGCTTAATCTCAGAGATGCTATTCTGGATATGGAAGACAGAATACACATTGGAGGTCTTGGTACTCTCAAGGTATTAGCATTTGCTTGTGTTATTATATTTTTAATCTTTTCATAATTGTAGAATTTGACAAATGCTTATAAAGTTATACAGAATTTAAATGAGTCTCTAAATGGCAGAAATATATTGCACTGGTTTTTTAAAATTGCAGATTAAACACAGGACAACATGGAGGGATGCGATATTACGGCGTAGCTATGACCCACAGAGTGAAAATCCAATTTTTGCACCCAATTGCAAACCACATTTTAATGGGTAGGTGTTTTGTGTTGTCTTTGATATTATTTCATCAGTTACACATTGGGGATAAAGATGCTAAGCAGCGCATTAGCTGCAGCGCATTAGCTGCAGCGAATCATAGCTGACTGGTAGCATCAGGGCCAGCAAACCATAGCTGCCAAGACCCTTCTACACCTCTGTGCGGTGATTCTGGATAACAGGCTGCAACAGAACAGTCTGGCTAAGGAGAAGGGATCTAGTAGGGAAGGCTAACCTGGTACTCAAAAAAATGATTGCTGAAGTTGGAATGGAAAGTGCAAATATCGCAGTCAAGCTGTAAACTACAACACATCACATTCTCTGGACTACATTCTGCTACTTGCAAAAGCCCTTGTCATGGCTTGGTTGCTGGAGATTGAGAATGAACGAAGCCAAGCTAATTTACACATACGTTCTCTAGTGCAGTGTTCATCATACATGTTTTTGATGAAATAACGTTTTCAGACCTGTGTAGTCTAACCACATCAAAT
Source organism: Ariolimax columbianus (assembly GCA_036924085.1). Taxonomy (NCBI): domain Eukaryota; kingdom Metazoa; phylum Mollusca; class Gastropoda; order Stylommatophora; family Arionidae; genus Ariolimax; species Ariolimax columbianus. The sequence continues at coordinate 79,803,217 of JAVGWX010000007.1, read as the reverse complement.
GTGCAAATATCGCAGTCAAGCTGTAAACTACAACACATCACATTCTCTGGACTACATTCTGCTACTTGCAAAAGCCCTTGTCATGGCTTGGTTGCTGGAGATTGAGAATGAACGAAGCCAAGCTAATTTACACATACGTTCTCTAGTGCAGTGTTCATCATACATGTTTTTGATGAAATAACGTTTTCAGACCTGTGTAGTCTAACCACATCAAATGTGCAAATATTGCAGTCAATCTGTAAACTAACACAACACATTTCGTTCTCGGGACTACATCCTGCAACTTGCAAAGCCTGTTCTGGGCTTGGTAGTGGGAGATTGAGATGAACACAGAAGAAGAAGAATATAAACATTAAAATGTTTGAAAATCCAAATTGCTAAAGAAACTCCTATGCTCGCTGCTGATAAAGTAGAAAAATTGTAAGAAAATAAATTTTGGTGAAGGATCTATGCTGATGAAGATTTGAGAAATTGTGCTGTCCATTTTCTCAATTGCCAATAAAATTGAAACAGCCACATTAGTTGGGACTGTCAGAGTGCTCGTTTCTCATGGCAAAGGTACCAGGTTTGATCCCTAATATCAACCCAGCTGTGAATTAGTGCCTAGCGTACTGGACGGGAAGAAAAGAAACTGACTTCATTCACAAGGCCGAGGCCTAGTGAATTCACTTCATCTACAACAGTGTCTGCTATATGACTACCTTGACCTTTACATTAGTTAGACAAGATTTTTTTCTTCTGCGTTTGTACTGAAAAGGACATTGTGTCTTATTTTACAGTGAGGCTGTGATATCTGCTCCTTTCGGCCCGAGACATCTGATTTCAGCTGGCTTTTTTGGGGTAGTGGATTTGCCTTCTCACTGTGATCCCTATTATCTAAACTAGTGCAGTCTGTTTCCAGAGCTGCCACTTGGCGACAGAGTAGGGTCTTGATCAGCTCTGGTATGCTGACCCAGATGCAAGCAGCCAGCTATGAGTTGCTGGCTACTGTCTTCATTAGCTCTGACACACAAAACATCTCAACTTTGTGCACCTAAAAAAATGCTTGTTATAGTAACCTGGAAAATAAGGTGACGATTGTCACTGAGATCCCAGTGGTTGGGAAGCTGCTTTGAATCCTAGCATTGTACTACAAGGAGGAGAACACATACCCACCTTCATCAGTATGCCTCATTATAGAATGAGGACTCTATGAGTATCTGTAACCACAATATGTCAGCATTAAACTAACTGAACTCTGCGAGTAACTGTGACCACAACATGACAGCATCAGACTAACTGAACTCTACGAGTAGCTGTGACCACAACATGACAGCATCAAACTATCTTTCAATGTTTTTTGTTTTGTTCAATAAATATTGCTTCAATTTCACATACAATATCTTTTGCAGTGGGGATGAGGTTACCACAGAAGTGACAGAGGCCCTACCTGTGGCCAGAGATTTAGCAAAGGCTCTAGTACAGATAGCCAGGGGTGTAGACTCTAGATTCTTGAAAGAACCTCTCAGTAAGTGACATCATAAAAGTTTTATATCACCCACCATAAAGGGGCCACTGGCCGAGCGATTTGGTTGTCAAGACTTCTGGTCACTGGCACATACTTAAAAATCTAGACACTGCATGTTTAATTTTTTTCAGAGGTGAAATGGTGTGGACTGCAGGGACTAATGGCCTTTATTCTTCAGATCTTTAAATCCTCCTGCACATCTTTGAATGGGAAATAGCATCATATTGTATTTTTGCCCATCATTTCCATGTAGTATAATCATAAATTACTTTACCCACTCATTCAAGTAATACTTAGGTTGAGGGATAACAAATAAAAAAATCTTCAAACATATGAAAGGAACATCAGCAGGTGTGGCAGAATTAAAAAGAGCAACTGTAATGAAGCAAGCATGCACCAGGGTTTGTTAGAAAAATACTGGGAGAGAAATTTACAAACATATGGCCATCCTAATGACATCATCGACCTCCTAAAAAGTAGAGACCAAAGCACCATATTCTGACTGTGCACTCAACACATACAGCATAAGTCACTAAGACAAAATCCAGCCACAACATACTCCAGTGTGACAGCTGTGCACACATTACTACGAAACTGCAAAGCACCATCTTTTTGAGTGTCCTGTAATGGATGGTGTTAGTAAAGAGTTTCTTCCTCCGAGGCTAGACAAAACTGTACGGAACTACACAGCAGCTCACAAACACTTACAGATACCACTATATGGCATTGAACTAAAGGACGAACCCACAGTATACTGAATCAATAACCAACCAACCAACCATCACTTGTGAATGTGTGCCAAAGACTTCTATATACAGACTGAATGACAAGATTTCACCAAGTTTATTGAGAGATAAAGCAGCGCTGGATCATAAATACAAGTAAGGCCAGAATGATGCAAGAGGGGACCATGTGATGAATGTATGCGTTCTGGTTATAATTGAAAACGATAAAAATAGATAACTGTTGAAAAGCAGGTGATGCCTGAACACATCAAATGTTTTTCATAAAGTTGTTGATTTTGCTCCTTTTGTTTTTCATCTTGATCACTATGATATTTCTTCTGTTTCAGGGGAAGATGACACGAAGAAAAGGAAACTTACTCCATCATCCAAGGATAAAAAAAAGAAAGAAGAAGAAGAGCATTCAGATGGTAAGCATAGAATCTTAAAAGTCATGAGCAATTCCTTTTTGTTCATTTTCTGCATGGTAGCTTTCTAGTATGTATTCTGGACAAATATTTCAATCTGTCATCATGTATTATTGAGGTACACTTTCAAACTAATAGCTGGGATCAAGATGCTGGGCAGCGCATGAGCTGCAGTGGTCAGCGACCCACAGCTGACTGCTAGCGTCAGGGCCAGCGAACCATAGCTGCCAAGACCCTTCTACACCCCCACGCGGTGATCCTGGATAACAGCCTGCAGCAGGGAAGACTGGCTAAGGAGAAGGGATCGAAGAGGGATTGCTAACCCGGTACTAAAAAAATGCTTGCTGAAGTCGGAGTGTTGGACCGAAAGGTGCAAATATCGCAGCCAAGCTGTAAACTATGACACAACGCATCCCGTTCTCTGGACTACATTCTGCTACTCACCCTTTCAGGGTTTGGTAGTGGGAGATTGAGAACGAACAAAGAAGAAGAAGAAACTAATAGCCCCTATTTATAATAGAGAGAAAGAGAGAGCTTGGACAGGAAGTAGATGTTACACCAACCATTACCATCGATAGTTATGAATTTGTAGCTGTAAACAAATTCATATACCTGAGGTTTCTCATCAGTGACATGCTCTCTCTAGATTAAAAAATTAACCATAGTTAACAATGCAGGTGTTTCTAGCACGATCCTACATGGTAGCAAAACTTGGGCAACCTATGCCAAACAAGAGCAATGTCTTAACATCTTCCAATATACGACTTATGTGATCCGTTCTTGTCATTACATAGATGGACAGAGTGGTCAATGCAGACATGCATTTTTGCACTGGTCTCCTAAGTATGTTTACTTCATTAGGCAGCAGATACTATAATGGCTTGGCGATGTTTACTAAATAGAAGATGGTCAGATACCAAAAGATATTCTCTATGGGCAGTTGGCGAATGGTAAAAGAACAGTCGGCCTACCACATCTAAAGTTAAAAAAATGTATGTAAACAGGACATGAAGCCACCGGACATGGGTTTGGCATCCTATTAAGATAAAGATGCGAACCAATTCAGGCAAGATGGCTATCTTCCCTGAAGAGCCCATTTGTGCAGTATTTTTTCAACAAATGGTAGGGTTGACAGGGAAATTAAGACTAGATGTCAGAGGGCATCTGCTGTGACTTACCAGCTGTCCCCACTGCTTAGGCACCTGAGCATTAGTTTGGCAACAGCTGATAAACAGTATATTTATGCCGACTTTGTGCTACCAGTGCCAAACAGGGGCTCTGTCCAGGGCACATGGGAGCAGAATTTCAACATGTGAAATGAAGTGTTTGAGGAAGGTTATCAGGAGAGACAGAATGTGCAACAGCAACATTTGAAGTATGGTTGGCACTGCATTTTGTACTGAATATATTTCCAGGCAAAAAATAAGCTGGTTTGGTCATGTCATGAGAATGCACCTTTATCAACTTCCACTGATGGCTTACAACACTGGTAGATCTGGCTACAGAGCAAGGAGGCGGCCGCGGGGCATGTGGATAGATGACATTAGAGTGATTGTGCAGAGACACAGACTCACTTTGACCGATATTGAACAATTTGAGCGATCTAAACATCATAAGACACATAATTAAACTGTCTATGACATGAAGTGTTCATAATAAAGATGTACATATTAGTATTAAGCCTTAACTGACATTAATGAGAGCATATGGGAATTGAAGAGATGTAGTACCTACCACATATTATATTTCGTCGATATATTTGCCAATTCCTTATCTTTTCTATTATATGTCAAAGTCTGGTGATTCATGCATGTTCTGAATATCAGCGAGTAATCTAGATGTATGATCATTGGACTGATAAATAATAAATCATTTCTGATGCAAAGAATCCATAACTTTAAAAGTAATTTCAGAAAAATTGTCAAAAATGTAAAAACATTAGAATCATGCTCAGTTTTGAGAAAATATTAGCATCACGTGTCCCGGATGTTCGGTTATAATTTTTTCTTTCTAACTAAGGACAGTTCATTGCTATGCAGCAATGACTGACGAAAGATTTTTTTTGTAGCTCACCTGACATTTAACCCCTTTCCAGTCTAACCAGCAGTTCAACCCTTTCAATTACAATCACTGTTGAAACTACTGAGTGTATGGGGAGAAATAGAAAGTGGGGGTGAAAAAACAGTGATTGGAGTGTGCTATAGATGTCCATCAAGTCAAAAAGAGGAAGATGAGGAGCTGATTAGTAGCTAGCAAAGGCAAGTAAAGGGAAATTATTATTAATGGGAGATTTCAACTATCCAGAAATAAAATGGGATATGGCAGAAGCACTTGTAGAGTCAAAACCTTTTGTTACGTGCATAACTGACAATTTTTTAATTCAACATGTAGAAGCAGCCACCAGAGGCAAAAACATACTCGACCTAGTTTTTACCACAGAGGAAAATATGATTGAAAACGTTACCGTTGGGGAACTGTTTGGCTCAAGTGACCATCAAATCATCCGTTGGGATCTTATTGCAGGGAAAGAAGTAAACATAAACACGCGAACATACGACTACTCTAAGACAGATGTTAAGAGGATGAAAGAGGCAGCGAACCACATAATCTGGAAAGATATTATTGTAGGAACAGATGTTGAACAGGAGTGGGAAAGTTTTAAAACAGTTCTAGAAACGCTAAAAGAGGAATGTGTTCCATGTAGGGAGGTAAACCCCAAGCGTAAAAAGTGGATAACTAGATTTGTAGTGAAATGTAGAAGAGCAAAAAATAAAGCATGGCAAAAATATATAGAGGCAGGTAAATCAAAAGAAACATATGTAAAATATTTGGACAAGCAGAACATATCTCAGAAAGCGAATAAAACAGCAAAAATAGACTTTGAAAAAAAACTTGCTCAGAGGATCAAGACTGACAGTAAAAGCTTCTTTTCTTATGTTAGAAATAAACAAAGAACGAAAGACAAAGTAGGCCCTCTCATAGACAGTACAGGGAAAATAATAAGTGAGAATAGGGAGGCTGCTAATCTGCTTAATCAGTACTTTGGCACAGTCTTCACAAAGGAGGACTGCTCCGAGATCCCAGAGCCTATAGATATTTTTCAAAGAGACATGGATACAGCGGGATTAAGATCAATCTGTATTACAGAGGAAATGGTTTTTAAAAAATTGGAGGGGTTGAAAGTGAATAAATGTCCAGGTCAAGATGGTATTCACCCAAAATTGCTGTATGAAATTAGAAACCAACTAGCAAAACCATTGGCTATATTATGTTCTCAATCACTTACAAAAGGGATTGTTCCACGGGATTGGAAAGATGCAGGAGTGATCCCCTTATTCAAAAAAGGCAAAAAATCAGATCCGGCAAATTATAGACCGGTGAGTTTAACGAGCATAGTCTGTAAATTGTTAGAGTCAATAATCAAAGAAAACATTGTAATGCATTTAGAAAAATTTAATCTAATTAGAAATAGTCAGCATGGGTTTACTAGAGGAAGATCATGCTTAACAAATCTATTAGAATTCATGGAGGAGGTTACTAAAATCATAGATAAAGGGGAGCCAGTGGATGTTATTTATCTAGACTTTGCTAAGGCCTTTGATAGAGTACCTCATCAAAGATTATTTCGAAAGTTAAAATCACATGGAATAGGTGGCGAAGTTGCCAAATGGATTGAAAATTGGTTAACAGGAAGAAGGCAGAGGGTGGGCATAAATAAGGAGTACTCTGAGTGGAGTGAAGTGAAAAGTGGTGTGCCACAGGGCTCGGTTTTGGGACCAATTTTGTTCTTGATATATATAAATGATTTGGACATTGATATGAGATCCATGATTGCAAAATTTGCTGATGACACAAAACTATGCAGTAGTGTCTCATCTAAAGCGGAAGTGGATATATTGATGTCGGATTTAGATAAAATTCGAGAATGGTCTGTAAGCTGGCAAATGGAGTTTAATGTAGATAAATGTACAGTCATCCACATGGGTAGATCCAATATGGAACATAAATACAGAATGGGAGAAAACAATATTAGAAAGATAGATAAGGAAAGGGACCTAGGGGTTATAATAGATCATACAGGAAAGGTGAGTGAGCAAGTTAAGGTAGCAGTGAAAAAGGCAAATGCAATGTTAGGTATGATAAAAAGAAATATTAAACATAGGAGCAAGGAAGTGATCGTCAAACTGTATAAAGCTTTAGTTAGACCTAGATTGGAGTACTGTGTACAGGTGTGGAGTCCTTATCATAGAGGGGACATAAACATGCTAGAAAGAATACAAAAAAGAGCGACAAAGATGATAGTTGGATTCCAGAATTACAGTTATGAGGAACGACTCAGAAAAACGGGCCTACAGTGTCTCGAAGAGAGAAGAATTCGTGGTGACTTAATACAGGTTTATAAGATGATCAGAGGAATCGATAAATTAGACTATAACAAGTTTTTTAAAATACAGCCACCTACAATAACACGAGGGCATAGCTACAAGCTGATTAAAGAGAGGTCCAGGTTAGATATTAGGAAATATTTTTTTAGTCAAGAGAGTGGTGTCTGCTTGGAATGCATTGCCAGGGGAGGTGGTGGAGGCAGGGACAGTTAATGCGTTTAAGAATAAACTGGATGCGCATAGATTTTAGAGCAAGGTGATGTAAATGTAACTGGTTGTATACAGACTCTGCAGGGTCTTCTAAACCAGTATAAAGACGTTAAGTTAAGTTACTGACTGGACTGGAAAGAGTTAATAACAATTAGTATGGCTTAGTAAATGCTTTATTGTGTCATTCTAAATCCTTTTTTTTTTTTTTTTTTTTTTTTTTGTTGAAAGATGGAAGGATGGCTCTTTATAATAAAGTTATTTTATTTTATAATTATGACCTCTTGAGAAAAGAAAAATGTGCTTCTTAAATGTCAATTGTTCTTCTGTCATAGTACTGTTATCAGCATCTTGCACAACATTTATTGGCTGCATCTATGAGATGTAAGTTGAGGAACTCTGTTCAGATTTCAGTATCTCTATTTTTTGTTTTCAGAAGAAAGTTCTGTCTCAAAGAAATCTGGAACATTGTATGAGAGGTGGGAGGAATCACTGTTGGCCTCTACTAGTCTCTCTCACGTTTACTTGCATCTGGCTACACTGGACAAGAGTATATTGTGGGCCAAATCTACTCTAGAGACCAGGTGTAGACTTTGCCGACGGAAGGGGGATCCTGACAAAATGCTTTTGTGTGATGGTTGCGATAGAGGGCACCACATGTATTGTTTGAAACCACCAGTAGAGGTAAGTAAAAAAAATTATAGGTAGTCCCATAATGGGATGATCTATGGTATCCTCATTTGTATGTCAAGGTCCCTTAGAAGGAAAGAGTATGATCATTGCACCTGCAAGCATGTCTGTAATCTTTTCTAAAGAGGGCTGTATGTGGGACAAGCAACTTCATCATGTAAAATGAATTTCTGCAGAAACCATCACTGCAAGAGTTTAAAAAGTGCTTTGTCCAGTCTTCCTGTCAGTGTCTGTCTATAGTTAGGTCACTATGTTTTGTATGAAGTGAAAAGGAGAAGAAGAATTCTTCAGCTTAATCGGGATTAGTAGAGGTAAAGAGAGACATGAAATAAGTGTTATTTTCAACTTTTTTTTATAGTGCAAGCTAAATGTAGTTATCACCAGTGTGTTAACAGACACGAAAGGGGAACAAGAATAGTTGCAATGTAACCTGGTCATAACAGTCACCAATCAAGATGCTGAGCTGCTAGCGTCAGGGCCAGCGAACCAGAGCTGCCAAGACCCTTCTGCACCTCCACGCGGTGATCCTGGATAACATACTGCAGCAGGGCAGACTGGCTAAGGAGAAGGGATCGAAGAGGGAATGCTAACCTGGTACTTAAAAAATGCTTGCTGAATTCGGATGTGATGGATCGAAAGGTGCAAATATTGAAATCAAGCTGTAAACTACGACACAATGCATTCCGTTCTCTGGACTACATTCTGCTACTTAAGCCCTTTCAGGATTTGGTAGCGGGAGATTGAGAATGAACGAAGCCAAGCCATAACAGTCACCTATTGAAGGTCAAGTAAGGGTCTGGCTGCCCCATCCTGTGGAAGCTACAAGTTGCAGGGAAAATAACAAAACCTCTATGCCTCCTAGTATAGAGAGAATGACCAAATAAGTAATTATTTGTAGTTACGAGAGCGCAGATGTTACAGCTATGCAATCAGAACAGTATAAATTTGTAGTAAATCCCAAGTCGGTTCTGGAGGCACTGAAGCACACCCCATGCAAATAAAAGAAGATATTTTTGGTTGGGAGGGTGATAAACAACATCAGTGCCCACAAGATTGTCACATTGCAATGGATCCCTGGATGTAACAGGCTACCAGGAAATGAGATGGCTGACAGATTTTCAAAAACAGGGTCCAATTGGATAGACCCTGCAGTAACTACACATTAAAACTAATTATTAAGAATAATACCAGGGAAATCTGGATGAACGGATAGCCAAAAAGTAATGATGACATAAATAAACTACATAAAAGATATCGAAATCTCATTTTTCAGTTTTGAACAAGGTGCATCAGTCAGTAGCCGCTTGAACTGAATTAATCACCAGTACCTGCCCTTGTGCAGACATTGCTCTCATCCTGATGAAACAGTTAGACACTTACTCATTCAGTGCAATGTGTTTGTGGACATGGGAAAAAGATTTGTACAGGCTCTGCTGACAAACTCAAACACACTATGCGGAGCAGGGAAACAGCTGAAGAAGACCTGTATCTATATAAGAATGGCATTGGGCTGCCAAGATCAGGCTTGCTCAGCAGCTATGGGATAACAACCACATAATCTCCAATTATCCAGAATAATTTAGTTTTGCTGTTCAAGTATTATTACCTTACTTCATAATCGTTTCAGAAAGTTCCAACTGGTGACTGGTTCTGCTCAGAATGTCGTCCCAAACAGGCACCCAGAAGTCCCATCAGGAAAGGGTGGAGGAAAACATTTGCAGAGGAGGATGAGGAGGAGAGGCAACAGGTGGTTAGACAGAAGGAAGAAACGTAAGACATTCAAAAACTGTTACACACATAAAGTGATGTCTTACTAAACTAATTAGCTATGACAAAAGCTGTGCGTATAAATTTAGTTCATTGGAAGTAATTGAGCTTCATGGTATATTCTACAACACAAATAATTTAGTTTTAAGAACTATAATTAAGACCAATGCAGCCTTCAGAACTGCCAACTTCATCATTTAGAAACCTTAAATAAAATTGTTACATGACCAATGGCCACCAGTGGCTGCATATAGGATCCTATGAATCGTTTACAAATGTTTTCCACAGCTATATCTTCTAAATTCCTGTGTAAATAGGACTTCGACTAGACCAACAATTGACAAGATATCATGAGGAATTCTTTCTTGTCTGTTTAAAACCTTGTTGAACTGGGTGTTCCATTCCTCCATTGTAGCTGATGTTAGTGCCATGACGAATGTTATTCACGCTCTACACAGTATGTTTTGACCTCTAGAAACAGGTTAGGCTCGCCCAAGTCACAGGGAAGGTAACCTCTTTAATCAAACTAACTGCTGCCTTGCAGTCACCTTTGGGAGGTGGTTATGCCACGGGAATCAACGTGGGGGGAAAAAACACAGCCGACCTGCCAAAGATGAATTTGTTAGCTGCAGCGCAGATACTGGGAAAAATTAGAACACACATGCAGCACAAGGTTATAATCACGTGACAATGTTTGCTCTCGTCATGGCATAGTTTCTACAAGTTACAACCAGGAAGAAATGGGGTTGTCCTTGACTGACACCTCTGCTCTGCTAACCAAATGGTCAGTGGAAGGTAGAGCAGAGCAAATGGCCAACTAACCAACTACTTTAATGTAACTGCCAAGTCCACAAAGACCTGAGGCAGAAGCTGTCATCCAGACCTGGAAAAGACTGAACTTGATCCTGACGATGAGACTAGATTTAGCATGACTGAAAACCTGATTGCTGAAGAAATAGAAAGTACTTGAAATGCTTGGATACAAGCTTCCAGTAATGGGTCCAGCTGTTAATGGGGAAACCGACTTGCAGGAAATGGTTTACACTGTAGTTCAGCAAAGTGAAAACAAAGGCCTCAGTTTAAATAAAAAAAGTCGTCGGAGGTGATGGTGGTGACTAAGAAACCAGGCTCTCCAAAATGCTTTGTCAAAGCGAAAAGGACAGAATTGAGAAAAGTTAACATGTTTAAATACCTGGGCACATATATAACACCAGATGGAAGATGCAATTATGAAATAAAATGCAAAGGACAGCGTGGGTTAGTGGTTAAGTGACACAGCTCACAATCTGAAGGTGCTGGGTTCGCTCCCTAATCACAGCACCGGCCGTTACCCCTGGTAAGCAAACCCTTAGAAAATGCAGGAGGAAGCAGACCCTTACATAAAATGCATGCCAAAGTCGGATGCACTGGGCCGACAGGCACAAAATAAAAACATAGTGCAACTCACACCACCTTGGGGGAATAGAGAAATAAGGCAAACAAAACATTTAAACAAATTTTTTTAAATGCAGAATAGCTCAAGCAAAATAGGTATTGCAGACCATAATGGAACTTTTTTGAAACAAAACCTTGTCGCTGAAACTGATCAGGATGTGTCGGACCAAAAGATGCAAATATCGCAGTCAAGCTGTAAAACTAGTGACACAACGTATTCCATTCTTCGGACTACATTCTGGTTCAGGGCTGGGTATCGGGAGATTGAGAACGAGCACAGAAGATATTTCCTGTTCCAAACTTCAGGTTGTAGAGGGTAACATTATATAATGTAATCTTTTCCTCTCCCATTTCATCATATTTTAAAATTATGGTCATATTCTTTCACAGTGAGGATGAAGACCTTGATCAAGATGATTTTGAGGATGAAGGTATAGAAGAAGAAGAAGAAGATGAGGTAGATGATAGTGATGATGAAGTAACACAAGATGATGATGACGATGTTGATGCCGAGTTAAAGGAAAATCCAGAGGAAGACTTATGCGTGGGATGTAAGACTCCTGGAATGCTTATATGCTGTGATTGTTGCCCCAGGGCCTACCACCTGCAGTGTGCTAAGCCACCTCTGAAAAAGGTGAGGATATTGATTGTTGCACTAAAAAAAAAATAATACATTCTTGATCTCTACTTCAATATTTGCAGCCTTTGAGACTCTCTGCTACAATCTTTCCCAACAAATGCACTCGTACACACACAACCCATTTTTTCCTTCCATTAATTACCCACGCATTCTCTCAATTGTTTTAACAATTAGGTTTTCAGAGTCATATTCAAATATTAATATTTTTCTAAATGTTCCTCTGTTGTTGATCTATTGTTTTTACCCATCCCAAATTGATTCTTCTTCAGCATTTGCCCTGAAAAGGGCATTGTTTCGTAGTTTACAGCGATATCTGAACTGTTCGAAAAAATTTGGCCTAGTCGCTCCGCTAGAAAACCATGGAAACCACAACAATGTATCAATACTGTGTTTACACTATCGCCACAACGGTTAGTTTCCAATTCAAACGTAGTTCTTTCATTTAAACAAACAAAATAAACAGATCTACTCGATAAAGATCTTTCCCAACAACCTACTTCACCTTTCGCAAAAAGTCGGCTTGCTCCAAACGGCGTATACAAAATTAAAATTGTTCAAAAGCCATTTGTAATCAAACATACGATACTTTAACCTGCAAAATATCGTGTATATATGGGGGACCTATTCAGTAGTAAAAAATGACTGTCTGGAGTGGCTCCGTTAAAAAGAAGAAAAAAATGTTTCCGCACAGCATTTTTGTAGGCAGAGCTGGTTAGAGAGGATAGGACAAGGGTGTGCTAAAGGTTGTTTAAAAAAAAAAAATATGTCTTATGTATTCCTCCTTATTGTAACAAATTGTTATTTCTGTTAGACAGTGATCTAAGTTTATCTGAGTTAGTTGACATATCATGAACATTTCCTTCTATATAGAATTGACATGCACTGTGCGTGAGTCTCACTTTATGACATGGTAGTGTTCATGATAGGAAACAAAAATTAAGTTGTAAAGTGAATTGTCAAAAAAATGATCAGTTGTTTAATGCATTTATTATTCTGGAATTTTTTTGACCAGCTGTAAAACTTCACACAATATCACTCACTTTAGCATCAGTAATGTTTCATTAGACACTACAGTTAGGAAACATAGACTCTTTTACTAATTTAGGGAAGACTAACGTCTGGTCAGGCAAAGTATACTGATCAGACATGTTAGTCAGGTTCAGGCAAAACATTCTGGACAGGACCCTAACCTTGGCTTCCTCATAGCCCTTCTTGGAAACGGGCTGTTTTCATGGCAGCCTGGCTAACAAGGTGACGGATCGACATGATCCCATAGTTGTGACTGACGCGCAGATCAAGCCAAGCATAGCACAACTGCCTGGAGGACCCTGGCCCACCTTCATCAGCAGCCTAGGAATGTGAGGAAAGCTACTGCAACCCGCCACTTAATGTCCTTTTCAGGGCGCACAAAAGAGTAACCTACTCATTGTGGGTATTCGCAAACAAGAACCTACTTAGGCAGCAACACAAGTGAGATAGAGGGTAACTGAAACAGATATCTGACTAAGGATACAGAAATCGAGAAGGGCTTTCATTGCATTGGAAAAATTGTGTAAATTTTCATCTGAAATGCTGCTGTGTGCATCTGAAACTTGGAGAACAACAAAGTCGTTAACAAAACAGGTACAACCATTCATAAACAGATGCAAGAGCAGAATATGCGTTTGAAATGGCACGGTAAGGTCACCAATGTCGACCTGCTGGAAAGATCTAGTCATATCTCAGTACAATATGCAATATGACATGAAGAAAAGACACTGGATAGAGTATACTTTTAAAAGAACCAGACAACATTGCAAGACCAACACTGTTCTGGTATATAAAGGGTAAGAGGAGTAGGGGCAGTCCAAAACAAACTTGGAGAAGAGAACTGGAGAACATGAGATAAGCAGGACAGATGTGGCCTGTGCGTGGGACATAGATATGAGAGGGCTTCAAATTGAAAATCTTAAATATATTACTTTGGTAAATATATTATGAAAAAGTGAAACACAACTGTATTTTTAGATGTAGTCACCATTGCGACCGATACAAGTCCCCTTCGCCTATAAAGTGCATGGATTCCTGTAGAAAAAATTATCTTTGTCGCGTGTGTAACCACTCATGCACAGCCTCTTTTAGCTGTCCAAAGACATGGAAACCACTTGGGGCTATGTATGGTGGATGTGGTAGACACTGAACGGGGAGGTTCTTGATGGTTGCAGCCATTGCACGAGCAGTATGGGGTTGAGCATTATCATGTTGCAAAAGGACTTTACCCGGAAGTCCACATCGGTTAGATTTGATTGCAGGTCGAAGATGATTCCTGAGATCTATATACGTGGCACTTGTGACAGTATTCCATCTGGGCATGTAGTGCTCTAAAGTAACGCCTTGTTCATCCCAAAAGAGAGTCAACATAACCTTCCCTGCAGATTGCTGCGTGCAAAACTGCTAGGATAAGGAATGATGGCGCTATTCCTTGCTCGCTTCCTTCTTTTCAGGCTCATGGTAGTGAATCCAGGTTTATACTCCAGTAACAACCCTTGCATGGAAACCATCACCTTATGCTTAAAAGTTCCTGACAGGCATCAACGCATTGTTCTTTCAGCTGCTGTGGCACCTACCTTGCAGACACTTTCTGATACTGTAACACATCGTGAATGATATGATGTTGTGTGCTGAACCTTGACTGATGTCTAGATGTGCAGCAATTTCATTCAGTCAATCACCAGTTTCCCTTTATGAGGAGGTCAATGGCTGCAATCGACTCTGGGGTCACTATTCTGTGTGCCAGACCCTGTTGTGAATAGTCTGTCACAGAACACAGAATTTGTTTATATTCATTTTTATTAGAAACATCATGGCTGCCTTTAAAGAAAGAATGCAATGTTAACTGCTTTCATTATTTCTTCTTCTCTTAGTATGATTTTTCATTTTTACAAATTGATATTGTTTTCACCTGTCTTTTAATTTGTATTAACAATATAAACAGCGAAACTTGAGCACATGAAAATCAAGTTAGCAAACAACGAAAGCATGTAGCATTGAATTGGACTAGAGGCATACGATGTGCCATAGACTCTTATTTATATAATATAACTTGGAGTTGGTCAGACCAGAGACTGGCTGGTATATGGCTTGACGATGCACTTATAAGTCAACTGGCTACAAATTTTAAAACATATTTTAATAGTAGCAATACGTTATAAAGTTCAATCATCGTAAGACAAAACCCAAACCTGTTTTGTGGGTAGCATCTAAGTCACAAGTAATATTTGTAATAATCTAGCTGTAACATGTGTTGACCATATTGGTTGTAAGTAATATTATCTCGGTATTTATATTTTGTAATATTGTTACATTATTTATTTGGTTTCTAGGTTCCAAGAGGAAAGTGGATGTGTCAGGTCTGCATGGGCATTGACAGAGCTGGAAAGATAAAAATTGGAGGAGGCACCAAAAGTGGCAAAGCCAAGGGGAAGTCAAAGGATACAGATAAAGGAAAAGGTACATGATAATTGATGAAAGGTTATAGAAAACAAAAATGGCCATAGCAGATACTGCCATTGGGAATGTTGCCATACCTTACAGTCAATCAGGTACCATTTTACAGCTTGGTAGACTAGAATGAAATTAAACTGAGTATTGAACATATGAGAAACCAGTGCTCTAATCTCTTGACTCTGCTAATTAGACTGTCCATAAAGTATAGAATGGGAAAAAAACTTGTAAAAGTTGATTAAGGTTGATTTTAACCAAAATTCTAAAATGGGTATGGTCAGATACCGCACCGAGTCGAGAACACAAACAAAACCTATGTTACGACCAATAGGCCTTCATCAGGGACAACAATACTGAACTAACAAATCAACATATAAGAAAAAATGGTCAACTCATCTGTTTCTGATAGTAGACCTGGTCTGTCTAAGCGACCGGTTGGGCCAGATGCTTGATTGAAACTGAATCGTAGCGGTCAAACACAAAGTGGCCAGGAGAGCGTAAGCAATATGGGGGAATGTGCCGGATAAGCCAAATAGTGGTCCAGATGGGAGAACAAAGAGAAGGTAATATAAGCCGGGAGGGTGTGAGATTGATATAGGGGGGGGGGGGGCTGATAGAAAAAAGGGAGGGAGGGGCAAAGGAAGACAAATAGATGGGGGCCAGTGTGAGGGTTTAAGAAAAAGTATGGAAGATATTAATGCCATGTGGTTGGAGACAGCCCATGCTAGAGATAAGTCTCCTCAAGGGCGAATCGATGACGATCGTCAGAGAAGCACGAAACTAGATCAGTGACACTAATGTCAGCCTTACCCCGGTGCTCAGGACCATTGAAGTGGCTGGCAATTGGGGAACCAGTGCGGTTGCGGATGTCGTTGAGGTGTTGGCGGAAACGCTCCCGCAGTTCCATACCAGTTTCCCCAATGTATGTCAAACCACACTGGCGGCAGATTATAGAATAGATGATGTTACGAGAATTGCATGTGAATCCCTCTTTGATGAAGAATTCTGCTTTAGGAAAGGTGATGGAGCGAGAAAGGATGACATGAGGGCAGGTAACACAGCCACGTGTATTTTTGCACAGCCTGGTGCCTGGAAGACTATGAGAGCTGGTGTGTAGGCGACTACTGACCAGCAAGTCCCTCAGTATAGAAGAGGTTGCAAAAAGTTTGCTAGATTTGATTGGTTGCAGCTCATTTGTTGTTTATCTCCAATGTAATATCAGTACCAACATATGGATGTAATAGGTGTCGAACGACAAAGCCACTAGAAAATAAACTGAATACATTTGAGAATAAATGTCTTAGAAAACTATTGAACATTGACTGAGAAGAATTCTATACCAACAAGCTAATAACACAAAACACTAGTCAGCAATATGTTTTTAGCTAATAACACAAAACACTGGTCAGCAATATGTTTTTAGCTAATAACACAAAACACTGGTCAGCAATATGTTTTTAGCTAATAACACAAAACACTAGTCAGCAATATGTTTTTAGCTAATAACACAAAACACTGGTCAGCAATATGTTTTTAGCTAATAACACAAAACACTGGTCAGCAATATGTTTTTAGCTAATAACACAAAACACTAGTCAGCAATGTGTTTTTAGCTAATAACACAAAACACTAGTCAGCAATATGTTTTTAGCTAATAACACAAAACACTGGTCAGCAATATGTTTTTAGCTAATAACACAAAACACTGGTCAGCAATATGTTTTTACCAACATAAGGCGTGTGCTAACAATAAACAGCAACAGACTCCTTACAGAAGTTGTGTGGGTTCCTGATGGTAACAGAAAGAGAGGAAGGCCAAAAAAGAGGTTTCATCAAAGAGGGCTCAACTATGTCTAAACAACATACAAGAACTTATTTCTGCCCCATGTGCCGTGTTTGGTGTTTATAGATAGATTGTTGACATGATTACCAATATTGGGTGTCAAACATAACTAATGTGCAACAAATTGTTTCTCCACTTCAAGATCACATAGAGGGCTTTGGTGCATGCTTTGTAAGAGACTAACAACTCTATAAAGAGAAAATAATGTTATATTAAATTTGCCATAAGACTTCTGTGTGACTTCACATTAACAAATGTGAAAAAGTAACAATGTGTTAGAACACTATTAAATGGGACAATCTTTACTGTTTACATTTCGCTACAATTAGTCACTTCTATCAGGGGGTGTAGAGCTCCTTGTATATACTTGCAATCTAGTGTGCAGACAAAAAGATGATTGGCCTGTTGAGGTTTACATTTATAAGAATTAATATTTATTACTGAGAAATTATATCAGAATTATTGACCGAAATGACAGTTACATTATTTTGAAAAATCCTTGTTGAAGACCATACTAGAGGGTAGGGTGGAAAGCAGTCATTCAAGAGGCAGACAACATTTTAAGTGGGTGGATAACATCAGGAGATGGACTGGAAAAAGTCTCTCAGATTGTACCATTCTTACAAGAGATAGAGTACACTGGAGATCTATTACAGCTGATCTTCAATGTGGAGATGGCACTTGAACTGAACTGAATTATGTTTGCAATGTTCTATGCTTCTGGGTGTGAACAAAGCTTTTGTGTACATAGTTTTACTAGTATTTAATTTTGGAGAAGGGTTTTTAACAATTTTGAATTATGGAATTGCTTATTTTTTTTACAGGCAATGAGAATTACGAAATTACTTATTTCTTGACAGGCAAAGACATAAAGCCAACAGGCAGTGCAAAACTGACTCCAACAAACAGTCGATCAGGATCAAGAAGAGAAAGCCCACAGGAAAGTCCAGTGTTGGGAAGACCGAAAAAGCATATAATATCACCATTGGAAATTACTGATATGGAAACACCCAAGCCTAAGAGAGGGAGGCCACGCACTAAGCACCTTATAGATGCAGTGGATGGTAAGAATTTTGATTGTATTTTCATAAACACAAACACATTTATACATACATTTAATCCGGTGACGAATAAGTTGATACTGCACAAGGTGACGGTTAAATGACATTGTAGTAATGACAAGTAATTAAACGAAGTACTTCTACTCCAATGACCTGATTAGCTTTGTTAAACCTGGCAGAAATACAAGACTCCCATTAATATAGCTCATGATATTATTTACCTATGCTAGCCTTCTCACCTCATCTAGGCGTATAATTTAAATATTTTATCCATTATGAACTTTTATTGCCCCATTTGAGGAAAAAATCATATTTATCAAAGAATTAATAATTCCTTCAATTGGGCTTCAGCAATGGGAATGTATCTCATGATGATAAATTAATTGCCCCGATCAGTTTGGGTTGGCATTTAAGTCAAAAATTGGGAGGAAGACTAGCATCTGGTCAGGCAAAAATATACTGATCAGACATGCTAGTCAGGGTCAGGCAAAACATACTGGCCAAGACCCTCACCTCGGCTTCCTAGTAGTCCTCCCTGGAAATGGGCTGTTTTCTAGGCAGCCTGGCTAACGAGGTGAGGGATCGCTGTGATCCCTGTAGTAGTGAGCGACATGCAGATGAGGCCAAGCATAACACAACTGTCTGAAGGACCCCAGTCCACCTTCATCAGCACGCTTGTGATGTGAGGAAAGCTCTACTGCAACCCGCCACTTAACGTCCTTTTCAGGGCACACAAAAGAGTAACCTACTCATTGTGGGCATTCGCAATCAAAGCAAAAGATGAAAGTATTTGCACAATTTTTCTCGATTATGAAGACAATTTGGGTGCATTTTGGTTTGATCATAGATGATGACCCAATCATCCGCTTGATGAAGCCCATAATACCCAGCTCTAAGAGAGTCAATAGCCAACAGCAACAGCTCAGAACAGCACAGGAACTTGTCAATGAATTAATCAAAAATGAAGATGCATGGCCATTTCTGAAACCTGTAGACAAGAAATTGGTATGTCAACATTTTATATGTCATCATTATACTCCATTTTGAAGTATTGTTTTTCTTAACATGAAAACGTTTCTCCCTATATTATTGTCTCTCGTAATTAAAAACTAGTCATATGAAACATTTGCTAGATGTACTGACCTCTGCGGATAGTGATTAACTATAGATGATGGCTAATGCTTGTAAATGTTTCTACTTGCTCATGTTACCGTAGTCCAAAATGGGAGCAAAAAATAGATCACTGTGACATTCAAGATATGTCATAAAAGCATGGTGTGGGCAACTCCATACTGTAGAAACAATAAAACTGCGTACGCAGAAGAAGAAGAAGAAGAAACAATAAAACTACAAGAAAATAAAAGGAAGACTCCTCCCCATGATAGGAGCAAAATAGTCATCTTTTCTACTTTCAACTCCCAAATGAATCCCAGGGTCAGTTTGTGGGAAGTTAAAAATAATAATATTGCATGCACTGTACAGTTATTCTTAAAAATAAATTAGTTAAAAGTAGCCACACATGAGAAACTGCAGCCAGAGGATAACATGTTATACTTCATTCTGCTAGGTTAGTGGACGGAGTGAGCTAGTGGTTAAGTGGCACGGCTCACAACGTGAAGGTGCTGGGTTCGATCCCCATCACAGCACCGGCAGTTACCCCGGGGATGCAAACCTTTTGAAGCAGGAGGAAGCAGACCCTTACATAAAATGCATGCTGAAGTCGGATGCACTGGGCCAACAGGCGCAAAATAAAAACCAAAGTGCAACGCACACTGCCTTGGGGATTAGAGAAATAAGGCGAACGCAAAAAAAAAATTCAACTAGGTTGTTTTGGGACCAGTTGGTTCCCTAACTGTAGGTCAGATACACATTTACAGGCGGGTAGAAAGGGCCATGTTGGGCGGGGGGGGGGGGGGGGGGGGGGTCCAACTCTATACATTTGCTGCAAGTGACAAGCACTCTAACAACTCTAGTGTAAACAACCATAAATAGGTATAGTCAGATACCGCGCCAAGATTAAAATAAATACGAAACCTACGTTACAGCCAAAAGGCCTTCATCTCATCAGGGTCAATGAACAACAAAAATATAATGACTAGCATATATTTGTAATGACGCACAAATGAATTGATAACAATGTTTGGTAGGTAGTGAACAGAGTGATAGGCAAGGCATTTCATCATCTCTGAGAAATATCAGTTATAATTTGGGAAAGGTTTTTCAGACATACATTGTTGTGACATACAGTTCAAATATTTAAAATTAACTTAGTATCAAAATCTTTATGCCTGTTACCTTTTGTAGAAATCTTCCTTTCCCTGTGCCCTGCTCAGCATCTTGATCCTGTCTGCACTTTCAGCGATGAAAGGGACTGAGCACATGTGGGTGTGTCCAGGTACAAATAAAGTCTGTTCTATCAGCCGTGTTCAATGAAGAAAAATATTGTAACTGCCTGTTTGCAATTTCATTTCAGGTACCAGACTATTATGATGTCATTCAACATCCGATGGACTTTGGGACTATCAGAAACAAAATACATGCATTTACATACCACAAGCCTTCAGAGATACTAGAGGATGTCAGACAAATATTCCATAACTGTATTGAATACAATAACCGCAACAGTCCCGAGTATAAAGCCTATCACCGACTTTCTAAACATTTTGACAAACGGGTTAAAGAGCTTTCCCTGGCAGAAGACGTCACCGTCACTCCTGGGGGCAATAGGGGTCGAGATTCTGTGTGACATTAAATGAGAATTAGGTATTTAGTTATATACATTTAGTGTTTTTTACTAATTTGCATAACATTGAGTTGTCATAGATTGAGTGGGTATTTCAATCAGAAACGTCCAGATGTTAAATATTTCATGGGACATCATCATTTTAGATGGACCTTATTGTGATTCTAAATTGATTATCGCGTGGGTTGTAGACAGGACACTGTTTATCTCCAATGTGCTCTCTCACATCTGAAAACACAATCTACTAAACACCATAAATCACTTTTGACTATTTTTGCCATTGTTCTTTGCTTCTGGTTTTTGTGTGTGTTTGAAGTATCACTTCAGCTCAGGCAGGTATTAGTGTAGTTGTACTTTTTTGCTTGGTTGGTTTCTGACCTGTTTAAATTTATATGATGACCATCAATCCATACAAAACTTGTCATGTTTTACAATCATGTATGCCAGGTAAAGGACACTGAATACGTTCATCTCTGTTGCTAGCATTGGTTAATGTTGCACTATTTTGGCTACACATATGCTGCCATTAGCCCACTCCAAGTTGAAGAATTTGATGAGGTTATCCCTACTACATAAGTGGATCATCCTTATATGAAGCATAAGGCCACCGCTAGAGGTCGCCTCCTTACATAAATTTTACACTATACCACTTTGTGTACTCTTGCAATGGTGGATTCTGTAGCAACTCAGTTTTACATGATGAGGTGGCTAGCCCCATGTGACGTAGAGGTGTATTGTACTTATTATTTCTTCCCACGTCTTCTACTTCTGTGTTTGATCTCAATCTTCTGAACAGGGCTTGGATGTAGTCAGGAGAAAGGAATGCGTTGCTAGTTTGCACCTTTCTGTCCAACACATCTGTCTGTGGCAGATCTTCTCATATAAATGGCCACACAATACACACAGTGAATCCTTTTGTTTTGCCAACCTTTTTCGTTGTGGTCCTTCAGCTCGATTAGCTGACAAAGCACAGATAGTATATGTCTTATCTTCAATTTATCATTTAAAGACTGAATTACCATAACAACAGGCTCACTATAAACCTGAGGTCTCAAACTCAAAGACCACATATGTTTTCAGCTGTCGACAACATGATTGTGAAAAGGGATAAAAATTAAACAGTAGTATATGGCATTATGTACCATAAAACAGAAGTATTGTCAAACTAAAGATAAACCATGTATGGATTAAAAGTCAGTTTATGGTACAAGGATGAAAAGTTTGGATGTCTTCTTGTCCTGAATGCATTCAAAACCTCGATAAGACATATGTTTCTTTTCTATCAGAGTTCAAATTAAAAACCTAACCTGGACAGTATGTGGTGACTGCAGAGGCATTCGACCTGTATTTCTCAGCCCTATAAATATCCTGGTGTACCTGATCAATTGAAATAAATGACATAATGATGGACAAGAGGCAGTTGTAATCCAGTTCAGTTATTAATGCAGGTGTTTCGTTGTTTAGTTTAGCGTCCACTTTTACATATTTAAACTGACCCAAAGTATATCAGAATAATTAACGCATCTGCAACTTTTGTTTAATATATAGTTATTTCTATCAGTTCCATATTTATGAATGTGGTAAATTTTTAAACTTGTCATATTCTGTGCGTTATAATTAGGACTTCAATGGCATAGAAATAATTTATCATTTCATGAATCCAATGATCATTTCTGTGGACTACATGTGGATATTAAAATACAAGTCCGATTCTGATTTTGCCACAAGATAGTAGCTGTTCTAATACTATTGGTGCTGTGTGCGTACACACAATACAAATTTACTTAGCTTTTCCTCTTAGACATTAATAACATTTAACACTTTATACTAATATGTTTTTATTATGAATACATGTCATAGATAATTATAGTAGATAATTATATTATTCGTCTTTATATCATAACTTTAGCTTAATTTTTTTTAAATATTTATTAATTTAATTTTTTGGAAAAAAAATATTTAACAGCTTAATGGTTACCAGCATCATCAAAGGCAAAGTGCAGACTATTCTGTTGTTGTTCTGAAAACCCCCATTGAATAGGTTTACTCTTTTGTGCACCCTGAAAAGGACGTAAAGTTGCGGGTTGCAGTATCTTTCCTCACATCTAGAGCATGCTGATGAAGGTGTACTGACATCCTTGAGGTGACTGAGCTATGTTTGGCTTCATCTACATGTCGCTCACAACTACGGGGATCACGCCGATCTCTCACCACCTTAGCCAGGCTGCCATAAAAACATCCCATTTCCAGGGAGGTCTACTAGGAAGCCGAGGTGATGGACTTGGCCAGTATATTTTGCCTTACCCTGACTAACATGTCTGATCAGTATATTGTGCCTGACCAGACGTTAGTCTGCCTTCCCCAAACTATTCTGTAATATCCAAATTTAATTAAGATTCGTGAACATTGACCTGATAGAATAATGAGTCATCATTTGTTATTTGAAGTCACAAAAGCATAAATTTTGCCAGATAATTGAGAACATGTGCCGGAAGGCTCTACATCATTAAGGTTTTTTTTTTAAACAAACCGCTATGCGCAAGTGTGTGCTACAAATGTTTGCGGACGTTTCAGACTCTTAACAAGTTTTGCCAGTATACAATTTGGACTAATGGGGGTTTTTTTTTTTTTTTTTTTTTTTTTGCACCTTTGCCTTATTTATCTATTCCCCAAGGCGTGTGTGCGTTACACTGTGGTTTTTATTTTGCGCCTGTCGGCCCAGTTCATCCGACTTCGGCATGCATTTTATGTAAGGGTCTGCTTCCTCCTGCATTTTCTAAGGGTTTGCTTCCCCGGGGTAACGGCCGGTGCTGTGATGGGGATCGAACCCAGCACCTTCTTGTTGTGAGCCGTGCCACTAGGCCACACCGTCCCCTGACTAACGGGTTAATTGTTACTTCTTCTTTTGTCCTGCTCCTGCCATACGGTGTCACAGAGAGGTGGAATGTGTAGATTTCTTGTTATCGCCAAGTGGGAGTCTTGTGCTGGCGTTAGGTGTAACTTCCTGAGAGTATCAGAGATACCCTTGATCCATCGACGTCATAGTCTGCCTCTTGCTCGTGGACTGGAGACCTGCATATGATGTGCTCTTGATGTGGGCTGGTCATAATGCATTCTGACTAAATGACCAAACCACTTGATTTGTTGAGAGTCAATGTAGGCACCAACTGGGTTTGTTGAGAGTCAATGTAGGCACTAACTGGGTTTGTTGAGAGTCAATGTAAGCACTAACTGGGTTTGTTGAGAGTCAATGTAGGCACTAACTGGGTTTGTTGAGAGTCAATGTAGGCACTAACTGGGTTTGTTGAGAGTCAATGTAGGCACTAACTGGGTTTGTTGAGAGTCAATGTAGACACTAACTGGGTTTGTTGAGAGTCAATGTAAGCACTAACTGGGTTTGTTGAGAGTCAATGTAGGCACTAACTGGGTTTGTTGAGAGTCAATGTAGGCACTAACTGGGTTTGTTGAGAGTCAATGCATAATGACTCACAACAAACCCCAGTTTGTGCCTCCATTGACTCTCAACACAAACCACGTTAGTGCCTACATTGACTCTCAACAAACCAGTTAGTGTCTTACATTGACTCTCAACAAACCCAGTTAGTGTCTACATTGACTCTCAACAAAACCAGTTAGTGCTACATTGACTCTCAACAAACCCAGTTAGTGCCTACATTGACTCTCAACAAACCAGTTCAGTGCCTCATTTGACTCTCAACAAACCAGTTCGTGCTTACATTGACTCTCAACAAACCAGTTAGTGCTACAATTGACTATCAACAAACACAGTTGGTGCCTACATTGACTCCTCAACAAACCTCAAGTGAGTCTGGTCATTAGTCAGAATGCAATTCTGACCAGCCCACATCAAGAGCACCATCATATGCAGGTCTCAGTCCACGAGCAAGAGGCAGACTATGAAAGTCGATGGATCAAGAGAAATCGAATGAGAGCCAGAGAAAGAATGGCAATCATGAGGAAACTTGTTGGCACAAGCTGGGGAGCAGACGAAAGTATACTAAAGAAACTGTACACTGGAAGAGTGAGACCAGTTCTCGAGTATGGCATTGCGGCATGGACAACAGCAGCAAAGGCGAACTTTGATAAAATTAGCAAACTCTAAAACCAAGCCATGAGAGTTATAACAGGAGGCATGAAGTCAACGCCAATTGTAGAACTTGAAAAGATTACAAATCTGCAATCCATGACCGACAGAAGAGACTGCAGAGCCCAGCAGCAAGCTGAGAAACTCAGAAGACTGACAGACCATCCAATGCATCAGAGACTAAATAGATTTGGAAATGGGAAACTAAAGCGAAGAAACTTTGCAGAAATAGCCAAAGCAAAGATGAGCGAAGACCCTATGATTACATTAACAACACCAAAGCCCATCCCTACTGTACGCAAACCTACCTGGAGGCAGCATATACTTTCGGAGGTGGTAGAAAATAAACCAGGTATTGGAAACAAGAACAGCCAGACTGTAAAAGAAAGAAGAGACGTAACCCTGAGGTACATAACGAAAAACTACCCAAGCATGGACTGGACCCATGCATACACCGACGGTTCTGTAACAACCACAACACAGAACGGAGGGGCAGGGGTATTCCTGAGCCTACCAAATGGTAAAAAAATAACACTATCAGTAGCAACTGGAAAATACTCAAGCAATTTCAGAGCAGAGGCACTGAGGGCTGCAGTAGAAGAAATGGTGACAGGCAAAAGAAATGAAAGCCATATAGTCCTGTTTACAGATGCCCTGAAAAATACCAGAAAAAAAGCCAGAAAAATACTGAACTTAATGATTTAAGAGCAGTACTCTGTCAACTGTGCCAGCAGTCCGCACTAAAAAAGAGTAGTGGTACAGTGGGTTCCATCCCACTGTAACATCGAAGACGAGGAGGCAGACAGACTGGCAAAAGAAGGTGCAAGACTACCACAACCAGATCCTAGCGTGACCTACGAAGAGTCCAAAAGGATTATTAGAGCCATATACAAGACCAAATGGGAAACCGAACATACTGGATTACACAAAAAACGATGCCTATTACCCGTTGAACAGAAGAGAGCAGGTCGTGGTCTTCAGACTCCGCGCAGGCCACAATAGACTGAGGTACCACCTATTCAATAAATTGAAGATAGGTGGCACTGACGAATGCACGTGTGGTACCGGGAAAATGACCGCTGAAAAACTGCCCGACATACGAGGATCAGAGAAAGCACATGTGGCCATCACCAGTGGCAACACTAGACAAGCTCTATGGCAGTGTCGACAGCCTCAGGATGACCGCTGATTTTTTCGAAAAAATACAGGTTGACGTCTGACAGCGTACGAAGAAGAAGAACAATTTTAGATAAAATTACAATCTAACCATCAAATGACACATAATTAAACTATCTGTGGCATCAAGCATTCTTATAAATATTATATACTAGTATGAGCTTTAACAAGGCATTAGTGGGGAGGTGAAAATTGGAGAGGAAAAATATTTTGGGTACTCACCACATTGTGTTTTGTCGATATATGCGTCAACTGCTTTACACAAATGTTTCTTTTATGTATCACAGTCAAAGTCTGAATCAGGTGTATGTTGAATATCCACAAGTAATTCAGATGTGTGATCATTGGACTGATCAAATAATAAATATCTCGAGTCTAAAAAACCCAAAATTCTTCACAATATATGATTTGAATTTCAAATATCGTAGCTTTTTGCAATTATTTACCTGTCTGAAATAACTTTAAAGTTAAACATCAATTGCACATGCGTGGATGTCACATCATGTAGAGCTGTTCAAAATAATCAAATCCCACAACTAAATCATGAAATGTGGACGCACGTTTGATGTCAGTTTTTATTTGTAATGGGATGCAATTTTAGGTTTTTGGTGGCCGATTTAAATGTTAACGAGCTAGAATGGGCCAAACATAGATTAAGATTGAAGAGTCATTAATTAGAATTTTTATATTAGACATACCAAAAAATGTGTCACAGAAATATTTTTTTAACGCTAGTTTAAAAAAGACATGTATATAGGAATAAATGGGTGAATTTAAAATTGTATACAGTGTTGAAGTTCAGTACTTAATTTGTCTTCAAATAATACTGGTACTAAAAGAATAATGCTAGTCACCACTACGATAAAATGCATGGTGATATTTGATGTTATCACTGGAGCATGAGAGAAAAAACAGTTCTGAAGCTGAAACAAGTTATTTGTCAAGCAATAAAATGTCTTGCCGAACAATAAGAAGAGAAAATTCATAATACAATGAGATGTGGTGCCTCCTTCCTGCCTATGAGGAAAAATTGAAAGAATAAGACAGACCCAACTGTTGTGCTGACCACAAGCCATTCAATTTATCCTCATGCGGCCGTTACCCTTGTTTGACATGATGCCACGGCTGTAGCTTGAGTTATCATAACAACAGGCCCACCGATAGCATATAACAGAAGATTGCATCTTTTCACGATGTCTACTGATAAGTGGACCAATATCAGCTGCAGCTAATTTACATTGTAGAACAAACATTTACCTAACAATATGAAGATTTGGTTACTCCTGTGAAAGTGAGATGTACTTTTATAATTAAGTCCTTTGTGTAAATATGCTGTAAATAAATTGTCTTACAACAATGTCATCACCACAATGTTATTGAAAGTTAACATTTATTGTTACTATCCCAAGATATGGGAACAGCTTGGAGAAGTGCTGTTAAATGTGTTTGTGTTATAAATAATAATCTGTGCTGTTTAATCATGTAGGTTTGTGTTAAGGTGCACTAACATACAGAAACTGAAACAGTGGTATAATTGCATCCAGCTTCATAGAAAATGTTCACCAAATGTGATCTGAGAGTTTGGTTATGTTAAAAGATCTTTTCTTCTTACACCCTTGACAACCCCTCACCCCTCTTTCACACGTACAAACACCCCCATCCCACACCCACCCACACTCAATTGGGTGTACTAGAGTATGAGTCCATCTCATTGAAACATACCAAGATCAACAAGCCGCTGTCCGAGTATCTGGGCAAACATCAGATTGGTTTGCAGTACAAAAGGGAGTCCGACAGGGATGTATCCTCTCACCTTATCTGTACAACATATATACGGAATGTATAATGAGAAATGTACGAGACGATGAGAACATTGAAAGTTTCGACCCATTTAAGATTGGGGGGTACAAGTTTCCAGAGTTACGATATGCAGATGACACAGTGATACTATCATGAAGTGCGTAAGGGCTAGAGCAGCTACTTTCAGCCGTTAATGGACATAGTAAAGATCAAAATCTGTTCATAAACAAAACAAAGATAATGACCACCGATAAAAAAGAAAAATTTCAGCATAAATTTACAGTGGGTGTTGAGGAAATAGATCAGGTTACACATTTTGAATATCTGGGCTCCAGAATTGACAAAAATGGTGACTGCTCGAAAGAAATCAGACGAAGACTAGCTATGGCAATGCAGAGACTGAACAGCCTGAAGAAATTATGGCAGGACATCAACAAAACGATAAAAGTAAAAGTCTTGAGAGCCTGTGTTTTTCCTGTGGCAGCTTATGGCTGTGAAGCATGGACAATTACCAAAACTTCTAGACAAAGAATCGAATCCTTCAAGTCAAAATGTTACAGAAAGATCCTCAGAATACCCTGGACAGAGAAAAGAACAAATGTAGACATTCGGCAAGAGTTGAGCATAGAGGAGAACTGGTTTATCAATTCCATTTTGGCTAGAAAATGCAAATACTTTGGTCACATCAAGAGACACAACGGTCTTGAGAGAACGGTGATGGAAGGTATGGTGCTAGGCAAAAGAGGAAGGGGTAGACCAAGAAGACGATGGCACCAAGATATCCAGGAGTGCCTGAGTATGACAGTGGCGTAAGCTGGAGTTTTGGCAAGGGAACGAGTTTCTTTCAGACAGACTGTGATGGGAGCGACATTCTACAAAGGACATGCTACATGATGTTGAGAGTATGACGTAATTAGAGTGTCTACCCTGTCAGTGTTGGCATGAGAGGCAGTTGCTGGGACACTGAACATTTTAGCATTTTAATTTCCTAATCATTGTTTTAAGTGTGGATTAATTGTTTATTGTAGTGGCGGACTAAAGCAGTGTCTACAGCTGGTCAAGATGTTAACTTTGATTTGTATTTTTCTAGGGTCTTGACAAGTGTGAAATAGCAACATCACTACTTACCAAGGGACGCCACTGTGGCAACTTCTTCTTATGTGATCATTGCTCATTTATACTGGGACTCGATATTCTTCAATAAATTCTGCCGTCTATTTTGAGGTCTCAGTATCGCCATACAGGTTCTCTTCATGTGGAGTCGGCATGGGCCACATTCTTCTCCTCAGATCTATGTGCGCTAGTCTGGAAGTACATGTGCTGCTGTCATGTTTGCCAGACAGCAGTAACACAGGCTGGTTGTGCCTATCTTGAATTTGGAATACGGGTGATGTCTCATTCTGTTGTGGCCAGTTCAGAGAATAGCTTTGGTCTTTTCTGAACAGTTGATAGTATCCGTCATCTGTGATATTTGGGGTGTTCTTCTTCCCACTTTATGTTATATGGCCCTTTTATTATGACTTTTGCTTCTTCGCTGCTGACCAGATATTCTTCCTGTATCAGTTTCGCTTTCTCTTCTAGTTAGTAGACCATTGACCTCGTTTCCTTTGATGATACAATGTGATGAAATCCATAGAATCACTGCTTTCTGGAACTGTGAAACATTTTCACCAAGGCAGCTCTGAATTAATTCAATTCAATTTTGTTGTAGATTTTGAGTGTCATTATGACTGTCTGCGCATCATCAGTATCACCATTTTCTCATGCATATGGTTGTTGTGTTGTAGAGCCATTTCCGCCTCTTAAGAGCTTCAATTTAAGGAATATCTATGAAAAATGTAGACAGTTTAATGTAGACCTGTACACGGTTCATTGATTACACTAAGGCCTTCGACATGGTAAAACATCAAAATCTGGGGAGAATCATGAAGGAAATGGAGTTTCCTTTGCACATAGTCCATCTCATTGAAACATTATACCAAGATCAACAAGCCGCTGTCCGAGTATCTGAGCAAACATCGGATTGGTTTGCAGTACAAAAGGGAGTCCGACAGGGATGTATTCTCTCACCTTATCTGTACAACATATATGCGGAATGTATAATGAGAAATGTTCGAGAAGATGTGACCATTGAAAGTTTCGACCCATTTACGATTGGAGGGTACGAGATTCCAGAGTTACGATACGCAGATGACACAGTGATACTATCAAGAAGTGCAGAAGGGCTAGAGCAGCTACTATCAGCCGTTAATGGACATAGTAAAGATCAAAACCTGTTCATAAACATAAACAAAACAAAGATAATGACCATCAATAAAACACAATGTCAGCATAAATTTACAGTGGATGGTGAGGAAATAGATCAGGTCACACCTTTCGAATATCTGGGCTCCAGAATTGACAAAAATGGTGACTTCTTGAAAGAAATCAGAAGAAGAATAGCTATGGCAATGCAGAGACTGAACAGCCTGAAGAAATTATGGCAGGGCACCAACAAAACGATAAAAGTAAAAGTCTTGAGAGCCTGTGTTTTTCCTGTGGCAGCTTATGGCTGTGAATCATGGACGATTACCAAAACTTCTAGACAAAGAATCAAATCCTTCGAGTCAAAATGTTACAGAAAGATCCTCAGAATACCCTAGCCAAAGAAAAAAACAAATGCAGACATTCTGCAAGAGTTAAGCATAGAAGATAACTGGTTTGTCAATTCCATTTTGGCTAGAAAATGCAAGTACTTTGGTCACATCAAGAGACACAGTGGTCTTGAGAGAATGGTGATGGAAGGTATGGTGCCAGGCAAAAGAGGAAGGGGTAGACGAAGAAGACGATGGTACCAAGATATCCAGGAATGCCTGAGTATGACAGTGGCGAAGGCTGGTGTTTTGGCTAGGGAACGAGTTTCTTTCAGACAGACTGTGATGGGAGCAACGTTCTACAAAGGACATGCTACATGATGATGAAGAACTTCAATTCCAACTCTGTCATCTGCAATCAGTACAATTCAAAATGGAAGAAAGACATAATCGTAAGCATGATCCTGACCTAATCCACCAGCTCAATATATACTCCAACAAGTCATCTTTTATCTGCGAACACCCCACTGCAGACTATTGGGCCAGCTATACCTGCTCAAGATATCACATACAAGTGACTGCCCATATGAAACTGGAGTTCAGACCCCTGAACACATCCTACAGGACTGCCAGTATACAGAGATCAAGGATGTTAGACCTGGCCTTAGGGAACAGAGCTGATGCAAAAGCTGTGGTACCTGAAGAGGACTGTTGACTTCATTCTAGTGACAGGACTACATGACCAAACGACCTAAACGCAGAAGGCAGCAGCTCTGAAGATACAAGAAAACTTGCCTGTGCTCAAGATTTGGTTAACACCTCATTTATTTGTCTGAATGCCACTCTTGCTCCTCAGTCCCAGGTGGCACTTGTAACTGAACCATCTGTATAGACCTGTTTGCTGGATACTTAGCACATATGTACTCTTCTGTGAGACGTCTTCTCTTCAGGTCTGTGTGCATTTATTTTTCTTTGACGCTTTCTATTTTTCCTATTAGCTCTGGGAGTGTGCATACCCAGGGAGAGTAGTGCTAACTGCCCATACAGGGCTTTGGTTTTGTTTGTGAAAGCACTTGGTTTTTGAGTGTTAATTTATTTCTCTTAAGTCTGCTCTTTCCTTGGCTGTTCCTTCCCTGGTGGTTCAGGAGTCTCTTGTATTTCTCTTCCTATTGCATTACTTATGTCCCATCTATTCTCTATTGGCTGGAGACCTGTCATTGTTTCTAGTGCTTCTATGGCTGTGGACATTGCTCCTAAAATGATGCGTGTGGCTTGGTTCTGGACTCTACTTATTTTACCAAAGCGTATTCTCATTGCAGTGGCCCAAGTCATGATACCATACTCAAGTACTGACCTGACTCTTCCTGTGTGTGGTCTTTTTAGGAATTTGCTGTCTGCATCCCAATTAGTGCCTGATAGCACTTTTTTCATTATGCCCATTCAGCACCTGGCTCTTTTCTACTTTTTTCTATCTGCTTAGTCCCTCATTCTACCATCCAGGGTGATTACGTTGGATTTTGTTCTGATGGGAGTACGAAGTCATTTATTTATAGTGCCATCTGTTTCTTGTTAGATAACTGAAAACTGTATGTGACTTTCTTCTTGATAATGGTCAGCAATCACAACTTTGTCTAGTTTTCTGAGTGCTTCTTGCATTCTTATATTTGCAACTTCTATTGATCCTTATTTTGTCCATAGTCGTCACATACATTTCACCATGTATTCTGGTGTGGATGTCTTCCGTTGGGAGCAGCGTAACATTCCTGATATTAGTCATTTCAACATTGACATTAAAACAATGGCCACATATAGAAAGAATTCTGTACAAAGAAGATAATGAAATAAAGCTATTTTTATTGCTGGTTATTTTTACATAACCATCGGTAAGTAGGAATATGGACTACTAAAACCAAAAAAATGTAAAATAGTTGGTTCTATGATAGATTTAAAAAAAACCTTGCCGGCAACATATATTTATTGTGCATATTTCTGGTAGTATTGTCCAAAATGTGAGATTTTGCACTTGCTTGATGTAAAATTTGCATGTTTTCATTCTAGATACCATTTCAATGTTATCCAGGACAAATATGTTTTAACCTTTCATAAAAATGAAAACTTTGCTCATTTGTAAAATGTCTTACCATTTTGAGTCAGAAACATTTTGTGTTTGAATCTGTTGAGAAACAGAGAAAACTATTACTTTGCGTGTACTTTAATTCCATGGCAGTGGATTTAGCCTTCACATATATAGTGTAAAATTCAGGGATCTTGTCTGCTCATTTCAGATTTGTTGCAGTTCCTTGAACTGATTAACTAACTAGATATGATTTTCAAAAATATGAAAAATTGCATTTGATGGACAACAAAATTTACACAATTCATTCATATTCCACCTATTTGTTTGTGTGTTTATGTTAAAAGTGTTTTTTTTTTCTTCATATGACTTGAAACTACCGAATGTTTATTAAAAATAAAAATCTTTCTGTGGCACATCTGTTGATTTTGAAGTTATTTGGTAAACCTATTCAAATGAGTATTAGGGGACAGCGTGGGCTAGTGGTTAAGTGATACGGCTCACAAGCTGGGGGTGCTGGGTTCGATCCCCATCACAGCACCGGCCGTTACCCTGGGGAAGCAAACCCTTAGAAAATGCAGGAGGAAGCAGGCCCTGACATAAAATGCTGACAGGCGCAAAATAAAAACACAGTGCAACGTACACTACCTTTGGGGATTAGAGAAATAAGGCGAACGAAAAAAACAAAAATGAGTATTATGCTACACAGCAGTTGATCACTCACTAATAAGATATGAATCAGTAGAGTTTAAAATATTTCATGGTGGGTCGCGTGACAATTGCCGTCGGGGATGAAGATAATACATCATGGACTAAGCTGCAGCCGAGGAGGGATGGCCAGTTCACTTCCTTGCCGTTTATACCATCCCCAACTCATACATCAGGTGAAATAATTAACAAACAATGAATTCAACATGTAAAGAAGCTTCACTCATCAAAACCAGAGCTTGACAATGGTGGAATTCTTCCTATTTTTCCCCCTCCCTTTCAGACAGACAGCCATAACATTTACTGTGCATTATTTCATAGTTTGAGTTAGAACACTTTGTTTTATAAATGTGTACTTCTTATTCGATTTGTGCCCAGGTGGAAAAGAATAAGACCTCTGTAGCCTATCAAGGATGTCGTAAAAGATGTTTGAAGAAGGTTCTGCATGAGACTGTCACCTTGTCATGTAAAACCATTGCTATTGACACCAGCATTGCAAACACTCTGATACAGGTTTCTTGTGACTGTAGTAATGATGCTCCTATACTTCACTTAGGGTGTAATGGTGTATCAATCAATCAAGGTCTTAGTATACATAATCCCCTTATTCACCTTTGACCAAATGATTGCTAAAATATAAAAAGTTGTCTCAGTTCAGGTCATCCTGTAACCAGTGAGGTCGTTAGGGCACTCACGAATACAACCCCATGCCACCCCGCTCTGGTCGGAGATTGGTCCATTCTTTTATATTGTCCTTCCACCTCTTTTTGGGACGACGACACACACACACACACACACACCCCCCCCCCCCCCCCCTCCTAACGTTTATCTTGCCAGATTTTGTTAAGCTGTGCAAGTGCCGCTATTGTCTGTTCTATTCTATAATTCTATTATAGTTGTCTAGTTCCCTATTATTGAGTCCTGGCAACAAAAAAGGATTTTCAATTGAAACCAAAAAAAATAAAAGTCCACTATGACAAAATTAAAGGCAGAGATGTCATCACACCCCTGCTTCGATATAAAGGCTGGTCTCATCAAATAATGGCCCCACTGAGTACTTTTTGGTCCTCTCCTTACAGGCTTTGATGACATCCATGAGTAGAATGAAAAGATATGTCATCCTGTCTTACACTATTTCTGGTCCTGAACTTTGGTTTGCTCTCCTAATGTAGTTTCTGCAAATCTTATAGAAACTTTGGAAGTGCAGTTTCAAATGTACTGGGATGTTCTTCCTTTCCAGACATTACTAGAGCCTGCTCAGATAACGTTATCAAATGCCTTTTCCAGGTCCAAGAAATAGATGCATTTTCCATCGCAATACTTATAACTTTTTCACTCTATACATAGGTTTGTTTTGAAACAGCATTGGACCTCACTTATCTCTGGTATCATAGAGTAGACTTTGCCTGGGACACTAAGAAGGGATCTCTATGACTTTCTCACTCCCTGTCAGTTGTCATCATTTTCTAATATTGGTATAATGATAACTATTTTCCCAAACCTTTTGTATAGCCTGTGGTGCTAGGCTACCTGAAGTACCTTCAGGAATATCAGCTCATCTGTGGTTCCAATGTATTTGACCATTTCTGGTGTTATGCCATTATTTCCAGCTGCTTTAACAACCTCCAATTTTTCCAATGTTGCCTTCAGCTCCTCCATCATGATATTTACATAAATTTTCTCCTCTGTATTAGTCTGTCATACCTGGAACTTAGTCGCCCTCTACACCGAGGAGCTTTAAGAAATAGTCTTTCCATTTAACCATTCATCATCAGCCGCAGGGATGGTAAGCCAAGCAAATTGTTTGTCTTTTACAATTTTCTGTGGGCACGCTTTTTTTCCTTATACATGTTCTTTAGGGTCCTATTGTTGCTAATGCCACTTTTACTTGAGTTAGGCACTTTTGACTACAGATGGAGATGACAGTGGCGATCCCCACCTCGTTAGCTTGGCTGTCAAGATACAGCCTATTGCAAAGGAAAACTACTTGAAAGTGAGGGTGGGGGACTTGATCAGTATGTTTTACCTGATCCTGACTAACATAGTCTTAACAGTATGTTTTGTCTGATAGGATGTTAGTCTCTTCTTCCCTTAGTGCCATGTAGAACAACTTCTAGTTATCTCCAGCATTCTTCTCAAGTCTTTGCCCAAAGTCCTCCCAGAATTTTTGTTTTGCTGTTAGCACTGTTCTCTTAGCTTCTGCTTTGTATTTTTGATTATTTTCCTGATGTATTCTTGACTTTTAAGTATTGTTTCCCTGCCTTTTTCTTTTATCTCTCCTTTCTTTTTCAGTCTGGCAGTTTTTGTTTCCAATACCTGGTATATTTTCTACCACCTCTGGAAATATATCCTGCCTCCAAGTAGGTTTTCGTACAGTAGTGATGGGTTTTGGTGTTGTTAGTGCGT
Source organism: Ariolimax columbianus (assembly GCA_036924085.1). Lineage (NCBI taxonomy): Eukaryota > Metazoa > Mollusca > Gastropoda > Stylommatophora > Arionidae > Ariolimax > Ariolimax columbianus. The sequence goes on along the minus strand of JAVGWX010000007.1, from coordinate 79,767,465 downwards.
TTATGGGATCTTCGTGCATCTTTGCTTTGGCTATTTCTGCAAAGTTTCTCCGCTTTAGTTTCCCATTTCCCAAATTGTTTAGTCTCTGGTGCATTGGATGGTCCGTCAGTCTTCGGAGTTTCTCTGACTGCAGCTGGGCTCTGCAGTCTCTTCTATCTGTCATGGATTGCAGTTTTGTAATCTTTTCAAGTTCTACAATTGGCGTTGACTTCATGCCATCTGTTATAATTCTCATGGCTTGGTTTTGAAGTTTGTTAACTTTATCGAAGTTCGCCTTCGCTGCTGTTGTCCATGCCGCAATGCCATACTCGAGAACTGGTCTCACTCTTCCAGTATACAGTTTCTTTAGTATGCCTTCGTCTGCTCCCCAGCTTGTGCCAGCAAGTTTCCTCATGATTGCCATTCTTTCTCTGGCTTTCATTCGGTTTCTCTCAATCTGACTTTTCCATGTCATGCGCCGATCAAATGTGACTCCCAGATAGGTTGGGTTGTCGTTTGGCTGCAGGATTTTGCCATTTAGACCTAATTTGGTACTTTGGGGTTTTAGTGAAAGCGAGAATATTGTGCATGTGGTTTTCTCCTCGTTTATTTTGACCAGCCATGAGTTCGCCCACTCTTCCAGCGATGTTAGGGCCGTCTGCATCCGATTTCTTGCTATGGTGAGATTCTTTTCAGAGGTCCACATAGCCAGATCGTCTGCAAACATTGAGCTATGGACTCTTCTTGGTACATTCCCTGTAATATCGTTTATATATACCAGGAAGAGTGTGGGTGACAATACTCCCCCTTGGGGTACTCCCTGCTCGAGTGTCACCTTTTTGCTCATCTGCCCTTGTACTTGGACTCTGGCCGTTCTTTGTTTGAGGTAGTGGTTGATCCACTTGTACATCTTCCCACAAACATCACTTCTTCTTAGCTTGACTCTAAGTCCATCTTTCCAGACTTTGTCAAATGCCTTTTCCAGATCCACCCAAACAGCTACTGCGTGTTTCTGTGCCTGGTAGGCATCTTCTATCTCCTGGGCTATGAGGATGACCTGGTCCTCAGTGGATCTGTGCTGTCTAAAGCCGGCTTGCTGTGGAATTAGTATTCGTTTTTCTTCCAGATGCCACATCAGTCTGGTGTTTATCATCCGTTCCATCAGCTTGCCGACACAGCTCAGTAGGCTTATGGGCCTGTATCCATTTGGATCTGTTTTGTCCTTTCCTGTTTTTGGTACTGGTACCAGTATTGCATCTTTCCATGCCTGTGGTACAATTCCCCTTTTCCAGCTTTGGTTCAGGACCGATAGCAGTTTCTTCTTCGCTGTTTGGCCCAGCCCCATCAGCATTTCGTTTGTTATCCCGTCTTTTCCGGGAGATTTCCTTTTCTTTAGTGTTCTCATAGCCTCTTCCATTTCGCGCATTGTTAGTTTGGCCATCATGTGCTCTTCAGGAGCCGTATTCATGTTTTCGTGTCCCTTTAGCTCTTCGCTAATGTCTGTATGCTTATCTGCAGGGACCTCGATGTGGTTTGCTCTGGCATAGTGATCGACAAAGGCGTTTGCGGCTTTCTTACCTGTGATCAAGTTCTCGCCCTGCTTGATAGTAATTTGTTTATTTGACGGGGTTTCGTCGTTCATGGCTCTGACTAGCTTCCATAGCTTGTTCCCGTCTTTGTCCAGGTTTAGACTTTCCGTTTTATTTTTCCAGCTTTCTCTTGCTGTTTGCTTGAGAGTGTGTTTGTACTTTGCCGCGGCGGCTTTGAGGGCGATGTTTGCCTCCATGGATTTTTCTCGTTCTGCCATGTTCCTAGCATTTGTTACTGCATCTTCCACTTTCTGCAACTCATCATTCCAGTAGGGCTTATAGTTTTTCCTAGCTCCTCTTGGGATGGTTTCAGTGGCGGCTTGCATTATTGCCTTGCTTAGGCTCTCTACCATGGGCTTCATTTTGGTGTTTCGTGTGTTGATGGTTTCACACAGCCCATCTGTCAGAATTGCAAATCTGTCCCAGTCGGCTCGTTTGTAATTCCAACGTGGGAGCGGTTTTGTTTCCTGTGGGCCTACTTCCATGTCAATGGTTAGCCTGATCGGCCTGTGGTCGCTACCTGCCAGTTGGTTTAGCACCTGGCGGTCTATTTTATGGTGTATGTCCTGTGTGGAGAAGGCCAAATCTGTTCTTGAATAGAAGCTAGGGCTATCCTCCGGCCTATTGATTAGGGAGAGATTTGCATCTATCTCCCAATCTTCCACTTCGTCACCTCTGCTGTCTGTGTCAGAGTATCCCCATCTCTCCGAGTGGCTGTTGAAATCTCCAACTACTATGCAGTTGGAGTCTCTGACCTCCATACTCGAGAGCGATAGGTCTCTATTTGGTGGTCCGTACAGATTGAAAATGCGGAGCTTCGTCTCTTGAGCCATTATGTCAACTCCTACAATTTCTGCTTGTCCGGTGTGATTGACAGATACCGCGCTACTCGGTATGCAGTTTCTGGTCAGTATCAGGACCCCTCCTTTGTGGCCTTCTCTATCTAGACGGAAGGTCTGGTATCCTCTGATTGAGAATTTATGGTTATTGTTGAGGTGCGTTTCCTGGATACATGCCACGTCAATCTTACCTTCATGCAGGTGGTGTGTTAGGGAAAGTTTTTTGTTAATGACTCCCTCCGCATTCCACTGTAGTATTTTGAGGGTCTTCAAAGAAGGGAACAAGCTATGGAAGCTAGTCAGAGCCATGAATGACGAAACCCCTTCAAACAAACAAATTACCATCAAGCAGGGCGAAAACTTGCTCACTGGTAAAAAAGCTGCAAACGCTTTTGTCGATCACTATGCCAGAGCAAACCACATCGAGGTCCCTGCAGATAGGCATACAGACATTAGTGAAGAGCAAAAGGGGCACGAAAACATCAATACGGCACCTGAAGAGCATATGATGGCCAAATTAACAATGAGTGAAATGGAAGATGCAATGAGAACATTAAAGAAAAGGAAATCTCCCGGAAAAGATGGGATAACAAACGAAATGCTGATGGGGCTGGGCCAAACAGCGAAGAGGAAACTGCTATCGGTCCTGAACCAAAGCTGGAAAAGGGGAATTATACCCCAGGCATGGAAAGACGCAGTACTTGTACCAGTATCAAAAAAAAGAAAGGACAAAACAGATCCAAATGGATACAGGCCTATCAGCCTACTGAGCTGTGTCGGTAAACTGATGGGACGTATGATAAACACCAGACTGATGTGGCATCTGAAAGAAAAACGAATACTAATTCCACAGCAAGCCGGCTTTAGACAGCACAGATCCGCTGAGGACCAGGTCATCCTCATAGCCCAGGAAATAGAAGATGCCTACCAGGCACAGAAACACACAGTAGCTGTTTGGGTGGATCTGGAAAAGGCATTTAACAAAGTCTGGAAAGATGGACTTAGAGTCAAGCTAAGAAGAAGTGATGTTTGTGGGAAAATGTACAAGTGGATCAACCACTACCTCAAAAACAGAACGGCCAGAGTCCAAGTACAAGGGCAGATGAGCAAAAAGGTGACACTCGAGCAGGGAGTACCCCAAGGGGGAGTACTGTCACCCACACTCTTCCTGGTGTATATAAACGACATTACAGAGAATATACAAAGAAGAGTCCATAGCTCAATGTTTGCAGACGATCTGGCTATGTCTGACTCTGAAAAGAATCTCACCATAGCAAGAAATCGGATGCAGTAGGCCCTAACATCGCTGGAAGAGTGGGCGAACTACCGGCTGGTCAAAATAAACGAGAAGAAAACCACATGCACAATATTCTCGCTTTCAATCAAACCCCAAAATACCAAGTTAAGTTTAAATGGCAAATTCCTGCAGCCAAACGACAACCTAAACTATCTGGGAGTCACATTTGATCGGCGCATGACATGGAAAAGTCAGATCGAGAGAAACCGAATGAGAGCCAGAGAAAGAATGGCAATCATGAGGAAACTTGCTGGCACAAGCTGGGGAGCAGACGAAAGCGTACTAAAGAAACTGTACACTGGAAGAGTGAGACCAGTTCTCGAGTATGGCATTGCGGCATGGACAACAGCAGCAAAGGCGAACTTCGATAAAGTTAGCAAACTTCAAAACCAAGCCATGAGAGTTATAACAGGAGGCATGAAGTCAACGCCAATTGTAGAACTTGAAAAGATTACAAAACTGCAATCCATGACCGATAGAAGAGACTGCAGAGCCCAGCTGCAGTCAGAGAAACTCCGAAGACTGACTGACTATCCAATGCACCAGAGACTAAACAATTTGGGAAATGGGAATATAAAGCGGAAAAACTTTGCAGAAATAGCCAAAGCAAAGATGCACGAAGATCCCATAAACGCACTAACAACACCAAAACCCATCACTACTGTACGAAAACCTACCTGGAGGCAGGATATATTTCCAGAGGTGGTAGAAAATATACCAGGTATTGCAAACAAAAACTGCCAGACTGAAAAAGAAAGGAGAGATACTACCCTAAGCTTTATATCGAAAAACTACCCAAGCATGGACTGGACCCATGCATACACCGATGGTTCTGTAACAAACACTATACAGAACGGAGGGGCAGGAGCATTTCTCAACCTACATATTGGCAGAAAAATAACACTGTCATTCGCTACTGGAAAATACACAAGCAATTTCAGCGCGGAGGCAGAGGCACTGAGGGCGGCAGTGGAAGAAATGGTGACAGGTAAAAGGAATGAAAGCCATATAGTCCTGCTTACAGATGATTTGGCCGTAGTCACAGCGCTAAAAAGCCAGAAAAACACTGAGCTTAATGACTAGAGCAGCACTCTGCAAACTGTGCCAGCAGTCCGCACCAAAAAGCGTAGTGATACAGTGGGTCCCATCACACTGCAACATCCAAGACAACGAGGAGGCAGACAGACTGGCAAAAGAAGGTGCAAGACTACCACAAACAGATACTAGTATGACGTACGAAGAGTCAAAACGGCTTTTCAAAGCCAGATACATGACCAAATGGGAAACCGAACATACTGGTTACACCAAAAACGATGCCTATTACCAGTTGAACCGAAGAGAGCAGATCGTTGTCTTCAGACTTCGCACTGGCCACAATAGACTGAGGTACCACCTATTCAACAAATTGAAGATAGGTGGTACCGACGAATGCCCGTGCGGTACCGGTAAAATGACCGCTGAACATCTGCTGCAGAACTGCCCGACATATGAGGATCAGAGAGAGCAGATGTGGCCATCACCAGTGGAACTGCAAGACAAGCTCTATGGCAGTGTCGACAGCCTCAGGATGACCGCCGCTTTTTTCGAAAAAGAAGAAGAAGAAGTGTGGTGGCTCACGTTTCACAAACATACATTTTCACTGGGAAGATGGAAGTTTCCATGATTTTTATGTTCGTCATTTTATTAGTTCTGCCATAAGTCTCATTTTATTCAACCTCAGCATTGCCATAGCCATTCTCCGTCGGACTTCCTTAAGGCAATCTCCATTGTTGCTTATAATTGAACAGAGGTACTAAAAACTTGTGACTTTCTCCATTTTCTATTGTTCTAGAATAGCAAGGTTTGGTCTTTGCCTGTGTCTGTGCTCATTATTTTGATTTGACTGATATTCAGTTATAGATCTTGGTCTTCGCTGTGTTGTTTAACCAACAGGATCATTCGTTCCAGTCCTGCAGTGCTCTTTGAGAGAACAACTGTGTCATCTTCATATCTGTGCTCTGGTATCTCGTTCCAACTTATCATAAATTCAATCATTTTTAACGTTCCTCATTATAGATTCATAATAATATTCCATACTCTACGCCAGGTTTCTATTGTTTCTATAATTACTACATTTTCCCCGTTTTTTGTATACCTTTAGGATGAATTTATAGGTCTATATAATAAAGGCCGTTTGACCTGCCAATCATAGTGCAGGTTAGATTGTTTTTTTCCTTTCCGGTGCTATAGGGTAGCATCTGGCCAAATTGGTAGGATAATGACGTCTGGAATCATGGATTCAAACATTGGTAAGGTGTACGTTTTTAACTAACAACTTGGCCAGACACCACCTTGTAGCACCATAACAGTTTCATTGTACCTGCAAACTTTAGTGACCATTAAAAATGAACCGTGTATATATATATATATATATATATATATTTCCCAGGGTACATATTTATGCTATCCCAACATGGTTCACAATTGTCAGAACAGTCTTTTTATTTGTGATTTTTGTGTGTAGTCACAAGAAATTTTAAATACTTGTAAAAAATCTGAACTGCAATGAGTCATTCACTTAAATTCACTTTCCACAGTAGTAATCTATCTAATTATTTCTCAAATGTGCGTCTGTTTGTATTTCCAACATTTGTTTGAGTGGGGAAAGAGATTAAAGAGTGGGGGGAAAGGGGAAAACGAGTAATTGTTAAATTGCTGTTGTTTCTTTCATATTTATAGTTCAATTGGCTTGTCTTGACTTCGTTCGTTCTCAATCTCCCGCTACCAAATCCTGAAAGGGCTTAAGTAGCAGAATGTAGTCGAGGAGAACAGAATGCGTTGTGTCGTAGTTTACAGCTTGACTGCGATATTTGCACCTTTTGGTCCAACACATCCGACTTCACCAAGCATTTTTTGAGTACCGGGTTAGCATTCCCTCTTCGATCCTTTTTCCTTAGCTAGTCTGCCCTGCTGCAGCCTGTTATCCAGGATCACCGCGTGTAGAAGGGTCTTGGCAGCTCTGGTTCGCTGACCCTGACGCTAGCAGTCAACTATGGGTCGCTGACCACTGCAGCTCATGCGCTGAATTAAGTGTTTGAGATCAGGTCTTTGTGGTCACAAGGTTGGACAGAGTACGAAATGAAGAAATCACACAGAGGGTGGGTGCAACATCAACCATGGATTACATGGAAGGACACCTGACAAAAGTGCAGCCAAATCTTCAACACCAGGCAGGATGGTTGCAGAGCAAGATTGAGACCAAGAAAAAGATGGATAGACGATGTAAATGAGATACTGAGGCAGACAAAGAATGGCAATCATGAGGAAACTTGCTGGCACAAGCTGGGGAGCAGATGAAAGAATACTAAAGAAACTGTACACTGGAAGAGTGAGACCAGTTCTCGAGTATGGCATTGCGGCATGGACAACAGCAGCAAAGGCGAACTTTGATAAAATTAGCAAACTTCTAAACCAAGCCATGAGAGTAATAACAGGAGGCATGAAGTCAACGCCCATTGTAGAACTTGAAAAGATTTCAAATCTGCAATCCATGACCGACAGAAGAGACTGCAGAGCCCAGCAGCTAGCAGAGAAACTAAGAAGACTGACAGACCATCCAATACATCAGAGACTAAATAGATTTGGAAATGGGAAACTAAAGCGGAGAAACTTTGCAGAAATAGCCAAAGCAAAGATGAGCGAAGACCCTATGAACACCGTAACAATACCAAAGCCCATCCCTACTGTACGCAAACCTATCTGGAAACAGCATATCATTCCGGAGGTGGTAGAAAATATACCAGGTATTGGCAATAAGAGCAGCCAGACTGAAAAAGAAAGAAAAGACATAACCCTGAGGTACATAACGGAAATCTACCCAAGCATGGACTGGACCCATGCATACACCGACGGTTCTGTAACAAACACAACACAGAACGGAGGGGCAGGGGTATTCCTGAGCCTACCAAATGGTAGGAAAAAAACACTGTCAGTGGCAACTGGAAAATACACAAGCAATTTTTGAGCGGAGGCAGAGGCACTGAGGACTGCAGTAGAAGCATTGCTGACAGGCGAAAGCAATGAAAGCCAGATAGTCCTGTTTATAGATGACCTGGCCGTAGTCACAGCACTAAAAAGCCAGAAAAATACTGAACAATGATTTAAGAGCAGTACTCTGTCAACTATGCCAGCAGCTCGCACCAAAATGAGTAGTGGTACAGTGGGTTTCATCCCATTGTAACATCCAAGGCAACGAGGAGGCAGACAGACTGGCAAAAGAAGGTGCAAGACTACCACAACCAGATTCTAGTGTGACCTACGAAGAGTCCAAAAGGCGTATTACTTTATTAGGGCCAGATACATGGGCAAATGGGAAACAGAACATTCTGGCTACACAAAAAATGATGCCTATTACCAGTTGAACAGAAGAGAGCAGGTCGTGGTCTTCAGACTCCGCACAGGCCACAACAGACTGAGGACCACCTATTCAATAAACTGAAGATAGGTGGCACTGACGAATGCACTTGTGGTACCGGGAAAATGACCGCTGAACATCTGCTGCAAAATTGCCTGACATACGAAGACCAGAGAAAGCACATGTGGCCATCACCAGTGGCAACACTAGACAAGCTCTATGGCAGTGTCGACAGCCTCAGGATGATCGCTGCTTTCTTCGAGCAAATACAGGTTGACGTTTGACAGCGTACGAGGAAGAAGATACTGACGAAATACGTAACGACAACAGCCTCAGTGACACATCTGACACATGAAACAAAACACCTCCCCACGATGAGTAACGAAACAAGTGGATACAAGTTGTTGTTGTAAATGCTCACTATGAGAAAGTTTACTCTTTTTGTGCCGCACCCTGAAAAGGACGTTAAGTGGCAGGTTGCAGTAGGTTTCCTCACATCCTAATCGTGCTGATGAAGGTGGACCGGGGTCCTCCAAGTGGTTGTGCTATGCTTGACTTCATCTGTGAATTGCTCAAGTTGATCGTCCACTTCGCTAGCCAGGATGACAAGAAGAACTACCTATTTCTATGGTGACCTACGTGGAAGTGAGATGGTGGTCTTGACCGCTGTGTTTTACCTGACCCTGACTAACTAACATGTCCGATCAGTATGTTTTGCCTGACCAGACATTAGTCTTTAGTTTAAATGCTGGACGACTACACTAACCGTATGCCCAATCCTCTTTAAAGTCCTCTCATTTTAATGTTAGCCGGCTACACTAACCGTATGCCCAATCCTCTTTAAAGTCCTCTCATTTTAATGTTAGCCTGCTACACTAACCGTATGCCCAATCCTCTTTAAAGTCCTCTCATTTTAATGTTAGCCGGCTACACTAACCGTATGCACAATTCTCTTTTAAGGCCTCTCATTTTAATGTTAGCCGGCTACACTAACTTAGTGTTAATGAAGACACTCGCCTACAGTTCACTCCCCCCCCCCCTTTTCACAATTGTTTTAACCATTATGTGGTGTCTGTATATGTCCAAAATATTGTATATGCCTAATTGCTATTTGCCTCATAAATTCTCTTCCCATGCACAATCTCTTTATGATCTATTCTACTTGATCTTGATGACCCATTCTCCCAGTGTAACTGTGGGTCCCAACTTCGTCTTTAGCGGACCCTGTCTTGGACCACGGAAGTCCAGTGCACGGGTAGCCCTCCTTCAGAGACGTCTTGGATGTTGCTGTGTACAGCAAGTGAGTCTGACCAACACATTGGAGGTCTTCCTTCCCGTCGTCTCTTTGTATATCGGGGGGGGGGGGGGGGAGAAGAATACCAGATTGCTGTCGCCGTGCCCTATCGACCATCGTTTCGTCCCTTCCAACGTCCAATTATGGTGCCATCCAACGACCAATTGTGGTGCCATCCAACGTCCAATTGTGGTGCCATCCAACGTCCAATTGTGGTGCCATCCAACGTCCAATTATGGTGCCATCCAATGTCCAATTATGGTGCCATCTAATGTTCAATTGTACCAATCCAACGTCCAATTGTGGTACCATCCAACGTCCAATTGTGGTACCATCCAATGTCCAATTGTGGTACCATCCAATGTCCAATTGTGGTGCTATCTAATGTCCAATTGTACCATCCAACGTCCAATTGTGGTACCATCCAACGTCCAATTGTGGTACCATCCAATGTCCAATTGTGGTGCTATCTAATGTCCAATTGTACCATCCAACGTCCAATTGTGGTACCATCCAACGTCCAATTGTGGTACCATCCAATGTCCAATTGTGGTGCTATCTAATGTCCAATTGTACCATCCAACGTCCAATTGTGGTACCATCCAACGTCCAATTGTGGTACCATCCAACGTCCAATTGTGGTACCATCCAACGTCCAATTGTGGTACCATCCAACGTCCAATTGTGGTGCCATCCAACGTCCAATTATGGTGCCATCCAATGTCCAATTATGGTGCCATCTAATGTTCAATTGTACCAATCCAACGTCCAATTGTGGTACCATCCAACGTCCAATTGTGGTACCATCCAATGTCCAATTGTGGTACCATCCAATGTCCAATTGTGGTGCTATCTAATGTCCAATTGTACCATCCAACGTCCAATTGTGGTACCATCCAACGTCCAATTGTGGTACCATCCAATGTCCAATTGTGGTGCTATCTAATGTCCAATTGTACCATCCAACGTCCAATTGTGGTACCATCCAACGTCCAATTGTGGTACCATCCAATGTCCAATTGTGGTGCTATCTAATGTCCAATTGTACCATCCAACGTCCAATTGTGGTACCATCCAACGTCCAATTGTGGTACCATCCAACGTCCAATTGTGGTACCATCCAACGTCCAATTGTGGTACCATCCAATGTCCAATTGTGGTGCTATCTAATGTCCAATTGTACCAATCCAACGTCCAATTGTGGTGCCATCCAACGTCCAATTGTGGTACCATCCAACGTCCAATTGTGGTGCCATCCAACGTCCAATTGTGGTGCCATCCAATGTCCAATTGTGGTGCTATCTAATGTCCAATTGTACCAATCCAACGTCCAATTGTGGTGCCATCCAACGTCCAATTGTGGTGCCATCCAACGTCCAATTGTGGTACCATCCAACGTCCAATTATGGTACCAATCCAACGTCCAATTGTGGTGCCATCCAACGTTCAATTGTGGTACCCTCCAACGTCCAATTATGGTACCAGTTTAGAAAGGGTTCCGCCAATGGGATCCTATCTCACCAAACCTCTTCTCTGCATGATTGGAATCAGTCATCAGCCGGTTCTACTGGGACATCTTGTACATCCATATTGACGGCAGGCGCCTCAATCACCTTTGATTTGCCAGTGTCATAGTGCTCATCACAGAGTCAGCAGTAGAAGCCGACCAAATGATGCAGCTACTCGATGGTGAGGCTAGGAAAGCGGGTCTGGAACAGCAGCAGAAGCCGACCAAATGATGCAGCTACTCGATGGTGAGGCTAGGAAAGCGGGTCTGGAACAGCAGCAGAAGCCGATAAAATGATGCAGCTACTCGATGGTGAGGCTAGGAAAGCGGGTCTGCAACAGCAGCAGAAGCCGACCAAATGATGCAGCTACTCGATGGTGAGGCTAGGAAAGCGGGTCTGGAACAGCAGCAGAAGCCGACCAAATGATGCAGCTACTCGATGGTGAGGCTAGGAAAGCGGGTCTGCAACAGCAGCAGAAGCCGACTAAATGATGCAGCTACTCGATGGTGAGGCTAGGAAAGCGGGCCTGGAACAGCAGTAGAAGCCGACCAAATGATGCAGCTACTCGATGGAGAGGGCAAGAAAGCGGGTCTGGAGATGAATGTCTCGAAGACCAAAGCGAGACGCAATCGCTTCGCCAATTGTAAGCCAGTCTTCCTTGGTGGGGTGCAACTAAAGGATGTCAACGAGTACATCTATCTTGGGCGCCTTCTCAATGGAGAATAAATTGGAATCTCAATTGACAAGACGACGCCTGGCGGGCTGCGCAGCCTTCTCTTCCATTAACATGGTCATTGACGGTTGCCAAGACCAAAACATACAAGCCTCGTTATTCAATTCCACGGTCCGCCCTATTGCGGCCTCCTATTACTTCTTCTTTTTCTTCTGCGTTCGTTCTCAATCTCCCACTACCAACCCATGAAAGGGCTTAAGTAGCAGAATGTAGTCCAGAGAACAGAATGCGTTGTGTCGCAGTTTGCAGCTTGACTGCGATATTTGCACCTTTCGGTCCAACACATCCGACTTCACCAAGCATTTTTTCGATCCCTTCTCCTTAGCTAGTCTGCCATGCTGCAGCCTGTTATCCAGGATCACCGCGTGGAATTGGAGAAGGGTCTTGGCAGCTCTGGTTCGCTGGCCCTGACGCTAGCAATCATTTATGAGTCGCTGACCGCTGCAGCTCTGAACTCATTCCCTGCACAGCGTCTTGATCCCATTACATTATTCAATTTGTTCTCCAGTTCTGTCCCTTTAGACGCTCTTGAAATCTAAAGTACGTAATCGTGTTGTTGACAACGATTATTTACAAATGGTGCAGGGACATCGCATATTCTTCACGGAAATAAAAAAACCAGCAATCTATTCTTTTAACTATTGCTAACTTAGAAAACTGTTAACATGTCTGCAGTTACAGAAATTTCAGGTGTCAAAACTGCAGTTGGAAAACTACAAGAATTAGGTACAGCAAGAGCGAATCGAATTATAATAATTAAATTTATTTTATGTTGACATGTGAGTGATATTAATCAATGGAAGTCAAACATCACCTCGGGACACGAAAACATGAATACGGCTCCTGAAGAGCACATGATGGCCAAACTAACAATGCGCGAAATGGAAGAGGCTATGAGAACACTAAAGAAAAGGAAATCTCCCGGAAAAGACGGGATAACAAACGAAATGCTGATGGGGCTGGGCCAAACAGCGAAGAAGAAACTGCTATCGGTCCTGAACCAAAGCTGGAAAAGGGGAATTGTACCACAGGCATGGAAAGACGCAATACTGGTACCAGTACCAAAAACAGGAAAGGACAAAACAGATCCAAATGGATACAGGCCCATAAGCCTACTGAGCTGTGTCGGCAAGCTGATGGAACGGATGATAAACACCAGACTGATGTGGCATCTGGAAGAAAAACGAATACTAATTCCACAGCAAGCCGGCTTTAGACAGCACAGATCCACTGAGGACCAGGTCATCCTCATAGCCCAGGAGATAGAAGATGCCTACCAGGCACAGAAACACACAGTAGCTGTTTGGGTGGATCTGGAAAAGGCATTTGACAAAGTCTGGAAAGATGGACTTAGAGTCAAGCTAAGAAGAAGTGATGTCTGTGGAAAGATGTACAAGTGGATCAACCACTACCTCAAACAAAGAACGGCCAGAGTCCAAGTACAAGGGCAGATGAGCAAAAAGGTGACACTCGAGCAGGGAGTACCCCAAGGGGGAGTATTGTCACCCACACTCTTCCTGGTATTTATAAACGATATTACAGAGAATATACCAAGAAGAGTCCATAGCTCAATGTTTGCAGACGATCTGGCTATGTGGACCTCTGAAAAGAATCTCACCATAGCAAGAAATCGGATGCAGACGGCCCTAACATCGCTGGAAGAGTGGGCGAACTCATGGCTGGTCAAAATAAACGAGGAGAAAACCACATGCACAATATTCTCGCTTTCATTAAAACCCCAAAGTACCAAATTAAGTCTAAATGGCAAAATCCTGCAGCCAAACGACAACCCAACCTATCTGGGAGTCACATTTGATCGGCGCATGACATGGAAAAGTCAGATTGAGAGAAACCGAATGAAAGCCAGAGAAAGAATGGCAATCATGAGGAAACTTGCTGGCACAAGCTGGGGAGCAGACGAAGGCATACTAAAGAAACTGTATACTGGAAGAGTGAGACCAGTTCTCGAGTATGGCATTGCAGCATGGACAACAGCAGCAAAGGCGAACTTCGATAAAGTTAGCAAACTTCAAAACCAAGCCATGAGAGTTATAACAGGAGGCATGAAGTCAACGCCAATTGTAGAACTTGAAAAGATTACAAAACTGCAATCCATGACAGATAGAAGAGACTGCAGAGCCCAGCTGCAGTCAGAGAAACTCCAAAGACTGACTGACAATCCAATGCACCAGAGACTAAACAATTTGGGAAATGGGAAACTAAAGCGGAGAAACTTTGCAGAAATAGCCAAAGCAAAGATGCACGAAGATCCCATAAACGCACTAACAACACCAAAACCCATCACTACTGTACGAAAACCTACCTGGAGGCAGGATATATTTCCAGAGGTGGTAGAAAATATACCAGGTATTGGAAACAAAAACTGCCAGACTGAAAAAGAAAGGAGAGATACTACCCTAAGCTTCATAACGAAAAGCTACCCAAGCATGGACTGGACCCATGCATACACCGACGGTTCTGTAACAAACACTACACAGAACGGAGGGGCAGGAGCATTCCTGAACCTACCAAATGGCAGAAAAATAACACTGTCATTCGCTACTGGTAAGTACACAAGCAATTTCAGAGTGGAGGCAGAGGCACTGAGGGCGGCAGTGGAAGAAATGGTGACACACAGTGAAAATGAGAGCCATATAGTCCTGCTGACAGATGCTCTCGCCGTAGTCACAGCGCTAAAAAGCCAGAAAAACACTGAGCTTAATGACTTAAAAGCAGCACTCTGCAAACTGTGCCAGCAGCCCGCACCAAAAAGGGTAGTGGTACAGTGGGTTCCGTCACACTGCAACATCCAAGGCAACGAGGAGGCAGACAGACTGGCAAAAGAAGGTGCAAGACTACCACAAACAGATACCAGTATGACGTACGAAGAGTCAAAACGGCTTATCAAAGCCAGATACATGACCAAATGGGAAACCGAACATACTGGTTACACCAAAAACGATGCCTATTACCAGTTGAACCGAAGAGAGCAGGTCGTTGTCTTCAGACTTCGCACCGGCCACAACAGACTGAGGTACCACCTATTCAACAAATTGAAGATAGGGTGTACCGACGAATGCCCGTGCGGTACTGGTTAAATGACCGCTAAACATCTGCTGCAGAACTGCCCGACATACGAGGATCAGAGAGAGCAGATGTGGCCATTTCCAGTGGAACTGCAAGACAAGCTCTATGGCGGTGGCGAGAGCCTCAGGATGACCGCCGCTTTTTTCGAAAAAATTATGGTTACTGTCTGACTGCGTACGCAGAAGAAGAAGAAACATCACCTCAACAAAGACGCTGCCATGAACAGATTGCGACTTTGATCACTAGCCACTAGTAGCGGATTACAAAACAAGACAGAAGAAAATCATCAGAGAGTGTAGACCTGTACGCTTCAATATTGATGCAATACCAATCGAACACAGTACACAGCATTGAAGTACCGAACAAATTGGAAGAATTGAATTTGATAGCGGCATACGAGAATATGTAAATCAATGAACTGGCAACACAGAGGAGAGATGTCATACTCGATGCAGCACGGCATCTGATCCATATAAATATATATAGGAAGCAGAACTATATCACAAAAAGTTTGCTACAACTTATAGAAGAACGAAGAAACTTAAGACGAACAGGTATATACTGCAATAACAATGAGTACAGAGATTGCACTTGAGAAATCAGAAAAAAGATCAGGAAAGACAAGAAACAATTCATAACAAACACTTGCAGCAAAATCAAAGAACTCCAACAACATGGGAATGAAAGAGAAACTTTCAGTGAAATAACAAAATTGACGAGAGAATTCCAACCATCACTTCAGGCAATCAATGACAAAAATGGTGATGTGATGACTGAGCACAAAGATATTCTAGAAAGATGGAAGGGATACTGCAGCAAGATATACGACAACACCACAAAAAATGAAGAATTGATAACCAATGATGAAGAGAGAGAGAGCCAGAACCCACACTGTACGACGTACGTGCAGGCAATTAAAGCGCTGAAAAAAGGAAAGACTCCAGGATGCAACGACATAACAGCAGAACTAATACAAGCAGGAGGAGATGTATGCATACACATATACCACGCATTGTGCAAAAAGATTTGGTACAGCTCACAATGACCCACAGAATGGAAAAGATCAGTCTATATTCCCATATCAAAGAAAGGAAACCTAAAACTATGCACTAACTACCGGGGTATTTTGCCTGATAAGCCATGCCAGCAAGATATTATTATGTATTATCATGGCGAGACTAGAAAAGAAAGTAGAATATGAAATACATGAAACGCAGGCAGGATTCAAGCAAGGCAGAGGCACATGACATCACATGTTCTATTTGAGAAACATCTTGAAAAATGCAGAGAATACAATGCTGACCTATATTTGCTTCATAGATTACACCAAAGCTTTTAACTGTGTACAACATCAGCAACTATGGCAAATAATGAAAGACATAGGCTTTGCATCACATCTGATACACCTAATAGAAACACTGTACAGTATTCAACAAGCTGCTGCCAGAATCAACGAAAGCACCTCAGATTGGTTTGAGATCCTCAAAGGTGTAAGGCAAGACTGCATCCTCTTTCCCTACTTATTCAACATAATAATAATAAATTTAATTTGTCAATCGTCGTTGATGAGGACCACCAACATCATCACATGTCATAATGCTATCTTGAGTATGTGTATGTGCTCAAGACTGATCAAGCCAATTCGAGGCTGGAAAAGTCTGTGAAACCACGACTGGCAAACATAAATAGTAGTTGTCTCTGCTATTTTCTCTGCTCTTGACTTCCTGATTGCACGTCTATCCTGCGCTGCCTGGATACGGAGACCCACGCTGAGTTCAAACGCCGTCTGTGACCATGCTCTTCCATGTTGAGCAATTTTAATGTCTGTTAATGTCTATTTGACAGCACTTAAGGGACTACTTCAGACTGTCCTTGAAACGCTATTTTGGATGTCCTTGTGATCCTTCACTCAGTTCGCTATACAAGAGCCTCTTTAGAAGCCTTTAGTTTGACATTCGGGCAAGGTGGCCAGCCCATGTCAGTTGGGATTTTTGCAAGAGCACAGGAATACTTTGCATGTTAGCTCTGGACAGCACTTCAGTATCCACGATATGGTCTTGCCAGCGTATATGCAGTATGCGTCTCAGACTGTTCATGTGAAAATGATTTAGCCTCCTGGCGTCACCAGCATAGACAGTCCAACTCTCACACACGTAGAGCAGGGTGGGGACAATTGCAGCATGGTAGACCTTCAGTTTAGTCATTATACTGATTCCTGGACGTTTCCAACCTGTTGAGCGCATTTGCTATTCTATTAGCCAGCTCATAGGCAATAGTCACTGATCTCAACAGTGTGCTTCAGAGGAAGACACATTATTCAACCGCTTGTAATGAATGTCCCCTCACTGTAACTACTGGCTGTCTATACGATGTGCCTGGTGCTGGTTGATACATGACCTCGGTTTTCTTTGTGTTAATTGTCAAACTAAAGTTGTCACAAGCAGCAGAGAACCGGTTCATACCTTCCTGCATATTCCGTTCTGATCTACTGTTCAGAGCACAGTCATCTGAAAACAAGAGTTCACATATCGTGTCGCTATCACCTTTGTCTTTGCCTTCTATCTGCAAAGATTGAATAGATCCATGCAGCACTTTATTGGTATGCCATACTTGGTATTCTTAAAGGCGTCCGTCAACATGCCTGCAAACATCAAACTGAACAGTGTCAGAGCAAGTACACATCCCTGTTTCACACCGTTGTTGACCTCGAATGGTGGAGAGGTCTTGCTGCTGTTAAGTACACATGCACGCATGCCCTCGTGGAGCTTGTTTCACCACGGTTACAAATTTACTAGAACAACCGATTTTAGACATGATTTGTCATTGCCAAACTCTGCTGACTGTATCAAATGCTTTTGTGAGGTCAATGAACGAAATATACAGCTCGCCGTTATATTCTCGACATATCTACTGTACCTGATGTGCTGCAAATATGTCCACAGTACCTCGACCAACTCTAAATTACATTGACTTTCTGGGAGATGATGGTCTAGCTCAAGATGTTTGTTCAGGCAATTGAGTAGTGCGCGTGTTAGGATCTTTCCGGCAATAGATAACAGTGAAATTAAATTCCGTGGGGATTGTCACACTCCTGGCGATTGCCTTTTCTCTTGTAGATATGTACTATTGACACATCCTTCATTTCCTGTGGGACTACTCCTTCAGCCTTCAAGGAGCAGAAATGTTCAGTGAGCCTCTTGGGGAGGCATGTCCAGACTGCTGTATACACCTCTGCTGGTATTGCGTCAGCTCCAGGGGCTTTTCTAGAAGAAAGAGATTTGATGGCTTTGTCTACTTCATCCTCAGCTATGATATCATCCATAACCGTGTTATTTTTTATCCTGGGGCATGCGTTGGATGGCCTCTTCATTTATGGATACTTATTCAACATATACGCTGATAAATATCATGCAAAAGGTAAAAATATATTAAAACTATGGGAATTTCAACCCATTCTCAATTGGAAGAAAAGAGATTCCAGAACTAAGATATGCAGATGACACAGTTACGCTCTGAAACAGCAATGATGGTCTGGTACAACACCTTATGTCTGTTCAGAAGCACAGAGAAGATCAGAATCTTTTCTTGAATATAAAAAAAAAAAAAAAAGATAATGTGCATTGGCACACACAGACCCCAACCTAAGATCACTGTTGGAAATGAAGAAATTGAACAGTTGGATTACTTTGAATACATTGGCTCTTTGATAACAAACAATGAGGACTGTGCAAGGGAAATAAGTAGGTGATTGTCCATAGCGATGCAGAAACTGAATAGGAAGCAAAATGTGTGGCACAATACTAACAAAGAATTAAAATTGAAGATCCTCAGAACATGCGTATTCACGGTGGCAACGTACGGATGTGAGACATGGACCAGCACACAAATATTAAGAAAGAGGATCGAGATTGTCAAAACAAAATGCTACAGAAGAATCCTCAAAATACCTTGAATAAAGAAAATAACAAATAAAGCCATCCTGCAAGATCTGAGTGCCAAAGAGAACTGGCTTATAAACTACATTATGTCTTGGAAACTGAGGTTTTTCGGCTACTTCAAGCACCATGGCGGACTGGAAAAAGTAGTTATGGAGGGCTATTTCCAGGAAGACAACATGAACATGGAGCAGACCAGTAGACTGGCTGCTGATCAAGATTCCTATCAAATGGCTGTGATGAGAATGACGTTATGTCAAGGACATGCTACATGATGATGATGATGATGATGTTTATTCATTTAATTAATTTATTATATGGTAAACTAAGCGTTCTATAAATTGACGTGTTCCTGGGTAATGTATAAATAATATTTAGTTCATATTTTAAATTGAACGCTTTTAATAGTGATTAATATTTTTTATCATTTTGGTTATCACCTACGTCAAATTAATCTTCATTTATCTTCTAAGCCTGCATATACCAAAATATAACTGTCTGTAATTATAATATGGCTATCTTAGATATTTGAATATCAATAGGAGCAAAAGCGTACATGAAATATCTTCAGCTATATCTCTCCTTTGTATTAATTTTCTACACTACATAATCCATGTCTTATACTTCATATACTTGGTCTTCTGTTTCTCTC
Organism: Ariolimax columbianus; assembly: GCA_036924085.1. NCBI lineage: Eukaryota > Metazoa > Mollusca > Gastropoda > Stylommatophora > Arionidae > Ariolimax > Ariolimax columbianus. Next base: position 79,748,159 of record JAVGWX010000007.1, on the reverse strand, counting down.
TCTCTCTCTTTCTCTCTCGCTCTTTCTCTCTCTTTCTCTTTTCTCACGCTTGTGTTGGTTGTCCTAATTTATTTTTGGTTATAATCTGCAGATATTTCCTTTTGCTAAATGTTAAATAGTACAAATTAGTACAAATATAACATTCTTATAACCTACTTCTGTTCAGGTGGTCGCATGCGAAGTGATGACTTTGATTTTAAAGACAACGACGTTGTTAACTTAGAAATGATCATCAATGCTATCAATGAACTGGTAGGTTCGTTTTCCAATAGTTGATTTTTAGATGAACAGTGCAAAATATAATGTCCTTGTGGTATATCTCAGCTTGTTGATATGAGAGGACCTAGCGTGACTGCTATGACCTTGTGGTATATCTCAGCTTGTTGATATGAGAGGACCTAGCGTGACTGCTATGACCTTGTGGTATATCTCAGCTTGTTGATATGAGAGGACCTAGCGTGACTGCTATGACCTTGTGGTATATCTCAGCTTGTTGATATGAGAGGACCTAGCGTGACTGCTATGACCTTGTGGTATATCTCAGCTTGTTGATATGAGAGGACCTAGCGTGACTGCTATGACCTTGTGCCAACATTAAATGCCAGTAGGGCCACCATTTGCCAGACATTGTTCATTGTGCCAGCAACCCATTTCATAAAGTGTATAAAGACAAAGATACCACACTGGTACAGAAACAAGAACAAAACATACGCTCCGACCGAAACACCTGCATGAAGAACAATAGATAAGCAGATGTGGACTAGTACATCATAGCAGAAAAGATTAGCACATAAAAACAATCTTTGAACATATTAAAAGATATAAAAAGCACTTAGAAGCAGGAAGCATGTTCCCTGATTGGCCCTTTTGAACTTGTGGTTACCCAGGAATGTGTATGTAGTGAAAAAAATAGGAAAAGTAAAAGATCAGGGAAGCCGATATAGGTCAAATGGGAAATGATGACATGGTGAAACGTGAACACATAAAACACAGAAATGTGAGAACAAGAACAGACCCAATCATAAATCAGGTAGTAGCTAAAGACTTGAAATAAACATCAAAAATTCCTGAGATGGCAGAAACCATAGAGAGAATAGAAAAGAAGGAAAGTCAGACATATTTAGAAAGGAAAGTTAGCTAGAGAATATCTTAAGAGAGGCTACCCAACAGAAACCTGGATACACGTGTATGTATGTGCAGCTAACAAAGCCACATTCAATGGAGGTAAAGTGGTCTATTACTAAGGAATGGAGAAAAAAAAAACTCTAGTACTAACAATTAAAACGTACTCCAATATCTTCCGCATAGAAGCATAGACACTGAAGGCTGCTGCTGAACTTCTAGCCCTAGGTGAAGTAATCCACTAAGAAAACATAGTATTCCTGACAAATGCCTCGTCAGTATTAACAATTCTAAAACAGCATAAAGATTTAGATCTCGAACAATGCATGTACTCGCTGGCACAGCTCTTAGCAGAACATCTAATGTTAGTCATTCAGTGGATTTCATCCCACTGCTATATTAAAGGCAATGAAGCTGCAGAAAAACTAACAAAGAGTGGAAGAGCTTCACCACAAACAGACATGAGAATCACAAATACTGAGGCGAAGACCATAATTAAAGCTAACTTCAGGGAAAAATAGGCTGATCAACACCCTAATTTTTATTTTTTAAAAAGATAATTACTCTGATTTAACTAACTAGAGAAGAGAGAATCATCATCTTCAGACTGAAAACTGGAGATGATATTGTTGTTGTTTCAAATGCCCACAATGAGTAGGTTACTCTTATGTGCGCCCTGAATAGGGTGTTAAGTGATGGTTGCAGTATCTTTTCTCACATCTAAGCATGCTGATGAAGGTGGACTGGGGTCCTCCAGGCGGTTGTGCTATGCTTGGCTTCATCTGCGTGTCGCTCACTACTACGGAGATCACGTCAAACCTTGTTAGCCAGACTGTTGTCCTCGACAACAGCCCATTTCCAGGATGACCAACAAGAAGGTCAACTGAGGGTCTTGGCCAGTATATTTCTCCTGGCCCTGGCTAACATTCTCTGATCAATGTGTTGTGCCTGACCAGACGTTAGCCTCATCGTCCCACTGGACATGATAGACTAAAGTGTTATTTTACAACAAAATAAGGATTGGGACTGCCGAAGACGGATGTGTTGGACTGAAAGATGCAAATATCGCAGTCAAGCTGTAAACTAGCGACACAAAGCATTACCATTCTCTAGGCTACATCCTGCTACTTGCAAAGCACTGTTCAGGGCTTGGTAGCGGGAGATTGAGAACTCCCCCCCCCCCCCCCCCCAAAGGATTGGAGATAGGTGCTCATGTGGGGAGCATACCATGACCATGTAATACATCCTTCAAAGCTGCATGTGCACACAGGAAGAGAGAAAACAATACTGACCTCACGAGACAGATGAGAGACAAAAAGCTGTACAGAAATAAAACAGTGTTACAGACAAGGGTGGCCTTCATAAGAGTAACTGTGACCTTGATCTGAGGATGAACAAAGGAAATAAATGTGAAAACTAGAAGAAGAAATGTAAAAATGCAAATGAAGGGAGGGAGGAAAGGTAAGAGCAGATAAAGCCCAAGTAAATGGATGGAAAAATATGATAGAAAATGTTCACACAATATGAATGACAGTGAATGGCTCATCAAATTGGGAAAGATACGTTTATTTAAAACAGTTCTGGTTCACTGGCCCTGACGCTACAGTCAGCTATGGGTCTCTGACCGCTGCAGCTCATGCGCTCGAATGTCAGGTATAAAAAAAATAAATTCAGAAGTAAAATGGACTTGGTGTATTATTTTCAGCATTTAAACAAATTATTCATAAAATCACTTAAAACACATTTCTGAGCTCAGCACTAACTGTGACTGTTGTAGTTCATTTTGAAAAAAGATTAGTAAATCAACATATTTAGCCAAATTATTTTTTATAAATTGCTGCAGTAATTTTTGTTTTCATTATTACTTTTACTGACATTTAACTTGTACTGCGCTATCAAGGTATAGTTAGTTCTGTTAGTGCACATTAACTTTTTTTTCAGCTGAGTAAAAATAATTTTTTCTCAAAGGTGATCAAATTAGGCAATTATCCGTGGGCGTTCTTTTATATTATTTGTATTATTTTTATTATATATCGCAAACATCATTCCAGGATCTGATAATTTTACCATGTGAATAGTATGGGGATTGGGAGCAAGAGTAACGTCAGGGCCAGATGAAATATACTAACCAAGGTAGTTTCACAGCAGTCTAGTCAAGAAAGTGGGGATCGATAATAGTAATATTAGTTGCCCATCCCAATCGGGGATCGTTTCTGAGATCTCTATAGTGGTGAACCTACTTAGAATTCTTGCATTGCACTACAGTCAGGAAGATCAAATTCCACCTTCTACAGTATTCTTCAGAGTGTCAGAAGAACCACTGCTGTTGTTGTTTGCGAATGCCCACAATGAGTAGGTTACTCTTTTGTGCGCCCTGAAAAGGATGTTAAGTGACGGGTTGCAGTAGCTTTTCTCACATCTCGAGGGTGCTGATGAAGGGGGACTGGGGTCCTACAGGCGGTTGTGCTATACTTCGCTTCATCTGAGTGTCACTCACTACTATGGGGATCATGTTGATCCCTCACCTGGTTAGCCAGGCTACCATGAAAACAGCCCATTTCCAGGGAGGGCTACTGGGAAGCCGAGGTGAGGGTCTTGGTCAGTATGTTTTGCCTGACCATGACTAATATGTCTGATCAGTATATTTTGCCTGACCAGACATTAGTCTTTCTTCCCGAAGAGCCACTGTAACCTACTATTAAAGATACGTCAATAGTAAAATTCACTTACCATGAGTATGGCTTGGCTTGGCTTTGTTCTTTCTCAATCTCCCACTACCAAGCCCTGAAAGGGCTTAAGTAGCAGAATGTAGTCCAGAGAACGGAATGCGTTGTGTCATAGTTTACAGCTTGACTGTAATATTTGCACCTTTCGGTCCAATACATCCGACTTCAGCAAGCATTTTTTGAGTACAGGGTTAGCATTCCCTCTTCGATCCTTTCTCCTTAGCCAGTCTGCCCTGCTGCAGCCTGTTATCCAGGATCACCGCGTGGAGGTGTAGAAGGGTCTTGGCAGCTTTGGTCGCTAGCCCTGACGTTAGCAGTCAGCTATGGGTCGCTGACGACTGCAGCTCATGTCCTGCTCAGCATCCTGATCCCACCATGAGTATCACTGAACAACAAAATGAGAAGGGTGGAAGGAAAACTTAAAGTGATTGATACAAAAAATAAGTAAACAACGGTTTTGCCATAGCAACCAACACTGCCAAAGCTGCAGCCAAAAGTTCTCAATCAAGAACACAAATCAAAACAGCACAAATAAAAGCTTTCAACTATTTAGCCACCAAAAGCGTTGTTATTTTTATCAAAATTATCATCATTTTGGCTCAAAAAGTTGTTACCATCAAGTTATGTACATGTATGAAAGATATTTAACAATAATTCAGCACAGATTTACTTAACACCCAAACATATTTGCATGCACTATTTAATGCTAATATATTCCACACTATTTTATACAGGAAGAGGACAGAAAGCTCATGCATGAAAAGTTGGAAACAGAAACCATCAAGTGTAGTATTCTCAGACACACTCTCAAAATGTTACCACAGAAGATAAGGGATGAAACAATGAGTACGCTGGCAAACTAATTAGTAAATGGACGGATATTTGTTTACCGTAGTAACTGATTTTGGAGTAATTGATTGCATAACAATGAAGAGACACAATATTACTAATGGAAAGATATATGGTTCAATTTGTTTCCTTGAGTAACATATATGAGTATGTTCAAGTAGATCGTAACATTGAATGTGTTTGTACAGTTCTTATTAATTAATTTGGTTTTCAGTCAATAACCTTAATAAGTAGCCCCTTTTCAGTCATGTTTCTTCTTCTTCTTCTTCCGTTCTCAATCTCCCGCTACCAAACCCTGAAAGGGCTTAAGTAGCAGAATGTAGTCCAGAGAACGGAATGCATTGTGTCGTAGTTTACAGCTTGACTGTGATATTTTCACCTTTCGGTCCAACACATCCGACTTCAGCAAGCATTTTTTGAGTACCGGTTAGCATTCCCTCTTCGATCCCTTCTCCTTAGCCAGTCTGCCCTGCTGCAGCCTGTTATCCAGGATCACCGCATGGAGGTGTAGAAGGGTCTTTGCAGCTATGGTTTGCTAGCCCTGACGCTAGCAGTCAGCTATGGGTCGCTGACCACTGCAGCTCATGCGCTGCTCAGCATCTTGATCCCTCAGTCATGTTTGACTATAGGTTGATGCAACCTTGGAGTAGCAACTCTCTAATGAGCTTTTTATTTCCATTTCCTCTTGGTCTCTTCACTTCACTGTGTTGCATGAGCTTGTTTTTGCCCAGTCTGAGATGGCTTGATGATCCCGAGTGGTCCGCCGGGGTCTTTGTGTATGACAATGACAAGAATAGCGCCACTGCTTCACAGAGAGCATGTCTTAAGAGGTGACTAACTGTGTGACATGGCATAACACCGGCCATGGCTAGGTGGTTTGTTAAGAGCAGCATAGATGAACCTCAGCTGTAGTCGGCCAGCTGTTCTTTTACCACACGCCGGCTGCCCATAGAAAATATCTTTGGGGATGCAACTGTCTTCCATGCGATGAACATGACTTAGTCATCACAGTTGTCATTGGCGAAGGAGGGTGCACATACCTGGAAACAAGTGCGAGAATTTACCTCTATTTGGTCTTGCTGTATGGAAGTAAATCATTGTTAATGGAATGCGTTGTGTCATAGTTTACAGCTTGACTGCGATATTTGCACCATTTGGTCCAACACATCCGACTTCAGCAAGCATTTTTTTAGTACCGGGTTAGCATTCCCTCTTCGATCCCTTCTCCTTAGCCAGTCTGCCCAGCTGCAGCCTGTTATCCAGGATCACCGCGTGGAGGTGTAGAAGGGTCTTGGCAACTTTGGTTCGCTGGCCCTGACGCTAGCAGTCAGCTATGGGTCGCTGACCACTGCAGCTCATGCGCTCGTAGGAAAATTGATGACAAAATGTATATTTTAAAGGAAGCTAGAATGAGAAGACTACATTTAAACATTATGGCATAGAAAGAAGTAACAAACATAATTGATAGCATCAATAGGCAAGGACCAAAAGTGACAAGATAATGCAACAATTGTCATGGCACATGTCGAATATGTTTTGTTGGACCAGAGATCTTGATAAATTAATTGATATAAGAATTTGAGGCATTTAACACATGTTCATAAGTTAATCAAGGGAAAAGATCAATTAGACTATAACAAGTTTTTCAAAGAACAGTTGGCAACATGAACAAGAGGGCACAACTACAAATTAATTAAAGAAATATCCAGATTAGATAATAAAATATTTGTATTCAGAGAGTGGTAAATGCTTGGAATGCATTGCCACAAGAGATAGTGGGGACATGGTCAGTTAAGGCATTAAAAAATAGATTGGATGCACTTAGTTATTTTTAGATTAAATTGAGTAAAGGAAACTGGTTGTATTACCCACTCTGCAGAGGCTTCTAAATCAGTATAAGAACGTTAAGTTAAGTACATTAGTCACACAAATTTATTGACTCATGATGTATTTAGGATGGATCTTCTGTTGCCTATTGGTGGGACAAGAACTTTAGGGATCTCCTAGTGAGAAATCTTCTACACACAAAATCCAGTGGTCACCTCAGCACACAGTAAATGCGGCACTTGTCAGTACATTTTCAAGGCCAGTACAGTGTCTTTTCTCAAGGTCACTGATCACCAAGGTGAATTTGACATGCAAGTTACTGCTTTCTGATCATGCTATTGGTAGAAGTTGGTTTTCCTTTGAAAGCTGTCTAATTTTCTTAATGCACAAGTTGAAACCCCACTTTATATGCCTTCATCTAAGTTATACTCATATTTCTGCTAAAAGAAAATTTAGATTTATTATCTACTACATTCTTGCAGATATAATTTGTATATTTCATTGTCTGCTGAAGATGAATGTGTTGGACCAAAAGGTGCAAATATCGCAGTCATGTTGTAAACTAGGGACACAATGCATTCCATTCCCCGGACAACATCCTGCTACTTGCAAAGCCCTGTTCAGGGTTTGGTTGCTATAGATTGATTAACGAACACAGAAGAAGAAATATATTTCATTGCACATATCTCTGCTTCTTCTTTGTTGTTTGATATCAATTAATCGTATGTATTTTCCCCACTTTCTAAACTTACTGGTTCATCTCAAGCTTCTCTTGTCACCAAAAAATGTATTCTGCAATTGGTGTTGTGGCATGGGTTGGAAGGGGGAAGAAGCATGGTTGACTAAAGTAACTGCACTTCCCGTAACAGCAGATGTGGGGAACTTCTTCTTCTTCTTCTTCTGCGTACGCAGTCAGACAGTAACCATTATTTTTTTCGAAAAAAGCGGCGGTCATCCTGAGGCTGTCGCTACTGCCATAGAGCTTGTCTTGCAGTTCCACTGGTGATGGCCACATCTGCTCTCTCTGATCCTCGTATGTCGGGCAGTTCTGCAGCAGATGTTCAGCGGTCATTTTACCAGTACCGCACGTGCATTCGTCGGTACACCCTATCTTCAATTTGTTGAATAGATGGTACCTCAGTCTATTGTGGCCAGTGCGAAGTCTGAAGACAACGATCTGCTCTCTTCGGTTCAACTGGTAATAGGCATCGTTTTTGGTGTAACCAGTATGTTCGGTTTCCCATTTGGTCATGTATCTGGCTTTGATAAGCCGTTTTGACTCTTCGTACGTCATACTGGTATCTGTTTGTGGTAGTCTTGCACCTTCTTTTGCCAGTCTGTCTGCCTCCTCGTTGCCTTGGATGTTACAGTGTGACGGGACCCACTGTACCACTACCCTTTTTGGTGCGGACTGCTGGCACAGTTTGCAGAGTGCTGCTCTTAAGTCGTTAAGCTCAGTGTTTTTCTGGCTTTTTAGCGCTGTGACTACGGCGAGAGCATCTGTCAGCAGGACTATATGGCTCTCATTTTCACTGTGTGTCACCATTTCTTCCACTGCCGCCCTCAGTGCCTCTGCCTCCGCTCTGAAATTGCTTGTGTACTTACCAGTAGCGAATGACAGTGTTATTTTTCTGCCATTTGGTAGGTTCAGGAATGCTCCTGCCCCTCCGTTCTGTGTTGTGTTTGTTACAGAACCGTCGGTGTATGCATGGGTCCAGTCCATGCTTGGGTAGCTTTTCGTTATGAAGCTTAGGGTAGTATCTCTCCTTTCTTTTTCAGTCTGGCAGTTTTTGTTTGCAATACCTGGTATATTTTCTACCACCTCTGGAAATATATCCTGCCTCCAGGTAGGTTTTCGTACAGTAGTGATGGGTTTTCGTGTTGTTAGTGCGTTTATGGGATCTTCGTGCATCTTTGCTTTGGCTATTTCTGCAAAGTTTCTCCGCTTTAGTTTCCCATTTCCCAAATTGTTTAGTCTCTGGTGCATTGGATGGTCGGTCAGTCTTTGGAGTTTCTCTGACTGCAGCTGGGCTCTGCAGTCTCTTCTATCGGTCATGGATTGTAGTTTTGTAATCTTTTCAAGTTCTACAATTGGCGTTGACTTCATGCCACATGTTATAATTCTCATGGCTTGGTTTTGAAGTTTGTTAACTTTATCGAAGTTCGCCTTCGCTGCTGTTGTCCATGCCGCAATGCCATACTCGAGAACTGGTCTCACTCTTCCAGTGTACAGTTTCTTTAGTATGCCTTCGTCTGCTCCCCAGCTTGTGCCAGCAAGTATCCTCATGATTGCCATTCTTTCTCTGGCTTTCATTCGGTTTCTCTTGATCTGACTTTTCCATGTCATGCGCCGATCAAATGTGACTCCCAGATAGGTTGGGTTGTCGTTTGGCTGCAGGAATTTGCCATTTAGACTTAATTTGGTACTTTGGGGTTTTAGTGAAAGCGAGAATATTGTGCATGTGGTTTTCTCCTCGTTTATTTTGACCAGCCATGAGTTCGCCCACTCTTCCAGCGATGTTAGGGCTGTCTGCATCCGATTTCTTGCTATGGTGAGATTCTTTTCAGAGGTCCACATAGCCAGATCGTCTGCAAACATTGAGCTATGGACTCTTCTTGGTATATTCCCTGTAATATCGTTTATATATACCAGGAAGAGTGTGGGTGACAATACTCCCCCTTGGGGTACTCCCTGCTCGAGTGTCACCTTTTTGCTCATCTGCCCTTGTACTTGGACTCTGGCCGTTCTTTGTTTGAGGTAGTGGTTGATCCACTTGTACATCTTCCCACAGACATCGCTTCTTCTTAGCTTGACTCTAAGTCCATCTTTCCAGACTTTGTCAAATGCCTTTTCCAGATCCACCCAAACAGCTACTGTGTGTTTCTGTGCCTGGTAGGCATCTTCTATCTCCTGGGCTATGAGGATGACCTGGTCCTCAGTGGATCTGTGCTGTCTAAAGCCGGCTTGCTGTGGAATTAGTATTCGTTTTTCTTCCAGATGCCACATCAGTCTGGTGTTTATCATCCGTTCCATCAGCTTGCCGACACAGCTCAGTAGGCTTATGGGCCTGTATCCATTTGGATCTGTTTTGTCCTTTCCTGTTTTTGGTACTGGTACCAGTATTGCGTCTTTCCATGCCTGTGGTACGATTCCCCTTTTCCAGCTAGATGTGGGGAACAAGTTTTACCATTTGTTTGTTCTCCTCACATGGGCACATGTCTGTGTGCCCCATTTTTAATTTGTTGAAAAGATTATTTTTCTGTCTGAAGTGGCCTGTTTACTTCATTACTGACACAAATCGTAGGATTGGTTTTTTTTGTTGCTGCAATCACTTGTATATATTCCAAATAACAGCTAGCTTATATGATAAAAGTTCTTTTTATGAGAAAATTTTATGTTTGTAAAATTATTTTTTAAAAATAATTTAACACTTAACTATTTTCAATATTATCTTCATGTGCATTTAAAATTAGTGGCTGTGAATGCTGCACGTCAGTTAAATGCGGATGCATTGAAAAATCTACGAAAGCAGTTGGAGAGTATGAACCGCCATATACTGGATCTGGAAACAAAGTCTGATAACCTTGAGAAGGAAAATATTGTTCTGCAGTAAGTGTCACCCATATTGACAGTAGTGTAGTAAACCTGAAACAGGACTATGGTAAGAAACAAAGTGCTATGTACACATTTATTTTTACAACAGGACAAGGTTAAGAGTTTTCATCTGCGTTAGATGCCTTCCCACCTTTCTACCCTGCGGGTTACATGTTTACGGAAAGGCTTCGGTGGTAACCCTGAGACAAAATCTGCATCCTATGCTATCTCCAGTCGTCTCGATGAATGTCTTGCCACTGGCTAAAGGTAGCTTAGGCTCTGTGAGTGTGGTTGACAAAAGGCGCAGTTTCTTCCTCACTTTAATCCAAATCACCGCGCAAGTCACCCATTTCAGCGGACACAGCAAGAGATACGGCTGAACAAAGAGAGTGGTCTTCATCACTTGTGATGGACAACTATTAGCTCCATACATCAAACACACAAAAGGTCAATAGAAGATACAGTAGACGTCTCTTAGTGTGTTGATCTTGATATATTTTAATTTATAATGATGACATCTTCTTGTTCAACTGCAATTTTTGTTTTTAATGGGAAGATCCCCTGTACTGCAATTTACAGTTGGGCTGCAATATGTACGTCTTTCAGCCGGGTACATCTGCTTCTGACAAATATATTTACTTTAGTTTACTCTCTCTTTCTTACTCTCTCTTTTTTCTCTCTCTCTCTCTCTCTCTCTCTCTCTCTCTAGCCTTTTCCTTTCATCAGACTACCTGCAATGTAGCAGACAGTTTGGTTTTGACAGTTTGATTTCTCCTAGATGAATTACTACCTCTGACCTACCAAGCATTTTTGAATTATTGCACAAGACACTTGCACTTCACTCCTTTTCTTGTTAATTGCAATATCATCGTCAAGAGCAAGGCTTTAACTGTCAGGAGCTATGTGTTAGGTATGTCATAGAAGCATTTAGTTAGAAATGACAGCCTATTCTCATTTCTACTCATGGCTATTACAGAATTTGGGGCCTAATCTTCTTCTTCTTCTACTTCTTCTTCGTTTGTTTGCTTGAAAATATAGTCTACATCTACAATGTTGTCTTTTGTAGTTATAAGGCCTAAACATTTGTTGTCTAGTGTTGTTTCTCTGCACCAGTGGTTTTTTCTCAGTACATCATATTCAGTTCTATAGTATGTGCTCTGCAATCTGGAGTGCCTGTCAGCATGTACACATGGCTGAGTTGTCAATCTGAAATGTTATATAATTGAGGCTGTGGTGTCAGTTGTGTTCTGTTCTGAGGTGGAACACAGTTTGCTGTTGTCTATTCATATTATGGTAATCATCTTGTTTTAATGTTTGTAGCTCTCTCATTAATTTGATCATCTTTTTCTTCTGTTGGTATGTAACTGATACATCTGCTTGCTTGTATGCCACATCCTCCTTTGGCAGTTAGTCTGCTCTCATTTCACTGTATTCCATAATTACTGGTGGAAAATGCTGCTTTCTTCTAAGGAACTACACTGCTTTTACTGAATTTGATTTCTCATTTTATTCATTTTTGAATATTTACATCAACACAATATCACTGGCTATACACAGTGATATATGGCCTTCCTCTTCCCTTTGAGTAAGTTATTCAAAACAGTAACTTTCTTATTTACATATCAACCAGTTTAGCATCTCAAGGCAGATGAAAGGAAATGTTTTGCACAATTGTTTAAATTGTTTGTTTAAATTGTTTGTTTAAATTGTATGCGCACAAGACAATACATAATGACTATTATAAATATTACAACTTTTTAGTGTCTTTTGATGAAACAAATGATAACCATTTTGATATAACTATTATTTAAAATATGATTGATTGTCTTACCTTAGCCCTGAAAATGAACTGTTGAGGCAGCAACATGAAGAAATTATTTCTCAGCTCAACCAAAAACTAGCAGAGAAAGCTACGTAAGTAATATGGCTACCAATTTTAAATAGAAAAAATTTCAATTTCTGAAACAGCATGCAGTTTGCTGATTTATATTTAGCTTTTGGTGTCATTATCAGATGTAAAATGGGATGTATGTATTAAATGTAAGACACAATATTTCATCTCATATAAGTATAAAAATGCAAAATAAATATACTGTTTACATGCCAATGTGGCATATTGGTTAAATGGTATTAAGCCTATATTTTTATTAACCAAAGGCACACTAGGGTTGATGTAGTCAACATCATGTCAGATACCTTTACTTTTTATTAACCAACGGCACACTAGGGTTGATGTAGTCAACATCATGTCAGATACCTTTACTTTTTATTAACCAACGGCACACTAGGGTTGATGTAGTCAACATCGTGTCAGATACCTTTACTTTTTATTAACCAACGGCACACTAGGGTTGATGTAGTCAACATCGTGTCAGATACCTTTACTTTTTATTAACCAACAGCACACTAGGGTTGATGTAGTCAACATCATGTCAGATACCTTTACTTTTTATTAACCAACGGCACACTAGGGTTGATGTAGTCAACATCGTGTCAGATACCTTTACTTTTTATTAACCAACGGCACACTAGGGTTGATGTAGTCAACATCATGTCAGATACCTTTACTTTTTATTAACCAACGGCACATTAGGGTTGATGTAGTCAACATCATATCAGATACCTTTACTTTTTATTAACCAACGGCACATTAGGGTTGATGTAGTCAACATCATGTCAGATACCTTTACTTTTTATTAACCAACGGCACATTAGGGTTGATGTAGTCAACATCATATCAGATACCTTTACTTTTTATTAACCAACGGCACATTAGGGTTGATGTAGTCAACATCATGTCAGATACCTTTACTTTCCCAGATTATTCTGGTACCTAATTTTTTAGGCTTGGAGCCGTTTTGCGATTAGAAAAATCCTGCACCAACTAGGAACCAAACCCCATTCGCTCATCTGGGATGTCAGTGCACTAACCCCTGCACAACTTTTGCTCCCATATAAGTATAAGAAAGTTATTTTATCACCGTTTATTTGAAATTTGTGATTCTTTTCTGAACTCTAATGTTTAACGTCTACATTTCTAATGCCTTTTTAGGATGCAGATTACTTTGAATGAAAGCAGAGACAAAGTGAGACAAGTAAATCAATATGTGAGTTTTTGCCTGATAATACAGGAATTAATCATAGGATGCCTGAATGTTACCGAGTCCTGTAAATCTGTCAAGCTTGTCATAAAAGATTAATCAGATTAATGTGTACACTGGTCCTGTCAATATTCCTCTGTGCGTGTGAGACATGGACAGTTACAGCTGACCTTCAACGAAGGATACAGGCCTTGGAGATGAGATGTTTCCGAAAACTTTTAAATGTCATGTACAAAGATCGAGTTACAAATGAGGAAATACGAGATAGAATTACAACAGCAATAGGGCCTTTCGAAGACCTCTTGGCAACTGTCAAAAGAAGGAAACTCACTTGGTACCGTCACATATCGAGATCAAATGGTCTTGCAAATACAATCCTCCACAGAAAGGTGCATGGCAGACGACGAAGAGACCGGCCCAAAAAGAGATGGGAGGACAACATAAAAGAATGGACCAGTCTCCTACCACAAGAGTCACAGGCAGCGGCATCTGACAGAGAGGGGTGGCGTGGGGTTGTGAGGATGTCTTCATGTGTGCCCCAAACGACCTCACCGGTTACGCGATGACCTGACCTGACCTGACCTATCATAAAAGGTGACTAAGTAGGGTTGAGCTTGGGGTTGGTTACCTCATCCTGTAGAAACGTAATTTCAAAAAAACTTCAACTATGAACAAATGAATTTAAAATAAAAAATTCAACTCAACTGTCCAAGAAAGAAGAAAGTCCTCTGTCAAGAAGACTGATGATGTGGTGTAGCAAAAGCCATAAAAAAATCTGAACCACTGACTTGCCTGTTTTATTCTAAGAACATTTTCTAATTTGGTAGCTGAAGTGGATAATTATAAATATATTTCCTGGGACTGACTAAAACAAGGTAGAAAGGAGTTAAGAGGAAGAAACCGAGTACAAGGGAAATGCTGCTGTCTTCAGTGCATATGGAAGATGGTGCTCATGAAAGGGAAGGTATAGTCCTTGTCCTATCAGAAGAGGCATACAATGAACCTTTAGAATGAGAGGCAATAGTACCCAGAAAAACACTTACTTTCAAAAAGGCCAGAAAGAAGTTAAATTATGCACTAAAACCATTGGCAACGAAAACACTTGACTTCAAAGTATCATGGATACAAATAGAAGGAAAGACACTACAGTTTTAATGGGTTGAAATGCTAAGGTTGAGCATGATATCAGCTTTGAAGAGATCCTGGGAAAATAGTATCAGGATTATAAATAAAAACAGAGAGTCACTTCTGGACCTCTGTGCTTTTAATGAATTGCTCCTAGATTTCTGCGCACTTCATGAGTTGCTCCTGGACTTCTAATGAATTGCTTCTAGACTTCTGTGCTTTTAATGAGTCGCTCCTGGACTTCTGTGCTTTTAATGAGTTGCTCCTGGACTTCTTTGCTTTTAATGAGTCGCTCCTGGACTTCTAATGAATTACTCCTAGACTTCTGTGCTTAATGAGTTGCTCCTTAACTTCTGTGCTTTTAATGAGTTGCTCCTGGACTTCTTTGCTTTTAATGAGTCGCTCCTGGACTTCTAATGAATTACACCTAGACTTCTGTGCTTAATGAGTTGCTCCTTGACTTCTGTGCTTAATGAGTTGCTCCTTGACTTCTGTGCTTAATGAGTTGCTCCTTAACTTCTGTGCTTTTAATGAGTTGCTCCTGGACTTCTTTGCTTTTAATGAGTCGCTCCTGGACTTCTAATGAATTACTCCTAGACTTCTGTGCTTAATGAGTTGCTCCTTGACTTCTGTGCTTGATGAGTTGCTCCTGGACTTCTAATGAATTACTCCTAGACTTCTGTGCTTAATGAGTTGCTCCTTGACTTCTGTGCTTAATGAGTTGCTCCTTGACTTCTGTGCTTAATGAGTTGCTCCTTGACTTCTGTGCTTAATGAGTTGCTCCTGGACTTCTAATGAATTACTCCTAGATTTCTGTGCTTAATGAGTTGCTCCTGGACTTATGTGCTTTTAATGAGTCGCTCCTGGACTTCTGTGCTAAATGAGTTGCTCCTGGACTTCTGTGCTTAATGAGTTGCTCCTTGACTTCTGTGCTTTTAATGAGTTGATCCTGGACTTCTAATGAATTACTCCTAGACTTTTGTGCTTAATGAGTTGCTCCTGGACTTCTGTGCTTTTAATAAGTTGGGTGATGGCGTGGGCTAGTGGTTAAGTGTCACGGCTCACAACTCAAAGGTGCTGGGTTTGATCTTAATCACAGCACCGGCCATTACCACGGGGAAGCAACCCTTAGAAAATGCAGGAGGAAGCAGACTCTTACATGAAATGCATGCTGAAGTCGGATGCACTGGGCCGACAGGCGCAAAATAAAAACCACAGTGCAACGCACACCGCCTTGGGGAATAGATAAAATAAGGCAAACGCAAAAAAAATTTAAAAAAAAATTAATTTCTTGCTCCTAGACTTCTGTGCTTTTAATTAGTTGCTCCTAGACTTCTATGCTTTTAATGAACTAGTGATAGGTGACAGCTTGTTTCCACATTAAAAAATGCACAAAACAAAATGGATGTCACAAACCACAGGACAGAAAACCAGACTGAAAAAGAGATTGAAGCAGACCAAATCACACACGGAGAAGAGAACTTGAGACAAATGTAAATGAAACAGAGAAGACATGAACGTGACAGGGCTGGAACAGATGGCTCAGAGCAGAAGGACTTGGCGTGTATTTGTTGATTGATTATAATCATTTGAATGGGAAACTTGCCAAAAGTCATGGCAACAGGAAACAACAATTCTGCTGCAGGTTAAAGAGAGAACGTAAAGATAGAGGAATATCTCATATCCCAAGAAAACAATCTACCTGTGACCGAAAGAGAGAATTGGGAACATCAAAGAAGACTTGAAAAGAAATGGTAGAAAAGGAGTCTCATGAACAAAAACGAAGCAGATAAAACCAGTGGTAAGAGAAAGTTTTAGTCCAGTGTTCCACACGGAATTAAAAAGATGCACAAAAATGATAATATTATCTGTATGTTTGTTTAATCAATTTTTGACGATTATTAATCTAGAATGTATATGTTGTGAGTTTATGTTGTATGTTCCACTTCTTCTTCTGTGTTGTCCTGAAGGGATGTTTGTGATGTTGGGTTTTAGTTTACAGCGAGGCTGAGATATCTGTGCCTTTCTATGCAACACATCTGATTTCAGCGCAGCGTTGTTGGAACTGGGTTTGCCTTCTGTTTTTGATCTCTAATCTCTTAACCATACTGAATGGCTGCAGTCTGTTTCCAGGGCCACCACTTATGGGTCACTGACCCTGATAATAGCAGCCAGTTATGAGTCGATGGCCTATGTCACCCAAATCACTCCTGAATCTCTCCAAGCATTGAAAATTGTCACAAAATTAAAAGCTCACACACGTGCGAGGAAAATGATCTTCACAGACTGCAAAGCACTGCTCGAATCGGTAAAGAACACAACAAATGAGGACATTACACATAAAATAGAACAGAGCTAAATGCCATACAAAAGATCTCAAAGATCACACTACACTGGTTTCCCTCTCATTGTGGAATTATGGAAAATGAGAGAGCTAATGCACTATTCAAAGCAGATGGAACAATACAATCTTAAAGTGCTGTATAAGGAAGGTAGAATCATCATTCGTAGCCAGTATAAAATAAAATTGGAGAAAGTAATGGGCTCGGTTTTGGGACCAATTTTGTTCTTGATATATATAAATGATTTGGACATTGATATGGGATCCATGATTGCAAAATTTGCTGATGACACAAAACTATGCAGTAGTGTCTCATCTAAAGCGGAAGTGGATATATTGATGTCAGATTTAGATAAAATTCGAGAATGGTCTGTAAGCTGGCAAATGGAGTTTAATGTAGATAAATGTACAGTCATCCACATGGGTAGATCCAATATGGAACATAATTACAGAATGGGAGAAAACAATATTAGAAAGATAGATAAGGAAAGGGACCTAGGGGTTATAATAGATCATACAGGAAAGGTGAGTTAGCAAGTTAAGGTAGCAGTGAAAAAGGCAAATGCAATGTTAGGTATGATAAAAAGAAATATTAAACATAGGAGCAAGAAAGTGATCGTCAAACTGTATAAAGCTTTAGTTAGACCTAGATTGGAGTACTGTGTACAGGTGTGGAGTCCTTATTATAGAGGGGACATAAACATGCTAGAAAGAATACAAAAAAGAGCGACAAAGATGATAGTGGGATTCCAGAATTACAGTTATGAGGAACGACTCAGAAAAACCGGCCTACAGTGTCTCGAAGAGAGAAGAATTCGTGGTGACTTAATACAGGTTTATAAGATGATCAGAGGAATGGATAAATTAGACTATAACAAGTTTTTTTAAATACAGCCACCTACAATAACACGAGGGCATAGCTACAAGTTGACTAAAGAGAGGTCCAGATTAGATATTAGGAAATATTTTTTTAGTCAGAGAGTGATGTCTGCTTGGAATGCATTGCCAGGGGAGGTAGTGGAGGCAGGGACAGTTAATGCATTTAAGAATAAACTGGATGCGCATAGCTTTTAGAGCAAGGTGATGTAAATGTAACTGGTTGTATACAGACTCTGCAGGGTCTTCTAAACCAGTATAAAGACGTTAAGTTAAGAAAGAGTAACAGTTCAGATCCAATCCATCAGCAACAAAGGCACCAGCAAACTGCAATCTTCCACATGAAAATGGTCCGCTGCAGACTACTGGGCCACCTATATCGGCTCAAAATCTCCCAAACAAAAGAATGTCTATGTGGGACAGGAGTCCAGACACCTAAACACGCACGTACTTCAAGAATGCCCGGCCCACGAAGAAATAAGATGCCAGACCTGACCAGATGGAGTAGAACTTGGGTGAAAGCTATGAGACCATCGCTCAGACCTGGAAAGTACTGTGGAATTTATCCTGGAGATAGGACTGAAGATTTAGCATGATCAGAAAACCTAAACGCAGAAGACTGCTGCATCTTTGGCCCAATGTTGTATGTTCAATTTGCATGCTTGCCTTGAGAATGTTTGTTAAAATTGTTGTGATATATGTCAATTGTATAATAGTGATAGGAAACTCATTTCAGCAACAGGAAGCAATCTGAACATCAGAATTGTCCTAGCAGACAACTGTTTTATCTCTTTAGCTGCTTGACAGTCAGGGGATGGAGTGGAAAAGGCAGGGCAGAAGAGTATCCACTTTGCTTGACCATCAGGGGATAGAATGGAAAAGGCAGAGCAGAGAGTTATCAACTTTGATCATGACTCACAAGTGTCATCCTCCTATTGCTGGAATTATTTTCCATTACTGCCAACTGTAGTGATTGAACTTGAACCTTCTGGTTACCAGACTGATGTCATATCTATTCAGCCAGTTTGAGGTGATGTGACATTGAAACTAGTAATTTGTATATATATATAAGCTTAATACTCTACATTATGTTGTCTATTGTGGTTATTTCAAAACCAGCTTGAGACTTTAATCACTGTTTAGGGGACGGTGTGGCCTAGTGGTTAAGTGGCACGGCTCACAACCAGAAGATGCTGGGTTTGATCCCCAACGCAGCACCGGCCGTTACCCCGAGGAAGCAAACCCTTAGAAAATGCAGGAGAGCAGACCCTTGCGTAAAATGCATGCTGATGTCGGATACACTGGGCCGACAGGCGCAAAATAAAAACCACAGTGCAACGCAAACCGCCTTGGGGATTAGAGAAATAAGGCGAACTCAACAACAACAAAAAACATAAAAACAAACAACAAAAATATCACTGTTGCATCTAAGTCTTTTATTGCTCTTTTTACATTTGAATGTTTCAGATTGTTGATTTAGAAGTTGGAATGGTCCAGCTGAAAGAAGATCTGATACAGGAGAGAACTGAAGCCAAACGTGAAAAGAAAAGGTTGAGGACAGCAGTGGTGTGTTCACTTATGCATATTCAGTGCCTCAAAACTTGAAGTTCTTTGCTGCATGTACAGTTTTTTCTCTGCATTTGTTTCTGTTTTTGTTACTTTCTGCGATTTAACACTTCCAAATTATTTCAGATCATTTTATATTTTGCCAATCCATATTTTTTTAATATCTGAAAAAAATTCTTTTTTTCTGGTATTCATCCCGAAAAGGACATTGAAGTTGTAGTTTACAGCAAGACTGCGATATCAGCATTTTTTTACCCACCCCATCTTCTTCTTCGTCGTACGCTGTCAGACGTCAACCTGTATTTTTTCGAAAAAAGCAGCGGCCATCCTGAGGCTGTCGACACTGCCATAGAGTTTGTCTTGTGTTGGCATTGGTGATGGCCACATCTGCTTTCTCTGATCCTCGTATGTCGGGCAGTTTTGCAGCAAATGTTCAGCGGTCATTTTCCTGGTACCACATGAGCATTCGTCAGTGCCACCTATCTTCAATTTGTTGAATTGGTGGTACCTCAGTCTATTGTCACCAGTGTAAAGTTTGAAGACCACGACCTGCTCTCTTCTGTTCAACTGGTAATAGGCATCATATTTTGTGTAGCCAGTATGTTCTATTTCCCAGTCAGTCTTCTGAGTTTCTCTGCTTGCTGCTGGGCTCTGCGGTCTCTTCTGTCGGTCATGGATTGCAGTTTTGTTATCTTTTCCAGTTCTACAATTTGTGTTGACTTCATGCCTCCTGTTATAACTCTCATGGCTTGGTTTTGAAGTTTGCTAATTTTATCGAAGTTCGCCTTTGCTGCTGTTGTCCATGCCGCATTGCCATACTCGAGAACTGGTCTCACTCTTCCAGTGTACAGTTTCTTTAGTATACTTTCGTCTGCTCCCCAGCTTGTGCCAGCAAGTTTTCTCATGATTGCCATTCTTTCTCTGGCTCTCATTCGGTTTCTCTTGATCTGACTTTTCCATGTCATGCGCCAATCAAATGTGACTCCCAGGTAGTTTGGGTTGTCATTTGGCCGCAGGTATTTGCCGTTAAGACTTATTTTGGTGTTTTGGGGTTTGTTTGAAAGCGAGAATATCGTACATGTTGTTTTTTCCTCATTTATTTTGACCAGCCATGAGTTCGCCCACTCTTCCAGCAATGTTAGGGCCTGCTGCATCCGATTACTTGCTATGGTGAGATTCTTTTCAGAGGTCCACATAGCCAGATCGTCTGCAAACATTGAGCTGTGGACTCTTCTTGGTATATTCTCCGTTATGTTATTTATATACACCAGGAAGAGTGTGGGTGACAGTACTCCCCCTTGGAGTACTCCCTGCTCAAGTGTCACCTTTTTGCTCATCTGCCCTTGTACTTGAACTCTGGCTGTTCTGTTTTTGAGGTAGTGACTGATCCATTTGTACATTTTCCCACAGACTTCACTTCTTCGTAGCTTGACTTTAAGTCCCTCTTTCCAGACCTTGTCAAATGCCTTTTCTAGGTCCACCCAAATCGCTACTGTGGGTTTTTTCTCCTGGTAAGCATCCTCTATTTCCTGGGCTATGAGGGTGATCTGATCCTCAGTGGATCTGTGCTGTCTAAAGCCTGCTTGCTGTGGAATTAGTATTCGTTTTTCTTCCAGATGCCACATCAGTCTGGTGTTTATCATACGTTCCATCAGTTTCCTTCACAGCTCAGTAGACTGTTTTGTCTTTTCATTTATTTGGTACTGGTACAAGTACTGCATCTTTCCATGCTTGAGGTACAATACCCCTTTTCCAGCTTTTTTTCAGGACTGATAGTAACTTCCTCTTTGCTGTTTGGCCCAGCCCCATCAGCATTTCGTTTGTTACCCCATCTTTTCCGGGTGATTTCTTTTTCTTTAAAGTTCTCATGGCCTCTTCCATTTCATTCATTGTTAGTTTTGCCATCATGTGCTCTTCTGGTGCCATATTGATGTTGTCGTGCCCCTTTTGTTCTTCCCTAATGTCTGTATGCCTATCTGAAGGGACATCAATATGGTTTGCTTTGGCATAATGTTCAATAAAGGCGTTTGCTGCTTTTTTTCCAGTGAGCATTTTATCGCCCTGCTTGATGTTAATTTGTTTGTTTGATGGAGTTTCGTCATTCATGGCTCTGACTAACTTCCATAGTTTGTTCCCATCTTTGTCTAAATTGAGGCTTTCTGTTTTGTTTTTCCAGCTTTCTCTTGTTATTTGGTTTAGAGTGTATTTGTATTTCGCCGTGGTGGCTTTGAGGGCGATATTTGCCTCCATAGATTGTTCTCTCTCTGCCATGTTTCTAGCATTTGAGACTTTGTCTTCCGCTTTCTGCAATTCATCATTCCAATAGGGCTTGTAGTTTTTCCTTGCCCTCTTGGGATGGTTTCAGTGGCAGCTTGCATTATTGCTTTGCTTAGGCTTTCCACCATTGGCTTCATATTGTTATTCCGTGTGTTGATGGTTTCACACAGCCCATCTGTCAGGATTGCAAATCTGTCCCAGTCGGCTCGTTTGTAATTCCAACGTGGGAGCAGTTATATTTCCTGTGGGCCTAATTCCATATCAACTTCTAGCGTAATTGGCCTGTGGTCGCTACCTGCCAATTGGTTTAGCACCTGGCGGTCTATTTTGTGGTGAATATCCACCGTGGAAAAGGCCAAGTCTGGAGTAGAGGTGGTTAGCCATGTTCTAGAATAGAAGATAGGGCTATCCTCCGGCCTATTGATAAGACAGACATTTGTGTCTATCTCCCAATCTTCCACTTCGTCACCTCTGCTGTCTGTGTCCGAGTATCCCCCTCTCTCCAAGTGGCTGTTGAAGTCTCCAACTACTATGCAGTTGGAGTCTTTGACTTCCATACTCGAGAGCGACAGGTCTTTGTTTGGTGGGCCGTACAGGTTGAAGATGCGGATCTTCGTCTCTTGAGCCATTATGTCAACTCCTACAATTTCTGCCTGTTCGGTGTGATTGACAGCTACCGTGGTACTCAGTATGCAGTTACGGGTCAGTATCAGACCCACCCCATCTAGTTTCAGCTTGGTATTTTTAGGGCTGGGTTTGCCTTTCCTCTTTGATTTCTGTTCAGACAACATATGTGCAGAGTATGTCCAGGGCCGCCACTCGGAAACAGAATAGGATCTTGGTCAGCTATGGTTCATTGACACTGATGCAGATCATTCACTGCTGCATCTTTGGCTCTAAGTGAAATATTTTATCTTAGTTCTTAGTCGACCTGTATTTTTACAGTGGCAGAGGCCTCTGTGCAGGTCCCAGCTCTGGTATGAGCTGGATGTAGCCGGGAGGAGGATTTCCTGCTTAGCGGGCTAGACTCAACCAGCTTATTACTCCGCTGCGTTGGAACAAGCGTTGCGAAGGGTGATTAACTGATGTGCGAGTCCATCTTAATAGACTCAAAGACTAGAACAAGGTAGACCTGCAGCCTGTTAGGCACCATCTATGCTGCTCTAAACAAACCACTTAACCATGGCCGGTGTTATTCCATGTCACACAGTTAGTCACCTCTTACGACATGCTCTCTGTGGGGCAGTGGTGCTATTCTTGTCCTTGTCATACACAAAGACCCTGGCGGACCACTCAGGAACATTTCATCTGCACTGTGTATATGTAGATTTTCATTGTTTTTGTGTTAACCTGCATTTATATTGCCTACAAAACATTTATATTGTTCTTTAAATCTGCATAATACCTGTCATTAAGCGCTCATTAAATCCAGAATGGCATTAATTGAAGCTGCATAATAATATCCACCTTTTTTTTATCCTAAAAGTAATTTGTAGAAGTAGGTAAAAGTAAAGATAAAGATAGTCTCATATCAGACACTGCTGTCAGAGATGAAGTGTTAGAGACTTTTTTTGTATTATGTCTCAGATTTTTTTTTAAAGATGTGAGGAACCAGGTCCTGTTCTCCTCTGCTTTTCCTTCCCTAAAAGTAATCCATTTATAGCGTGGCACCATCTTGGAAGTCATTCTTTCCATTTACAGTTGGGTTGACTGCACTGTTTTGATAGCAGGAACTGAACTCAGTACCTTTGCTGTCACACTGCTTGAATTAAAGCAACATTTTTTTTGCTTGTTCATTGCTAGAATTTGAACTACACAGCAACTATCTAACTGTCTTCATTTATGCATTTCTAGACAGACAATCAGATCAAGACAAGACACCAGAAAGAACAAAATGTACAAAAGAAAAAGTAAGTGCATATTTTTGTGTTTGCCCTTGGATACTAAATGGACAGTTCATTGTAAATCTGAAATGTAAAGTTTTTCTATGCAGATGTATATCATGCATCTCCAGTGAGCGCATGAGCTGCAGTGGTCAGCGACTCATAGCTGACTGCAAGTGTCAGGGCCAGCGAACAAAAGCTGCCAAGACCCTTCTACACCTCCACGCGGTGATCCTAGATAACAGGCTGCAGCAGGGCAGACTGTCTAAGGAGAAGGGATCGAAGAGGGAATGCTAATCCGGTACTAAAAAAATGCTTGCTGAAGTCGGATGTGTTAGACCGAAAGGTGCAAATATCGCAGTCAAGCTGTAAACTACGACACAACGCATTCCATTCTCTGGACTACATTCTGCTACTTAAGGCCTTTCAGTGTTTGGTAGTGGGAGATTGAGAATGAATGAAGCCAAGCCAAGCCATGCATCTCCAGTTAATAAAACTTGTATACCAGCTTGTCATAAATACCGACTTTGATCTCGGTTGAAAATATTAATAAAAGATTTTGGTACAGTATTATATTACAGCTTCTCTACTATCAAATGGTGTCTCTCTCCCCTTGCAATTGTTCATCTTAGTCACCCTTTTTGGATATCCTTGATAGAGCTACATCTTTTCTTCAATATTGGGCTGTAGAATCCATAAGGGCTACGACCTGGTATAGTACTAGGAAGGTTGACTGAAAAAAATGGGGTCATTAGATATGGAAAAGCTTAATCACTCATTGGCTGTATATATTATATCAATGGTGTCCAACCAACCAATCACAATGTCATTTCTGGTCCTGAGAATTTATTAAGGGTGTCACGAAATGTGTGTGTAATAAATGGAAAGCAGTTCTGAAACGTCAATGAAATATTAAACTTTAAACCTGATTTTCTTAATTTCTGCTTCTCCATGAATACAATCTTAAGGATTACATAATTTTGTTATTATTTTAACATTTTTTTAAATATTCACAAATTTGAAGACCTTTCCATCTTTACCTCAGAATTAAATTTAAGGCCAGTCCATGATGAGTGCACATAAAATAAAAGTAAAAATTATATCATGCTAGGTAATTATGTAGAATATCTACCCTACTCTTGGCATAATTTGAGTGGCTACAATTAAAATACTATTATGAGAATTAAAAAACAGAAGTGTTAATTAAAGTATACGTTTTATCAATAATTAAATTAAAATAACCATAGAAAATATTTTCTGCAGAATTATGCTTGTGAGGAGATGAACGTAGCACCATAACCTGCAAGTCATGTGTACAATGAATATCATGAGCGATGTAATTCTAATTGTTTTAGATGTGTGTCTGTCAGCGCACAAACCACTGCAGAAAATATGTAGGTCACTGAATGATGAAATGGAATATGTTCTGCACTTTCAGTCAATCACAATATATTTCTAGCATTAATTTAGTGTTATGCAGGTTAATGGATAAGATATTGGATCTACACTCAAGTGTTACTGGAACCCAATATGGGAGCAAAGTATAGTAGCACTGTAACCCATCAGGTCCATTGTTAGGGGGGACTAAAGAGAGTTGGGTATGGGGCTAGCTACTCCATCCAAAAGAAACATTATGCCACAAAAATATATGAGCAGGTCAACATTTTATTACTTGGTGTGTTTTTGTTGAAGACCTTCTTCTTCTTCATTTGTTCTCAATCTCCCGATACCAAGACCTGAACAGGGCTTTACAAGCAGCAAGGATGTAGTCCGAAGAACAGAATGTGTTGTGTCTCTACTTTACAGCTTGACTGCGATATTTGCACCTTTAGGCCCAACACATCTGTCTTCATTAGAGTTGAAGACCTATGCTCCACTGGGAACTGAAAAGGTTTTGATTGATTGGTTGATATTGGATGTAGATTCAGACTGACAATGCTGAGGTTGATGATGAGTTGTTGAGAATAATATGGGCAAAACTGGTGTTACATTCAAACAGGGTTTTCTACCCTTGTTTACAATATTACTAATCTTATTAATTGTCATTTGACCACAAATATTATACTGAGTTATACTGAAATGGTTAGATATCACTTGAAGGGTTACAAATACAGGTAAAGTGAGTGAGCAAGTCCAGGTAACAGTGAAAAAGACAAATGCAATGTTAAGTATGATAAAAAGAAATATTAAACATAGAAGCGAGGAAATTGTATAAAGCATTAGTTAGATCTAGACTGGAGTACTGTGTGCAGGTGAGGAGTCTGTATCTTAGAGGGATATAAACATGCTGTAAAGGATTTAAAAAATAGCGACAAAGCTGATAGTGGGATTCCAGAATTACAGTTATGAGGAAAGATTCAGAAAAACCGGTCTACAGTATCTAGAAAAGAGAAGAATTCAAGGTGACAATACAGGACTATAAGATAATCAAAGGAATGGATAAATTAGACTATAACAAGTTTTTAAAAATACAACCAGCTACAAGAACAAGAGGGCATAGCTACAAATTAACTAAAGAAAGGTCCAGATTAGATATTAGGAAATACTTTTTTAGTCAGAGAGTGGTGAATGCTTAGAATGCATTGCCACAGGAAGTAGTACAGGCAGGGACAATTAATGCATTTAAGAATAGATTGGATGCACATAGCTTTTGGAGCAAGGCAATGTAAATGAAACTGGTTGTTTGCAGACGCTGCAGAGTCTTCTATACCAGTATAATAACGTTAAGTTTAGTTAAGTTGTTTTTATGTGTATGATATTGTTATGGGTTTGGTTTTGTTGTGAAATATCACAATATAGACTAGTTGTTCTGTGATTCAGTCAATGTTAGGAATGTTTAATATAACAGCATGCAATTTTACAGATGTTATTATTTTGTCGTACTGTTTTTGCTTTGCGGCATCGCAAAGTGGAGGTATGCGTAGACTTCTGGTTTGCATTAGGTATTAGGCTTGTACTGCCAACATTTTGAACTTTATGAGTGTTTCTTTGATACCTTCTATCCATAAGAGAGAAAACTCTGACCACAAACAACTGCTGCCTTGCAGATAGGCTGGGGACAGCCAAAGGCTAAGGAGGGCATCCCTACAGAAACGCCTGTTGAAATCGGATGCACGGGGCCACAAGCCTAACAAAACAGTGCAACGTAAATCGCAGTATGATGACAGTACAACCTATTAGAAAAACATATGGCGCTCATCCTGCTGAGTCCCGCCAGGCAGCGAGAGTGCCGGGCCTCACGCCTCGAAGGGGCCCACCCTTGACTACTGGTGGTCACCCACCCATGTGTTGTGGAGTCAAGGCACATGGCTATGGGGCAACTTCCATTGACCAAAAACTCAAGACTCTCAAAATACTACAGTGGAATGCGGAGGGAGTCATTAACAAAAAACTTTCCCTAACGCATCACCTGCATGAAGGTAAGATTGACGTGGCATGTATCCAGGAAACGCACCTCAACAATAATCATAAATTCTCAATCAGAGGATACCAGACCTTCTGCCTCGATAGAGAAGGTCACAAAGGAGGGGTCCTGATACTGACCAGAAACTGCATACCGAGTAGCGCGGTACCTGTCAGTCACACCGGACAAGCAGAAATTGTAGGAGTTGACATAATGGCTCAAGAGACGAAGATCCGCATTTTCAATCTGTACGGACCACCAAATAAAGACCTATCGCTCTCGAGTATGGAAGTCAAAGACTCCAACTGCATAGTAGTTGGAGATTTCAACAGCCACTCGGAGAAATGGGGATACTCTGACACAGACAGCAGAGGTGACGAAGTGGAAGATTGGGAGATAGATACAAATCTCTCCCTAATCAATAGGCCGGAGGATAGCCCTAGTTTCTATTCTAGAACATGGCATACCACCTTGACTCCAGATTTGGCCTTCTCCACACAGGACATACACCATAAAATAGACCGCCAGGTGCTAAACCAACTGGCAGGTAGCGACCACAGGCCGATCAGGCTAGACATTGATATGGAAGTAGGCCCACAGGAAACAAAACCGCTCCCACGTTGGAATTACAAACGAGCCGACTGGGACAGATTTGCAATCCTGACAGATGGGCTGTGTGAAACCATCAACACACGAAACAACAAAATGAAGCCCATGGTGGAAAGCCTAAGCAAGGCAATAGTGCAAGCCGCCACTGAAACCATCCCAAGAGGAGCTAGGAAAAACTATAAGCCCTACTGGAATGATAAGTTGCAGAAAGCGGAAGATGCAGTAACAAATGCTAGGAACATGGCAGAGCGAGAACAATCTATGGAGGCAAACATCGCCCTCAAAGCCGCCACGGCGAAATACAAATACACTCTCAAGCAAACAGCAAGAGAGAGCTGGAAAAACAAAACGGAAAGCCTAAACCTGGACAAAGACGGGAACAAGCTATGGAAGCTAGTCAGAGCCATGAACGACGAAACCCCGTCAAATAAACAAATTACCATCAAGCTGGGCGAAAACTTGTTCACTGGTAAGAAAGCCGCAAACGCTTTTGTCGATCACTATGCCAGAGCAAACCACATCGAGGTCCCTGCAGATAGGCATACAGACATTAGTGAAGAGCAAAAGGGGCACGACAACATCAATACGGCACCCGAAGAGCATATGATGGCCAAATTAACAATGAGCGAAATGGAAGAGGCTATGAGAACATTAAAGAAAAGGAAATCTCCCGGAAAAGACGGGATAACAAACGAAATGCTGATGGGGCTGGGCCAAACAGCAAAGAGGAAACTGCTATCAGTCCTGAACCAAAGCTGGAAAAGGGGAATTGTACCCCAGGCATGGAAAGACGCAGTAATTGTACTAGTACCAAAAACAGGAAAGGACAAAACAGATCCAAATGGATACAGGCCCATCAGCCTACTGAGCTGTGTCGGCAAGCTGATGGAACGTATGATAAACACCAGACTGATGTGGCATCTGGAAGAAAAACGAATACTAATTCCACAGCAAGCCGCCTTTAGACAGCACAGATCCACTGAGGACCAGGTCATCCTCATAGCCCTGGAAATAGAAGATGCCTACCAGGCACAGAAACACACAGTAGCTGTTTGGGTGGATCTGGAAAAGGCATTTGACAAAGTCTGGAAAGATGGACTTAGAGTCAAGCTAAGAAGAAGTGATGTTTGAGGGAAAATGTACAAGTGGATCAACCACTACCTCAAACAAAGAACGGCCAGAGTCCAAGTACATGGGCAGATGAGCAAAAAGGTGACACTCGAGCAGGGAGTACCCCAAGGGGGAGTACTGTCACCCACACTCTTCCTGGTGTATATAAACGACATTACAGAGAATATACCAAGAAGAGTCCATAGCTCAATGTTTGCAGACGATCTGGCTATGTGGACCTCTGAAAAGAATCTCACCATAGCAAGAAATCGGATGCAGCAGGCCCTAACATCGCTGGAAGAGTGGGCGAACTCATGGCTGGTCAAAATAAACGAGGAGAAAACCACATGCACAATATTCTCGCTTTCAATCAAACCCCAAAATACCAAATTAAGTTTAAATGGCAAATTCCTGCAGCCAAACGACAACCCAAACTATCTGGGAGTCACATTTGATCGGCGCATGACATGGAAAAGTCAGATCAAGAGAAACCGAATGAGAGCCAGAGAAAGAATGGCAATCATGAGAAAACTTGCTGGCACAAGCTGGGGAGCAGACGAAAGCATACTAAAGAAACTGTACACTGGAAGAGTGAGACCAGTTCTCGAGTATGGCATTGCGGCATGGACAACAGCAGCAAAGGCGAACTTCGATAAAGTTAGCAAACTTCAAAACCAAGCCATGAGAGTTATAACAGGAGGCATGAAGTCAACGCCAATTGTAGAACTTGAAAAGATTACAAAACTGCAATCCATGACAGATAGAAGAGACTGCAGAGCCCAGCTGCAGTCAGAGAAACTCCAAAGACTGACTGACCATCCAATGCACCAGAGACTAAACAATTTGGGAAATGGGAAACTAAAGCGGAGAAACTTTGCAGAAATAGCCAAAGCAAAGATGCACGAAGATCCCATAAACGCACTAACAACACCAAAACCCATCACTACTGTACGAAAACCTACCTGGAGGCAGGATATATTTCCAGAGGTGGTAGAAAATATACCAGGTATTGGAAACAAAAACTGCCAGACTGAAAATGAAAGGAGAGATACTACCCTAAGCTTTATATCAAAAAGCTACCCAAGCATGGACTGGACCCATGCATACACCGACGGTTCTGTAACAAACACTACACAGAATGGAGGGGCAGGAGCATTCCTGAACCTACCAAATGGCAGAAAAATAACACTGTCATTCGCTACTGGTAAGTACACAAGCAACTTCAGAGTGGAGGCAGAGGCACTGAGGGCGGCAGTGGAAGAAATGGTGACACACAAAGAAAATGAAAGCCATATAGTCCTGCTTACAGATGCCCCCGCCGTAGTCACAGCGCTAAAAAGCCAGAAAAACACTGAGCTTAATGACTTAAGAGCAGCACTCTGCCAACTGTGCCAGCAGTCCGCACCAAAAAGGATAGTGGTACAGTGGGTCCCATCACACTGCAACATCCAAGGCAATGAGGAGGCAGACAGACTGGCAAAAGAAGGTGCAAGACTACCACAAACAGATACTAGTATGACGTACGAAGAGTCAAAACGGCTTATCAAAGCCAGATACATGACCAAATGGGAAACCGAACATACTGGTTACACCAAAAACGATGCCTATTACCAGTTGAACAGAAGAGAGCAGGTCGTTGTCTTCAGACTTCGCACTGGCCACAATAAACTGAGGTACCACCTATTTAACAAATTAAAGATAGGTGGTACCGACGAATGCCCGTGCGGTACCGCTAAAATGACCGCTGAACATCTGCTGCAGAACTGCCCGACATACGAGGATCAGAGAGAGCAGATGTGGCCATCACCAGTGGAACTGCAAGACAAGCTCTATGGCAGTGTCGACAGCCTCAGGATGACCGCCGTTTTTTTCGAAAAAATAATGGTTACTGTCTGACTGCGTACGAAGAAGAAGAAGAAAGAAGATACCTTCTATCCATGATTGCTGGAGTTGATCTCTTGGTCATGGCTCTGAAATCGTCATGTAGTATGATTTCACTGCAGGTTGATCAAACGGCATCCTTGTCAAATGACTAAACCACTAAATCTGCTGTGCTTACATATAGTAGTTAACCTATGTAGTCCCCACCATATTCCTCAACTTACTATTACAAATTTTATCCTGAATTGTTTTTCCTCTTACACAGCACATCTCACAGGTCTCAATCTTACGTTTGTGCATATCTAAAAGGGTCCATGTTTAACACTGATAACATAACATAGGGATGATCATCATGTTTATTAGCGTCTATTTAGTAGACATAATATCACTTAGATGTTTCAGTATTGTTATTAGCTAGTAGTGCACCTTGTTTGCTTTTTCAATTCTGTTTACGATCTCTCTGTCCAGTCTACTGTCATCAGTGAAGACACTTCCCAGGTGCGTAAATTCCCGTACCTGCTTTAGGGTTATGTTCCCAATGTGGAAACTGCACTGTGTTGGCTGATGTTTGATTGTTATAGTTTCTATCTTATTGCAGTTGATCTTCAAGTCATATTCTATGCAGGTTGAGTTGAGACACATGAGATATTGATGCAAATTCTCTTGTTTATTATAAAAGAGATGTTTTGATCAAATTAAAGTAGTAATTGTAAAGTAGTATTATAGAGTTGCTTTTCAGTAGAATTAATTGGTCTCTATTTTATATTTTTGTTGCAGAGAGCTTGATACCATTCAAGAAAATCTTATTGATAGTGAGGGAAGATTTGATTTCATTAGAAAGGTGAGAATTTTTACATATCTTGTGTATATAAAATTGTGATAAAAAATTTATTTCAAAACCATCTTCTCCAAAAGGTTGCCGTAGAAGAAATAACCAAGGAACCGATGATGAAGAAACACAATGACAAAACTGAAGATAGGAAGACGTACATGGAGAGATGTAGAGAAAGATGGAGACAGAAACATCAAAGGTTTTATTAGTAATTCCCTACTATCATGATGTGCGCGAGGTGTGCTAAAAAAGTATTCAACCTTAATTTTTTCAGCAGAAACAAATAAAGCTTGGGTGTTGTCCTTTGGTAGGGAGGTATATGGTACTGTCATGCACATGCATGAATTCCCTCCCCCACAGATTGCATCAATCACTAGCAGTAAGCCTTTCAGTGTTAAATATATTGAGCACTAGTCGTGTTTTCATTTACCATGCAATGACAGAAAGAATTGAGCAGCTGTATTGCATCAAATTTTGCCCAAAACTAGGCGATACCCAAGTGGAAACCATAAGAAAAATTCAGCAGATTTTCAGTGACAATGACACCACACACATTAAGGAGTGGTACAATTGCTTCAAGATGGCCACACATTGATGGATAGCGGATCACTTTTCATTCTTTGCTTTCATGATGCTGTTCAACACAAATGACTGAACTTGTGGACAGCGGGAACTTGGCAACTCCATCATAACAATGCACCCGCTCATTCTCCGCATCTGATTAAGACTTTCTTGGCCAAACACAACATTCCTCTGGTTTGCCAGGTTCCCTATTTCCCAGTATGGCTCCTTGTGATTTTTTACTATTCCTCAAGTTGGAAATACTGCTGAAAGGGACTCAATTTGAGTCATGAAAAGACATTATACAGAATGCGACAACCCAGCTGTACTCCATTCTCAAAGAGCCCTTCCAGTAATGCTTCCAACAAATACAAGATCACCAGGAGAAGTATGTACAGTCCCAAGGAGAGTACTTTGAAGGGGTTTAGGGTTCCAAACCTCCAGGTGAGTAATTGTATTTTTCCGGCCCAAAAGATCAGATACTTTTTGAACACACCTAGTATATATAAGAAAACAAATATTTATATAATTTCAGAGTCTGACGCACTATGAAGCATCAAAAAATATGCTGGAAGCGGATGAGATAGCACTGACTAGACACTTAGAGCAAAAAGTCAAGCAAAATGAAGATTTGCACAGACAGGGGTAAGATATTTGTGATTTTGTTATCAATAAGTGGTTTAGGCCACATTATATTATAATTGTTTATGTATTTGATAATGTTTAAATTATTAACAAATATTATGTTGTATGTGATTTCAAACGAATTCACTTCGCAAATACTGAAAAAAATTATTACAAATATTTCATTCCTTCATTTTTGGAAATGTATGCTTTCATCTTGGATGTAAAGGCATTTGATAATAAGCAGTTTGCTGAAAATCAAAATATTTTTTTCAATGTGGGATTGTTTTTCCTTTAGGTCAGGATTAGTGAGTGCTATTGTTAAAGAGCAACAAGAGTTTGAATATGAACAGACCCAACTTCTGAACAAAGCAAAAACTGTAAGTTAACTTTCTGTTTGCTCCGCTCTCTTTATTAGACTTTCAAAACTGTTGTTGTAAGATATTGTAGTCATGATGGGGAACTGAGACGCTAGTCCAGTCAGGCACAACATACTGACCAGGATGTGGCGTTGGGTCAATACACTTACCAAAACCACAATCTTTCTTCCATGTGGCGTTTTCTGGAAACAGGCTGTTTTCAAGGCTGCCTGGCCGACGAGATGGGGATTGATGTGATCCCTATAGCAGTGAGTGCTATGCAGATGAAGCCAAGCATAGCACAACCACCTGGAGGATCGTGGTCCACCTTCATCAGCATACTTGGGATGTGAAGAAAGCTACTACAACCCACCACTTAACGGTCTTGTCAGGCCACTCAAAAGAGAAAACTTATTGATTTGGGGCATTAAACAACATCATTGTAGCTATGAGAATGAATCAAATTGAAGTTAGAATTTGACATTTGATTCTTTAATTTGAAATAAGGTAAGGCTGCGGCGGCTCTGTGGATGTATATAATGGGAAAAAAAAATGAAAAAAAGAGTAACTCTACAATGGTAATAAATTTACAGATAAGCTTTTTCAGAATGAAATATAGTTTCATATATTTTTTCATTTGAAACATTGTTTCTTTCAAGTTAGAAGCAGAACATTTTATTAGTAAGATATTACCACTTTATTTACAGTACTGCAAATATTACTGAATATTTGCTGAATGTGTGCACAAATTACAACTGGATAACTGGTTTCAAAGTACTTTTAGTTTTTAATGCAATTTAAACTTTCTGATTGCATTATACAAATTTGAGAATGGAGGATGTAATTAATCAAAATTTAAAAATGGGTATGGTCAGATACCGCACCGAGACGAGAACACAAACAAAACCTACGTTACGACCAATAGGCCTTCATCAGGGACAACAAATAACAACAATACTGAAATAACGAATCAACATATAAGAAAAAAATGGTCAACTTATCTGATAGTAGACCCAGTCTGGCTAAGCGACCGGTTGGTCGGATGCTTGACTGAATATAAAGGGGAGCGGTCAAATAAGATGGTCAGGTGCTGCCGAAGACGGATGTGTCGGATCGAAAGGTGCAAATATCGCAGTCAAACTGTAAACTAGCGACACAACCCATTCCGTTCTCCGGACTACATCCTACTACTTGCAAAGCCCTGTTCAGGGCTTGGTAGCGGGATATTGAGAATGAACGCAGAAGAAGAAGAAGAAAAAGGTGGTCAGGAGAGCGTGAGAAGTGAGGGGGAATGCACCGGATAAGCCAGTGGTGGCCAAATATAGAAACGCCCAAATAGTGATTCAAGTGGGAGAACAAAAAGGTGATATAAGCCGGGAGGGGATGAGATTAATATAGGAGGGAGGGTTGGGGGGGAGGGGAGAGAACTGATAGAATAAGGGCCCCCCCCCAGTTTTTAAAACCAAAGGAAGACAAATAGATAGGGGCCAGTATGAGGTTTTAAGAAAAGGTATGGAAGATATTAATGCCATGCGGTTGGAGACAACCCATGCTGGAGATAAGACTATTCTCAAGGGCGAATTGATGACGATCGTCAGATAAGCAAGAAACTAGACCAGTGACACTAACGTCAGCCTTACCCGGTGCTCAAGACCATTGACGTGGCTGGCAATTTGGGAACCAGTGCGGTTGTGAATATCATTGAGGTGTTGGTGGAAACGCTCATGCAGTTCCATACCAGTTTTCCAAATGTATGTCATACCACACTGGCGGCAGATGATAGCATAGATGAGGTTACAGGAATTGCACGTGAATCTCTTAAAAAAGTCATTGATTTTCATTAGCTCATTGAGCAGGAGAGAAGAGAGAGCCATTCCTCTCTAACTAAAAGTTCCACAAATATCTTGCCAGGACAAGTAGTCCACAATTATTTCTTACTCAGCAAAGAGGAGAGAGTGTCAATTGTTACTATTGCCTCTCGCAGCTTTACAGAACCACCATAGGATTTTTGAAGATCTACCTCATCCCACTCATTCCTTATCCATTTACTAAACAAATTGGGTGCTTTAACGCTGAGCAGTTTAGGATAGCCAAATTAAAGTTATAAGCAGCATAAGTATATAGAGTTAGCGACATACTAACGAAGAGATATAATTCTGGGACCAGAAAGATTATCGAACAGAGAGTTAAATATTTGATATATGTGTCAAGAAGTGTAATAATGGAGAGTAGCAGTCTATTACAATCTTCCCATTTGTCTTTTATTAGACTGTTGTTTTTATTTTCTTGATAGTTTTCTGGTAGTATCATTACAGACATTACAGACCTTTAAAGTTTTCTCTAAGAATGGCTTCTTCAGCTTCTGTAGCCAGACAATCAATGTGGATTCTCTTGTCTATCTTAATATTCTTTTTGACTTCTGTGTAGTCTTTCAGTGCTTTAGCCTTGGTAGCTCTAGTTTTGCTGTTTAATGGAGTCAGTTTTTCTTACATCTGTCTTCAATCTTTCTGAGCGTTTTTGATGATCTTGGGAAATCCATGTATGAATTTTCTTGTGTGGGAACCAACAAATCAGAAAATATCTTACCAGTTTCATTCATTACTCTCAGAGCATTTTCCCCATAATCTCTTTATAGTCTTCATTTTCCTCTCCTATTTTCTTTGACATTAAAGTCTCGCATCTCTTCCATTATATCTCTTGCTTTTTGTCTCACACAATAGATTTTGCAATTGCAAACATTTTATTTATTTGATTCTTCTTTTTATTAGTTGCAGAACAGTATTGTGTGATGTTTATTTTGTCTTTTTATTTGTGGTCCTAAGGTTACCAAGATTAATTTTGATCCAGCTGCATGTCGCTCACTCAAAAGACTCTGGACTTTTGATGCTAGCATAAGTGCTTACTTATTGTGTGGTGCATTATCTTCATTGTGACCAGAATATATCATTGTTTTACCTGATGTTAGATGCACTGCACCTACTTTCGTCTATCTTGTTTTGTTGAGTTCAACAATGCTGATATTGAATTTTCCCAACTCTTTTGCAAATTGAGGTGTTTTCCATGTTTCTTACATGGCTCTCATATTTTAGAATAGTCTGAAGATCTTCCTTTTTGATAGAAAAGCAGTCAGCAAACCAGTTTCTTAGTGGCTTTGGCTGGTATGACTCACATATCCTATTGAAAGGTCTTTCTTCTTCCAAGATAGTTTGTTAGATCCAATGATTGTTTTTTTTGGTACCAAAAAGGTTTTTATGCGGTGGAGGGGGTGGTTCATATGTCTCCTCCTTTCTCATCAGAGCTTTGGACCAGCAATGGCAGAGTTATTCCAAATATTTTAATTGTTTTTAGTTTTTGAATTATTATAATTTTTTGGTCACATTTGGTTTTTTTTAAACCAAATTATGAATTTGTTTTTCTTTTGAAGCCCACTATTTACGGAATTCAGATTTTAAGGTCTCCATCTTTGTGTTCAATATATTAACTCATAACTAAATGTGTATTTCGCAGTTTGAAGAAGGCATAACAAAGGAGATGGAGAACAGTGCCGAGCTCGATCATCAAAAAGAGCAACTCTACAATGGTAATAAATTAACAGATAAGCTTTTTCAGATTTAAATATAGTTTCAAATAATTTTTCATTTGATACATTGTTTCTTTATAGTCAGAAGCAGCTGATTTTATTAGTAAGATATTACCACTTTATTTACAGTACTGCAAACATTACTGAATATTTCCTGAATGTGTACACAAATTACAACTGTATAACTGGTTTCAAAGTACTTTAGTTTTTAATGTTATTTAAACTTTCTGATTGGGACGGCGGGGCCTAGTGGTTAAGTGGCACGGCTCACAACCAGAAGGTGCTGGGTTCGATCCCCATCACAGCACCGGCCGTTACCCCGGGGAAGCAAACCCTTAGAAAATGCAGGAGGAAGCAGACCCTTACATAAAATGCATGCTGAAGTCGGATGCACTGGGCCGACAGGCGCAAAATAAAAACCACAGTGTAACGCACACACGCCTTGGGGAATAGATAAATAAGGCGAACGCAAAAAAAAAAAAAAAAACAACTTTCTGATTGCATTATACACATTTGAGAATGAAGGATGTAATTTAAAAAATATTGTTTCTAAAATAAGTTTGGTGGCGTTTTATATTTGTTTACTCAGATCTTAAAGATATGGAAAGTGTAAAAGAGAAGGATACTTTGTGTGTTAAAGAACTGGATGGAAAGTAAGTATTCATTTATGTTTTTAAATCCATAAAATTCAGCAATGTGGAAAGAAATTGCATTTCTTAGAATTTAAGACACCATCGATTGCAAGATGCACACTCTAATTTCAGCTCTACAAACACAACAAATTAAAAGCTGCGATTCTAAGATGCATAATTACCACAAACACAAAAATAATATATAAAGCAACATAATATATAATATTATGTGATATGTTAAATATCACTTCCTTCTGAATCAATATCATAATTATCTACCCTCTCAGAGTCTTCTTCTTCTTCTTCTTCTTCTTCGTACGCAGTCAGACAGTAACCATTATTTTTTCGAAAAAAGCGGCGGTCATCCTGAGGCTGTCGACACTGCCATAGAGCTTGTCTTGTGGTTCCACTGGTGATGGCCACATCTGCTCTCTCTGATCCTCGTATGTCGGGCAGTTCTGCAGCAGATGTTCAGCGGTCATTTTCCCGGTACCACACGGGCATTCGTCGGTTCCACCTATCTTCAATTTGTTGAATAGGTGGTACCTCAGTCTATTGTGGCCAGTGCGAAGTCTGAAGACAACGACCTGCTCTCTTCTGTTCAACTGGTAATATGCATCGTTTTTGATGTAACCAGTATGTTCGGTTTCCCATTTGGTCATGTATCTGGCCCTTATAAGCCTTTTGGACTCTTCGTAGGTCACACTAGAATCTAGTTGTGGTAGTCTTGCACCTTCTTTTGCCAGTCTGTCTGCCTCCTCGTTGCCTTGGATGTTGCAGTGTGATGGGACCCACTGTACCACTACCCTTTTTGGTGCGGACTGCTGGCATAGTTGACAGAGTGCTGTTCTTAAGTCATTAAGCTCAGTGTTTTTCTGGCTTTTTAGCGCTGTGACTACGGTGAGAGCATCTGTAAGCAGGACTGTATGGCTTTCATTTTCTTTATGTGTCACCATTTCTTCCACTGCCGCCCTCAGTGCCTCTGCCTCCGCTCTGAAATTGCTTGTGTACTTACCAGTAGCGAATGACAGTGTTATTTTTCTGCCATTTGGTAGGTTCAGGAATGCTCCTGACCCTCCGTTCTGTGTAGTGTTTGTTACAGAACCGTCGGTGTATGCATGGGTCCAGTCCATGCTTGGGTAGTTTTTCGATATAAAGCTTAGGGTAGTATCTCTCCTTTCTTTTTCAGTCTGGCAGTTTTTGTTTCCAATACCTGGTATATTTTCTACCACCTCTGGAAATATATCCTGCCT
The DNA here is from genome assembly GCA_036924085.1 of Ariolimax columbianus. Taxonomy (NCBI): domain Eukaryota; kingdom Metazoa; phylum Mollusca; class Gastropoda; order Stylommatophora; family Arionidae; genus Ariolimax; species Ariolimax columbianus. The sequence continues at coordinate 79,710,027 of JAVGWX010000007.1, read as the reverse complement.
CCAGGTCGGTTTTCGTACAGTAGTGATGGGCTTTGGTGTTGTTAGTGCGTTTATGGGATCTTCGTGCATCTTTGCTTTCCTCTCAGAGTCTAATTAGTTAGTTAGTTTGTTAGTCGTCGGATCTTCATTGCACTCAGGATGCCCATACACACTCAGATCGCAGAGTCTAATAGTTCTTGATCCCTTGTTGAGCTATTGATATCTACATTATCCCATAACACCATAAATCATCCACTGAGCCATTGTTAGCTTTGTATGATAATATAGAATTACTGTCATTTTTTTAAAAGAAAAACATTTGCTTCTTTAATGTCAAATTTACATTCTGATGCTCTATTTCAATGAGCTTCTGCAGAAACAATAACTTGTATTTTCAACATGGCTTCGTAGTGCAATCTTTTTGACATCAATTGTAAGAAATTCTGATTTTAGAGACATTTAAATGGGGAAAAAGGTGAAACTTAGCATTGAAGAAATCGATATTTAAAACTACAAATTACTGTTTAGAGAAAAATGGAATAATTGTAATTAAGCAATTGAAGTAAAATTTCTCCTAAACTAAGCTATGGTTATTGGTTAGTTGGTTATTGATCCAGCAGTCAGTTGGCTCCTGCCCTTTGGCCTAATGCCATATAGTGGTATTTTCAAGTGTTACTGAGTTATTGTTTAGTCCCATTTAGAGTGTTCTATTTGTCTGGCCTCAGAGGAAGAAGTTCTTTCCTATCACTGTCAAGTGCCAGACACTCAAACAGATGCTGTTCAACAGTTTCATAGGGATCTGTTCACAGTCATTACTCTAAAGTATGCTGTGATTGAATTCTGTTCAAGTGACTGTTAAGTTGTATGTACTGAGTGTGAAGTTGGAAAATGGTGCTTTAATCACTCCTTTTCAGGGGGTTGATGTATTTTTTGGAGTTTGCTCATTGCTGATTTATTCAGCCAAACCTCTTTGTTTGCAGTCTTCAGTAGTTGTTTGACTGTCTGTTGGTGTGTATTATTGATTTTAACTAGATCCCTTCTTAGCCAGTCTGTCTGTCTTGTCATTTCCAGGTGTATTTCAGTGATTAGGGATCCATTGTATAACTATTCTGACTTCATGGGATGTGATGTTTATTGGCATCTACGGATATTTGGGTAAGTTCAGGCTTATAATAACCACTGTCCTCCAGAGTTTGAAAGGCAGATAATGAGACTGTGAAGATGGATATGATCCCCATGCGGAGCTAGGAAGTCTCTTCAATAACTGTAACTACCTCAATGCTTTATTTTTAACATTTTTAACATGTATCTTGAGGCTGAGCTGTTGGTTGAGAATGTCTCGAAGATACATAGACTGTTCCTATCTCTGCAATTTCTGTTTGTTGAATCTCAGACTGATATTTTGCTTGGCTCCTTTGTGGCTTTTAGTAAAGATATTATAAACGGTCTTTTCACAGTTTATCTTCAGCTTCCAAATTTGACAATGCTCATGCAGTCTTCTCAGATCTCTATTTAGTCTTCATGCTGCACTTTCTACATATTTATGGCTCTGTCATATTGCCAGATCATCAATATACATGGCTTTTTCAGCTTTGATGTGCTTGGCTAAGTCATTGATGAAGATGAGAATAATAGTGCAGCTGAAAGCAGAGCCCTGTGGTAAGCCTTCCTCTAAGACTTCTTTAGAGGAGACTGCATTGTTCATCTTTGTCTGGATTGTTCAGTCAACAAGGAAATTATTTTCCAGTTGTACAACTTTCTCTTAATCCCCATATCAGTCATCTTCATCAAGAGGCCTTTTTTCCATACTCAATCATAGACTTGTTATATGTTGAAGAAGATGGCTACTGCATGTTTATTATTTGACTGAGCTATAAACACCTGTTACATCCTCTCACAGGCTCCAGTCAGTGAAACAAAACTTGACAAAAACAGCAGAACAAGTGGGTCACCTGTACAATGAAAATATGAAATTGACGCAGGAAACACAAGAGCTGTCTGAGTCCCATAAGTAAGTATTGCAGGAAAATCCTCAGTCAAAGACTAAATGTTGATGAGTATTTATGCACTTATAAATTTGTCATGGGAAATGGAAAGTCAGAAGATTGCAAAATGTATACCAATTTTTAAGCTATTGTTAGTTAATTTATTGTATTTGTTTATTGACTATGACCTTAGCCACTCACCACACCTCCATACATATCCACCCACCTCCACTGGGGAAGATACAACTGAACGAACATACAGGGATAAAAAATCAAGATGCTGAGCAGTGCATGAGCTGCAGCGGCCAGCGACCCAAAGCTGACTGCTAGCATCAGGACCAGCGAACCAGAGTTGCCAAGACCCTTCTACACCTTCACAACAGTGTTCTCCGGACTACTTCTTGCTACTTGCAAAGTCCTTTTCAGGGCTTGATAGCTGCCGAAGACGGATGTGTCGGACTGAAAGGTGCAAATATCGCAGTCAAGCTGTAAACTAGAGACACAATGCATTCCGTTCTCTGAACTACATCCTGCTACTTGCAGAGCCCTGTTTAGGGCTTGGTAGCAGGAGATTGAGAATGAAGAAGATCATCACTCTCCTAAAGTAAACATTGATCATCTGCAAAAAGTTCATTTAACCGATGAGCCTTTGTCTTTTCTTCCTCAGCATTCCTTGACATATGCTCCAATTTGGCCTCCAGCATTATTCTGTCCATATATGGGTGGAAGAGTAGTGGCGACAACACCCTTGTCTCACTCCTGTTGTTATCTCGATTGTTTCAGTCAGACCATATTGATTGATTGATTTTTTTTTGGCGTTCGCCTTATTTCTTGAATACCCAAGACGGTGTGCGTTGCACTGTGGTTTTTATTTTACGCCTGTCGGCTCAGTGCATCCAACTTCAGCATGCATTTTGTGTACGGGTCTGCTTCCTCCTGCATTTTTTAAGGGTTTGCTTCCCAGGGGTAACGGCCGGTGCTGATCGAACCCAGCACCTTCTGGTTGTGAGCCGTGTCACTTAATCTTAATCACTAGCCCACGCTGTTCCCTGGTCAGACCATCTGTTGTTCTTACTATACTTTGACACCCTTAGTACAGTGCTCTAATATTCTCTAATAGCTGCTCCTGTACTGTGTAGTCATCTAGGATGGCCTATAGTTTATTTCTGTCTACTCTATCGAAAGCCTTTTCTTGATCTATGAAAGTCACGTTGGGTTTCCGATCGTATTCAATGTTTTTTTCACTTAGTTGTCTCAGGGTGAATAGAGCATCTGTGCAGCTCCTACCTTGTCGGAAACCAAATTGAGCCCCACTCAGCTGTTGTTCTAGGATAGACCGAATTCTCTGCTCCAGGATTTTTGTGTACAGTTTTCCTGTGTGGCTTAGAAGCGATATTAATAGTTGTCCATCACAAGTGATGAAGACCACTCTCTTTGTTCAGCCGTGTGGACAGTCGTATCTTTTGCTGTGTCCGCTGAAATGGGTGACTTGCGCGGTGATTTGAATTAAAGTGAGGAAGAAACTGCGCCTTTTGTCAACCTCACTCACAGAGCCTAAGCTACCTTTTGCCAGTGGCAAGACATTCATCGAGACGACTGGAGATAGCATAGGATGCAGATTTTGCCTCAGGGTTACCACTGAAGCCTTTCTATAAATATGTAACCCGCAGGGTAGAAAGGTGGGATGGCATCTAACGCAGTTTGTCGTGCCTTTTTGATAACCTTAAGAGGTCGTATGGACAACACTCAGTGTGTGAGTGAGTCTGGCATCGCTCCCCAGCTGTATTCAGCTCATCATAGTAGCATCTAAAATTCCCACACGCTAAAATTCGTGTAGGTGAATCGGCCATTCAGCCAGAATCCAGACCAGGATAAACGGATGGAAGAAATCACAAAAAAAGAACGAAATAACAAGTCCAGACGGAAAACAACACCATGTTTCCGTGAACACAAGTGTAAGTCATCGACTAGTGTGAATTCCAGGCAAATCCGAATTGGCACAATGATAGCTTTTTGCCAGTCTTCAGGGACTCTACTATGCTCCCAAGCTGCTGAGAATATTCTATGTAGCCATTTTACTTCTTGGTATTCACAAGCTTTAATTGTCTCACAGGTTATTCCAACCGCACCTGCAGCTTTACAATTTGTGCTTTATTTAGGGACTTCCTCAATCTCCTGGATTAATATTTAAGTAAAAACAGTAACTTGATTCATAGTCTCAAATTAAATGTTTAAGTAACAGAAAATACTTTGATAGTACATCTACAACAGTTGTGTGATGCCTGTTGTCTGGATATAGGATCCTTTGTCTGTCTTCTAACCATGTTTGTTAGAGGTGTCTTTATTTAAGGTTGCAGGTCTGGATCTTTTAAACAATTCTTCTGTTTTTATTTTAAAAAACCCTGCTGTCATATCATTAAAACTGCTGTCATTTCAGAGCAGTTGTTACCCAGTTCAACAGACAGATAGAGGAGCTTAAGAATCAGCTATCGAAAGAAAAGATTGAAAGGTCTGGCTAAGTTGTTTAGTTTTGTCACTTCACCTTAACACAAATGCTAGTTAACTCGCTTAGAAACATACTTTCCACTGGGGTCATATAGAAGCCAATTTTCAGCATAATTCCTGATGTAAAGGGAGATTTTGCATGTTGCTAGCAACCAAATTGTGTAAAACCAATTGCTACAGAAGCCTGCTATAAAAGCACAGAAACTAGTGTACAGCTGCAAAAATGCCGACTTTAGAGGCAGCCTTAAGGAGCGTAAAGGTAAACAATGTATTAAAGAACTACACTGTGAGAATATTGTTTTCGCTGTTATTTTTATCTTGCTATGAAGAAAAGAACAATTAAATAAATTATAATTTTTTGTTTTTATTGTCAACATTATTAACAATTATAGTATCTGATTTTTTAATTAATATTTAAACTTATCAATAGGCCGGACGACAGCCCTAGCTTCTATTCTAGAACATGGCATACCACCTCCACTTCAGGGTTGCATGCTTTTACAGTCTCTATAACACATATTCTGAGATGATGATGGGAAAAGTTTTTTGGAGTTGTAATTAGGCATGTCAAAGTCAATGGTATGAAAGTTAATGCCATCAAATTTACTGATGATCAAACCATAGTGGGAGGATAAGCAGCAGTGGTGCAAAGGCTGCTAGAAAAAATTAATAAAACAGCTAAAGAGTTTTGCATGAAAATAAACACAATGAAGACAAAAGGCTATGGTAACAGCTAAATGATATAATCATCAATGGAGAAATAATTGAACAAGTACAGAAGTTTACATATTTAGGGTAAACCATCGCAGAAGATATCTAGTACACTGCAAGAAGGAAACCATCCACTAACTTACTACTTATAGTCAAATATGAGTCCAATAGGCAAACCAAAGAAGATACTGGACGGCACTTTCAAAGGGAGGACCAGATGGATTTGCAGAATAAAAGGATAGCTTTTAGCTACCTGACACTAGGCACTGATCTGCCAGATTGAATTCCAGGAATCATAAAAATACTTGTCATTTTGCAATGTTACCTATATGTAACTCACAAGCCTTGGATTTCCTAAGCTTCCTTATATTTTATATTAACAGTTTTGCATATAACTCCAAACAATGTCTGTTTTACAAATCACAGGGAAACATTTTCTTAGTCTGAAATCTTTTGACTAGGATTGAGGTACAGAAAAGAAAAGAGGAAACTGAACAGGCTTTGGAGGATTTAAAATCTGCACATCTGCAGTTCATGAAAGAGGTTACTGAATCTATACAAGATGGAAAGAAGACACATTCACAACTATCAAGTGAGGTGAGTCATGCACTGTAGCCACTCACAAATATCCAGTGAGGTTGGTCTAACATTAATAACACTCTTAGCTGTTTCTTGAAGTGAATCAAATGTTCAGTTCTAACTGATATTCGTACAGCATCATTTAAACTTCGGTGATAGGTTAGTCATTATTTTAGCAGGCAGCTTAATTTCTAAGATTCATTCCTTCTCTATTATTTCATCAAGTGCCATCTCCGCATCGAAGGTTGGCGGTAATGGATCTCCAGCTGTCTCTGTCCTGTCCCGGACTGGTACATGCAGTCAAACATTGTCCCAACTACATCTTGATGTTTTCTGTCCATCTGTACCTCTGTCGCCCATATTGGCTCACTTGCCCTTTACTCTTCCCTCCAAGATAACCTTCAACAGACTTTCATGTCATGACCAAAATATATTTTTTCTCTGCTTTTTATTTCCTTCAGAAGTATTTGCTCTACCTGGAGTTGTTCCAGAACCTCACTATTGATTTTTATATCTTTCCAAGAAACTCTTCCAAGTCTTCTGAATACACACATTTCAAAAGTCTCATTACGCATCTCCATTTTCTTTGTATATCCAGGTTTCTGTTCCATATAACATTATTTACTTAATTTTTTTCCTCAAATATCTGCTTATTGCCCTCTATGATCACAACTTTAACAGTTTTTTTTGTCTATTGTGTTCATTATTACTTTTATTGCTGACTTTTTTCCCATGTCATGATGTTGCCTGTCATTAACCTTTCTCTTTATTATCATGTCTTGTTTTTCTGAAGTTTATCTTGTTGTCACAATGTTCGGACTTTCATTTTCTTAAATATTGCCCCCAAATAAGAAGATTTAATCTTTCTGATGTATATAATGCTTTTTTTTATCATTGGTTTGTGTGAGGCTATCCTTGTTAGTCTTCTTAACAGTAAATGGAATTCCAACATTGCTAAAAAAAATCATATTGCTCTTTGCTCTTTCCTTCAATTATATTTTTGCTTGTTTATTGATTGTTTGTGATTTCCTGTTAAACAATAGGATTACTCCATGTGATACTAAAGGGCTTTACTTTTACTGACAAAACATTTTTTGCACGTTAATCTGTCCATTTTATGGAATACAATTATTTTTGCATGGCCTGTTCTGAGCTTTAATTCTGAAATGCCTTCTTTGTGTAATCTCTTTTTTTTTTGGCCTAGGTATTTAAATTCATAGACATGTTTTAAAAATATCACACAAACTTTGATGTTGCATTCTAGATAGATATGTGTATGGTTACTAATTTTAAAATATAGCTACTTAGGCTGAGATCTTTTTTTTAAAAAATATACGAGTACAACTTCAATTACTTCTGTCTCTTCTTTTTAACTTTAAACAAATTGTTTATATTTTATTCTCTGTTGATAATTCTGGTTCATTCTATAATGATTTCAAACTCTTTTCTCTACTTAAGAGACATATAAGGTGATTACACAATTCCTAGTCAAATTCACTGCTTTATCTAATAGAATTGTTGGATAAGTTGCCTATTCTTAGCTAACAACTGCTGTTTTCTGCTAGCCCATATTCTTAATGATTCTAATATTTTGATAATTTTCTTATGTTTGCCACCACATGTGATATTTATTAACAGTAACTTATCCATGAAGTCTGATGGTTCACTCTGACTTGCTTCATCTTTCAGCTCTCTATTGAGTAAAATTCTGTAGTTTTATCTTTTCAGACTTTTGTTTTGTCCTGGAAAGAAATTCTTTCCTTACTTTTCATTTTCTAGTCATTTTATTTATTCTTGTTGATGATGGACATTTTCCCATACTTTCTGAGTGATCTGAATTCAGTCTGGTTTTAGTTATTCCAGAAAGATTTCTTTGATAGAGCCATCATAATTCTTCATTGCTTGCTCCAGTGGGAACAGAGTCCCCACTGCAGTTGACTTTGTAGTAAGCCAGTCCAAAATTGTTGATGTGTTCTTGATATAACGCATATTCTGAGGTGATGATGAAAACAGTTGTTCAGATTTATAATAATGGTCTCAAAGTCAATTATATGAAAGTTAATGCCATCAAATTTGCATATGATCAAGCCATAGTTTGAGTATTCAGTAGTAAAGCTGCAAAGGCTGCTTGAACAAATTAACAGCACATCCAAAGAGTTTGGCATGAAAATAAACACATTGAAGGCACAGACTATGGTTAAACAAGCAACATAGGCAAATAAATATAATCATCAGCGAAGAAACAATCAAACAACCACAGAAGTACAGAAGCATACATTCTTGGAACAAACCATCACAAAAGATTCCCGCAATGAGACAGAAATTAGGGTAATGATTGCATTGGCAAAAAAGGCCTTCAGAGAAAAACAAAAATTGCTAACCTCAAAGAATATCTGAATAGAGCTGAGGACAAGAATAATTGCTACTCATATAGGGCCAATTGCATTGTACTAGAGGAAAAAATCCAGGGGAAAAGAGGAAAGAGGCAACCAATATGAACATTCAGGGAAATAAAGACAAATACCAAGTTAAGATTGTTTAATTCAAATGTCAAGTAAGTGCTCCTGTACGGAGCAGAAACTTGGAGAATGACAAAGACAATACTGAGAAAACTTCAGTCGTTCATCAATAGATATCTGCAGAGGATAATGGGTATCTGCTAACAAGACTTGGTGAGGAATAACGACCAATGGAAAAGGAGCCATTAGAGCAACAGATCAAACATCGGAAATGGGGTTGGGTAGAACACATGCTGCGGAAATCACCATCAAGTGTGGCCAGATAAGTCCTGACATGGATTCCACAGTGAAAACGGGAGAGAAGTAGACCAAGAAGCACCTTGAGAAGAGACTGTAAAAATGAACTTAAGTCTCTGGACCTCAGCTGAAGAAAGGCAGAAAGAGCAGCTCGAGACCGAACCTGCTGGAGGAGTGTTGTCAATGGCCTCTGCCCTGATAGGAGTGACGGGCATTAAAGATGAATCACAGGGGAAGTAAGGAAGGGTGTGACCAAGCCCTGCCTTTTTTTCTCAGATATGCAGGGACATGAAAGTACGAACCTATGCTGAAATTAAAAGAACTGCAGAGAATAGGTTTAAATGGAGAGACATATGCTCAAACAACCTTACAACCAGTTGTAGGACTGATCAATCAGGTGATGAGGATGATGATAGATATTGTTAAACTTTGTTTAACATGTTGAGGCTGCCAGTAAAATAGAAAATGGAATTTGACAAAACAACTTGATGATCTGAACTTTACCGATGACTTTGCTCTTCTTTCTCATAAATGCAATCAAATGTAAAATAAAATAAGTATATTTCCTGAGAGGTTACAGAAATTAGGACTGAGAAAGCACATAGAACAAAACAAGAACTATGAGAATACATACAGATAACGACAATAGATTGTGTTGCTTGATGTACTCTTACAAGATGTGAAACCATTCTTATATCTTGCTAGATATATTGACAATGAGCTTATCATCATGTAGCATGTCCTTTGTAGAACGTCGCTCCCATCAGTCTGTCTGAAAGAAACTCGTTCTCTTGCCAAAACTCCAGCTTACGCCACTGTCATACTCAGGCACTCCTGGATATCTTGGTGCCATCATCTTCTTGGTCTACCCCTTCCTCTTTTGCCTGGCACCATACCTTCCATCACCGTCCTCTCAAGACCGTTGTGTCTCTTGATGTGACCAAAGTATTTGCATTTTCTAGCCAAAATGGAATTGATAAACCAGTTCTCATCTATGCTCAACTCTTGCCGAATGTCTACATTTGTTCTTTTCTCTGTCCAGGGTATTCTGAGGATCTTTCTGTAACATTTTGACTCGAAGGATTCGATTCTTTGTCTAGAAGTTTTGGTAATCGTCCATGCTTCACAGCCATAAGCTGCCACAGGAAAAACACAGGCTCTCAAGACTTTTACTTTTATCGTTTTGTTGGTGCCCTGCCATAATTTCTTCAGGCTGTTCAGTCTCTGCATTGCCATAGCTAGTCTTCTTCTGATTTCTTTCGAGCAGTCACCATTTTTGTCGATTCTGGAGCCCAGATATTCAAAATGTGTAACCTGATCTATTTCCTCACCACCCACTGTAAATGTATGCTGACATTGTGTTTTATCGGTGGTCATTATCTTTGTTTTGTTTATGAACAGATTTTGATCTTTACTGTGTCCATTAATGGCTGAAAGTAGCTGCTCTAGCCCTTCCGCACTTCTTGATAGTATCACTGTGTCATCTGCATATCGTAACTCTGGAATCTCGTACCCCCCAATCGTAAATGGGTCGAAACTTTCAATGTTCTCATCTTCTCGCACATTTCTCATTATACATTCCGCATATATGTTGTACAGATAAGGTGAGAGTATACATCCCTGTTGGACTCCCTTTTGTACTGCAAACCAATCTGATGTTTGCCCAGATACTCGGACAGCGGCTTGTTGATCTTGGTATAATGTTTCAATGAGATGGACTATATGCAAAGGAAACCCCATTTCCTTCATGATTCTCCACAGATTTTGATGTTTTACCGTGTCGAAGGCCTTAGTGTAATCAATGAAACATGTGTACAGGTCTACATTAAATGAGCTTATAAAGATACTAAAATAGGAATACAGAAGGTGACAGGAGCTATTCATTGCATTGGGAATCAAAATGAATTGAGTTTATAATATTCGCAGCTAGCCTTCAAATCAGGGAACCCTTCAGCAATCTGCAACTCTGCTGATTTGCTGGTGGGAGATTAGGTTCCTCCCTTAGTAATACACAAGCATTAACATGTGAAATAAAAAAGAAGTAATTAAGAGCAGAGGAATAGTGTGCTTACAGTAAAAATAGTCTGGCTTGACTTGGCTTCGTTTGTTCTCAATCTCCTGCTACGAAACCCTGACATGGGCCTAAGTAGCAGAATGTAGTCCAGAGAACGGAATGCGTTGTATCGTAGTTTACAGCTTGACTGCAATATTTGCACCTTTCGGTCCAACACATCCGACTTCAACAAGCATTTTTTGAGTACCGGGTTAGCATTCCCTCTTCGATCTTTTCTCCTTAGCCAGTCTGCTCTGTTAACTTAACTTAACTTAACGTCTTTATACTGGTTTAGAAGACCCTGCAGAGTCTGTATACAACCAGTTACATTTACATCACCTTACTCTAAAAGCTATGCGCATCCAGTTTATTCTTAAATGCATTAACTGTCCCTGCCTCCACTACCTCCCTGGCAATGCATTCCAAGCAGACACCACTCTCTGACTAAAAAAATATTTCCTTATATCTAACCTGGACCTCTCTTTAGTCAGCTTGTAGCTATGCCCTCGTGTTATTGTAGGTGGCTGTATTTAAAAAAACTTGTTATAGTCTAATTTATCGATTCCTCTGATCATCTTATAAACCTGTATTAAGTCACCACGAATTCTTCTCTCTTCGAGACACTGTAGGCCGGTTTTTCTGAGTCGTTCCTCATAACTGTAATTCTGGAATCCCACTATCATCTTTGTCGCTCTTTTTTGTATTTTTTCTAGCATGTTTATGTCCCCTCTATGATAAGGACTCCACACCTGTACACAGTACTCCAATCTAAGTCTAACTAAAGCTTTATACAGTTTGACGATCACTTTCTTCCTCCTATGTTTAAAATTTCTTTTTATCATACCTAACATTGCATTTGCCTTTTTCACTGCTACCTGGACTTGATCACTCACTTTACCTGTATGATCTATTATAACAAATAGGTCTCTTTCCTTTTTTATCATTCTAGTATTGTTCTCACCCATTCTGTAATTATGTTCCAAATTGGATCTACCCATGTGGATGACTGTACATTTATCTACATTAAACTCCATTTGCCAGCTTACAGACCATTCTCGAATTTGATCTAAATCCAACATCAATATATCCACTTCCGCTTTAGATGAGGCACTACTGCATAGTTTTGTGTCATCAGCAAATTTTGCAATCATGGATCTCATATCAATGTCCAAATCATTTTTAAATATCAAGAACAAAATTGGTCCCAAAACCGAGCCCTGTGGCACACCACTTTTCACTTCACTCCACTCAGAGTACTCCTTATTTATGCCCACCCTCTGCCTTCTTCCTGTTAACCAATTTTCAATCCATTTGGCAACTTCCCCACCTATTCCATGTGATTTTAACTTTCGAAATAATCTTTGATGAGGTACTCTATCAAAGGCCTTTGCAAAGTCTAGATAAATAACATCCACTGGCTCCCCTTTATCTATGATTTTAGTAACCGCCTCCATGAATTCTAATAGATTTGTTAAGCATGATCTCCCTCTAGCATGCTGACTATTTCTAATTAGATTAAATTTGTCTAAATGCATTACAATGTTTTCTTTGATTATTGACTCTAACAATTTACAGACTATGCTCGTTAAACTCACCGGTCTATAATTTGCTGGATCTGATTTTTTGCCTTTTTTGAATAAGGGGATCACTCCTGCATCTTTCCAATCCCGTGGAACAATCCCTTTTGTAAGTGATTGAGAACATAATATAGCCAATGGTTTTGCTAGTTGGTCTCTAATTTCATACAGCAATTTTGGATGAATACCATCTTGACCTGGACATTTATTCACTTTCAACCCCTCCAATTTAAAAAAAAAAAGTGCAGCCTGTTATCCAGGATCACCACGTGGAGGTGTAGAAGGGTCTTGGCAGCTCTGGTTCACTGGCCCTGACACTAGCAGTCAGCTATGGGTCGCTGACCACTGCAGCTCATGTGCTGCTCAGAATCATAAAAATAGTCTATCAATATTTATTGTTAGTAATGATTTTCTGGTAAACCATACATATATTGTGTTCTGATATAAGGGGCTGCAACTACAAAAAGACATAAAAGAGGCAGAAGCAGAAGTTCAAGCTTTGCAGAGCAGTTTGAAAACAGCTCAACAGAAATATGAGGATATGTATAACACCATGCAGAACAAAGTGGACACTTTGCAGGTAAACATGGACTGTCCTCTATTTAGTTTTAATGTGAAATGTCAAATATTTGCTCAGTTCTACTATATGGACTAGAGACACATAAAAGAAAAGGACAAATAACATAAGCTCTATAAATGAGGGACAGCATGGACTTGTGATTAAGTGACATGGCTCACAACCAGAAGGTGCTGTGTTCGATCCCCATCACAGCACCGGCAATAAAAACTACAGTGCAATGCACACTGCGTTGGGGAATAGATAAATAAGGCGAACGCAAACAAACAAAAAAACCCCCAACAATAAGCTCTAGAAATGACAGTCATACCATGAAAACATCTGCCACATGCTCAGTCTGTCAAACTGAGCAGGACTTGATATGAACCTGATATGGACAACACATGCCTTGCTTGAGCGCCATCTCGTGGGCCTATCACTTAGGCAACAGCACCTGGGCCTACACAACAGTGGCATCCGGGCATTGTACATGTCAAGGATTTCATCCATCATGCCATCAACTCCAAGCACCACTGGGCTGGCCATGTAGTCAGAAGGAAAGATAAACGCTAGAGCACAGCAACCACTCTGTGGTACCCGAGCGGCCAAAAAAACCACCTCGCAGACCCCCCACTAGATGGCAAGATTCGTTCAAGCTGCACAACACTCGCGATCCTGAAACAAACAAGTTAGTCATCCACTGGACAACCCGTTCCCAAGACAGAATCGACTGGAAACCAAGATGAGACCAGCAGAAAACCAAAAAACATAGCACTGCTTGAGCCCAGCCTGCTAAGCAAAGAAATGCACCCGACTACTACCAACTCGCACAAGAGTTGGAACCTGCATAAGAGCTGTAGATGCGCAGGTCCACTAAAACATAGACTAAGATGTTGGGATTGTAAACGAAGTTCACAACCCCTTGGCTATCTGATCTTCTAATGTTAATATACCCACTTTGAAAGCACCTACAATGGTAACATTAGATGTCGTTAGTAGCGCATACAAGAAACCAAACATGGTCTGTATTTTAGATAATCACACTGTAAATGATAAATGATAAATTAATAAGCTTCAGGAATTTCAAATGAGACGCATGTTGAGCAGGGAGGTACACCTGTAAGGGTGTACAACCTGCAAGCTACAGAAGCTATCAGGATCTGTGCTCTTTGCTACTGAAAGAGACTAAACACCTATGAACCTGCCTGGAGTGCAGTGATATTGGTTCTGTTTAACATAACACAATTTGTATTCTATGTACTTGTAATCAATTTGTGTTGACATGTATATTTTTATATGTTATTTGTATACTCTATATTTGGAAGAAATTAATCCATAATTTTTTTCTTTTAATGACAATGATAAGCCCAGTTGCTTCAGTGTTATGAATAGGAATAATTCTCAATAATTATACCTGTGTTTCTTATCCAGGGAGAGATTATTAACATGGAGAATGAAATTGGAGAAAGAAACAACATGATTTCTGAGAAAACACCAGTTTTTGAAGACCTGGAATCATTTTTCTCTAATAGATCAGAGGAATATGACAACTTCAAGAAATCTATTGTTGGTCAGTTGATTTTAAACTTATTTTTATGTTGCTATTTGAATATTGGCAATTTTAATAGAGGCTGAAAATGGAGGCAGAATACTAGCAATTGTAATAGAGGCTCAAAATGGAGGCAGAATACTGGCAATTATAATAGAGACTGAAATGGGAAGGCAGAATACTGGCAATTATAATAGAGGCTGAAAATGGAGGCAGAATACTGACAATTATAATAGAGACTGAAATGGGAAGGCAGAATACTGGGAATTATAATAAAAGATGAAAAGAGAGGTAGAATACTGGCAATTATAATAGAGGTTGAAAATGGAGGCAGAATACTGTGAATTATAATAGAGTGAAATGGGAAGGCAGAATACTGGCAATTATAATAGAGGATGAAAATGGAGGCAGAATACTAGCAATTATAATAGAGGATGAAAATGGAGGCAGAATACTGGCAATTATAATAGAGGATGAAAATGGAGGCAGAATACTGGCAATTATAATAGAGGTAGAAAACGAAATGCTCTACAGGTTAGGAATGGCTGCTCTAAATCACTTTTTTAGCGGTCAGTCTTGATGTGGCTCTTGTTTGCTAAGCATCATTTGTACAAGTTTTTGTGAAACGTTGTGTTATTTTATTGCTATTCTTGGTAATTCTTGGTTATTTAAAAATATTTTCATTGAAAAAAAGTGTTATCATGAGTCCAACAAAAAATACTGGTTCACAAGTTAAGAACTGCTGATCTAGAGGAACTGTTATTACTTGTACTACTTATCTAGAAGAACCTTTATTACAAGGTGGGAAGTAAAAAGTGGAGTGCTACAGGGCTCAGTTTTTGGACGAATTTTGTTCTCTATATATATATAAACAATTTGGACATTGATAGCAGATCCATGATTGCAAAATTTGCTGATGACACAAAACAATGCAGTAGTGTCTCATCTAAAGCAGAAGTGGATATATTGAGTTTGGATTTTTATAAAATTTGAGAATGGTCTGCGAGCTGGCAAATGGAGTTTAATGTAGATAAATGTACAGTCATCCACATGGGTAGATCCAATTTGGAACATAATTACAGAATGGGTGAGAACAATACTAGAATGATAAAAAAGGAAAGAGACCTATTTGTTATAATAGATCATACAGGTAAAGTGAGTGATCAAGTCCAGGTAGCAGTAAAAAAAGCAAATGCACTGTTAGGTTTCGCCATAAAAAGAAATATTAAACATAGGAATAAGGAAGTGATCGTCAAACTGTATAAAGCTTTAGTTAGACCTAGATTAGATTACTGTGTACAGGTGTGGAGTCCTTATCATAGAAGGGATATAAACATGCTGGAAAGGATACAAATAAGAATGACAAAGCTGATAGTGGGATTCCAGAATTACAGTTATGAGCAAAGACTCCGAAAAACCGGTCTACAGTGTCTAGAAATAAGAAGAATTCGAGATGAATTAATACAGCTCTATA
This sequence comes from Ariolimax columbianus, assembly GCA_036924085.1. Taxonomy (NCBI): domain Eukaryota; kingdom Metazoa; phylum Mollusca; class Gastropoda; order Stylommatophora; family Arionidae; genus Ariolimax; species Ariolimax columbianus. Next base: position 79,694,303 of record JAVGWX010000007.1, on the reverse strand, counting down.
AGATAATAAAAGAAACAGATAAATTAGACTATAACAAGTTTCTCAAAACACAACCACCTACAAGAATAAGAGGGCATAGCTACAAATTAACTAACGAGATGTCCAGATTAGATATTTGAAAATATTTTTTTAGTCAGAGAATGGTGAATGCTTGGAGTGCATTGCCACATGAACTAGTAGAGGCAGGGACAATTAATGCATTTAAGAATAGATTGGATGCACATAGCTTTTTAGAGCAAGGAAATGTAAAGGAAACTGGTTGTTTACAGACTCTTCAGAGTCTTCTAAACCGTATAGAAACATTCAGTTAAGTTAAGCCGGCTTCAAATGAAAACCTTAAAAGTGGGAAAGAAATGAGAAAAATCATGCCATTATATTGTAACTTGTTAATATGGTTGCTAAGGATCATAAGAGTGTCATCCACATGCCATCATGGTGCAGACAAATACCATGACATCATAAGTGCAGTTAAAAGATTGCCGAACTACTATTGACATGCACCAAAGAGGAGCATCGTTCTGTTATCGGTTTTTTTAACTAAAAGGGGTAAAACATAGAAATTCAGCAGTGAATGAAAGTCCAGCGGGTATCCATGCCTTTTACTTCAGCAAGTGTATGAATGGAGTAGGAAGTTCCAAAAACGGCGTGAGTTCTGTGACAGACTGTTCACGAACGAGTCTTGCACACCGAGTAGTGACCCAGAGTCGATTGCAGCTGTTGGCTACCTCGTAAAGGGAAATCACTGATTAACTGTGAATGAAATTGCTGCACATCTGGACATGAGTCAAGATTTAACACACCACATTATCTATGATGTGCTAGAGTACCACAAAGTGTTTGTAAAGTGGGTGCCATGGCAGGTGACTCCAGAATTGAAACAACAACATGTTGAGGCCTGCCAGGAGTGTTTGCGCTGCTTTAAAGCAGAAGGTGATGGTTTCCTAACAAGACTTGTTACTGAAGGTAAAACCTGGGTTCAGGGGACGGCATGGGCTAGTGGTTAAATGACACGGCTCACAACCAGGGAAGCAAACCCTTAGAAAATGCAGGAGGAAGCAGGCCCTTACATAAAATGCATGCTGAAGTCGGATGCACTGGGCCAACAGGCGCAAAATAAAAACCACAATGCAGCGCACACCATCTTGGGGATTAGAGAAATAAGGCAAACGCAAAAAAACAAAACAAACCTGGGGGTTCGCTACAACGAGCCTGAAATGAAGAGAGCGAGCAAGGAATGGTTCATTCATTCTCACCAAAACCGAAGAAGTTTCACACTCTGCAATATATAGGGAAAGTTATGCAAACTCTCTTTTGGAATGAACGAAGTGTTCTTTTAGACCACTCCATGCCCATGAGGAACACTGTCACCAGTGCCATGTATACAGATCTTCTCAGGAATCATCTTTGACCCGCAATCAAATTCAAACAATGTTGACTTCCTAGTAAAGGTGTCCTTTTGCAACATGACAACGCTCGACCTCATACTGCCCATGTAACAGCTGTATCCATTGAGGACCTCCACTTTCAGTGTCTACCATATCTGCCTTATTCACCAGACCTAATCCCAAGTGATTTCCATGTCTCTGGATGACTAAAAGAGGCATTGGGAGGAAAGACTTTCAGGTGCGGTGAAGAGGTCCAGCAGGTGGTGCATGAGTGGTTACACATGTGATCAAGAGAATATTTTCTACAGGAATCCATGCACTTTATAGGCGCTGGGGGATTTGTGACTATGCCAAAAAATGTTTCACTTTTTCAGAATTAATTTATCCCAAAAACTTTTTTAAGGTTTTCATTTGAAGATCCCTCGTACTTGTACCATTCACCTACATAAACTTTTATTATTTGTGCCACTCACCTAAAGGAGCCTTTTTTACTTGTACCACACACCTGAAAGAGCCTTTATTACTTGTACCACTCACCTGAAAGAGCCTTTATTACTTGTACCACTTACCTGAAAGAGCCTTTAATACTTGTACCACTTACCTGAAAGAGCCTTTAATACTTGTACCACTCACCTGAAAGAGCCGTTATTACTTGTACCACTTACCTGAAAGAGCCTTTATTACTTGTACCACTCACCTGGAAGAACTTTTATTACTTGTACCACTTACCTGGAAGAACTTTTATTACTTGTACCACTCACCTGGAAGAACTTTTATTACTTGTACCACTTACCTGAAAGAGCCTTTATTACTTGTACCACTTACCTGGAAGAACTTTTATTACTTGTACCACTTACCTGGAAGAACTTTTATTACTTGTACCACTCACCTGGAAGAACTTTTATTACTTAGACTGTCCAGGTCGAGGTAAGACAGGGCAACTTCACCCTACTATGAATGTTGAAAAAAATTTCTGGAGAAAGTGTGCATGTGGCTGACAACCTCAACATACAACACCACCAATAGTGATATTGTTATTAGTGGTATTTACTTATAAGAAAAATATGGACTACCATTGTTAAAGAAAAACTACAGAGCGTGGATGGAAAATAAAACAGTGACCACACTTCATTCACCTTCCCAGAACATTAAATGACTTAAGTAGACATAAGATGATGAGCATCAATATTGACCGTAGCAATATTCATTTTATTATGTCACAAATATTCAGCAAATGCCAAAAATGTGTCCATAATATTAAGACTATGATAGACTAATGTTAATTTTTAATCACTTTTTTCAGCACTAAAGGTTAAAAAAACTGGCCTTGAAGATGCTATAAAAAGAGCTAAGAAAGAAAGAAATGACTTAAGGACACCACAGGTGATTAGTAAATTATATGCTTAGTAAATATTCATTTTTTCACATGTTGGGTCCAAAAACTGGCCAATGATTGCTTAAGGCTATTGTATCTTAACAATCATATAGTAAAATGTGGCTAAGAAGGGTTGTTCATGAAACTCCTTCTTCTTTTGATCTCCCAAGAAGGCAAGTTATTCACTCTTTTATTCCTATATCATGTGGGGAGTATTGTTTATCTAGCTTTCTTTGAAAATCAGAAGGCTACTTCACACTCAATTAGTCTGTGTGAATGACAGTGTGTGTAAGTCATACGTTGGAGAGTCTTCTACCATATACCACACTGTTAGTATCCCATAAACCATGACAGGCTAACAGCCTTACCATCATATGTAAAACAAATTTCTACATACTCCATCAACACAAAGAAAGTCAAATGCTGTACGAAAGCTGCATATTAAATAAAGGGACAGAAAATAGCCATTTAAAAAAATGAGATGTTCAAGAAAAACAGCTAATAATACCAGAAGGGATGAAATGAGAAATAACCACTGCAGCCCCAGCTTTTATAGAAATAACCACTGCAGCCAGGATCTCAGAGAAATAACCCCTGTAGTCAGGACCTCAGAGAAATAACCACTGCAGCCAGGACCTCATAAAAATAACCGCTGCAGTCCCAGACATCATAGAAATAACCACTGCAGTCAGGACCTCAGAGAAATAGCCACTGCAGCAAGACCTCATAGAAATAGCCACTGCAACAAGACCTTATAGAAATAACCACTGCAGTCAGGACCTCATAGAAATAACCACTGCAGCCTAGACCTCATAGAAATAACCACTACATCCCACAATGCCTCATAGAAATAACCACTGTAGTCTAACATCTAATAAATTCAGAGGAAACATGTTACTTATTTCAGGACACTAAGGTTATACAAATTTATATTTGTCAGTGACTTTATGGCTGTTCCACATATCAGACAGTCAGGTCATTCATTCTTGTAATGTTTTCAGTACAAGTTCATTTAGATCACAGGAGCTGAAAGAATAGACCAAACAAGTTTACAATTTATTGCTTATATAAACTCCATCAACATGCTACAACATAGCATCCAGAGAAACAGCGACATTGATGATATTGTAAAGCTGAATGACTGTTGGTTAAAATAAAAAGATGATTGACTGTTGGGTAAAAAGTTGATTAACTGTACATATAAAGTTTACTAGCTGTCAGTGTAAAGCTTATTAATGTGCTGATACAGTACCAGTATATGAAGTTCAATTGAATTTCTATTTTGTTTATTAATTAGTGAGATAAAGGTTATAATTACTCAGCTGCTCGACTTTTACCCTGGCGTGTAGAGGTTCAGCAGAAATACCAAACTATTCTATCTGTTGTTTTTCTCTTGGTCAGATTCCAGCTTAGTCCAGTCTCTTACAGATTCTTATATGTCATCCCAGAGGACTTTGGGTCGTACTAAGTGTCTGGATCTTTGGTTTTTTGCATCCATGACTGCTATAGAAGCTGATCTTCTTTCATTCTGCAGACATCACTTGACTACTTAAGTAGCGATTGCTCCACTTGGGCTGGGTTTTGAGTTCATGTCATATAGTATGATTCCAGATCTTGTCTGTTCTTATTGCGTGGACCAGGACCAGCTTTCTTAGATGTTTCAAATTATCACAAATAAAACCTATACACACATGCTTCCCACTTGAAGAAACCAGTGCCTTCCAAAACTGACTGAAAACATTGCTGACATTTTTTTAAAAGCCACTAGAAAGAAACACAAAGAAGAGCCATCCATAACTGTAAAACACATAGAGAATCATTACTCAAGCAATACCTGGACTCATGTATATACAGATGGATCAGCATCACATTTAGCAGAGATGGAGGTGGAAGAATCTTTCTGATCCTAAAAACAGTACACAAAGAAATCTATCATTGGCAACTGGAAAATTAGTAATTTCAGAGCAGAGGCAGATGCCTTGAAAACTGCAGCAGAAATTATAATGGCAGATGAAAAGACAGAGAAAAAAATGGTACTCTTTACAAAAACACTGTCAGTAGTTGTGGCACTGGGGAGCCATAAAAATGGTACTCTTTACAGAAACACTGTCAGTAGTTGTGGCACTGGAGAACCAGAAAAATGGTACTCTTTACAGAAACACTGTCAGTAGTTGTGGCACTGGGAAGCCATAAAAATGGTACTCTTTACAGAAACACTGTCAGTAGTTGTGGCACTGGGGAGCCATAAAAATGGTACTCTTTACAGAAACACTGTCAGTAGTTGTGTCACTGGGGAGCCAGAAAAATGGTACTCTTTACAGAAACACTGTCAGTAGTTTTGGCACTGGGGAGCCATAAAAATGGTACTCTTTACAGAAACATTGTCAGTAGTTGTGGCACTGGGGAGCCATAAAAATGGTACTCTTTACAGAAACACTGTCAGTAGTTGTGGCACTGGGGAGCCATAAAAATACGGACCTAGAGGAACTAAGAATGATGCTCTATAATCTATATCACCGGTTCAAGAGTTGGGCCAGCGTGGGCTACTGGTTAAGTGACACAGCTACCAAACAGAAGGTGCTGGGTTCGATCCCCATCACAGAACCGGCTGTTACCCTGAGGAAGCAAACCCTTAGAAAATGCAGGAGGAAGCAGACCCTTGTATAAATGTATGCTGAAGTTGGATGGATTAAGCCGACAGGCACAAAATAAAAACCACCTTGGGGATTAGAGAAATAAGGTGACGCAAAAAAAATAAATAACTGGTTCAAGAGGGTTATCATACAGTGGATTTCATCTCATTAAAGTATTTTTGACAATGAGGAGGTTGACAGACTGTGAAGAGAAGGTGGAAAGCTATTTCAATCTGATATAGGTATAATTTATGAAGAGACCAAGAGGTTTACAAGGTACAAATACAGGAACAAATGGGAAGCAGAACACACAGGTCATCAGCCAAAAGACACATATTACCAGCTCAACAGAGGTGAGCAGGTAGTAATCTTTAGACTTCACACAGGCCACAATAGTGAGATACCATCTGTTAAAGAAACTACAAATATTACACACAGATGAATATGTCTGTGACACTGACAAAATGACTGCTAAGCATCTATCACAAAGGTGCTCAACATGCGAGAAACAGAGGAAGCACGTGCGACCATCACCAATACCTTCTTCTTCTTCGTTTGTTCTCAATCTCCCGCTACCAAGCCCTGAACAGAGCTTTGCAAGTAGCAGGATGTAGTAAAAGAATGGAATGCGTTGTCGCTAGTTTACAGCTTGACTGTGATATTTGCACCTTTTGGTCCAACACATCCATCTTTGGCTGACACCAATACTATTCCTGGACAAGCTCTATGGAGATACCAATAGCCTGAGGCTAACCCCTGCTTTCTCTAGATATATTCAAGTTGACATCCGAAAGAAGAAGAAGAAGTCTCATTTCTGATGCTTGGAGCTGACTTTTCTGGGTTGTCGTCATTGTCTATAATTCTCATCTGTAAGTCAAGACTGGTACATATGTGTAGGGGTCTACAACCATTTTAGTTTTGAAAGCTGATATGCTGTCTGTATATTCTGTTATTATGAATCAACATCACTGCATTATAGATGCTCAGTCTCATTCAATAAATGGCAAAGATACACATATTGATTGTTCCGTAACTTGTTGGTTGTTTACACTTCTGCTGTCCATTCAGTTTTTTATTTCAATATTCTGCAGTGTATCAATTGCTGGTTCATCCATTGTAGTAGCATCAACTAACAGGTGGTTATTGATCTTATTATGTCAGCGCTATCCATATGTAATATCTCAACTACGAATACCTCTAAGGCCAGCATGTGGTACCCAGGATGAAAAGCATAACGCCTCTGTCACCTTTCAAGCATCTCATAAAAAGATGACTAAAGAGGGTTGTGCCTGGGGCTGATAAACCTTATCATGTACAAAATCATTGCAATTATAATCAGTCACTACAAAAGCTTCAATACAGGCATCATGTAAAATGAATCAGCTGCAGTTAGAACCTGTGCTTCACATTGGAATGAAAATGTGAATGAATGTAAATGTTTGGAAACATGCTTCCTTCAAACGAGTCAGCTGCAATGGTCACTTATGTTTCATATTGGAACGAAAAGGTGAATGAATGTGAATGTCAGCGCTTTCATTGCCACAAACACCAGCAGAACCAGGACAATGTAACAATGATTTCAGTCATGGTATAATTGACACCTCACATTATTTGTATGATTTCAGTCATGGTATAATTGACACCTCACATTATTTGTATGATTTCAGTCATGGTATAATTGACCCCTCACATTATTTGTATGATTTCAGTCATGGTATAATTGACACCTCACATTATTTGTATGATTTCAGTCACGGTATGTATAATTGACACCTCACATTATGTTTCTATTTTCATAATTTAAAAAAATTAGGCATTCACATTTTACTTCTTTCTGAATGTACCAGGAGACATTAAGAAGTGACCTTAAAAGCCACCGTACACAGGTTATGTCCCAGATTAAACATCAGGGCTCAGACATAAAGGAAATTGAAGAGCAGATTTTCCATTCTGGTTGTAAGCTGAGAATGATTTTGGAGGAAAATCAGAAGTTTGAGGAGGTTTGTGTGTATACTTTATCAGACAATCTGTCTTTTCCAATACATTAACATATTTTGGTTATGATTATTATAATTTTGTGAATGACAAGGACAAAAATAGCACCACTGCCTCACAGAGAGCATGTCGTAAGTGGCAACTAATTGTGTGACATGGCATAACACCGGCCATGGTTAGGTGGTTTGTTAAGAGCAGCATAGATGGTGCCTAACAAACTGTGGATCTACTTTTCTCTCGTGTTTCAGTCTATTAAGATGGATTTGCACATCGGTTAACCACCCACCGCGACACCTGTTCCAGTGCAGTGAAGTAATAAGCTGCTTGAGCCTAGCCTGCTAAGCAGAAAATCCTCCCCCCGGCTACATCCAGCTCATGCCAGAACTGCGACCTACACAGAGACATCTGTCCCTGTAGAAGTACAGGTCAACTAAGACTAAAACTATTATAATTGTGAGCTAGTAAAATACATGTGTAACACCACAGTGTTCTGCGAGTGCAAGAAACGTTTATTACTCTACAGAACAGGCGATAGTGATGTTAATAATATTTTTCTTGTTTTGAATGCAAATAATTCTTTTGGATCGTTACTAGATAGTTCAGTCAAACAATCAGTTCATGTTTTAGGATGCATAAACTAGTTATCACATGCTTCCATACATCCACATATTTTGTCATGATGTTTCCTTTTTTTTACTTACCCTACAAGATTCATATGAGTTGCTGATAATTGATGCTTCAATTCGGTATCTTCGTCTTTTTCTTTTGTCATCTCACTTTCTGCCAGGTTGTAGACCAGTGTCGTGGTATGTATTTGTCATTCACATCTCTCATAGCCCAAGTGACATTTTTCACCATTTTATGGCAGATCTCGTTTACACTGTCTATCCACCTTTTCTTCGGTCTACATCTCGCTGTTCTTCCTGGTGTTGTCCTGTAGAAGGTTGCATGAACAATGTGGTCTGGTTGCATTTTGACATGTGTTAAAGCAATTCATTCTCTGTTGCTCGATGTAATTTAGGCAAGAAATTGTTCCAACCTTCTCCCGAATCTTCATATTTGTGATTCTGTCTCTTCTAGTGTTGTTAGTGATCTATCGTTGGCACTGCATTTCGCAGGTGGCTAACTTTCATTCCTGAGCCCTATTCAGTTTCCATGTCTTGCACTGGTAGCACAGGGTTGGGATGAAGATACTATTTATCATCTGTTTTTTTACTTGGAGGGAAATCTTGGGGTGTCTTAGTATTGGTGACAGCTGGTAAGTAAGACCTTAAGTGCCCTCTGCACTCTCGTCTCTATCTCTGTATCAAGTCTGCCATCCTCAGTGAAAACAGTTCCTAAATACCCAAATGATGAACATATAACTTTCCAATCTTTCTGCACATAAATTGTCTCATTTCCTACTCCATTTGCTCTTATTTAGCTATGTTATAAAACACTTTTGTTTAAATTTGAGCCATTATTTTCAGTTCTCCCTATGAAGATCTCCTCCAGTTACTTTGTCTTCTTCCACTGATCCTTTCTAGTTGTTTTTGTGGTGTATATATTGTGTATTTGTTTGAATATGTAATTCTCATCTTCTACATGATTTGTTGTATCCTTCTCTACCAACAATTAAGGATTGTCTATATTTGATTTTGCATGAGGCTTGCAACATTATCATGTAAAACAAATTGTTGCAAAGCCCCCACTGCTAGAGTCAATCCACAAAGTGCACTAGCAAGTCATGAGCTAGGATGTCATCATGGTCCAAGAGTCAGTCCACAAAGTGCACTAGCAAGTCATGAGCTAGGATGTCATCATGGTCCAAAAGTGAGTCCACAAAATGCACTAGCAAATCAGGAGTCAACATGTTGTCATGGTCCAAGAGTCAGTCCACAAAGTGCACTAACAAGTCAGAAGCCAACATGTTGTCATGGTTCTATACTTTGTAAGAACAAATATTTAGTTTTGGCTTTATATGCGGCTTAAATAGAAACAACTTCTCTATTTATTTTGTAGCATATTGATAATTGTATGTAATGTCAAACTGTGCAAGGATGCAGCCAGTGGTGGTACATATAATCGGCATGCTTAGATTGTTGTTTTTTTTTTAAAGTTTAGATACTGTGCAGTAAATTGTAATCTATAATTATATTATTACATAAACTGTACAGTACAATACATAGGCCTATGTATACTATCTATTTTCTGATTCTGGTTTGCCTTTCGGCATCAGGTGTATAAGTGACATCTGGACAGCACCTTGGTGAGCTCTTCGTATAAGGTGGAACTGGCTGCCTCGGATATTCCGTCAATCCATCTTTTGCGGGGTCAGCCTCTAGCTGTGTGTAAGTAATAGAGCCATCTGTGGGATACTGCTGTGTTGCTGTCGCGATATGTGATCAAACCACTGAATTTGCTGTTTTCTAATGAAGTCTAGCACTGGCTTAGTGCCCATCTGTTTCCTGATCTCATCGTTTCTAATTCTGTTCCATCTTGTTACATTTAGCAATCGCCTCAGGCATTTCATTTCTGTTATTTCTATTTTTCTCTTATCTGTTTTCTGTCAGTGTCCAAGTTTGACACTGGTAGCATAGTATAGGCATGAAAATTGTGTTGAACAATGCTTTTTTGTGCCAATCTTTACATGCTTGTTCTTCAGTATTGATGACACCTGGCCAATGATTTGGTTTGCTTTGGTGCATCTGTGATCGATTTCTTCTTGCGTTTTTCCATTAGATAATACTATGCTTCCTAAATATTATAAATCCTTCATGTGCTTGATTTGTTGCTGTTCTACATAGATCTTAGGGGTTGTTTCTGTAATTGCTATTGTCATTGTTTCAGTTTTACTCACGTTGATTCTTATGTTGTGTCCTTCTGCAGTTAAGTTAAGGTTGTTTAAGCGTTGTTGCAGCTGTTTTCAGTGTTTGCAATGAGTGCTTGGTCGTCGGCAAAGAGGAGTTTGCTACAGCTGTTATCATTGTTAGATTGGGCTTCTTTGCTGATTTGGTTTATACAGGTGATGAACAAAAGGGGAGGAAGCACACACCCCGGTCTAACTCCGGTTTTGACAAGAAACCATTCAGACTCACCGGCACTTGTTCGTACTGTCCACTGACTATTTTTATACAAACATTCACATATGCCTATCAAGTGCTGACTAACTCCATAGTTCTTCAGTGTTCTCCACAGCTGTTGTCAGTTAACCCTGTCGAACGCTTTTTCTTGATCTATGAATCAAAGATAAAGGGTTTAATAATATTCTATGGCTTTTTCTGCTAGTTGCCGCAAGGCAAAGATGGCATCGGTGCAGCCCCTGGTTTTTCTGAAACCCACTTGCGCTTCGCTTAGTTGGAAATCTATGGTTGGGCGAAGTCTTTTTTCTACTATTTGACAGAAAATCTTTTCTGTGTGGCTCAGCAGTGAAATTCCCCTGTAAGTTGTGCAGCCTCTCTTACTACCTTTCTTCTTTCCTATGGGGACGATTAGGGCATTTCTCCAATCTTCAGGTGCCTCTTGGTTGGTCCATATTATGTTGAATAATCTCTGAAGCCAGGCTATTCCTGCGTCGCCCGCCGCTTTGATCAATTCAGCTGGTATATCGTCTGCTACAGGGGACTTTTTCGTTGGAGAATTTCGCTCCGCTTCTCTTATTTGCTAAATCAATATGTATACACTATCATAAAAACACAACAAATTCCAATCAAACAATTTTTGACTGCATGGTCTCCAGGAGGGCCATTTGTGAGACTGAAACAATAAGTCCACTGCCACAATTAGAGTATGTCTTCAGAGACAACTAACAGTGTCATCTAACCCCTATAGAGTTGTAGACTCTGTAACTCATGATTTCCCCTACCACTCATGCAGTCCAAAAGCCTATCAAATGTCAAGTGGCCTTCAGGGTTTGAAAGTAAGATCTAGAAAAAACTATACTTCATATATAGTAGTGGAATAAAAGAGACAAGAACTCATTTCTCAAAGCTTAGAAGAAGAAGATCAGATGGATTATTGATGGATTATCAAATCAGTGATGCTACCTACATGTGACAAACAAAGAATAACATAATACATATGTGTTTTTCTCCATTAACAATGATCCAGGCCTGCAAAAAAATTGTAGATGATCTGGCTGACTTAGAAATCCAAGCACACGAAAATGAGAAGATGAAGGTGATTGCACAGAATAACCTAGTGAAAGAAAAAAGTAAGTTCACTGACTAAGAAATGTAACTTTGGTCAAGCTAATATAAAAATGACAAAAATTATTGGCATGCAATGAATATAGGCCTAATTGTGAATATAGTTGCTAATTGTTTAAACATTTATAACATTTTGTCAAAATTGTTGTCTCTGTGACTGCATGACCAGCTAGAAGAATTTATAGATGGACATGTAGTATTTGCAGACCAATTTTTAACAGTTTGCCAATTTTTAATTTTCTATTCTTTTATGTGAACATCCCAATTATTTTGTACTTGAAATATTGTTGCTCAAGCTTGCAGGGGAAGATAACAATTGATAGTCTGACTGACAATGTTTTAAATTCATAGCTTGATATCTTTATACAGAAACATTAAGTGTAGAAGTTGTAGGAAAACAGTCCACTGCTCTACTAAATTGTTATATCACATTATTCTCAGTGTCAGTAAGCTATATGTGAGGAAATGAGCAACATTTTGTATGCATCCCGATCCTTTGCTGTGCTGTACCAGTGCGGATCTAGATCTTACATCAAACTATCCCATCACTGCATAGGTGGGCACCTCATGGATGTGTACTTACTATAAGACCATCGAAACGTTCTCAGTGTCTATCTATTTGTCAGGCATGCATACCACATCTCTCTCTTCTCTCCTCACTCATTTTCATTTGACTCTATCCCACAGTCACACTCTTGCACAACTTTCCATGCGCCCTCATGGTGAGGCCCTTCCATTGCACTTTGGTTGGGCTAGCTTCTGAGGGCACACAAACCTAGCATAGGTACATACAGATGCACACATACATCCAAGCACTGGTTTATGCGTCCTGATATTGCCCAAAGGACTAAGGTCTGGGGTGGAATGGGTGCTCCTCCGCCAGTAGAAACTAGTGAGGTAAACGCTTAAGAAACAAAACAACAAAAAAATGCATACCACATGACCAGCCCGGTGGTATTTGTGTGATAATTTTATTTCTTTGATGTCCCAAAATAGAGTTTGATGTCAAATTTTCTTCTACTTCTACTGCGTTTATCCTGAAAAGACGTGACATTGTGCCGTAGTTTACAGCTCGACATATCTAATTTTAGCTAGCTTTTCTGGTACCAGGTTTGTCTCCCCACTGCGATCCTTAATCGTTTAGCCAGACTACACTAGTGCAGCTTGTTTCCAGGGCCGCTGCTTGGAGGTGGAATAGGGTCTTGGTCAGTTTAGGTTCACTGACCCTGATGCAAGCAGCCAGCTATGAGTCTGACTGCTGTCAGCTCATTCATTGTACTGCATCTTCAGCTCCTCAAATTTCCTCATTTTAGATCTGATCCCTTATTGATATATTTAGTAAATGCCTTCACATGGCTCTTTGAGTAACTCAGAGCTTCTCAGCGTCTGCTCTGCCAAATTGCCAAACTTCACAGCCATAAATCATGGATGGAGTGACCCCAGAATTACAGGTGTATGCTCTTGCTGTAGTGTCTCTCATCTGTTAGAGTATTGGCTTTATGCATTTCAACCTATATAAAGCCGCTGTTCTCTGCCTAGAGATTTTTCTATCAATTAAAAAAAAAATAACGTTTGCTTTATTTCTCTATTCCCCAACGCGGTGTGTGTTGTACTATGTTTTTATTTTGTATCTGTCGGTCCAGTGCATTCGGCTTTGGCATGCATTTTATGTAAATAGCTTTGGAAAGATGGTGTTGTCCTATTGAACTCCTCTTGCTATAAGAATATATTCTGGACTATGGTATCAAGTAATTGCAGTATTGCAGCTTTTGTAGATTTCCTCAATCATTTGTGTGTAGTTTTTGGAAATGTCCCGATTTCTGAGATCATTTACCACTTCATTGGTTTTGATACTATTTTATAGTCAATAAATACAAGACATAAGGGTATTTATTCACAGTTCATGTGCCCCCCATCAATTAATTGAACATGTGGAGATACACAAAATTGCTGCCTCCTCTGCAAATTGTTTTAGTTTGTAATAAAAAATAAGGTATTTTTTTTGGTGCATTTCTCATTGTGTGGCCATACTTAACCAGTAAATATTTTTTCAGGTGAATTCATTAATAAATGGAAAGCTGACAATTTGATGCAAGAGGTAAGGAGAATGTTAAAATAATTAACATAATTATATTTTACATTTTTCAATATTTGATTTTGTAACTAGTGTATAGTGATCATCATGGATACCAGTAATCATGTTATTATTGTAGTAAGAGATAAATCCTTTCTTTATTTAATTGCTTGTTTTCATGTTCATACTTCTGGGTATATATATTTCAAAGACCTTAATCCCTTCTTATTCCTTGTCCATGCATGTTAAAGTATCGAGGAGTATAATTGGTTGACGCCTGTTGTTTTTGCCATAGTTGTTATTTGTCTGGATATTAGTGCCTAATGTTGTCAAAGTTATTTTTGGTCATTGCTATTCTCATCTTCCCTTACTAAAACAAAAAAGACATTTTGTAATCTAATTACCAAGATAAAGTATACAAATTAAACAATTCAAAGTTCTTGAAAACTTATCTACAACAAAAGAAGTCTAATGTAGCCATGCATTACAGAAGAGACTTGTAAGAAGAAGCAGCAACTAAAAATGCAGCTGGAAAAGTGGGGGACACAAAATATTGCACTTGTATTGAACTGACATAACCTGGTATAATTACACATTTGAATAAGACACATAACATGGTATATATGTAGACAGACATAGTGTTTGCAACCAAAGTTGTAACATAATGGTTATGTTTACTGTTATATTTGCAATAAAGATACAATGTGTACTTACTGTTTACTTACTTAGTTGCTCCTTTTCTACTCTGGGGTGAAGAGGTTTTGCTAGTCAGAACACCAGTATTCTTTCTATCTGTTGTCTTCTTCTTGGTCTGGTTACAGATTGGTCCACAGTCTCTTATAAACTGTTTTATGTTGTCATCCCAGCTGATAATGGGTCATCATGGGAGTCGAGATCCTTGGCTCTTTGCTTGCTTTAAAAAAAAAATTTTTGTTCATTGCCCATTGCAAGCGATGATGGCCACAACATCAGACGGTTCTGTCTTAATCATGTGATGTGCGTGATTAATTGGATTATAGTGAGGGAGAGAATGCGCTGATCATCAGTCTCACTCTCTTTTCCTGAGTTAATGTGGATCGATGGCAAGACTATTGGTTAAGACGACTGGAGGTTGTTGTTGTTGTTTGCGAATGCCCACAATGAGTAAGTTACTCAGGATGCAGGAACTCTGGTCTTACCTCCTGTGAGACCGGTGGTCGCTTGAAACTTCCGGGATTCAATCGCCCCCCGTTTCTGTTCATCACTGTGAGAGGTGAGTGCCTTAACCTCTTGACTACAGCGACCCCCTGCCAATGACTGCCATGACAGTCAATCTTCTATCATTCAGCAGACATGATACTCCTTAATGTTCTATATTCCAGTCATAATAGTCCATAATTCACTTCACAAACACGATAGTCATAATTCACTTCACAAACATGATAGTCCATAATTCACTTCACAAACACAAAAGTCTATAATTCACTTCACAAACATGATAGTCCATAATTCACTTCACTGCAGTTTGTCATCTTTTAGGTTTGCCCAGTTTTCTTTCTTATGTACTTGTAATCTAGTTTGTAGCATAAACAAGTGGTTGACCTGTTCTGTCTTTGCATGGTGGAGGGGCTGCCACCTTTTGGCCTCTACTCAAGCCACTATATATTTAAGTTCACATCTGTTTATTCAATTTTGACAGATGACCATCGAAATACAAGGTCATTCAGCTAGCCACTATCTAGCTGACAGGAAGACTGGCTCTTCTCACAGACACACACAAAATGTGTACATAATTATTAAAGTTACCAGGCATTATAATTAGATTTATATATACAAACACAAGAGTTTAATTTGCTTGTTTGTCAGGTTTTTGAATCTCGAGATCAAACTGTGGCTGAAGCATTCGGAAGCTTGTTGAGCAAGGCAGAAAAAAGAGAAAATAAAATAGATGGGGTCACTTTGAAGCTACGCAAGGAGCTGCAAGTACTGTCAGACTTCTTAAACAATATTGCCTCAAGACAATCAAGTGGTAAATGTTGTCATTGTTAATATTACCATTGCATTTTTTGTGTGGATCAGTTGACAAAATCTAGCTTTTGTTTGCTGCTGTGTGGATAAGGTGCATTAATTGTGTTACTAGCTTTTAGTACCTTTCCTGGTAACAGCTACTAATTATGACGTATAATGCTATACAAGGAACATTTGAATGGCAGAGCATTTGCTTCTCATAGAAAAGGTACCAGGTTTGATACCTGGTATCAAAATACCCTAGTCGACTCAGCTATGCATGGGTACTTGGCTTTGTGTTAGGGAAGAAAAGGCAACGAGGAAGGAAACTGGCCATCCCACCTCATAAAAAGCTATAAGAAGACAGTAGATAGAATGGTCTGGGCTCTTTCTGGTAAACTTCTACACCCCAGGATAGAAAAGAAGCGACTAAGTAAATGAGCTTCAAAATTAAGTAAAGTAAGTAATGTTTACTGAGGAACAAAAGTAGTTTATTTAAAAAAATAAGCACAGTCATTGTGTATTTAAGTAATGTTGTAACATTTTTCTCAGAGTTATGTTATCTGTATATCTAGGTAAAGTAACATTTTTCTCAGAGTTATATTATCTGTACAAGGGGCTTGTCATACGTCTTTACCCTGACCATGAAGGAGTAGGAGAAGAAAGTTGAAATTTGGCACAGTACTTATTCCTTCTCAATGTAGCCACCACCTGAATTTATACATTTCTGCCATCTCTGCATGACCTTGAAAAGAGCTTCAGAATAAAATAACCTATTTTTCGAACTAAACCAGTTATCACAAGCTAGTATGACATCTTCGTCACTGACAAAATGATTTCCTTTCAGCTGTTTTTTAAGTTTTGGGAAAAGAAAAAGTCTGATAGATTAAATCCGGAGAATATGGTGGGTGTTGAAGAATTTCAATATTCAAATCGTTGGCTGTTTGCAGCACAGGCCTTGCTTTATGAGAGGTCGCGTTATCTTGAAGCAAAGGCAGAATTTGAGTGCTATCCCTCGTTTTCTGGTCACAGTCTTTCTTAGTTTGGTAAGATCTGCATAATATTGCCCATTAACCGTGTTGCTATGAGACAGGTAATCTTTTAATATGACACCTTTGATGTCTCAAAAAAACAGTCAGCATCACTTTTCTTGCAGATTTCTGTGCTCTTGTCTTGACATGTGTTGGTAAGCCCGGGGTTTTCCACAGCATGCTGGAAATTTTGGATTCTGGGTCATAATGGTGAACCCAAGTCTCATCTACTGTCACCATGGTCGGCAACATGTTTTTCGACCGACACATTTTGAGCAACTGGTCACAGCAATCGACCATCGTTTGTTTCTGTTCACATGTCAGCAGACACGGGACCCAGCACGCATACACTTTTCTGATGTTCAGTATGTTGTGTAAAATTCTAAAAACTGTACTTTCATTCAGTTTTGCTGACCTAGATATCTCTGCAATTGTCATTTTCCTATCCTGATTTTCTTCACTCTTGTAGCATGAAAATGCACTCTGCACTCTGAAGTTGGTCTTCCTGATTTTGGAAGATCAGCAACATGGGAACAGCCACACTTAAACTGCCTACATCAGTTTTTTTACAAAAGCATACAAAGGACAGAATTCCTCGAACACTGGTTCCATCTCTGTGTATTTCTGTAGAGGTTTTTCCCTGCAGCATCAAGAATTTTATCAGTTCTGGCCTCTGATTTCTCCATTGTTCTGATAAGCCGTTAGAGTAGCAGATTCAGTCAATAAGGTGTGTTGCGCCATAGCGGGTAAACCCTCGGAGGAGGGAAATTCATACTTCTCAAGTCTAGTACAAATTGAATGAGCTACATTGAATGAGATTTATGACAAGCCCCTTGTATATCTAGGTAATGTAACATTTTTCTCAGAGCTGTTATCTGTATATTTCATTCTTGAACTTACACCCATCTCATTTTTACACAATTGTACGCACATTATCAAGAACAATAGTACTAATGATTGAAAGTTTAACATATTTTACTTGCTTATCCCCTCAGAGAGCAACAAACCAAAAAAACCTGAAGACCACTGACAGTCACTTGGATAGTAGCTTGGATCAAAAGATGAATACCTTCAGCCATTACATCAGGATGATTCCATCAAAAGGATTTTCCAGACACAATAACACAAGATTATGAAATGGAATGTGAAGAAATTGCTTTTTGTATAAACAATTTTGTAAACAATAACACAATAATTATATTTTTCCTAATTTGGCATCAAAATAATTTTCAACAATGTCCAACAATTTCAGAAATGTGTAATCATTTCCGACTTTCTTCTTTCAGAATAGTTTTGTTGTTGTTTTTGTTACTATCTCATAGCTGCTGAATGATCATGCTCTTGGCAGCCCAATGCCACTTTTATATAAATACAGGTCTTCTTCAGTTGTTCTACTGTGCCCTATAGTGAATTGACAATTGTCTGCGGCATTTGCGTGAATCCTTTCCTCCTGACTTCAAGCGCATTACCCTCAATGAGTAGGTGTCTGTTTCACCAGGGTGAGAGCAGTGTCTGCACAATGGCAGGTGATGAGGATCGATGCGGTTTATGGCCATTGACTCTAGTGTGTCCTGTTCAGACATGAGACTTTGTTCTCGTCTGTGTAGTCTTATCTATGTCATTAATTTTTGGCTGTGACATTTAGCTAAATAAAGTGCATGTATCCGAATGGTTTT
The DNA here is from genome assembly GCA_036924085.1 of Ariolimax columbianus. Classification (NCBI taxonomy): domain Eukaryota; kingdom Metazoa; phylum Mollusca; class Gastropoda; order Stylommatophora; family Arionidae; genus Ariolimax; species Ariolimax columbianus. The sequence goes on along the minus strand of JAVGWX010000007.1, from coordinate 79,675,961 downwards.
TTTTTTTTTTTTTTTTGCGTTCGCCTTATTTCTCTAATCCCCAAGGCGGTGTGCATTGCACTGCGTTTTTATTTTGCGCCTGTCGGCCCAGTGCATCTGACTTCAGCATGCATTTTATGTAAGGGTCTGCTTCCTCCTGCATTTTCTAAGGGTTTGCTTCCCCGGGGTAACGGCCGGTGCTGAGATGGGGATCGAACCCAGCACGTTCTGGTTGTGAGCCGTGTCACTTAACCACTAGGCCACGCCGTCCCCCCGAATGGTTTTGATATCTGCCTGCTGACAAGGAGGGCAGCAGATTGAATCCCTGGTAAGGTGTAGCCTATGTTGTTTTTCTGTTGGGGGTGAAATAAACAAACATAGCCAGCCCATGACATGGCGACAGCAGTGGCCTGTAGTCCTGTCTAAAAACCTCTCGACTATCCCAGCAATGACAATATTTTTTTACACTGCATCTTGATATTACCATCACCCACCTGTTCAACAAAATGTCTCTGGTATTATTTCTAAAAATTTGTTTTAACTGTATAACTGATACAGTGTTTATCATTTTGTTGTTTGTAGACTCCTGTTTCTGCCGCTGAATCAACCATTACATTTCCTGGTATTTCGCTGTGTCCAGGGATTCATTGCAGGGTTACATTAATTGAGTGGGTTGTGATTATGCTGTTGATTCTCCTCTCTAATAAAAATATCTCTTTATTTTTTGCATGGAAAGTGGTTCAGTGTTTCCAGTACCGACTTGGAGGAGTTACTAAAAATAACCATGTCTAGTGACATCAAATACTTTGGTCACATCAAGAGACACAGCAGTTTTGAGAGAACGGTGATGGAAGGTGTGGTGCCAGGCAAAAGAGGAAGGGGTAGACCAAGAAGACGATGGCACCAAGATATCCAGGAATGCCTGAGTATGACAGTGGCTGAAGCTGGTGTTTTGGCAAGTGAAAGAGTTTCTTTCAGACAGACTGTGATGGGAGCAACGTTCTACAAAGGACATGCTACATGATGATGAGTGACATCAATTCCCTTAGGTCAAACTGTTGGTGCAAAAAGAGTAGTGGTACAGTGGGTTCCATCCCACTGTAACATCCAAGGCAATGATAAGGCAGACAGACTGGCAAAAGAAGGTGCAAGATTACCACAACAAGATTCTAGTGTGACCTATGAAGAGTCCAAAAGGTTTATTAGGGCCAGATACATGGCCAAATGGGAAACAGAACATACTGGCTACACAAAAAATGCCTACTACCAGCTGAACAGAAAAGAGCAGGTCGTGGTCTTCAGACTCCGCACAGGCCACAACAGACTGAGGTACCATCTATTCAATAAACTGAAGATAGGTGGCACTGATGAATGCACCTGTGGTACAGGGAAAATGACCGCTGAACATCTGCTGCAAAATTGCCCGACATACGAGGACCAGAGAAAGCACATGTGGCCATCACCAGTGGAAACACTAGACAAGCTCTATGGCAGTGTTGACAGCTGCTTTCTTAGAACAAATTCAAGTTGACGTCTAACAGCGTACGAAGAAGAAGAAGAAGAAACTGTTGGTGCAAAATTTCAATGGCTGTTTTGATAGCATTGGCCTCATCTTCATGATTTGAACAATTTTCGCCACACGAATCACAAAACTCATATAAGGATCCATCTGTGTATTTCATATGTTGTTCGGAAGGAAAATACAGGATTTTGTAAACATTATGAACATAACTTGCAAACGAGGTAGATCTGAAAGCCAATCCAACCGTATAGATCTGGACTGCTGATTCTGAATAGTTACAGACTGTCTCCAAGGCACATGTCTTCATAATGGTAGGTGTAGTTTCTTTGGTGGTCACCTTTTTAATAACGGAGAATTTTCCTTAAAAAAGTTTTTAAAATGGGAAGAAGAGGCAGATCTGATAAAGATAAAGGCGAGGACTCGACTTCATCACCCTGTGTCTTCCCATATGACTCGGTCTCTCTCCGCAGAACTGTAAGTCACCTGCCGAGAGTATTGCACAAAGCACGAACTCCGTAGCTCCAGCAATGAACCCAATGGTCTTCTAAAAAAATTGCCATCATGAACTGACTGCTGCAGTTTGAAATGGAACCCCGGCCGTCTGAACACGAGGTACACTTCACCACAGAGACCCCTAATCTGATAATCTATGTGCAATATCTATCTATGTTCTTTGAACGCCAAACACAGTGTACAAAGAAGAAGAACGCCAAATACGGCGTACGGCAGAAACAAGTGTTCTCCAGTTTGAATGATGTGATGCTACTTTTCTAAGTTATTGTATGTTATTTAAACACATAGTCAAGCCCTTTCTGATGATCGTTCTGTGAAGAGTTTCTTTTGACCTTTCTCACATTCTGCTGCCATCTCAAGTCCACATATCTGCCTGTAATGGGAGTCTGTCACTGTTTATTCTAAGTACATGTCCAATGTCTTTTCCTTATGATGGTAGAAACATATTGCTGGTTGGTTCTTCTTCTTCTGTGTTCGTTCTCAATCTCCCGCTACCAATCCCTGAACAGGGCTTTGCAAGTAGCAGAATGTAGTCCGAGGAACGGAATGCGTTGTGTCGCTAGTTTACATATTGACTGCGATATTTGCACCTTTTGGCCCTACAAATTCGTCTTCAGCAGGTGCTGGTTGATGTTTTCTCTTATTAGGTTCTTGGTCTTGAATTCTTCCCAGCCAATGTTCAATGTCAAAACCCCTAAACTACCCCAGCAATGTAAATAAAGTTGTGTGGCAGAAAAAAAAAGTTTATAAGTTTTCTAAAATATTTATTTTCTAATACTTATGCCATTTTCCAGCTTACGCTTCTATGTTAGCACTGATATTATGTTGGAGTTAGAACAGCCGGAACTTTGTGTGTTTGCTCATTGATTTTTATTTCCAAATGATTAAATGCATATGAGGCTGAAGCAATTTGAAAGGAAATTTTTTATTTGATCTCCTTCTGTCATTTTACTTACCAAATAAGTAAAACTTTCAACTTTCTGTCATAGCTCTCCATTCAGCGTTATTTGCATAATAAATTCATGACTTTTGTCTTTGAGGCATTTACTTCAGTCCTTTTGTTCTGATGGGTGGCTTAATAGATCCATCTTTTTCTGCGTTTCCTTTTTCATAACCTTAAAATAAGGCGAGGCTGGGCGGCTCTGTGGATGTATATAATGGGAAAAACCAAATGAAAAAAAGGTAAAAGTTGATTAAAGTTGAGTTTAATCAAAATTTTAAAAATGGGTATGGTCAGATACCGCATCGAGATGAGAACACAAACAAAACCTACGTTACGACCAATAGGCCTTCATCAAGGACAACAAAGCATTCAAGCATCTGACCCAACCGGTCGCTTAGACAGACTGGGTCTACTATCAGATAAGTAGACCATTTTTTCCTTATATGTTGATTTGTTAATTCAGTATTGTTGTTATTTGTTGTCCCTGATGAAGGCCTATTGGTCATAATGTAATTTTGTTTGTGTTCTCATATCAGTGCGGTATCTGACCATACCCATTAAAAAATGTTGATTAAACTCAACCTTAATCAACTTTTACATTTTTTTGTCTCCATTTTTCATAACCCAATCTATAACTGTGCCAAATAACAAAGGTGACATAAAGCAGCCTTGTTTCACTCCTGTTTGAAAGCATTCAACGTTGCCTAACTAGATCAAAATAACTATTTCCTTATGAGTTCTATTTCAGCTATTTGTTTAAACTAGAGGTTTAAAACGCTTATATATTGTGAGTTGTTATCAACAATCTTTGACACCATTAATCTACAATTGCAGCTGGAGCATTAAAAATGTGTACACATTATCCTCAATACTAACATGTTTCTCCAACATCACGGTTTGTGTATTGACCTTGGCCACTGATAATGGAATTCCCCTGCAGGATTCTTCTTCTTCGTTTGGTCTCAATCTCCCGCTATCAAGCCCTGAAAAGGGCTTTGCAAGTAGCAGGATGTAGTCCGGAGAATGGAACGCGTTGTGTTGTGGTTTACAGCTTGACTACGATATTTGCAACTTTCGGTCCGACACATCCGGCTTCAGCAGGCATTTTTTGAGTATCGGGTTCGCATTCCCTCTTCAATCCCTTCTCCTTAGCCAGTTTGCTCTGCTGCAGCCTGTTATCCAGGATCACAGCGTGGAGGTGTAGAAGGGTCTTGGCAGCTCTGGTTCGTTGGCCATGACGCTAGCAGTCAGCTATGGGTCGCTGACCACTGCAGCTCATGCGCTGCTCCGTATATTATATATGTAGAGAGTTCCAATTGCTGACTCCAGTTTCAGTTCAAGTGCTATCTCCAGTTTCAGTTCAAGTGCTGCCTCCAGTTTTAGTTCAAGTGCTATCTCCAGTTTCAGTTCAAGTGCTATCTCCAGTTTCAGTTCAAGTGCTGACTCCAGTTTCAGTTCAAGTGCTATTTCCAGTTTCAGCGCTTTCTCTGCATCAAAGGTCAACTGCAATGAATCTACAACCTGATCTTTTTTTTTTCACTGAGATATGCAATTGCTCTCTTATATTGTGAACTGATATTAATTTAGTGAGATCAATGTCTTCTGATTTTGTAAGCCTTGACCGTACTTCATCTATGGCTTGTAGATATGACAAATCATTTACTGAGACATATCAGAAGTGATTAGCATTAATAGTAGTTTCATACAAATCTCCATTATTCCCTCCTAGTTTTTAATTGTTTTAAAAGCAAAATTGATCATCTCTTAGCTCAGTTGTCATTGTTTAATGTCCTCAATGAGTAAGTTTACTCTTCTGTGCACCCTGAAAAGGATGTGAAGTGGCAGGTTGTTTCCTCACGTCCCGAACGTGCTGATGAAGGTGGACAGGGGTCCTCCAGGCGGTTGTGGTATGATTGGCTTCATCTATGTGGTGCTCACTACTACAGGGATCACATTGATCCCCATCTCGTCAGCCAGGCTGCCTCGAAAACAACCTGTTTCCAGGCAACGCTTCACGGAAGAGAGATTGTGGTCTTGGTCAGTGTATTGTGCCTGACCCTGACTGGACTAGTGTTTCAGTTCCCCCTCTTACCTCAGTAAAACTCTTAATTAACTCTGCCTTTGGTAGGTCAGCTCACATTCAAACAAATGTGAAATACAATATGTTTTATCCTTTTTTTTTTTTATTATTCAAGTTTTCAGTTAACAAACATGTTCATGAATTTTCACTTCCATCATTCCAAAATAAATAAATATCACACTTCTAAATTATTCTAATGAAAGGGTTAAAAAAAAAATAGAGCAGATTTGGTGGTCACAAACTGAATATCTATGTCTCTTAAAAAAAAAAAAGCCCTCATTTTGAATAGAAATGAAACTCCAGTGAGAGCTACTACTTGTTATATGAAACCACTGAACAACAGTATAGATTTTAATGTGACCGTGCAAGCAGTGACTTCTTGTATGCACATACATACTCTGGGTACATGTGGCCAGTGAACTCTGTACTGGCCTTACGTATTATCACTAGTTATTTTGGTGCCTCATCTTGAAATTTCATTACAAGAAAGTACATGAATTTACTAAGTGTATCTAGCATGATTGGCAGAATGGTTAAAGAACTTGAAAACTGGTACAAAAGGACAGGCCAATGACTCTGTTGTAGCAGGCCACAGTTTATCCTGCTGCAAATTGGTACACAGCTCTGCTCTCAGAGAAGGCAAAACAGTGATAAGTGAGCAAGTCGCTCCTCTTTGTTGTAGACATAGCACAGTGAAACATCTAATAGTTGATTACATATGGCAGTATCTGGTGTGGGGCCACTTTTATCTAGTAAAATTAGAATATCATCAAATGAATATCACTCATTCCTGTTACCACACTTTCAGATACTCGCGCACTATTGGCAACAAACTCATGATCTTACTGGAAATAACACAAAATTTAAAGAAGCTGGCCGGCATTCTACTTTTGGTTATGTCTTGAAAATATGAATATAAAACCTTAATATGACACAGGACACCATCTGTTGCAACAATCCGACCAGATATTAATGTAGTCAGATATGGACAACAGAAATCACAATATCAATTATTTGTTCTCTCATAACTACATGACAAATACCATGTGCTGCAAGTATATAAAAGGTACACATATATATTTAATATTTCACAAAATAATTATGGAAGTACAAATTACACAGAATAAACTGAATCTCGCAGGGAACAATAATCACATGCTGAAACATGGTGAAATTATTGCACAAAAACAGCAACATTTAAATGAAGAAAACAGCCAATGAAATGATGACTACAAGGAGACATTTTTTGCAGGTACCCAATGAATGTGTGAAAACTCCAAATAAACAATAACAAATTTGAATAATAAAATTCAAACACAGCATGAACAGTAACTAGCCATTGGATTGTATATAATCAATGTTCGACAACAATGACATAAAACTTAAAAAAAAAACAAACCACAACATATTGCATACAGAGAAAGTTAGAATTAAGTTATAAAGGACTTCAAAATAAAAGCATCAAATTTAAATTGTGAAAGTCAGAAAGTTGTGAAATATTGCTAGGAAATAAAGTTGGAGCATGTTCTGGTTTGTTAATCAAATTCAAGGGTGAGAAAGATAAATGAGGGCCAGAAACACTGTACATGGAATGTGCAAATTCTACAACAAACATAACGAAATAAATGTACTGAACTATTGAAGAGAATGACGCCATTCCAATTTAATGCAATTTTAAAATAGATGCACATTTATGCTGATCATTTGTAGGGGTGTGACCATGATAAAGATCACGTACAGGTGTCTGTATGCTGTGCAAACCATATTACTAATGTTAGTTTTGTAAGCTGCTACTTTAAGACATGAAATCTAGCACCTGCAAACTAGACTGGATATTATCTCATTCATGATGGTATGGACATTTCTGCAGGCATTATAAAAACAAGACAAGCCACTGAGGTAATCATGGGAAGTCAAGTACCATTAATCACAACACCCAGTCCGCTGGGGTGACAGCATACGGCACACTACTAAACAACTGGATCAGACTAGGGAGAAGACAGCAGATACAATAGTCTGGTGTTGCCTCTGGTCAGTTTATAAAAGCACACATGGTCAAAAATGAGCGACTATGTAAGTAAACTACTGACAGACAAAGGAAGAGGAAGGTCATTTGGTCTTGTGGATCAAAATGTAATCAAGCAGGTGTTGTAAAGAAAAGGACAAAAATCCAGATTTCACCCCTATGTGGCATTCTGAGAATATGGCGTTAAACCTATATTTTTCTTGACCAATGACACATTAGTGGTGATGTAGTCAACATCACGCCGGCTGCCTTTACTTTGCTAGATTATTCTAGTACCAATTGGAGGCTGGGTGGAATCAGGAGCTTTTTTTGTGATCAGAAAATCTAAATGCTCTATTACTCAATTCTATTTTATTGACTACTTCTTTCTACTTTTTCACTGCGCGCATGCAAAAAATGGACATAATGCATGCAAGGAAACGCAACCTTTTCCACGTGAGTCGTCACTGCAGGCTCTTCTTCAGGATTGGCTGGCAGAACAGAATGCCCAGCTGTAGTTCTGAGCATGGCGAAACTCTTGGGCATCCATACACTGATGTAGAGAACCCAGATCAAATGAACTGGGCATGTTTTTGCATGCTTTGTGCGATGCAACAGAGCCATATGGGGAGACCGGCAGAGATGAAGTCGAGCTCTCGCCTTTAAATTCTGTCATTTATGTTTGTAGGTAAGCTCTAGAAACAATCTACCCAATATAAGATGCAGGAAAAAGCAGAGCGAATAGATCACTTGCCCCAAGGATCAGAAGAATAAACTTCTTTCAACACAAACATGTACTAACTCAAGACAGACAATGCTGTGTTCAGTTGATGGAACCCAGAGCATGTCCGCCTACAATAAACACAGCATGTTAACAATAATGAGCCAGTAGTTCCAATGTTTAATTAACATACTAGCATCAGAACAGTTGTAGTGTATGTCTCTAACTGATCCCCAATCTTTACATGCTCCTGTCTACCCAGATGTAAAGATGGAACTCACAGCTAGGGAATTCAGAGTGATGAGGTAGGGAAGTGGTCAATCCAGCTAAGAAAAGGCTGATATCTAGTACAATGAAGTCTCCAACACATCTTAGACAGCATGACACAACATTGACCTTCACCCAGGCTTTACTACTTACACTGTATATGTAAAGTCAATTTAAGTTTATTCATTCAAATCAAATCTTTTCCAAACATTTGGAGGATGAACCCCATCACTATAAAAAATTAAAGGCTAAAAACCATTCACTAACTCAAGTGAATACATTTTCTTACACATCAAGAGTAAGATTGAGACATTAAATTAGTGTATGCAGTTTAAAAGATACTTTTTAAGATGGTCTACATATCACCAGTGCTTAAGTTGCTTCACGGGCATGCAAATGTATATTTGTGACAGAGAACAAAAATCATTTGGTCTCGCATCAAACACATTTCTGAAAAATAAACTCAATGTACCAAACAAAGCTACAACACTTCAATTCAGAAAATAAAATGAATGAAAATAGCAATTATCATAATTTTATCTCACATTTGATAAAATACAAAAATATGGGTCACCTCTTTTTTCAATTATCATATCTGCCACAACCCAAAGAAATCAATATCCCCATAAAATATTTTTTAAAAACCAGAAAAAAATATTTCTGCTCAGCACTTCCTTCTAATTCTTAAACCTCCTCACTAGTTTAGTTTAGTCGAAGAATCAATGTAATTTCACACTGTTTAACCCCTGAGTGCTCTGTTCTTCTCCGTGTTTTTGAGAATCTCTGTACAATGCATAAACTCTGTAGCACTGATGAGGATCCTGTAAGAGATTGGGTAGATTTAAAATATAATTTTGAATTTTGCCCGGGCAGCGGCTGTTAAGCCTACTCTTTTTGATTTCCAACTGCCGAGGGATTGTTAACCTGTGCGACACTGCACATGGGCGAATGATCTCTACTACTCAAGAGATCTGGGGAAATACCAGAAATCCAAGTGACCTCTAGCACCAGAGGCTGGCGTCTTACCTCAAGACCACTCAGTCTCCTCACTACATCTGTTGTCTGTGTGTGTGTGTGCTGCCAATCCACAAGACATCAATTTGCGTCTGATCAAACAGATAGTGACTTCTAACACACCCAGTATGTGCTGTCATTAACATTTGCAGATTGTCAGGGTTTGACATCATCGCAGATGTACAATTGTCATTTAACTGTAGAGTCATTTCCAATATGTAGTTAGACGTTCAAGAATATGGAAAAGTTTCAAAGTTAACATATTTAGAGCAAAGAAAGTTGAAAACTTCGACCAGAGAAATGATTTATTATTTGACCAGACCAATGATCATGTATCTAGATTACTTGTGGGTATTCAACGCAAAGCTGATTCAGACTTGGACACAGAAAAAAGGTTTGTGGTAATGAAACTGATAAATTAACATCCAAATGTTCACGATCTGGTGAATACCAAAAATGATGTTTCCTCTATTTCCACCACCCCATTAATGCCATTTAACGCTTAATATAATCTTCATTAGGACTACTTCTTTGCAGGGATGGTTAAATCATGTGCCTTAAGATGTTTAGATCATGATTATAGCTCAATATTATTAAATGTCATTATGAATACAATTATTTGACATACGGAATTGCCTCAAACAGAAAGACACAAATTGGCAAAATTAATCAGGGCTGTAAAAATAAATCAGGTTACAATTTTTAAACCTGATTAATTAAAAATTAATATACACTGCCAACAGGGATCAGAACTTATCTCTCATATTACCTACAATGGCCTTGAACATGGAATAAGCTCTAATGTGTGAATAAATAACTAATGCCATGAAGCTAGGAACATGCACTAATGGTAATACATATTTACCTATCCATAAACACACACATTCTGTTTATTGACATCAAAAACATCTGATAATTTCAAACACAGGGACCCCTAAGCCTCTAAACTTCAAATGGTCTCCCATTTAGTACAAAAATGGTTTTGCCTTATAGATGGCTGACCAATTTACCAAAATATAACATTTTAATTGCATGCAGAATGATATAAATGTATACACTAATATTTCAATACACATGCTGAAAGTTATAGTTTTATACTGCTTTATATATGTGCTCATTTCAGGCAACTCAGACATTTCCTGTTTTTTTATTTCATGATACTGGAAAAAGTTATACAGGTTCTGTTCTAACAATCAGTAAATCATAAACAGCTGTCAGTCAGTCGTCAATCAATTAAGCTCTAAAATTGTTACCATACTAATTATTATGGGAGACAGAGGAAGAAATTGAAAAGAGGCTTCCAAATCCATGCAGATGAATTTTTAAATGTAAATTTATATATGCATATATTTATATATAATCATACAAATAAACAAATGAATAACAAAGAAATTAGCACCCTGTAGGTCTAAAATGAGTAGCCTGCAGTCAATTTAAACAGCACTTCATTTATAACTACCAAGAATGACAATGCAAGGCAATCTTTCACATGAATGCCCACAGGCAAGCTATATATCAAGGAACTGAAAGTGTAAGATAGACTATCTCTCCCTTATATTTGCTCAATCCTCCTTTGCTTGCAAGGCATTGATACAATTTTGAAGTAACTGCACTTGAGCCTGTAGAAAAGAAACACAACGATAATACTGTTGTCTTTAAAGAATAATTAAGTAGGTATTTCTTCTTCTTCTTCTTCTTCTGCGTTCGTTCTTAATCTCCTGCTACCAAACCCTAATAGGGTTAAGTAGCAGAATGTAGTCCAGAGAACAGAATGAGTTGTGTCATAATTTACAGCTTGACTGCGATATTTGCACCTTTCGGTCCAACACATCTGACTTCAGCAAGCATTTTTTGAGTACTGGGTTAGCATTCCCTCTTTGATCCCTTCTCCTTAGCCAGTCTGCCCTGCTGCAGCCTGTTATCCAGGATCACCACGTGGAGGTGTAGATGGGTCTTGGCAGCTCTGGTTCACTGCCCCTGATGCTAGCAGTCAGCTATGGGTCGCTGACCACTGCAGCTCATGCGCTGCTCAGCGTCTTGATCCCAAGTAGGTATTTGAGAACTAGTTCTGCCTTATTATGAACATTTGATATTCAAGTGTTCTGGTGTATTTTTGGTTTCAGAATGCAGCTTGTATAGCTGACATACATCAGGATAGATGTTTTAATTATATTTAACCTCAATCTCACTGAAATACTGGTCTTCAATCAGGCAGGTCGGTGCCTGACAACAAGTAACCAAAAGCTGTCCTTTTATTCTGCAGTTCATCTGGCAGTCCTTAGAAGGTGTCACCCTATGTCTTTCCTGGTTTGTCTTGTCTTTCAAACTTTCATAGTAAGTTTGTGAATGGTTTCCTTCATGTGGCTTACTAGTCTGGGGAAGGCGAGGTTTAGGTATGTTCAGCCTCCAGGCTTTCCCTTATTGACATTTAGTCCACCCAGCAGTATAGAGCCTGCACTCTGCTTTTGGCGGTGTTGGTAACCATTAAGTTGTCATTGCATGAGGTCTTGCTACTGGGAGTTTTCCACCATCAAACCAATTGACCACCCGCTTGTTGACCTTTGTTATCAGTCACTAATTGGTTTCTTAAAATTTCAATGAACTACAAAACAATGGATGTGTCATTTTTAATATTGTGTCTGGAGATCAAAGAGGCGTTGCCTGCCAGTCTCACAACTTAATCTATTCTATTAGCTGCCAAAGTAGTCACATGACCTACATTAATGAGACTGGCGGGTGATGGTACTCAATGTTTGCACATTAATGAGACTGGTGGGTGATGGCACTCAATGACTCAATGTTTGCACATTAATGAGACTGGCGGGTGATGGTACTCAATGTTTGCACATTAATGAGACTGGTGGGTGATGACACTCAATGACTCAATGTTTGCACATTAATGAGACTGGCGGGTGATGGTACTCAATGTTTGCACATAAATGAGACTGGTGGGTGATGGCACTCAATGTTTGCACATTAATGAGACTGGTGGGTGATGGCACTCAATGTTTGCACATTAATGAGACTGGTGGGTGATGGGACTCAATGTTAGAGTCTGAGATATCTGCTGCTTGTTTGTCAACTTCGTGTTCAGAAATAACTTTTAACATCTTTTACTTACTTAGTCGCTCCTCTTCTACCGTGAGGTGTAGAGGTTTGCCAAAGAGAACGCCACACTGCTCTATGCACCGTCTTTTTCCTGGCCTCTTTCCAATCCAGCCCTCTATCACTTAGGGACTGTCGTATGTTGTCTTCCCAACGTACTTTGGGACGTCTTCGGGGTCTGCGTCCTTGACTTTTGATCTCCCATGACCGCTTTGGTATCCGATCTTCTTCCATTCTACAGACATGGCCAAACCACTGTAGTTGGGACTGCTCCACTCGTGTCTGCAGGGGTTGAACTTCAAGATTGCTACGTATTGTCTGGTTACGGATCTTGTCCCTTTTCGTCACCTGAACCGCCTTTCTTAGGTACCTCATTTCTGAAGTTTGTAATTGCCTTTCTTGGGCTGTAGTCATTGCCCATGACTCACATCCATATGTCAGGACAGGCACATAGGTCGAGCGGTATACATCCATCTTTGTTTTTCCTGTTTATTTCTCTTCTACTGAAGAAACCTCTGTTTATTGTATGGAACAGTCTACCTGCTGATGCCCTTCGTGCAGTTAACTCCTCTTTGATTCCTCCCCTGCTGTCTATTACCACTCCTAGATATTTAAAGTTGCTGACCTGCTCTAATGCTCGTGTTCCCAGGGTTATCTGATGTCTCTTTTCATCTCTGGCGATCACCATGGTTTTTGTTTTGGAGTTGCTGATGTGCATTCCTCTCTTCTTCAACTCTTCTTCCCAGACCTGCAAGTTGATCTGGAGATGTGCTTCGGTTTTCGTGATCAGGGCCACATCATCTGCAAATGCTAGTTCCGATATGTAACTTGGTCTCATCTTCCAGTACCCTACTTCATACTTTTTTGTCCGTTCCTTGCAGGCTTTGATGACTTCATCCATGAGGAGTATGAAAAGGTACGGTGATAGAATGTCCCCCTGTCTTACTCCGCTAGTGGTCTTGAACTCTCCGGACTTTTGATTTGATGTCCGCACATAATTTCTGCATGTTTTCTTGAAACTCTGTATGGCAGAGATCAGGGGTCCTGGGATGTTCTTCCTTGTCAGGCACTCCCAGAGTTTGTCCCAAGGAACTTTATCAAATGCTTTCTCCAAATCCAAAAAGCAGAGATGCATCTCTTTATCATATTCAAGAGCCTTTTCACTTAGCTGTCTGAGTGTAAAGATAAGGTCTTGAGTACTTCTGTTTGCCCTAAAGCCACATTGAGTTTCATCCATATTTGGCTCTGCTAGACATCTTAATCGCCGTTCTAGAATCCTAGAGTAGACTTTCTCGGGGAAACTAAGAAGGGAAATACCTCTGCGATTTTCACATTGTCGATTGTCGCCCTTTTTAAATATTGGTATTATTATTGCAACCTCCCAGTCTCTTGGTATCTTCTTGTGGCGCCAAGCTGCCTTGAGAATCTTCATGAATAGCATCTCTCCTGCCGCTCCCATGTATTTAACCATTTCTGGTGTTATACCATCATGTCCTGCTGCTTTACCAATCTTAATTTTCTCCAATGCTGCCTTTAGTTCTTCCATTGTGATATTATCGTTTTCCTCCATGGCTCCCTCTTCTTGAATTGGGACTGTTACTTCCAGAGCTTGGTTTTCCTCCACTCCAAGGAGATCTGAGAAATATTATTTCCATCTGTTCATTACCTTTTCTGGGGCAGTCAACAGCGCACCTTGTTTATCTTTAACAAATTTCAGGGGGCATTCCTTTTCCTTCCTCATGTTCTTTAAGGTCCTGTAGAACAGATTCTGGTTTTCACCAGCATTATTTTCCAGTTTCTCTCCAAATTCTTCCCAGGATTTCTGTTTGGCCTTGAGCACAGTCTTCTTTGCTTCTGTTCTAAAATTTACATATTCTTTATATTTCTTTGTTTGTTCTTCTGTATTCCTAGCCCCTAGGTATTGCTTCCATGCCTTTTTCTTTTCTCGTATTATTCTTTTCACTTCTTCTGTCCACCATGGTGTACTTTTTCTCTTCTACCCTTCTTTGGTTTGACCGCATGCCTCTGCTGCAGCCTCTTTGAGGATGTCTTTAAATTTTACCCAGATCATTTCCATATCTTCTTCAGATTCCTCTATCCTTTCTATTGCTGTTGTTATGAGCCATTAGTATCTCCTCTTAACATCTGGTTCTCGTAGTTTGTAAGCCTTAATTTTATTTTCTCCTTGTGTATTATGTTTCATGCTTGCTGATGGGTGTTGCCTAGCTGGATAGTGTTTTTCAATTTCTCTCTTTATTTTAACTGGGTAGTGGTCGCTTCCTATCTCTGGTCCTCTGAACACTCTAGCATCCTTTACATACTTGAAATCAGTTTTCCTCACTATTGCATAGTCAATTATGGATCTTTCATTTCTTGCCGGCTCACATCTTGTGTATGCATGGATACGCTTGTGTGGAAACCTTGTATTTGTAATAACAAGGTTTTGTTCTCTGCAGAATCTGAGCAGTCGTTTTCCATTGTCATTTAAGACATCTTCTCCATACCTACCGATCACTCCATCCCATCTAGAATAGTTGTTTCCAACTCTTGCGTTGAAGTCTCCAAGGAGAAGTATTTCATTATGGCAATCGTCAATGGTCCTTTGAAGGAGCTCATAAAATGCATCTTTTATGTCAGTGCTCTCATCTTCGTTTGGTACATACACAGTGACGATATCCATTTGACTATCCTCCTCTTGTAGACTTAGAACCATCAGTCGTTCTAAAATGAACTTCCATCCTTTAATGTTTGCTTTGCTGTTACCATTCACTATACAACCGACCCCTGCCCTGACTCGTTCACTCATGGGAACTCCGCTCTAGTATAGCATGTTGCCATCATGGTCCAGAACGCCCTGTCCCTTTTTCTTTGTTTCTGTAAGTGCCAGGACTGTCAATTTTGCTCTCTTCATCTCCTCTATTAGTTCTTGTTCTTTTCAACATCTTTTACCAAAATGAGAAATACGATTCACCTTGAATCTTCTTCATGTGACTTTGTTGACAGTGGCTACAACTTTGCTACAAAAATACAGCATATTCGTAAATTCCAGTAGAGAACTCTCATTATGAGTGTTGCTGATCAATAGTAAATTACTTTTAAGATGAAAGTCCCTGAGAGCAAGATAAAGCGTTTCTGCACATCTGGTGTGTTGATGCCGAACATGTTTCCAGCAGAACATGTTTATGTGGGACAAGTTATGAAAGTCAGGAAACACACTTTTTGCAGACCCACCGACACAGTGCACTAAAGCTGACTGTTACATCACTTATGCCTTAATCCATACATGCAGATGTGGTACCTGCACTTAAACAAACGACGGATAGAAAAGATAATGAATACAAACTGTTTTTTTTTAATCACATGACTAAGGGGACGGCGTGGCCTAGTGGTTAAGTGACATGGCTCACAACCAGAAGGTGCTGGGTTCAATCCCCATCACAGCACCCGCCGTTGCCCCGGGGAAGCAAACCCTTAGAAAATGCAGGAGGAAGCAGACCATTACATAAAATGCATGCTGAAGTCGGATGCACTGGGCCGACAGGCGCAATATAAAAACACAGATCAACGCACACCGCCTTGGGGATTAGAGAAATAAGGCGAACGCAAAAAAAAATAAAAAAAATAATCACATGACTTTATGGCTATGCTTTACAGAGTTATGTTACTCCAAGAGCACTGCCCCATCCCTTCACACCAATAAAGTGTTATGGTCCTATCATAGCTGTATTAACCCATTCAGCCTGGCCGGCGACGGCCGCCGTGGATATACTGATTTAAATGATTTTTCCTTACGTTGTACTTGCGAATAGACATGCTAAATTTAGACGTCACGTAACTATCAGTAATTGTGGCCCCCATTGCAGTTTACAGATTGTTTCTATCACGTGTGGTGTTAGAGCTGTGATTTTTTAAATATGCCTTAGATTTTCTTCAAAACTTGGTGCAGACTGGAACTACTTATGACTCAGACGGTGGTAATGGAGAATTTGTTGATGTAGTTGCAGAGAATGAGAACGAATCGGACGTTGATGAGGAATAAGTTCAGGATTTAGAAGAGGAATAAGTTCAGGATTTAGAAGATGAAAGTAGCAACACACACTGGTCTGACTAGTGATGACGAATTATCGGGAGAAGATGGTGACGTGACCCACCCCACAGCCAGGCCCTAGTGGTGATAGAGAATGGTCAAAGCAACTAATATCATTATTGAAGGATTTAGTGAGGAAACAGGTCCATCAGATGACATAGATCCAGATTACTCTGCTTTTGATTACCTTTCATTGTTTCTATTTCAGACTTTTTTTGAGTACTGGGCAGAGCAAACCAATGCATATGCCTGCATCAGAATATTAAAAAAAAAAACCAGATCCTTCGTGGAAACCTGTTTCTCCTGAGAACATGAAGGGCTTTCTTTATGTTAACTTTATGTTTGGGGTTCATTAGCTACACTCCTACAGAATATTTTGGTCTACTGATGAACTGTTGAATGTGCCTGCAGTGCCAAGTGTAATGTCAAGAATTAGATTTGAAAGTATCAAGAAATATTTGCACCTCGATGATAATTCCAAATCCATTCCATGAGGACAAGATAGACATGATGCAATTTTTAAGATTAGACCTCTATTTGATCGTATTCTAGCCAAGTCCGGAGAACTAATGAGGCCTGAACAGGATATTAGTATTGATGAAGCTATGGTTGCTTTTACAAAAAGACTCCAGTTCAAGCAATATATAAAAAACAAAGCCTATCACTGAGGAATTAAAATTTGCCTCAGATCCTCATACTAGATACCTCTATAACTTTGAGGTGTGTACTTGAAAGTCAGACAAGAAGATGAAAGATGGACTAGTTGCAATGAACCAAGGGAGATTGCAAAGCTCTTCACTTGGACATTTATCAGCAAGAAAATTGACAAGAGTGAAATGGACATTTTATATTGACACATTTTTTTTCTTCACTTGTTTAATTTTTCGCATCCAACATACATGACACTCACAACAAACATGTGCACAGATCAGTACCTCTTCCATTTATCTGTACACTGGAGATTGAATCCCACAAATAAATTTAAAATTGTATTTTAAAAATGCATTTTATTGCATAAGTACGACAAATCAGAGCTATTTCCCTTGCTCTTGGAATTCAGTTGAATTTTTCTGATCAGATGGGATTGGAAATCAGAGGATTAATGTCAGAACAGAAGAGATTCTTTTTGTTTGAATACTTTACAGTAAAAAAAAAAGAACTTGGCATAATGTATTTTCACCATGACAACTGAACCTGGTCAGACTTGGTTTGAATAAATTTATTGCTTGTTCTGACTTACTTTTGCATGCTTTGTTTCCAGTTCAACAAGTTCCACCAAATGTTTCCTAAAGTAAGCTATCCTTCTTGTTTTGAATTCTTGAATTTCTGTGAGAGAAATTTATAAACATATTAGAACCTTCACCAGAAAAACAATGAACAATATAATAATATTATATATATATATGCACACATACACAGAGTGAGAGAGCGAGAGAGAGAGTTAGATGAATAAAAGCAAAGTATAGCTCGCTGGCCCAAATGTACCCATGTTGGTCCAGAACTCTGGGTGATTGACTGTTGTGCAAAGGTATGTGAGAAGATTCTGTACTTAAACCCCATTATTCTTAGAGACAAAGCCACGACAAAAGAAATGTTTTGCAGAATGAATAAACAATGAACAAAAAATTGTTTATGGGACATTAAACATAGATGAAGGGGAAATACTGATATCAAACAATGACTGTTAGATGATGATAATACAATAGATCAGCAAAACACAGACTGCATGAGTTTGGAATCAAACATAAGTTGAGAAGGAAGACACTGACTGCCTTGGCCGCCTCGTCAATTGCCTCTTTCCTGTTAGTTTTAATTTTCGTTCCTCATATATTTCTTCCCTCCTTTAGTTTCCAAACATCCAGTAGTTTCATTTCCTTACATCAAAATACCCAAATCTATGACCTGTGTTCTGAATTGTGTATATGGCTATCTTAATTCCATGTTTGCACATATAAATTTGTTTGGCATAAAACATACAAAAACACACACTATTAGAACTTAGGGTGGGTACATCTAAGATAATGTAACAACAAAAAGTATTTTACATATCTATCTATCTATGTGCTTCACTACAGATAATACTATAGAAAATAACATTTGAAAAAAAGACACAATGCAATACCTTTTTTTGCTACTTCTGAAATCTTTTCAAATTTTTTACAGCATTGTTCTTGAGCTTTCTCTGCCTGCAAAGTAGAAGAATGAATTGCGGATAGAGGGATAACATTGTGAATAAACATATTTCTTTTAAAAAAAAAAAAGAAGAAGAAGAAGAAAAAGCAAAGTCATAAATGAAAATGAATGTGCCTGTGTAGTTCCTGAGACCTAGTACTAGGGAGGGGAGGAATAAAACTAGTATGGCCAAGTAAGGCTGTGCATGGCTGGCAACCTCATCTTGTAAAACAAGGTCTCAGAAACCATCAATATATGAACAAATAAGCGCTATGATGCAGACTTCTTACAAGAAGATCAGCAGTAGTAGTGACCCCATATTCTCGCCAGAGTGAAAAAGACATTACAATGATGATATAAAAAAAAAGAACAATACAAATTTGTTTTCAAAATAACACAATACAATTACCAACATCAAAACCAAATAAAAAGAATATAAAGAAAAACCTAGATCAGCATTGTGTTATATATTTGTTAAATTGTAAAATAAAAAAACAATTTTCAATTAAACTCTTTACAGAACAAAACAAATGCTGCCACACTTGTATGTCAAAGTTGTTCCCAAAATAGAATGAATTAGTATTAAACAAATTGAGCTACAATTATGACTAATAGATCTTAAGAAACATAATTAAAATGAAAGTATCTATGACCTGAAGTATAATAACAACAATATACATTAGTATACACTAGCTGACTGCTAGCGTCTGGGCCAGTGAACCATAGCTGCCAAGACCCTTCTACACCTCCACGTGGTGATCCTGGATAACAGGCCGCAGCAGGGCAGACTGGCTAAGGAGAAGGGATCGAAGAGGGAATGCTAACCCGGTACTCAAAAAATGCATGCTGAAGTCGGATGTGTTGGACCGAAAGGTGCAAATATCGCAGTAAAGCTGTAAACTATGCCACAACACATTCCGTTCTCTGGACTGCATTCTGCTACTTAAGCCCTTTCAGGGTTTGGTAGCGGAAGATTGAGAATGAACGAAGCCAAGCCAAATGTAAATAATGTGGAGGAGAGAACACTACTTAATTTGTATTCTTCTAACCCATGTGTATTTGTATTATTGCAGTATCTGCAAATAGCATTATCAACGTCTCTTTCTTGGGTGTCCCAGCCAGTCTTCTTCTTCGTACGCTGTCATCGTCAACTTGAATTTGTTCGAAGAAAGCAGCTGTCATCCTGAGGCTGTCGACACTGCCATAGAGCTTGTCTAGTGTTGCCACTGGTGATAGCCATATGTGCTTTCTCTGGTCCTCGTATGTCTGGCAATTTTGCAGCAGATGTTCAGCGGTCATTTTCCCTGTACCACAGGTGCATTCATCAGTGCCGCTTATCTTCAGTTTATTGAATAGATGGTACCTCAGTCTGTTGTGGTCTGTGCGGAGTCTGAAGACCACAACCTGCTCTCTTCTGTTCAACTGGTAGTAGGCATCGTTTTTTTGTGTAGCCAGTATGTTCTGTTTCCCATTTGGCCATGTATCTGGCCCTAATAAACCTTTAGGACTCTTCGTAGGTCACACTAGAATCTGGTTGTGGTAATCTTGCACCTTATTTTGCCAGTCTGTCTGCCTCCTCGTTGCCTTGGATGTTACAGTGGGATTGAACCCACTGTACCACTCCTCTTTTCGGTGCGGACTGCTGGCATAGTTGACAGAGTACTGCTCTTAAATCATTAAGTTCAGTATTTTTCTGGCTTTTTAGTGCTGTGACCACGGCCAGGGCATCTGTAAACAGGACTATCTGGCTTTCATTGCTTTCGCCTGTCAGCATGGCTTTGACTGCAGCATTCAGTGCCTCTGCCTCCGCTCTGAAATTGCTTGAGAATTTTCCAGTTGCCACTGACAGTGTTGTTTTTCTACCATTTGTTAGGCTCAGGAATACCTCCATTCTGTGTTGTGTTTGTTACAGAACTGTCAGTGTATGCATGGGTCCAGTCCATGCTTGGGTAGTTTTCCGCTATGTACCTCAAGGTTATGTCTTTTCTTTCTTTTTCCGTCTGGCTGTTCTTGTTTCCAATACCTGGTATATTTTCTACCATCTCCGGAATGATATGCTGCTTCCATGTGGGTTTGCGTTCAGTAGGGATGGGCTTTGGTGTTCATAGGGTCTTCGCTCATCTTTGCTTTGGCTATTTCTGCAAAGTTTCTCCGCTTTAGTTTCCCTTTTCCAAATCTATCTGGTCTCTGATGCATTGGATGGTCTGTCAGTCTTCTGAGTTTCTCTGCTTGCTGCTGGGCTCTGCAGTCTCTTCTGTCGGTCATATATTGCAGATTTGTAATCTTTTCAAGTTCTACAATTGGCGTTGACTTCATGCCTCCTATTATAACTCTCATGGCTTGGTTTTGAAGTTTGCTAATTTTATCAAAGTTCGCCTTTGCTGCTGTTGTCCATGCCGTAATGCCATACTCGAGAACTGGTCTTACTCTTCCAGTGTACAGTTTCTTTAGTATTCTTTTATCTGCTGCCCAGCTTGTGCCAGCAAGTTTCTCCATGATTGCCATTCTTTGTCTGGCTCTCATTCGGTTTCTCTCGATCTGACTTTTCCATGTCATGCGCCGATCAAATGTGACGCCCAAGTATGTTGGGTTGTCGTTTGGCCGCAGATATTTGCCGTTAAGACTTATTTTGGAGTTCTGTGGTTTATTTGAAAGCGAGAATATCGTACATGTTGTTTTTAGCTAGAGTCTGAATAGAACTAGTATTGAAAATAGTATTGAAAATGCCCCAAGTTAAAAACTTTAAGGGGGGGGGGGAGGAGAGGAGGGGGAGGGATTGATGAATAGAACAAGATGCCAGCCAAGCAGGAAAGTGTTGTCACAATTGCATTTAAGCTCAACTTGTACCGCTTGAACGCTGCCGGTATGCGACTTATGATAACCTTGCATAGCGACAGCCATTCTAATCAAATTTAACCCTTTGAACCCGTGATCCTGATGAACCGGTGTGTGTGTACATAACCCGCGCCCCGAGTCACCGGTTTGCCAGTAGAGCACGCATATCTTATAACAATTGTAGTATGGATAGACACAGCAGAATTTGCATACTACTTCTGGAATGTTACTTCAAAATGGTGGAGCCCATGAACTGATCACATTGCAAAAAAATTTTACAATATTTTCATGATGAAAAAACATGCAGAAAAACCAGTAAATGAGCGTTCTAAAAGGCTTACAATGGAACAAGCTGTCGAGATTGTTCTTAATGATTCGGAGGACGATGAATTAGATTTAGATAGAAACTATTCTGAAACTGATATAGAAGTTGAATCAGATGATCATTTGAGTGATAACATGTGTTCATTAGACTCTGATGAAGCTACATCTTACCATGTTCCTGATTTTTCTGGCGATCAGGCTGTTTTACAGGGGCGTGGAAGGGGGCGTCTCCCAGGTAGTGTCTCTAGTAAATTTGATGCAGGTTGGTCTCCAATAAATATATTCAGACCTGTGTCTGCAGTAGAAACAACATTTATGGAGCAGATAGGCCCTAAGAACATTCCAGAATCTATTAATCCAGAAAGTAAAGCCAGTGAATTTCTGGCACAATTTGTGTGAGCAGACAACTCGACGCGCTGAGCAGCAAGAAACCAACTAGCTACTATGCCAACAATTTTTAAAGTGTAGTAGTGCCAGAGATGAAAGCATTCTTTGGACTGCGTCTTCAAATGGAACACAGTGTGAGTAAACCACGTTATGAGGAGTACTGGTCTAGCTCGCCTGCTAACTTTGTGTCTCGTACTCCTGGTTTCCGCACTGTGATCGCTTCCTTGCTCTCTGGACTTTTCTTCATCTTGTTGACGAGGAGGACAAGCTTTGGATAAAGCAGATAAAATTTACAAAGTAAGGCCTATGTTGGATGTGTTGCTACCAAAATTTCTGCACTATTATTCGCCTTCACAGCACGTGAGCTTAGACGAAGGTATGATCCCCTCGAAGAGCAGGCTTGCCTTCAAACAGTATATCAAGTCAAAGCCCATAAAGTGCGGAATAAAGGCTTACATGGCTTGTGAAGCAAGCTCTGGATATATTCTGAATCTGGAAATCTACACTTGAAAAGCAGACAATATTATTCCAGATCTTGGTGTTGTTAGTAGCGTCGTTATTAGAATTTTAACTTCTGGGAATTTGGTCAACAAAAACCATATTGTTGTTATGGACAGATTCTACAACAGTGTAACTATCTTTGACAAGTTGTACACTGATTATGGTACACTTGCTGTAGGTACAGGAATGACAAATAGGAAATTTTATCCAAAAGTACTGGCAGGAAAGAAGAAAATGGACAGGGGTCATTCAGAATTTATTTAACAACATTGTATGGCTTGTCTGGATGGACCAAAGACCTGTAAATTTTATATCCCACTACCACAACCCAACAGAAATTGGAACTGTTAGAAGGAGAAGAAAGGATGGAACAGCTGTAGATGTTCCAACTCCTCAACTTTGTATTGACTATAATGCTTTCATGGGGGGGCACAGATGTCAACGACCAAATTTATCGTCTCAACAAGACACACAACGGCATTATCGCTGGCCTAGGAGGCTAATTGTGAAATTCTTTATGTGGGCATGTAATAATGCCTACATACTTTATGGATCATTATAGTCCCCACAATACAACAGGAAGACGCTACAGGACATTTGGGATGTTCATGAACGTAGTTTGTTTATCCCTCATTGGGGATTATAGAACAGCTACTGCAAAACTTCACAACCGTGTCGAGGCACAACAGAGACTGCAAAATGTTGGTTCCCATCATCCACAAATGTCTCCAAAAGCTACAGGAAATAATGTTTGTGTAGTATGCTCATTTAAATTTAACAAGCATGTCAAGGACTTCCCAAACATGGCCTACAAAGACAGACCATTCAAACAAGTCAAGACAAAATTTTGGTGTAAACATTGTGAAACTTATCTGTGCCTAAAGGATGGGTCTACATGCTGGGAGGACTGGCATAATAAGCAGGAATATTGGAGATGATCAGGTCAGTCTATTTGAGATAAAATAATTGAAACAGATCACTTAGTTTTGTCATTGTAACTAGTTTTGTTCAGGTGTCCATTTTTGGCTTTAGCCCAGGGGAATGGGGTTTTACAGGCCAGGTGACCAGGGTTCAAAGGGTTGAAAACAAACGGCAAAATAGAAATAGTCTGAACAATACTGCTCTTTAAATTGTAGAGAGTTCCAACTTATGTAATGTACGGAAATATACAAACAATGGCGATTTTGAAATTTGTTTTAAGCATTTGGAAATGATTTATGTTTTTCTGTCGATCAGTACTGTCTTTTTACAGTAAATACAGCTAGTGAGAGTACTAATTCTGTAAATTATGCAGATCTGAGATAACACTTACACATTAACCTGTCACAGTGCACTTGAAACTTGGAGATATAAATGATGGATATGTAAACCCTGACGACATATAATGAAACAATGGCATTAGACTGCAAACAACGGATGTGCGAAATGATAGCCAAGTCAACAGATATTTAGAGTCTACTAGTTTCTGAGAACTAATTATGTAACAAGCATGACTTACCACTGCTACGTCCTTATTTTTTGTTCTGGCTTTATCTAAGGCCTTGTTGGCATTTTCATAGTCTACAAGGGCTCTCATTCTTCTGTATAGCAAGTCTTTGGCTGCCATGGAGTCCCTCATGTAGTATCTCAGTGTGTCACTCAGTTTCAAATCCTCATCAGAGGCAACTCTACCTTCCAATTTCTGGATGCATAAAAAATAATTATGTGAAAAATCATAGGCTATTATAATGATCATGCATTATCTTGTACTAATTCCTGTCTTATTCTGTATTTGTAAATGTATTCTGCATTCATTCGCTTTAATGTCTCCATGTCCTAAACAGGCCACCACTACAGCTGGTCTTTTTTGACCTGTATGGCGATTATTCATGTCATAAAAAATATCTGCTTTAATTCTAATGACATAAAAAGACACAGGGCGATAAGAAAACTATTCTAGAGCTGTTTATTTGCACTGATTGACACGTGTGCATCTGAATATAAAATTAGACACTTCCCTCATAGTAGATGTAAACAAGAAACATGGCTGGTTTAGTTTGAAAGAGAATTTTTAAATGATTGGAACTATTCAATAAATTGAAGATAGGTGGCACTGACGAATGCTCGTGTGGTACCGGGAAAATGGCCGCTGAACATTTGCTGTAAAACTGCAAGACATACGAGGATCAGAGAAAGCAGATGTGGCAACACTAGACAAGCTCTATGGCAGTGTCGACAGCATCAGGATGGCCGCTGCTTTTTTATAAAAAATACAGGTTCACGTCTGACAGCGTACGAAGAAATGACTGGGAGATTATCCCATTATTGAGAGTGATGAAGTTAAGTTGTAACAGATGTTTCTTAGGTAGGTCTGTTTAATTTGTTTATTTAGAAGTAATAAATACATTTGTGAGGGAAACTAACCGTTATGACGATCATGTAAGAAACATTATCAGTGTTGTCAACATATCTTGTTATTATTTCAAGATATCATTACATCTCCGTTTTTTCTTCTTCAACTTTTTAACTTATCTCTTATTCTTTGTTATTTCACGAAGAAATTTGTTTTGATTGTTACGACTTGTTTTCCTGATAAAGATCATCAATGTACAAGAAATCTTTTCAAATTTGAGAATATGTAAAGACCACTTACCCTAGCTTTTTCTAGTGCCTCTGCAACTCTGCTAAAAACTCTGAAAAGAGAAAGATTTTTTAAAATGATAAATTTCACAAAGTATTAAGAATATAAATATCTTCCAAGTTCCTTGGTCAGTGACCTGATGGCGTCATTAAGGCAGCACCAAACTCCTTCCACTTCATCCATCTGCAGCCATCCTTCGTATAGTGCCCCAACTCTAATTCATGATTTTAATTTCAGTCTCTACAGTCCTTTGTCAGTGTCTCTTTCACCTTCCTTCTTGGTCTATACCAAGGCAGTTTTGGCGATGGTTTTTTGTAAGACTTGGCCTTTCCAATTCCAGCATAGACCGATCGTGATGGTGCTCTTGTCCTTCTTAGTTTCTCTGGGCAAGCAGCTCATGGTTGGTGATGTTATTTGGCCAGAAAATTCTATGAATCTTTCTTAGACAGGTTGTGTGAAAAGATGACAATTTTGATGTGTCTATTTGTGTTACTCTCCAGCACTTTGCACCAAACAGAAGCACAGAAAGTACATAAATCTTGTATGTATGTTCTTAGTTTGGTATTTGTGTTGTACTGTGATGATCTCCACACATTTAAGCTAGAGAAGGCTTCTCTGGCTTACTTCATTCTGCTTTTGATATTTCTGTCTATTCCCCTGCCAGGTGTAACTGTGCTTCCAGGGTATGTAAATGTTTTCATCTTTGCTAATTCTTCATTTTCTATTTTAATTTGCATGGGATTTAAATGTATATGTACAATGCAAGATAAAGGTAGTATAAAAATATTTGGGAAAAACACTAATGTAGATGACAATAATTCTTCTTCGTTCTCAATCTCCCACTACCAAACCCTGAAAGGGCTTAAGTAGCAGAATGTAGTCCAGAGAACGGAATGCATTGTGTCGTAGTTTACAGCTTGACGGCGATATTTGCACCTTTCGGTCCAACATCCGACCTCAGCGAGCATTTTTTGAGTACCCGGTTAGCATTCCCTCTTTGATCCCTTCTCCTTAGCCAGTCTGCCCTGCTGCAGCCTGTTATCCAGGATCACCCCGTGGAGGTGTAGAAGGGTCTTGGCAGCTATGGTTCGCTGGCCCTGATGCTAGCAGTCAGCTATGGGTCGCTGACCACTGCAGCTCATGCGCTGCTCAGCATCTTGATCCCGACAATCATTCTGAAAATTACGTTTTAAAAAAAAAAAAGAAAAAAAAAAAAAGTGCATAATCATAAGTGAATATCTTAGAATTCTGAATTTAAAAAATACCCAACAGTTTTTAAGTTAAGGAGAAATCCTGTGCACTTATGACTTTACAATTACGTAGAGAATTAAAGAAAAGTATGTGGCTCACCTATCAAGTTCTGTATTTTCAATTGTGGCCAACTGTACCAGGCCTGTTGAGATCTGAATGTAAGAATCTGCAACATCTGTCAAATTGGAAGAGAAAGCAGAAAGAGTTACATTTAACACCAGACTTCACTAACAAACCTTCTCATTTGTGTGTCACTGGGGCTCAAAAGGGGAGTTAAGAATGGTAACACTATCTGATCATGTTGTAAGAGATAACTTAAGAGGGTTAGCATGGGGCTAGCTACCCTGTAGAGCAAACAATTTTTTGTGAAGAGCTGATCTACAGGGAGATAAAAGACTTTGGGTGATTGAATAACCTTTCCCAGAGACACCTGAACAATTAAAATGTGCTATTCTAAATTATGGAACTAATATGTATGTACATACAGTTTCTTCTTTTATGCCATTATGAAGCATTTGGTCTACTGCTGCAGCTGGTACCCTTACAAGAATTCTGCTGCTGTTTTTGCATTCCATAGCTGCTGAGCAACCCTCCTCTTGGCAGTCCAATACCCTTCTTATATAATACAGGTCTTCTTCGGTTGTTTCACTGTGCCGTACAGTGAATTAGCAATTGTCGGCTGCACTTATAAGAATCTTTTCTTCATGTTTGTCTACGCTTTGCACATGAATACGCGTCTGTTTCATCAGGATGAGAGCAGTGTCTACACATAAGCAGGTGTTGAGGGCTGATGTGGTTTAACTCTTTGAACCCGTGATCCCGATGAACCGGTGTGTGTGTGCATAACCCGCGCCCCAAGTCACCGGTTTGTCGGTAGAGCACACGTATCTTATAACAACGGGCATAGTATGGATAGACACGGGAGAATTTGCATACTACTTCCGGAATGTTACTTCAAAATGGTAGCGCCCATGAAATGATCACAGCGCGAGAAATTTTTACAACATTTTCACGATGAAAAGGCATTCAGAAAAACCAGTAAATGAGCGTTCTAAAAGGCTTACAATGGAACAAGCTGTCGAGATTGTTCTTAATGATTCGGAGGACGATGAATTAGATTTAGATAGCAACTATTCTGAAACTGATTTAGAAGTTGAATCAGATGATCATTTGAGTGATAACATGTGTTCATTAGACTCTGATGAAGCTACATCTTACCCTGTTCCTGAATTTTTCTGGCGATCAGGCTGTTTTACAGAGGCATGGAAGGGGGCGTCTCTAGTAAATTTGATGCAGGTTGGTCTCCAATAAATATATTCAGACCTGTGTCTGCAATAGACACAACATTTATGGAGCAGATAGGCCCTAAGAACATTCCAGAATCTATTAATCCAGAAAGTAAAGCCAGTGAATTTTTGGAACTTTTCCTGGATAATGATTTCTGGCACAATTTGTGTGAGCAGACAACTCGCCGCGCTGAGCAGGTGAGAAGCAAGAAATCAACTAGCTACTATGCCAAAAATTTTTAAAGTGTAATAGTGCCAGAGATGAAAGCATTCTTTGGACTGCGTCTTTAAATGGAACACAGTGTGAGTAAACCACGTTACGAAGAGTACTGGTCTAGCTCGTCTGCTAACTTCGTGTCTCATACTCCTGGTTTCCGCACTGTGATGAACCGTGATCACTTCCTTGTTCTCTGGACTTTTCTTCATCTTGTTGACGAGGAGGACAAGCTTTGGATAAAGCAGATAAAATTTACAAAGTAAGGCCTATGTTGGATGTGTTGCTACCAAAATTTCTGCACTATTATTCGCCTTCACAGCACGTGAGCTTAGACGAAGGTATGATCCCCTCGAAGAGCAGGCTTGCCTTCAAACAGTATATCAAGTCAAAGCCCATAAAGTGCGGAATAAAGGCTTACATGGCTTGTGAAGCAAGCTCTGGATATATTCTGAATCTGGAAATCTACACTTGAAAAGCAGACAATATTATTCCAGATCTTGGTGTTGTTAGTAGCGTCGTTATTAGAATTTTAACTTCTGGGAATTTGGTCAACAAAAACCATATTGTTGTTATGGACAGATTCTACAACAGTGTAATTATCTTTGACAAGTTGTACACTGATTATGGTACACTTGCTGTAGGTACAGCAATGACAAATAGGAAATTTTATCCAAAAGTACTGGCAGGAAAGAAGAAAATGGACAGGTGTCATTCAGAATTTATTTAACAATATTGTATGGCTTGTCTGGATGGACCAAAGACCTGTAAACTTTATATCCCACTACCACAACCCAACAGAAATTGGAACTGTTAGAAGGAGAAGAAAGGATGGAACAGCTGTAGATGTTCCAACTCCTCAACTTTGTATTGACTATAATACTTTCATGGGGGGCACAGATGTCAACGATCAAATTTGTCGTCTCAACAAGACACGACGGCATTATCGCTGGCCTAGGAGGCTAATTGTGAAATTCTTTATGTGGACATGTAATAATGCCTACATACTTATGGATCATTATAGTCCCCACAATACAACAGGAAGACGCTACAGGACATTTGGGATGTTCATGAATGAAGTTTGTTTATCCCTCATTAGGGATTATAGAACAGCTACTGCAAAACTTCACAACCGTGTCGAGGCACAACAGAGACTGCAAAATGTTGGTTCCCATCATCCACAAATGTCTCCAAAAGCTACAGGAAATAATGTTTGTGTAGTATGCTCATTTAAATTTAACAAGCATGTCAAGGACTTCCCAAACATGGCCTACAAAGACAGACCATTCAAACAAGTCAAGACAAAATTTTGGTGTAAACATTGTGAAACTTATCTGTGCCTAAAGGATGGGTCTAGATGCTGGGGGGACTGGCATAATAAGCAGGAATATTGGAGATGATCAGGTCAGTCTATTTGAGATAAAATAATTGAAACAGATCACTTAGTTTTGTCATTGTAACTAGTTTTGTTCAGGTGTCCATTTTTGGCTTTTTTTCTTCAGGAGCCCAAGGGGAGTGTGGTTTTACAGGCCAGGTGACCAGAGTTCAAAGGGTTAAGCGACTATTCACTCTAGTTCTGAACTGAAAGCTGAGACTGTTCGCACCTGTATAGTCTGCTTATGTCATCATTTGTTTTCCATCATTTGTTTTCGGCTATGACATTTCACTAATAACATTGACACCTACTGTCTCCGTCACACCTCTGTTCTCTGGTATTATTCCTAAGGATTCGTTTAACTGTGCAGTTACTGCAAGGTCTATGCTTTTGGTGTTTGGAGGCTCCTGTTTTTGCCAGTCCATCAGCTATCTCATTTTCTAGTATCTCACTACAGGAAGCCTGTACCAAAACATTTATATGCTCTTTTGCAGGGGTAGTTTCTTGGTTGCTAACCCCACGAACAACCATTGTTAGTCAAATTTGACTACATGCTTGGAAGGTCGTAGTGTTCTTGTTCTATCTTACCAAGTTATCACTAGAACCATATCCACAATACAGCATTAACTCTTTAAGCAAAAATAGGTTTATTCAGAAATAAATGATAACCACTTACTTTTGTGCACTTTGGTCATTTTGTCAGCCTTTGCAGTAGCATCTTTGATTTTATTATGATATTCAACAAGGAACACTCTCTCAGATTCAAAGAATTCATCTACATCCTGTGAGGTAACAACAGAAAAGATAAATCTTAGAGATATTCAAAACACAAAATCTCACACCAGAATGACTTGACATCGTTCGTTCTCAATCTCCTGCTACCAAGTCATGAAAAGGGATTAAGTAACAGAATGTAGTCCAGACAATACCAGAATGACTGACAACAACAAAATTACAACAGTACATGCAAATGTTTTTGTTGGATAGGTTTTTCTTGCTTCCTTTTTGCAAGGCAAGCCTCTTTCTGTCCACAAACTGAGTCTGTTTGGTACTATCCGGATGTGCTTTTCATCATGATAACGTGGTGGCAGGCCGGTATAATTACTGGGTGCATATTCTGACACATCAAAGAATGTTCAATTTAGACAAAGCAATATACATGAGTTCAGAACAGAAATAGAATAGAAGGAAATATAGCAGTGAATGAGCTGACAGCAGCCAGCGACTCATAACCAGCTGCTTTCCATCTGGGACAGTGACTCTGAACTGACCAAGACCCTATTCTGTCTCCAAGAGTTGGTTCTGGGAACATACTGCAACCATGCAGCCTGGCTAAGAGATTAAGGATTGAAAATGGAAAGCAAACCTGATCCCTGAAATGCTGTGCTGAAATCAGATGTGTCAAGTCAAATGGCACAGATATTGCTGTAAAATACTTTCCAGGACTAACACAGGAGGAAGGAAGAAATGAGCTAAAAACAAAGGTTAACTTTCAATTAATCGTAGAATAAAACATTATTAAACAGCATGTCTCCCAGACACAGAACAGCAGTGGAAAAACATACAAATGGCAATAAAGGCTGCAGCAGAGGGAACAATAGGAAGAAAGAAAATAGACCACAGTAAACCTTGGATGACAAATGAAATACTGGATCGGATGGAAGAAAAAATGAATATGGAAGGACCATGTACAGGAAAATAAAGAATGAAAGAGACTGACATTGTATAATAGAACGAGAAATCGGTGGAGGAAATACTGCAAAGAAATTGAAGATGTCAGATTTGGTACATGAAAAAAATAAAACAAACAAGCAGAAAGAATAAGGTGATACAACAAAAAACAATTCAGGACAAAAATGGAAACTCCCAGACAGACACACGAAGAAAATATGTTGATAGATGAGCATGATGATAAATACTACACCATCCAAATTGATCAAATTTTGAATAAATCTGATTTATAAGAAAAGAATTTGATAGTAACAAGAGAAGAATTTGATGCTGCACTAAACTTAATCCCACATAATGGATAGATGACCTGTCGAAGACAGATGTGTCGGACCAAAATGTGAAAATATTGCAGTCAAGCTGCAAACTAATGACACAACACATTCTGTTCTCTGGACTACATCCTGCTACTTGCAAAGCCATATTCAGACATTGATAGCAGGAGATTGAAAACAAACGAAGAAGAAGAACAAATGCAGAATATTTCATATTAGGACAAAATTATTACAGAAGATGCCTATTGTAAAGTTGAAATCGGAACTAAATCATTGAAGCAAAAAAGACATCCCATTAGAAATAAAAACTTCTAACACCAATATGGGTCAAAGGCACAATAAACAAGATGACAGCAGGCAGTAACTTATAGCTGACTGCTTGTGTCGGGATCAGCAAACAACAAGAGCTGTCCAAGACTTTATTCCGCCTACAGGTGTTGGTCTTGGAAACATGCTGCACACATCCAATCAAGCTGAGAGAATAGGGATCGAACAGGGAAGTCAAACCCAGCCCAAAAATGCACTGTTCTAAAACAGAATGTGTTGGGTAGAAAGGCACAGATTTCACATCCTCACTGTAAACTATGACACAACGTATCAAGATGTCCTTTTCAGGACAAGTGAAGAAGTAACATCAATATTGAGCTGCTTAAAAGAATAATAACCAAACATTTCTAATCCAAAGAACCTACTAGCTCTGAAACATGGACACGAACAAGCCAAGGATGAAAAGACCATAGAAGCTTTAGACTTTTAAGATGTGGTGCTATTGCAGGATGTAAAGAGTGAGTTAGACAGAAAAAAGGTAAAATGAGCAACTGTTTAACAATATAGGGGCACATAGAGAACTAATGAAAGGTATACAAAAAAGTAGAGTCTTGGCCCCCAATAGGAGACATTACTTTTGAAAATAATAGAAGGCAAAATTCAGAGGAAAAGATGAAGGTGTCCAAGAAACAAATACATCACACATATGTGCAAGAACATTGGTGTGTAGATTTATGATGAGGTGAAGAGATCTGCCGAGAACAGTGGCGTGACACGACCAGACAACTTCAACACCAGTCTGTGGACTGACTAACATGATCATGAATGGTGATTTAAATTATTTAAATAGTAAGTGTCTGTTAGAAAACAGTATTTAAAGAATAATAAGTGAGGCAAGTATGTAACCAGATGGAAGGCTTACAAACCCTTTCAATCAGGCTGAATTTAATAAATGTGTCTCTTATAGTTCAAGGAAAAAGCGCAACTTTGAAAATCAAAGTTTCTTTTCCAATATAAAATGCATTAATATTAAAGAAATTGAGTTAACATTTTGATCTAAAGACACAATCAAATTATCTATGAAATGAAATATCCATAATAAAAATACATATTGATCATCATCAATGAATAATCAGTCTTAAGATTGGTTAAATGGTTTTCTGAGTATGTCTCTCTATTTGACTCTATCCTCTGAGTCTTACTTCATTTCAGCATAGGTTCATACTTTAATGTCTCTGCATGCCTGAGATGTAAAGGTGAATCTGGGTTGCACCCTTCCTCTTTTCCCCAGGATATTGCCCTCTAATATGTTCTGTAAAAGGTTTACATGTTGCACGTTGCGTCTCAGTCAACTCAATCTTCATTTAAAAAATCATTTTCAATATCTGTTTTTGTGTGCCTCAGTGAGGACATTGTCATTGGATCTTCATTCTGCCCAACTCAATTGTCCCATTCTACAGTAGCACCACATTTTAAACACTTTCAAGCTTGTTTCACCTTTCTTTGCTAGAGTCAAAGAGTAGTGGTTATTCTTTTCCTTAATTTTATTTATTGTGATATTCTTCAAGGTTAGAAATTAGTTTTCTCTTAAGGCCTTTTTTGTCATTGCAATCATCTTAATTTCCATCTCATTATAAATATCTTCTGTGATAGTTTGCCCTAAATATATAAACTGCACCATAGTCTTTGTCTTCAATGTGTTTATTTTCATGTCAAACTCTTTGGCTGTGCTGTTAATTTTCCAATCTTGATACTGATCCTCCCACTATGGCTTGATCATCAGTAAATTTGATGGCATTAACTTTCATATCATTGACTTCGACTACGCTATTACAACTCCAAACAACATTTGCCGTCATCATCTCATAATATGTTATAGAGACCCAGTGAAAGTAAGCAGCCATGTTGCACCCCCTACCTTATTTAAACTGGATCTGTTAGTCCTTTGATTGAAACAATTGCCTCTTGATTTTCATACAAGTTCTGGATTAATCTAATGATTGGTCTATCTTCATCTTTTTCTTCGTTCATCCTGAACAGGATGTTGTGACACAGTTTACAGCTAGGCTGCAATATCTGTGCCTTTTCGTCTGGCACATTTGGTTTAATGGCGGCATTTTGGGGACCAGGTTTGCCTTCTCCTGGCGATTCCTATTCTCTTACCCAGACTGCATGGTTGGTCTATCAATATCAATTTATTGCAACATTTGAAAAAGGTTGTTCCAGGATAAAAGGTATTCATGTAGTCATAAAAGTAGATAAATAGTGGTCGTTCTTGATCAATCATTCTTTCTGTGAGAAGCCGCAATCATTCAATGGCATCCCATGTACCTCTGGCCATGCGAAATTAAAAATGCCTATCTTCCAGCACCTACTCTATCTTGCAAAGAAATTATTATTAAAGTTGTGTGTTCCTTTGGCCCCATTCCATTGTTGTAAATATCATTAACATGCTTTAAAAGTAAATGTGTAAAGTCTCTTCCCTGGGGTAACGGCTGGTGCTGTGATGGGGATCGAACCCAGCACCTACGGTTTGTGAGCCGTGCCACTTAACCACGCCGTCCCCTGACCCCATGTCCCACTGCAGTATAAATAGAATGATATGACACACATACAAACACAAATAAGTTATTTATACCGTAATATTTTCATTACCTTCTGACCTGAAATAAGAACTTCATCTGCTGACTTTGTTATGCTTTTAAAGAATCCACCTAGTTTCTCTTTTTTGTTCTTGCCACGGACGCTCAACTATGAAAAAGGTATAAAATGATTTTTTTCTTAATTGAAAAAAAAAAGAAGAAAAAAAAAGTCAAGTCACCACAACTATAATTTGATATAGACTGCAACAAACTACAGTAAATACTTATAAATAAGGGTTTATAGTCGCACATTAACATACATTGTTATAAAGTTAATTGTTACAACAGAACTGATGAATGCTAAGTTAAGAATCACATTCACTGCACTTCGGACAGACCCACTAGTGTGTCAGTCTGTCAGTGGGGCCAAAGACACAGTAAACTAGACGACAGCAATCAGTAACTTATAGTTGACTGTCTAAGACCATGCGCCTCCAAGTGGCAGTGCGAGAAACATACTGCAATAGTGCGGTCTGACTAAGAAGTAAGGCAAATACAGTCCCAGAAATGTGTTGTACTGAAACTGTATGTGCAAGGCTGAAATGGCACATATATTGCAGCCTCACTGTAAACTACGACACAACTTAACCAAATGTCTTTTTCAGATTGAATGACAAAGATGCCTCTATCACTAAATGGGCTACAAGGCTAATTACAACTGAGAAATAAAATAAATAATGAGAGAGAGGCTATTATAAAATTGTAGATACCAAAACAAAATTAAGATTAAAGGTGAAAAAACTGAAGAAAAAAACATAAGTTCTAAGCAACAAATTCAATTAATAAGACAAATGATCAATTAATCAATCCCACTAGAGCATACTTGAACAAATACATGTCAGTCTTCGTATTATGGACCATCTGAAAAAGCTCAAATTACGTCTTCAGTCTCTTTAATATTTGTCACACACTCTGTGATGAATGAGGACTGCCTCCCTTTCTCTTGCCTAATGGTAATATCTAGTTTCTTCTTCTTCTTCGTACGCAGTCAAACAGTAACCATTATTTTTTCCTGAGGCTGTCGACACTGTCATAGAGCTTGTCTAGTGTTGCCACTAGTGATGGCCACATCTGCTCTCTCTGATCCTCGTATGTCGGGCAGTTTTGCAGCAAATGCTCAGCGGTCATTTTCCCGGTACCACACGGGCATTCGTCGGTGCCACCTATCTTCAATTTGTTGAATAGGTGGTACCTCAGTC
Organism: Ariolimax columbianus; assembly: GCA_036924085.1. Classification (NCBI taxonomy): domain Eukaryota; kingdom Metazoa; phylum Mollusca; class Gastropoda; order Stylommatophora; family Arionidae; genus Ariolimax; species Ariolimax columbianus. The sequence goes on along the minus strand of JAVGWX010000007.1, from coordinate 79,640,649 downwards.
TATTGTGGCCAGTGCGAAGTCTGAAGACCACGACCTGCTCTCTTCTGTTCAACTGGTAATAGGCATCGTTTTTGGTGTAGCCAGTATGTTCGGTTTCCCATTTGGTCATGTATCTAGCTCTAATAAGCCGTTTTGACTCTTCGTATGCCATACTAGTATCTGGTTGTGGTAGTTTTGCACCTTGGATGTTGCAGTGGGATGGAACCCATTGTACCACTACCCTTTTTGGTGCGGACTGCTGACATAGTTGACAGAGTACTGCTCTTTAATCATTAATATCTAGTTTCATTATGTATGACCTAGCCAATGCTAACTCTTCATGTTCTGTTCCCCCAATATCTGTGCAGTTCTCACCCACAGATCCAGTGATCTTATACTATTTGAATCCCTATATTCTGCATAGATCCCAATTAACCCTTTACACCCTAAGCATTAACAGGAAATACATATTCATAAGAGCAGGGAGATACTTCTTTGCCTTATTCATATACTATTTGTTTACATATGAGATGTAAATGCTTTCACAGATTCATATACTATTTGTTTACATATGAGATGTAAATGCTTTCCCAGATTCATATACTATTTGTTTACATATGAGATGTAAATGCTTTCCCAGATTCATATACTATTTGTTTACATATGAGATGTAAATGCTTTCCCAGATTCATATACTATTTGTTTACATATGAGATGTAAATGCTTTCCCAGATTCATATACTATTTGTTTGCATATGAGATGTAAATGCTTTCCCAGATTCATATACTATTTGTTTGCATATGAGATGTAAATGCTTTCCCAGATTCATATACTATTTGTTTACATATGAGATGTAAATGCTTTCCCAGATTCATATACTATTTGTTTACATATGAGATGTAAATGCTTTCCCAGATTCATATACTATTTGTTTACATATGAGATGTAAATGCTTTCCCAGATTCATATACTATTTGTTTACATATGAGATGTAAATGCTTTCCCAGATTCATATACTATGTGTTTACATATGAGATGTAAATGCTTTCCCAGATTCATATACTATTTGTTTACATATGAGATGTAAATGCTTTCCCAGATTCATATACTATTTGTTTACATATGAGATGTAAATGCTTTCCCAGATTCATATACTATTTGTTTACATATGAGATGTAAATGCTTTCCCAGATTCATATACTATTTGTTTACATATGAGATGTAAATGCTTTCCCAGCACAATTGCATTGAACATAGTAGTAGTGTTTTCGGTTCCCAAACAACATACACTGGGCAGGTTAGGGTATAAAGGGTTAATGAAAATCCATACCTTCATTGTTATCTTTAACGTGGTCATCTACATTTCAGTCATACAACAGAACTGACTTTACATAGGTATTTTTTTTAATATGTTCGTGTTGGATTTAATTTAGTTTGATTTCCATAAGTTCTTCCCCAACACAATGAGAACCCCCCCCCCCCCCCCCCCCAATATTCTGACATCTGCATCCATGTTCCCTATTTTGTCAATATTGCTAGCAAAATATATGAAAGGGCTCACATACAGTAGGAGGGTGTCACTTAACAGAATCTGATTATTGGTAGTTGCATCGATTCGCAAAATCTATGTTTTGGTTTTGTGAATTTGTAGACCCAAAGTCTCGGACCACACGTCAAGCAGCATACTTATTTTATTTTTGCATTTTACTGTTGTCATGAAATAGAAGAGCCAAGTTGTCTGCAGTCAAGATCAAGTCCATAAAATACTGCTACTGTTGGTTGATGTTGTTGACTTAATCCAGTCAATGGTCAAATGATGTAAGTAATTAACCTTTAGCACGCCCTTGTCCTGTCTCTTCTAACCAGCTCGGCCTACAAAAACGGTGTGCGTAAACAAATTTTTTTTTGGTGAACGGAGTCACTCCTGACAGCCATTTTTTACTGCTGACTACGCCCTCCATATATACACGATATTTTGCCGGTTAAAGTATCGTGTGTTCGATTACAAATGGCTTTTGAACAGTTTTAATTTTGTATACGCCGTTTGGAGCAAGCGGACTTTTGCGAAAGGGGAAGTAGGTTGTTGAGAAAGATTTTTATCGCGTAGATCTGTTTATTTTGTTTGTTTAAATGAAAGAACTACGTTTGAATTGAAACTAACAGTTGTGGCGATATTGTAAACACAGTATCGATACGTTGTTGTGGTTTCCATGGTTTTCTATCGAAGCGACTAGGCCTAGTGGTCGAGTCCAAATTTTTCCCGAGATTTTCATAAACTTTCAACTTCATCTTTTTAAATCTCAAAAACTAACAAACATACAACAAAAACAATAACACCCACATGTTCGTTATGCTATTGTGTATCTACACGCCAGAAAATCATATTTATTGACAAACAAACATAAAAGTTACAAATTTTGAAAGACGACTACCACAGCGACTAATTAAGAAAATTAATTAGGTCAAATTTTTTTCATAAATTATGTAGCGTGCTAAAGGTTAATGCAACTTTCCCAATTAGACACACTTAATAAAGTTTTGGTAAAGTTCACACAATATCAAAATCAACTAGCAAACAAGTGACAGATACAAAAATTGCAATGCACACTTACCTCCCCTGAATATTCAAGGAAGACTTCAAAGTTGACATCATGTCTTAGCAATGCATGGGAGGCAAGTCTCTGAAGAAAGACCTCGTGCATGGCCACGGTCTTCTTGAAGGTTGCAAGGTATTCCCTATGTATGAGATTGGTCACATTGAATATGCTAGCTGCTATTTTTATTAAATTACTTTTTGTCCTTGAAATGTGAATGGAAATGTATGATATCAGTACAATATTTTGTAACAATGTGATATCTGGAACCAAACAGGAAACAAGAAACAGAGATAATGTAGCCAGACAAATGAAGGAGGGTTGGGTATAGTGCTGACACTGCATATTGTTGAAGCTATAAGTCCCAAAAAAGAGATAACAGGACTATAATTTAAGATATTCAAGAGGGAATGAGCTGACAGACTCATAGTTGGCTGCTTGTGTCAGAGTCAGTGAACCATAGCATACGAATACCCTATTGCACCTCAAAGTAGAGAACCTGGAAACAGGGTGCACTCGTGCAGTCTGGCTAAAAGAATAGTTATCGAAGAAGGAAAACAAACCTGAAACTGGATCTTTCAAGATTGGCACTACAGATCTTTGTACCTGCGACACAGCACCCATGACATCAGAACACATTTTTCAGTCCTGCCAATTGTATGCCGATAAAAGAAGCAGCATTTGGCAACAGCCAGTGTTCTTCCGTGAGAAGCTGTACGGAAGTACACTGAGTCTCAAGTCAGCTGCTGCCTTCGTTTGAGTCATTAAAGTAGAGGACTGAAGATGAAAGAGGAAGAAGAAGAAACTGGATGTGCCGGGGACTTGCAGCAAACTACAACACAAAGTCACAATGTCCTTTTTAGGATGAATGCCAGCAAAACAAAAATATATAAGAGATGTAACCAAGTCAAGTCACTATAATATTTCCAAACTACATTAGACATACAACAATGCTATTTATAGAAAGCCTCAGAACTACATTGCACCTTAACATATTCCAATTATGTTGTTAGGCTGTCATGGTGTAGTTCAATCTTCCTTTGTGTGTCACCTGTGTGGCTGTTGATATTTTCAATCCATGTCTCTGTGGTGTTTTCTTCACATACATATTCCCAGGTCACAAATTCAAGTAAGTTACAACTGTATACAAGAAACAGTATCTCCAGCTACCTGTGGATTTCATTTAAGTAATATCAAATAATAAAGATGAACTCTTTGAAGCACACATCTAGAGGTGTCCTTGTCAACAAGTACTTTGATCTAGGTCATGATCAATGTATCCCATGTTGGTCGTGGGGGATCTGATATTTAAGGTAAATATAAATACTACTGCAGCCTTCTAGCAAGCATATCTTAAAATGTGCTCAAACTCTGGTTGTGTTTGGGTTAGCAATCTAATAAAACAAAATAAATTGCTAAAGAAACTATCACACTAAGGCCACATGAACAGGTTTGCTGCAATGTAGGCAATATTCTTCTTACGAACATTTTTTGCAAATGACATGCAAAGTTCATAACTGCAGCAAAACCAAATGCTGGGAATTTCAGGTAGCAGTTGAGGAAAAAATAGTAGCTGCCTCTATAAGAGATGAAGATAGTTCATCCAAGTGACAGCAAGACTTAACTAATTGGCAAATTTAATTTAAATTTACTACAACTTCAAGCGTCCAAATCAACATCCACCAATGAGATGGCCTGAGTGCTGCTCTTTGTCCATGATGGTACTCCAAGGCAATAGACTGAAATGATTTTAAACATTTGGCAACCTCACATCAGACATGTGATATGCCCGATTGAACACCAGGATTACAGACTAACTTCCCATGGCATGTTGTTAAAAACAATCAATTTCATTTTTTCTTATTTCCTTTTCAATTAAGTTTGTCTGCATATCGTTTGGCAATTACTTTCTGTTTAGGGAGAAAGACTAATATCTGGTCATGCATAACATACTGATCAAACATGTTAGTCAAAAAGATCCCATCATGCCATGCGGCGCATGGGAAATATAGTTGGGCTCATATTATTTTGTAACCCACGGCACATAGTGGATGTGGTCAGCATCACGTTGGCCGCCTTTAGTTCCCAGATTTTTATGGTACCCAATTTCTGTGGCTGGGTCGACCACAGGAGCCGGTTTGCGACCAGAAGAAAATCCTGCACCAACTGGGGATTGAACTGGGACGCCAGTGCACTAACTATTGTGCTACCCATGTTAGTCAGGATCAGGCAAAATATACTTGCCAAGACCCTGACCTCGACTGCCTTGAACCTGTCCCTGGAAACGAGTTGTTTTCACAGCAGCCTGACTAATGAGGTGAGGGATTGACGGGATCCCTGTAGTAGTGAGCAACATGCAGATGAAGCCCAAAACATAGCACAATCGCCTGGAGGACCCTGGTCCACCATCGGCATGCTCGGGATGTGTGGAAAGCTAATGCAACCCGCCACTTAACGTCCTTTTTTAGGGCGCACAAAAGAGTCAACCTACTCATTGTGGGCATTCGAAAAAAACCATCTTTTTTTTTTTTTTGAGTTCGGCTTATTTCTATATTCCCCAAGGCGTGTGCGTTGCACTATGTTTTTATTTTGCGCCTGTTGGGCTAGTGCATCCGACACAGTTTGATTTGTGTATATAATCTAAGATTTTCAGAAGAAAAAGTCAGATTGCAAGAAATTGATAAAACAATACTCACGCTTCCAGCTCTTGTTTCATTTTGGTGAATTCTTCCTTTGTCATTGTTCCTTCTCCTTCTCCAAGTCTTTGTAACTTTTCCCGAGAGGCATCAAAGTCTGGTTTTGGCGGTGCTGGTGGAATCTGTTTTAAATTAAGCCAATGAAATTGGTAAATGTACATATGAATATAGCTGCTGCTGCTTCTTCACCTTTAGTTCTGCTGTCTCGTCTTACAGTTAGATTATCTGCATGCCCCCATCCAAAAGAGTCGTGGACCAGTGGGTTCCAGCTCACTGTAACATTCAAGGCAACGAGGAGGCAGACAGACTGGCAAAACAAGGTGAAAAGTTACCACAACCAGATTCTAGTGTGACCTATGAAGAGTCCAAAAGGTTTATTAGGGCCAGATACATGGCCAAATGGGAAGCAGAGCATACTGGCTACACACAAAATGATGCTTATTACCAGTTGAACAGAAGAGAGCAGGTGGTGGTCTTCAGACTCCGCACAGGGCATAACAGACTGAGGTGCAATCAATTCAATAAACTGAAGATAGGTGCTACTGACGAATGCACCTGTGGTATAGGGAAAATGACCCCTGAACATCTGCTCCCCTGAAAATTGCCCGACCAGAGAAAGCACATGTGGCTATCACAAGCTCTATGGCAGTGTTGACAGCCTCATGATGACTACTTTCTTCAAACAAATTCACGTCGACGTCTGACAGCGTACGAAGAAGATTAGCTGCTTCATCTGTGGTTTTGAGTGGGCAGAAATCAACTCATTTAATATAGATGATCTCTGTGGGCTTTTAAGACAGGCTGTCAAACTAGTTGTTTTTATGGTTTTGGAAGACCATTTTGAGTGATATGTAACCTTTAAATAAAACTATTTTTTCTAGCCTGATTTTCTTCAAAGCACGTTGCAGCTGTTCTTAAAGCCTCTTCTTCAGTCTTGTTTGACAGAATTTATTTTTAGCAAAACAAACATGACTGGCAAGATTTGCTTCTGACTTTTGACAGTAAATATTGCTGGCTGAAAGTATTTAGGAATACGAAAATACACATGGCTAGTGAAAACTTTTAATAAAACACAGTAACAAAATTAATTTTGAGACCTGCAGTAACAAATCATCATTTGTCCTATTTATTACTAATTTAGATGGCCACGATAATAAACCACTTACAATAATGCCAGCATATTCCTCATTTTCAACATAGCAATCATGAAGCCAAACAAACTCCTCATGTTGTCGCACCACAGACATTTCTGAGTTCTTGAAGTGTGAGAGGGTTGTCTGTAGTGATATTAAATTAGGTGCTGTTAATAACTTTCATTAGTTAAGAGTCACACACAACAACAAAAAACAATGGAACAAATAGAATAAAATAACATTTTGGAAAAAAATTCAAAATATATAAAAGACAACTAAATTTCAAAACAAAAAATATATCATACAAGATATTACAGTCAATCTCATTACCACATGATTAAGCAGCTACTTCACATGCTAACTTCTACCACCAGGTTATGATAAAATAGAGTTTGTTGAGTCATTTCCTGCTTAGTAGAAGGAAGTAACATGCGTCACTGTCGCACAAAGAGTTTTAAGCATAAGTGAGCTGTTCTGAAGCGAATTTAACATGAAGAGAAAATAGAATTTAGATCAAATTCGCCTTCTAATTTAAATTGTTATGACATTCAAGGTATTGGCAGCAAATATTGAAGAGCGAATAACAAGTCTAAAAGTGAAGTGATCTGCTTAGGATGTTCAAACTCTCAGTACTCTCATCAGTGAAGTGATTAAATTCAACAAATATTAATAATTGTTTTAGAACATCAATTGAACTAATCCAGTTTTGCACACACAAAAAAATTTGTGTCTGCGTTCCTGTTTCAAAAATGTATTTTGGGACAAGTCTACATAAGAAACAATACAGATTTTAATTTTACCTTTGTATGTACAGTAAACTTAACCTTTTCCCGCTCACTGAGTGCATCTGATATGTCCACCAGTAGTGAGGTATCAGTAAGATCAACTGTATCTGATCGTACCTAGAAAATTAATATTTGATCAATATTGTATTATTATGCACAGAGAGTATCAAGTCATCATCTTCAGACTTAGAAATGGGCATAACAGACTCAACGGTAATCTTTACAACAAAATAAGGATCGGGATAGATAACAAGTGTCCATGTGGGGGGCATACCATGACCATGGAAGACATCCTACAAAGCTGCATGCTCACGCAGGAAGAGGGAGAAGGATAGACCTTGCGAGACAGATATAAGACAAAAGCTGTATAGAGATAAAACAGCCTTACTAACAATGGTGTCCTTTGTAAGAGAAACTGGGACCTTGATCTGATGAATGATGAAGAAGAATGTCTATAATACTTATGCTGCAATGATAACTAAGTTTAGAGTGTACTATATATTAGAGTGTACTATATATTAGAGTGTGCTATATATACCGATGCACAAAAGTGACTTGGGGTGTGATCACATTCTTAAAGATATTTGTATTACTAGTAATAACTATATTAATATTAAATCTATGTCACTGTGTTTTTTTCCTTTATAATACATTTTTTATTCATATTCAAAACTATTCTATCTAAATTATGCCTTCAGTAATAAACTTATCTAAATAAATTATAATTACCATAATCTCAATTTAAATGAAATGATAATTATTTTACATTCTTCTCTGCAACTACTGTAGGGCTTCAATATGATAGTTTTGTTGTTTGTACCTGATTCACCGAAGATATCACATTTGCAAATTATAGTTAGAAATTAGAATTAATCAAAAGTCATCTTGTCATATTTAAATACATTTCTCAACTGGTTTATTTTCAAGAATATGTCAACATTTGTGAACTGCTACTACTTCTACGTTTTCAATCTCCCGCTGTCAAGCCCTGAACATAGCTTTGCAAGTGGCTGGATGTAGTCCAGAGAACGGAATGCATTGTCTCATTGTCTCGCTAGTTTACAGCTTGACTGCAATATTTGCATCTTTCGGTCCGACACATCCGTCTTCAGCAGCAGCTGCTACTAGTTTTATGGTGACTAAAAACAAAAATCGTGTTAAAAAATACAATGTTTTATCATTGAATAAATGTATTGACAGTATATATATATTTTTTTTTTGCGTTCGCCTTATTTATCTATTCCCCAAGGCTTGTGTGCGTTACACTGTGGTTTTTATTTTGCGCCTGTCGGCCCAGTGCATCCGACTTCAGCATGGATTTTATGTAAGGGTCTGCTTCCTCCGGCATTTTCTAAGTGTTTGCTTCCCCGGGGTAACGGCCGGTGCTGTGATGGGGATCGAACCCAGCACCTTCTGGTTGTGAGCCGTGCCACCCACTAGGCCATGCCGTCCCCTTGACAGCATATAACATGTGTATTAAATTACAAAAAGAATTTTGAAGGCAATACGCAATGGAACATTTTCATCTGCAATTATACGGAAAGTGAAAAAGATCAACACAATAGGAAAACTAAATTACTTTTCAGTTTTCTTCTATGAAGGACAACATAGAGCAGAAATGAACAAAAGAGGTATCAATCCTCTTAAAAATGTGTGTTTGTTGAACTGAAAGTATAGAATCTTCTTCCTTATTTTGCCATCAGACATTTATGTCAATGGATACAACAAAGTCATGTCTATGGCTGTCTTTATCAGATGGGTTGTGTTGCACTCTGCTCTACATCTGAGTAGGCAGTGCATCAGTCTTCAGCATGCATTGGTGGTTAGGGATGATTTGCTAGCGTTTGGCTTTTCTCATCCTACATGTAAGGCAGCAGTTTGTTGTCGGAACTGTCTTTTCAAGGAAATACTAGGAATGCTGTCTTACTGGACTATTAAAGCCTTTCCTACTCGATAGACATGAAATCAAAAATGATATTGACATAATAACCAATATTGAAATGAGGGGACAAACCGCTGTCGGTGAACAAATGGCATAACAAAGACCGGATATGTGTAGCATGTAGACCTATAATATAAATTCAGTGATACAATCTTATTAAAGCATCACAGAACAGTGCAGACATTTAGTTTGCTTTAAAGATGGATACAAAGCAGGGAAGAAACCTGTCAAGAGGTCCAAAAGTCAAAGTCTGTATACAACCAGTTACATTTGCATTACCCTGCTCTAAAAGCTATGCACACCCAAAATGTGTTCTTAAATGCATTAACTTGATTAACTGTCTCTGCCTCCACTTACTTCCTGAGGCAATGTATTCCAAGCATTCACCACTCTCTGGCTAAAAAAATATTTCATAATATTTTGGTCTTTAAATTTACATTCCTGAGTCACCAATTCTAATTCTAAGGTCATTTAAATAAACTATTTTTATTAGATTTAGACCTACTCCTTATCCTATACTTATACTTTATAGCCACTTCCTTTTATTCTTTAAATAAAACGCTCAGTTAGTCTATTTCTTTTTAAAACATCTGTAGTATATATAATAATTATAGAATAGTCACATTTATATGAATAATAAAATACTTGACCAGGTGCAAAGAGTAAGTGGTGCAGCATTCAACAGGTCATCTTAAATTTAGTAGAATGTTATTTTATATTCAATAGTACTGAGGCAGTTGTTACCGTTGTACGCCTATACTACGGACGATTATTATGAATTTCTAATGCAATGTAAGAAACTTATGTGCTGCTAAATGACAGTTCAACAAAAATATGTTCAGGCAGTGGTATCATCAGATGAAAATAAATAAAGTAGCAGTGTAATAAGCGAAGGGGGTGAAAAGAAGAGGACATGATTTGTCTTGATAAGTTGATTATAAAACCGATTGACGATTCATTGAATTATCCGAAATCAACATGTTATTTACTAATTAATACTTACTTTATTTTCCTGATCCTCTGCCAAGAGGTCAGGGCTGTCGTCGATTCCATCCTGAAATTTCAAAAAGGGAACATTGGTTAATACATATTTTCCTTGAAAGAATAACAACTATATAGACGATCTATGAAGAAAACCAAGTGTCCACCCACCATCATGGCTGCGGATTTTTTCTTATCACGTGATCAAGGGGACATAACGGACGATAAAAACAATACACTGCCGCTTGTTCCAGTAACTGGGCACATTACGAAGTTATCGCACAGTTGAGTCCCTTACTACATTATCACAACACATTTCAGTATTAATAACACACTTTTCTGCGTCTATTTTGTGCTTTGTCGTCGTCATCATGATATCTAGCAATTAATTAAATCTGTAGCACATTTTCGTTGCCGGCTCAATACATGAACTACTCTTGTAGACAACCATAACCTAATTTACAAGGAGTGGGTGGGGAGGAAGACTAACATCTGGTTAGGCAAAATATACTGATCAGACATGTTAGCCAGGGTCAGACAAAATATACTGATCAGACATGTTAGCCAGGGTCAGACAAAATATACTGATCAGACATGTTAGCCAGGGTCAGACAAAATATACTGATCAGACATGTTAGCCAGGGTCAGACAAAATATACTGGCCAAGACCCTCACCTCAGCTTGCTAGTAGTCCTCCGTGGAAACGGGCTGTGTAAATGGCATCCTGGCTAAAGAGGTGAGGGATGGACGTGATCCCAATAGTAGTGAGCAACACGCAGATGAAGCCAATCATAGCACAACCACATGGAGGACTCCGGGCCACCTTCATCAGCACTTTCGGGATGTGAGGAATGCAACTGCAACCCACCACTTAAAGTCCTTTTCAGGGCACACAAAATAGTAAGCTACTCACTGTGGGCATTCGCAAACAACAACAATAGTGCAGTCTGTTTTCAGAGCCGCCACTTGGACGCGGAATAGGGTCTTGGTCAACTCTAGTTTCCTGCCCTTGATGCAAGCAGCCGACTATGAGTCACTGGATGCTGCCAGCTAATTCCCTGTCTTCGGCACCATTTCGTAGCAGGTTGTCCACAATCCAAATCTGATAGACATCTCTCATTTGTAGGTCCTCGTTTGCTTGTCGGCAGGTGACAGCGACAACCCTCTGGCAGCCAAATGACTAGCAGACAACCCCCTGACAGCCAGTGTCATGACAGAACCCTCCTTCCTTGACAGCCAACTCCCTGGCAAACACCTCCCCTGACAGCCATTCCTGTGGCAACCAGCTATCCTGGCAGCCAACCCATGGAAGGCACCCCCTCCCCTCCCTCCGACAGCCAACCCCACTGAGACCGGTTTTGACGAGCCAAACATATCAGGGGTGTGCAATTGAATTGTATTAACTCTGTGGATCTTGGCATGACTAATAATAATCTGAAGTTGGCCATCTGAAGTGAAAATAGCGACAGTATTAGACTCGTGATGCAAAATGTGATCTCATGTGATTGTAAACTCCAATCCTATCACGACAGTCTCTGTCGTACTTGAGGTACACATGTGATGAATCGGATGTGGGGTCGTAGTGCCTTATGTTATTTTGGGCTGGCTTTCTCGGCGATAATATTTCGCTTAGATATTTGAGCACATTGTTAGCGCGTTAAACAGAACTGTTCTGTACAATCATCTCTGGGAAGGTGACATCAATGCTAAAGAATATCAGATACATTTTAAAGAAGTCCCAGTAGCGTGTCTTCTGTCCCCCAGATGGGCGTCTGCCTTATCTGAGTCCATCGAGCATGAGGTAATTTGGGGAAGCTCTCATATGTGAACAATATGTTATTTCTATCTCGTCTGGATTTTTTGTGGACTAGTGGTTAAGTGACACGGTTCACAACCCGAAGGTGCTGGGTTCGCTCACTAATCACAGCACCGACCGTTACCCCGGGGAAGCAAACCCTTAGAAAATGCAGGAGAAAGCAGACCCTTACATAAAATGAATGCCGAAGTCAGATGCACTGGGCTGACAGGCGCAAAATAAAAATAAGGTGCAACGCACATCGCCTTGGGGAATACAGAAATAAGATGAACGCAAAAAAAAATTATTATAATTTTAAATCTGCCCTTTTTTTGCAGAAGCGTATGGATGCTCAACTTTTCCTTTTAAAAATTTTTTTGGGTGTTTGCCTTATTTCTATATTCCACCAGGCGATGTGCGTGTTTTGCACCTGCCATCATTCATTTTATGTAATGGTCTGCTTCCTCCTGCATTTTCTAAGGGTTTGCTTCCCCGGGGTAACGGCCGGTGCTGTGATGGGGATCGAACACAGCACCTTCGAGTTGTGAGCCGTGTCACTTAACCAATAATCCACACCGTCCCAACTCAACTTGTTTGACTTGTTAAAAATTTCAGAGTTAGGTACTCTGTCCTGCTACCTAATCCTGAACAGTACACAACCAATGTTTCACATTCATGCATAACAATGGTTAACACTACAAGGCGATACACTTTTACACTGAGAGCGACACTCGTGCCTTGTTGGTTCCATACGTTCGCTTGTAACTTTCCAAACGTAGAGCTTGACTTTGCAATCCTTTTGTTGACCTCGGTGTCGGTATTCGCTTCTCTGGTGAGGGTAATGCCTAAGTAGGTGAAGCTATCAACAGCCTGGAGACACTGGTTTTGTATAGTGATGTTTGGTTCGCTTAACCGTTTCCCAGAAGCAGACAGCAAGAGCGCTTCAGTGTTTCTAGTATTGACTGTGAGACCAAAATTAGTACACTCCGTCGAAAACTTCCTTTCTGTGGACTGTATATCTTCTTCTGAACAAGTATTAAAGACCTAGTCCTAGTGTCGACAGTGAGACACAAATTAGTACCTGCCGCCAGAAACGTCTTCATTGTGAACTGCATGTCTTGTTCTGGGCAGATGTTGAAGACATAACCGTCAACTAACAGGAAATCAATGATACATCTCTTCTATCTAATCTTCAAAATTCACTGATGTGAGCATATATATTTGTATTATGACTATGTCTACTGGATGAGGCGCCATTCTCAAAGACATTAATATGTGATTGTGTATGGTCACCTCTCTCAGCGCAGCTGTTGACTTTTTATTTAGTATGCAGGCTATTCCTCCTTGCCGTTTTACACATCCCAAGTGTATTATATTATATTCTTCACTTTGATATGCCCCCTCATCTCTCCAACGTGTCTCACTCAATCCAAATATATTTATGTGCAGTCTTATATCCATCTTGATGTTCTCCAAATTTCCCGTCTTCATCATTGTACGAACGTCCCACTTACCTATATTGAAGCAATGATTTTGCTTGCTTCCTCTCTTGCCGGGCATGACACATGGATCATCTAAGGGCCCGTCTTTGCCGATAGGGTGATTTATATGTGACATCATGAAGCTTTCTGTGGAATTTAATGTGGTGGTTTCCTCTTGCCTTTCACATCCACCTGGGTGGTTTGTGACCGCCGCCTTTTGTCAGCCATTTCTGGCCGACAGGACAAGCGAGTGCCCTCCTCTGCTCATCCACAGTTGTCCACTTATACCCGTGGTTACTAGGTCTACAAGGTTGCATTAGCCGCACCTTACGAGTTGCCCTATTTCTACCACCAAGGAGGAGCATATAAGAGTTTCTCTCCAACCAGTTGAAACTCTCCAGTTCTTTTCGTACACTGCAACAAGCAGATTCTTGCAGCCATATTCTGGGGCTGCTTCTAAAGCCTTTGACTGTCCATAGTCTAAATTCAAGGCATCATTTGATAATTGACATGTATACATCTTGTGGCCGCTAAGTAAGAAACCGCGACATCATTTTGGAGAAATCGTGACATCATGGTACTCCCTAGCTACCGCCGTTCACGAAGAAATGGTTTTTTAAAAAAATTGGAGGAATTAAAAGTGGATAAATGTCAAGGTCAAGATGTTATCCATCCAAAATTGCTATTTGAAATTAGAGACCAACTAGCAAAACCATTGGCTAAATTATGTTCTCAATCACCTGCAAAATGGATTGCTCCAAGAGATTGGAAAGATGCAGGAATGATCCGCATATTCAAAACGAGAAAGAAATCAGATCCAGCAAATGATATACAGGTGAGTTTAACAAGCATAATCTATAAATTGGTAGAATCAATAATCAAAGAAAACTTTGTAATGCATCTAGACAGGTTTAATATAATCAGAAATAATCAGCATGGGCTTACTAGAGGGAGATCATGCTTAACAAATCTGTTAGAATTCATGGATGAGGTTACTAAAATGATAGATAAAGGGCAGCCAGTTGATGTTATTTATCTAGATTTTGCAAAGGCTTTTGATAGAGAACTTCATCGAAAATTATTTCAAAAGTTTAAATCACATGGAATAGCTGGGAAGTTGCCGAATGGATTGAAAGTTGGTTAACGGAAAGAAGGCAGAGGGTAGGCATAAATAAGGAGTTCTCTGAGTGGTGTGAAGTGAAAAGTTGAGTGCCACAGAGCTCGGTTTTGGGACCAATATTGATCTTGATATATATATATATATATATATATATATATATATATATATATATATATATATATATATATATATATACACACACACACGCACGAACGCACACACACACGCACACACACACACACATATATATATATATATATATATATATATAAACGAATTGGACATTGATATATGATTCATGATGGACACATTTGTGGACAACACAAAACTATGTAGGAATATCTCATATATAGCAGAAGTGGATATATTGAGGTCGGATTTAGATACAATTCAAGACTGGTCCGTGTGATGGCAAATGGATAATATAGATCAATGAATAGTCATCCACATGGGTAGATATAATATGGAACATACTTACAGAATAGGCGAGAACAATATTATAAAGATAGATAAGGAAAGAGACCATGGATTATAAATGAGCATACAGGTAAAGTGAGTGAGCAAGTTCAGGTAGCGGTGATTAAGGCAAATGCAATGTTATGTATAATGAAACGAAATATTAAACATAGGGGTATGGAAGTGATTATCAAACTGTATGGACATTGGTTATACCTAGATTGGAGTACTCTGTACAGGTGTGGAGTCCTTATCATAGGGGATATATAAACACGCTGGAAAGGATATAAAGAAGAGCGACAAAACTGATAGTGGGATTCCAGAATTACGGTTATGAGGAAAGACTCAGAAAAAACGGGCCTACAGTGTCTAGAAAAGAGAAGAATTCGAGGTGACAATTCAGGTTTATAAGATAATCACAGGAAAGATTAAATTAGATTATACAAAGTTTTTTAAAATACAACCACCAACGAGAACAAGAGGGCACTTTACAAATTAACTAAAGAAATGTCCAAATTGGATATCAGGAAATATTTGTTTAGTCAGAGAGTGGTGAATACTTGGAATGCATTGCCCTGTGAGGTAGTGGAGGCAGGGACAGTTAATGCATATCAGAATAGATTGGATACGCATAGCTTTAAGAGCAAAGTAATGCAAATGTAACTGGTTGTATATAGACTCTGATGAGTCTTCTAAACCAGTATAAAAATGTTAAGTTAAGTTCAGTTAAATGACTTGTTGAATGTAGGCGACTTTGCTTACAATTAACCACTGCATCATTGTCATCAGCGACATTATCACCATGATATCCTGACAACTACATTTCGTCATTGCGTCTATTTTCACATCCCAGTTTCTTGGAGCGCATCTATTTTAATTTCCCAGGTTCTTGGAACCCGTCTATTTTCATATCCCAGGTTGTTTTGATCGCGTATTTTTTTTCATATCCAAAGTTTTTGGAACGTCACTGTTCTTTGTCTGAGCCTTCTTCTTATGCCTTTATGTTTAGTTTATTGGTTAGCATCGCAGAGGAACAACACGTTTTGCGAACTTCGAAATTGACGAAATTGCGGGACATGGATATGACTACCTCTTATTTCGGGCACGGAATTAGATCTTATCTTTGCAGTGATCAGTTAGTCCTTATCTATACTCCGAATAGAGGTTCCTGTGCTGGTTATATATAGATTTGGCGAGTATCATGGTTAGTGGGTATGGTTTAAAAGAACAACAATTGTTCGCATCATTTCCCCGCCATTTCTGTTCTTCCCTGTATTTGGTAGCTTGATATTTCATGCTCTTGTTGTTTCTGTGATCACCACCATCAAGTGAAATGTAGACTAGCGTTATAGATCATATCCTGCTGAAGTCGCATGTCTCGGACCGTAAGGTGCAAATATCGCAGTCAAGCTATAAACTACGATACAATGCATTGTCTGGACACAATTCTGCTACCTGCAAAGTCCTTTTCAGGGCTTGGTAGCGAAAGATTGAAAGCGAACGACGAAGAAGAAGAAAAATATATCTACACACATGCCTGACCAAAGCATTTTTTATCAATTATTTCGCTCATGATCTACGGAACCATGTCATTAAACAGTCAACCATTTTCTTTCTTTGTCGTTCTCTGTTTCTATTTCCAGAAATGTGCACGCTGTTACCTATGCACCAACCATGCTTTTGTCCATATGCCCAAAAAGATTTTTTTTTTTTTTTCGCGACAGTGTTTATAAAAATACAAACGAGATTCTTCAAGTCTCACACCTTCATAACCTGCTCTGAAAACTCAGCCACATTTCGTCGTATGCGTTTCTTTCATACTCTTTGACAACTACCTTCATTTCAACGCTGGAAAGGTGGCTTATTAAGGAGAATGGAAACACAAACCACTTGCTCGCATGCGGGTAGGATGAAGACAGATAAGTCCTGTTTTGTCCAACTGGAAAAATGTATTCTATCCATGTCTAGCGCATGTTGTGTTCTCTTCCTAGGATCTTGTGTGTCGGGATATAACGTCTCATTCTGGCTTCTCTGAAGAAGTAACTATACAATAGTACATTTGTCGATGCTATCCTAACGTACAGGACTGGCTCAGACAGGCAAGAGTTGGTCAAAGACATCCAGGAAACCTTGCAAGGAATCTCACAGTGGGGCAGCGACTCAAGCTCCAAGATCAATCCGAACAAGGCCTGCACGATGTGGTGCTCTTTGAATAATTCCATAGTAAAGGCTGAACTCCCGGGCATCACTTTTGATGGTTGCACCATCGACAGGTGTGACAGGTTGAAATACCTCTGAGTGACATTTGATCGCAGTCTTTCCTATAACTGCCATGTTGACCACATCGTACAAAGATGCAAGAGAGGGTTAGGAGTACTCAAGACCATGGCTGCTGCCGACTTGGAACAACGCCTCCTGTTCATCCTATTTCGTCAGGTCGTGTTGTCTGTCATCGATTACGGACTAGGCATCCTCACACTATCAAGAACACAGTGTGAAAGGTTGGACCGCATCCAGAATGAAGGTATGTGTCTGGTTCTGGGCTGCACTAGAGATAACCCGATTGTGATGATGCGGTACATATTTGGATTGTTATCGGTGACATCCAGACATAAACTGGCACAAGTCAAAGCCTATATGCGTGTCACCACAGACACGCGGCATCCTCTGCACAGTAGTATCTCAGATATCAAGGGATCAAGAATCAAGAGAGGGTCGTCATGGATGGTACAGGCTGAGACAACAATCGTACACGTCACTCCAGCTGAGACGATAGCCAAAGAGGAAGAATGGGTCCACACTGGTGATAGAATGATAGAGTACCAGAGAGTCATCATAACCTTAGACAAGGAATGCAGAGAACGGAACAACAAGAGAGCAGAGCACGAGGTAAATCAGCTGATAACTGAGAACACCCAGGAGAGTGACGCTGTCATATACACCGACGGATCAGTCGTGCGCAGTGGAACATCAGGCTGGGGTTTCTCGGCTAGAGTGAAAGAGAGGTCGTGGCTGAACGCAGTAGGGCATACATGTCAACAACCTTCAGTATGAGAATGGAGACGGAAGCAGTGACCTCAGTACTGAAATGGATATCTGAGACTTCTATAACAAAGGTAGCGATCGTGACAGGCGCGCAAGCTGTACTTCAGAAAGTACAGAAGGGATGGCTTAGGTACGAGTAGATAGCTGCTGTCCAGGCCTAAAACCTCCAGGCGCTGACCAGGATCTAATGTCCTGCTCATGTCGGGGTTCAAGACAATGAAAGAGCTGAAATCTTGGCTTCACGGGCTCGAATCATGGGCACATTGGTGATGGACAGAAGTGACATTTTGAAATCAATCAATGACCGCCTGCTGGATGAGGACACCGCAATAGATGAAGCAGCAATCCACAGACTGCAAAGTTTCGACATTGAACGAGGTTCGAGCGGAGTGGGGTGCATGAGAGGGCGGCGCAGGAGCGTGTACAACCAGCGAGCTACATGGACCATCAGCATTCAGACCTTAGGCCATTTGATGAAAGAGACTGAGCACCTATGGGTATGCCCGGAGTGCAGTGACGTCGATTCTTTTAAACAAAAACAGAAACAGTCACTTTCTGCATCGTCATGAATTTGCACTTCAAACGCATTACTAAATTGATTAGAAAGTAGCTCGTTCAACTTCTTCTAAGGGAAAAGAAATGACGTGAAGATACGCCACATACATGGAAAAATGAGGCTAATGTCTGGTCAGGCAAAACACACTGATCAGACAATCTTAGCCAGGGTCAGGAGACATATACTGGCCAAGACCCTCACCTGACCTCCTCGTTGGTCGTCCTGGAAACGGGCTGTTGTCGAGGACAGCAGTCTGCTAACAAGGTGAGGTTCGACGTGATCTCCGTAGTAGTAAGCGATATGCAGAGGAAGCCAAGCATAGCACAACCACCGGTCCACCTTCATCAGCACGCTCGGGATGTGAGAAAAGCTACTACAACCCACTCATCAGCACGCTCGGGATGTGAGGAAATCTACTGCAACCAGCCACTTAACATTCTTTTCAGGGCGCACAAAAAAGTAGACCAACTCATTGTGGGCATTCGCAAACAACAATTACTCAAAGTATTTTGATGATTCTTCTGTATCATTTTGTCTCGAAAGCCCCGATTCTCTTTCTTAATATTTGTGTAATAGTCCATGTCTCGCATCCGTACTTTGCCACAAGGAATATGCATGTTCTGAGGATCTTCAATTGGATTTCTTTGCTAGTATTGTGCCATACATTGTCGGTACTATTCAGTTTCTGCATCGCTATGGACAATCGTCTCCTTATTTCCCTTGCAGAGTCCCCATCGTTTGTAATCAAATAGCCAAGATATTCAAAGTATTCTACGTGTTCAATTTCTTCATTAAGATTAGAGATGTTGGGTTGGGGGTCTGTGGGTGCCAACTGACAAGAACGCAAGAACACCTACACATAAAACAGAGATAATATCAGATAAATGATAGTACACGAATGATGCAGACGAGAGAAAAGAATAATGATGGGAGTGGCCAAAACGCCCAGGTAAAGTTAATATTTTAACGGAGGGCGTTACCCAGATTCAACAGTCAGAATTTTTAACAACCGGTTTTGATTTGTATAGGATAGCAAATTGACGAGACAATTGCTAAGTTTGAAGATATGGTTGCACAGTGTTATTAAATTTCGCCCGTGTGCTACAAGGGCATGCAAGTGGAGCAAAGAATAGCGAGGCTGTGGCCGTTAAGCCATGTTGAAAGAAGCGACAGTGTTGGGAATGGGGCAGACAATCACATCGTGTAGAAACTTTAATCAACAAAAATCTCAACAGTTACGGACAGGTCAAAGTTTAGCATGTATCAATGCAATGGTAAGTCAATAACTAGGTTACAAACATATGGGACAGCTGAAAAATGTAGTTGGTCATTTCTAAAGGTGTCATTAGGTGGCAGCAGCATCCGTCATAGTGATTACTGTATGTGGTAGTCATTAAGTGTCGCATGCAAGTGCACAGCTCGCGTATAAATAGCGTCTATTCCCACAGGTTGTATAATAAAAAAACATCGTGCTGATGTGCGTTTTGAAGGTGAAAAGGGAGGACTTTCATAAGGAAATGCTACGTGTTTACCTTAAGAAGTGTTGGTCACATTTAGCACTACATAACTGGGTCAATAGATTTTCTGAAAGACACTTACAAATTTCTGATCTACCCCGACCTGGGCGTCCTTTTCAGATTGTCATAGACGCCCAGGTCGGGGTAGATTAACCAAAAATAAAATTGACCCTCTTGAGTGGCAGCCTCATGAACATCTGCCTTGCAGCTCCGACTTAGACCTGACCGATGTCCACCTGTTTGTGGTACCAAAAACCCACATTAGCGAGAGAAGTTCGCGAATGACGAAGAAATTGAACGTAAACTGCTAATATGGCTGGGGAAGCAGACCAACGACTTTTATTCTGCAGGTGTTGGTGCGCTGATCATGTGATGGGATAAGTGTATCAATGTTGGTGAAAATTATGTAGAGATAAAAGGGACTATGTAACTGCAATTAATAAATGGTTTTGAAGTTCGTTCTCGTTAATTTAAAAAAAAAGTAGTTTATGACCTATTTACTGACTTGCCATGTGCTCCTCGGGAAGCTGAAAAGAGTTTGAAAGAAGATTGAGCAACCACTGGCCACGTCGCCCTGTAGATACAATATGCCAGAAAACAAATACAAGGACCGTGGGCGCGGGGGGGGGGGGGGGGGATGTCTCTTCGTCCCATGTTGGAATGAGATACTAAGTTGAGTTAATAAATGTTTTAAAACAAGAGGACGAACAAAAAGAAACAGAAGCAGCAGAAAATGAAATACGCGTCCTGTTTCAGTACATCAATAACAAGCACAGATCCTCAACTGTTGTCCCATCGAAAGGTTTCCTGTGATTTCGCGAGATATTGCGATAGAATGAAAGAACAGGTTTTGTTTGACGAACTTCGATTGCATACCTGAACAAACGACTAGCAAGCAGGTCAATGGCCATGTGTTTAGAGATTACGGTAACCTTCAATTAGATGTCAGGTCTTAATTACTAGACTCTTTTATATTGACACTGTTCCGATCAATGGTTTTTGTAGTGGCTTTGTTGTTCAATATTGTCAACAAATAATTATGTTGTGTGTATATTTAAATAACAGCAATAACAATATCAATAACAATTTATATTCAACCAATCAACATCTTTTAGCTTCTCGTGTAGCAGATGTCTTCAACAAATACTCGTCAAATCTTCCCGTCCTATGCCATTCTCTTCAGATCTGCCCACGTCTTCCCTGTTGCCTTTAGATTTGTAGCAAACTCTCTTCCCTGTTAGTATTTACGTCCGCTTCGGGAATTCCAGAACAGAGAAGGTTTAGTAATACTGTCATCTGTTTTTCCTCAACAACAACAACAAAAAAAGCGAAGGCCGCCGTCCACCGTAGACCATGATAGCATAATTAATTTTGCTAGCGCTATTTTTAGTAAGGGTTAACTACGCTACTTTTATCCTCACTCTCTCGTCTCGTGCCGCCCGACCCCAGTGGCAAGTCAAGGACAAGACGACTAGGGGGCGACTACGTGATGCAGAGGACTCCGCATCAAGCATCCGTGAAAAATACGGCGGAATTCGGAGTCGAACCAACACCATCTGATCACAAGGCCGACGGCTTAACCACTTCGCCACGAAATCCCCAGCCGTTTATTCCTAAAGTGTCTCATACCCAACGTCAGCACCTACTCTTTACGTTAAGTCCCACTGACATACCTTCGGTTCTTTCCCACAATTCCGTATTAATGACTACCGTTTTTATCCATCTATTCGGCGCATGCTTAAATTGACAAAGCTTGGCTTGGCTTGGCTTCGTTCGTTCTCAATCTCCGGTTACCAAACCCTGAACGGGCTTAAGTAACAGAATGTAGTCCAGAGAACAGAATGCGTTGTGTCGTAGTTTACAGCTTGACTGCGATATCTGCACCTTTCGGTCCAACACATCCGACTTCAGCAATCATTTTTTAGTACCCTTCTCCTTGGCCAGTCTGCTCTGTTGCAGCATGTTATCCAGGATCACCGCGTGGAGGTGTAGAAGGGTCTTGGCAGCTCTGGTTCGCTGGCTCTGATGTTAGCAGTCAGTTATGGGTCGCTGACCGCTGCAGCTCATTCGCTGCTCAGCATCTTGATCCCCTGACAGAGCTTGAACTTCTTTCGTTGTAGTTCCTTTTGTTATATACGTAGTATCAAGCAAGTACGAGAGTTACAATACCTAGGTAGTATGTTCGCTGATGATGGCAGAGTGGACAGAGAGATCGCACACAGAATTAAAAAATGGATAAGTCAACTATCAAATTGCACCGATTTTGAAACTCCCTTGAGTGCCTCTTTCAACTAAAATAAAGCTGATACATAGACTGTTTATTCCTACATTGTGTTACCAATGACAATCTTGATCCATACTAGAAACATATAAGAGTAAGATCCAGACCTGTGAGATGTGCTGTGTGAGAAGTGCAGTCGTAAAGACAATCCGTAACCGAATTCGTAACATCAGGCTGAGGCAGATAGTGGGGAAACACTCAGTGCCTTCATTGACGCCTAACAAATAAAGTGGTTTGGTCATTTAGTCAGAAAGCATTATGACCCACACGCAGCAAGGGCATACCATATGCAGGTCTCTGGTCCACGAACAACAGGCCGACCTCGACGTAGGTGGATCGAGGGTCTCTGGCATTCTCGGAAAAATACACCTAACGACCACACAAGCATCCCGTTTGGCGATAATAAGAAATCTACGCATCCCGCTTCTGTGACGCCTCATGGTGAAATCAGTAGGTAAACAGAAAAAGACGATTAGCGTCATAGATCCATACAATAGGCCGGACTTGACATTGTAGCTGATGATGTGTGGTTTTGTGGTGGACTTAATTACATTTCAATTCCAAAAATTATCACCTTTTGTGGTATCCTTTATGATATATGCACGTGTACCTCCTCCTTTTTCTCTATTGCTACCAAGATGGATGCATTAGTGATTCCATCTATTGTAGCATTGTATCTCCTAACAGAGTCAGGATTATTGTTACGCTCTTTTATTCTCGAAAAAGTTAGTTTCCCCTCAATTCTTGAGACAATTCATCAAGTATATTTTTTTAAATTTTGCATCTCATTGTGGTTGTGAGATAAAGGAGCCAAGTTATCAGCAAAGTCCACATAAGGAAGCCATTGGATTCCATTTTCGCATGTAGAAGTCGTGTTATTCATATTCCAGTCATTAGCCATCATAAAGAGGAATGGTTATAACAGACAGCACTGTCTCGCCCCAGTTGTTATCTGAAAGGAATCTTAAAACTCTTTACCACTCTTCACTTTCTATTTTAATACGTTTTCTTGATTATGTTTAGTGAACTTCAGAGGCCTGAGCAACTAGAGTGATTCTAAACTATCTACCAGAGCTGACCAAGACACTATTCCACCTGTCTAAACTATCAAATGCGTTTACATAATCCCCGAAACCGATTTAAAGTGACGAGTTTCATTCCACAGTGTGTTCCTCTATTATCAGCATTGCAGCTTTCTTATCTACATATGATCTACCATGCTGATGCGGCCATCAAGAATTGATTGATCCACGTTTTCGCTCTTAAGATTAGGTCACCACCCCAGTTGGTCTCAAATCATAACCCCTTTAAATGTATAGCATACTTGGAATCCTGTTCAGCTATTCGTGGCAGGTATTAAACTTCCTGGGAATTACTAGGCCTGGGGGAAGATACAAATAATTTGGGTAGATTTTTTAACTAACATTTTTTCAGGGTATCGGTCGTTAGGCCTACTCTTTTTGATTTCCAACTGCCAAGGGATTTTTAACGCACTCAAAACTGAACACAGGAGTCCGATCTCACTACTAAGAGATCAGGGGCATGTCTACTAGAAGATTCACGTGAAAAAATCCTGCTCTCCACCGCGATTCGAACCCCCGACCTCCGGCACCCGAGGCGGACACCTTACCTGGAGACCACTGAGCCCCAACAAATTTGTAGTTGCGGTTTTACAGCAATAGTTTTATACGATGCTTACCTTGTTTAGTAATTTTTTACGACATGCGTGGAAAGTTTACATTGGCGTTTTCTTTGTCAATAGAGTGTATTTAGAAATATATCAAATATATATCATTTTTAGACACGCGTCTGGCCCGCGTTAAGGCGAGGCCCGATAAGGGCCAATCGCTCCAAGGACTAAGGCCGTTGTTAACTCTGACAGCAGTAGTTAAATCAAACAGCAGATGCTGACGAATTACTGTAAACAGTGTGTAGAGGAAATATACCACAACACTTTTCCACTGTTTGCGTCAATGCGCTACACTGCAGTAGAACTAAATTTAGCATCCAACTTCTGAACGCTCAAGTCACCGCCAACGCTCGTGACCCAACATGATCACAGGTCTCTCTCGCAGGTGATGACCAAACTGGTTTTACTCCCTCAATCCTTGGTTTAAAAGCGGGGAACTGGTAACGAGGAAACGACTTGGAATTACAAATCAAGAAGCTTAGGTAAGCTACGAATTTTTGACTGTTTATAATATAATACACGTTAACCAATCAGAAAGCAGATGAGCACGATCTAGCACGCGTTTTATAATGAATTAATTACTGACACATTTTGCACATTAACTAAATTAAGTAGACAGTAAGCTTATTTAAGTGTAAACGTTATTTTATCTATTCAATTACTTTCATGAACTTTATACATTAATTTTAAAAGCAATGAGTAGATGTGTGGAATGTTAAACTCATAATTATTTACATACGTTTATTAATATGCCAAATTAAGTAAATAAGGAGTATATACGTTATTAATTACATTAGTAAATCGTACAAATTAACACAATAATGAACAGATGTGTGTAAATGTTTATTGAATACAGTGATATAAACTTCATTGTACAAGACTGCATCTTGTTTATAAGGTAGGGTCGCTAGTTCCCTTCATTGCTGCGTATCCTTCCATAACAGTAGCATATATACCCATTTACAGCTGGGTTTACTGGAGCGTTTTGGTAAACTACCAACTCAACTACTAACTGACAGCAGTCGCTTCTCTTCTATCATAGAATGTAGAGGCCTTCAGCTGATTTGGTTTACAGTTTTCACAGGGAAAGGTGGTCGGTCCCCTACCCAACCCTCTTTAGTCGCCTGCTACCGCACGCCAGACAGGTTACAGTGCTGATATTCGTGTTCTCGCGTTGGGTTTATAAGATAATCAAAGAAACGTATAAATTAGACTAAAACAAGTTTTAAAAAATACAACCACCTACAAGAACAAGAGTGCACAGCTAGAAATTAACTAAAGAAAGGTCCATATTAGATATTAGAAAATATTTATTTAGCCAGAAAGTGGTGAAAGCTTGGAATGCATCGCTACATAAAGTAGTGGAGGCATGGCCAATTAATGCATTTAAGAATAGATTGAATGCGCATACCTTTTAGGGCAACGAAATGTAAATGAAACTGGTTGCATACAGACTGCATAGTCTTCTAAACCAGTATAAAGGCGTTAAGTTAAGTTAAATTACGACGTTAAGTTAAACTGACCATTTTTATATTATGAGCAAGCTTTAAGATAAAGGGAATAGCAATAAACTGTGGACGAAATTCGAGGAGCATGAAACTACTATTAGATAATGTGAGGGGTCGAAGATCTAAAACAGTGAGTAAGCTGATAGTAGCCAGGGACTCATAGCTGGCTGCTTTCATCAGGGCCAGCAAACCAGAGCTGACCAAGACCTTAATGCATCTTCAAACGGCGACCCTGGACACAGGCTGCACTAGTGTAGTTTGGTTTAAAGAATAGAGATCGTAGTGGGAAGGCAAATCCGGTACTAAAAGAAAAACCAGCTCAAATCATATGTGACAGACCTAGAGGCGCACATATCGCTGCCTCGCTGTAAAATACAACACAATGTCACAATGTCCTTTTCAGGACGAAGAAGAAGATAATATGACAAAGTTGTGCCAAACGAATAAATATCAAATAGTCTTTTGAGAACAACTATTGGTATGGCGGATGTTTTAAGCGATTCCACTGTTTCTGTTAAACTTCTTCTTCTTCGTTATCTCTCAATCACCCGCTACCAAACCATGGGCAGTATGAAGTCGAGCATTGTCATGTTTCAAAAGGACACCTTCACTTAGAAGTCCACGCCGTTTGAATTTGATTGTGAGTCGAAGATGATTCCTGAGAAGATCTGTATACGTGGCACTGGTGACAGTGTTCTCAATGGGCATGTCGTGCTGTAAAATAACGCCTCGTTCGTCCCAAAACAGAGTCAGCATAACTTTTTCTACAGATTGCTGCATGCGAAACTTGTTCGATTTACGTCAGGAAGGATGGCACCATTCCTTGCTCACTCTCTTTATTTCAGGCTCATGATAGTCTTCTTCTTTGTTCGTTCATAATTTCCCGCTACCAAGCCACGAAAAGGGCTTTGCCCCTGCCGAAGACGAATGTGTCGGACCGAAAGGTGCAAACATCGCAGTTAAGCTGTAAACTAGCGACACAATGCATTATGTTCTCTCGACTACATCCTCCTACTTGCAAAGCCATGTTCAGGGCTTGGCAGCGGGAGATTGAGAACTTTCAGGGCTCGGTACTGGGAGATTGAGAACGTTCAGGGCTAAGTTGTGGGAGATTGACAACGTTCAGGGCTTGGTAGCGGGAGATTGAGAACGTTCAGGGCTTGGTTGTGGGAGATTGACAACGTTCAGGGCTTGGTAGCGGGAGATTGAGAACGAACGCAGAAGAAGAAGGGCTTTGCAAGTACCAGGATGTTGTCCCGATAACAGAATACGTTGTGTCGAAGTTTATAGCTTCACTGCGATTCTTACACTTTTCGGTCCGTAACATCCGACCAGCAAGCCTTGTTGAGTACCGAATTAGCCTTCCCTCTTCGATCCCTTCACCTTAGCCAGTCTGCTCTGTTGCAGCCTATTATCGATGATCACCACGTGGAGGTGTAGAAGAGTCTTAGCAGCTCTGGTTTGCTAGCCCTGACGCTAGCAGACCAGTTCCTTTCCTAGCTGTCTTTTACTTCCCCTGTTGTAAGCCAGGTACACATTTTACAGCTGGGTTGACTGGAGCGTGCCGATAGGAGGATTCGTATTCGTTACTTTGTTATTTCAACGTTATTTGAAGACACCATAACTCGCGAACGGAAGGACACACCGAACTGAAATTATCACTGCATATTCTATGGCCAATCTACAGATCAGCCCAACTGATTTCAAGTTAATATATTATTTCCTTTCCGAGTTTTTGGCATATATATATATATAATATATTGTTCACCGGCAATTAGAAATATGGTGACCTCATGGCCCATATTGCTTTGCCAAATTGCGCATGGGCGAGTACCACGTGACCTCTACCTATGTTGAAGTTTGCGGGAAGAATTCCAAATTAGGAAACGATCGGCCGTAACATGTAAACTTCAGAATGTTCGTTCAAGACATCATTTATCTTCAGAGTAATAAATACTTATTAGGGTTTTGGGCAGGCTGAGTGTAGAAGAGATGTTGGAGGGATATGTGGTTATGGTGTGCTAAAAATGGGCGGGTTGAAAGGGTTTAGACAATCACGTATTTGTGTGTATGTATGTGTATGTATGTGTATGTATGTATGTATGTGTGTATGTGAACACTCTGTTATACCTACTAGCAGCAAATGGTAGGACACTTACCTGTCGTGGTAAAGGTACCGTATTTGACGCTGTTATTGATACGAAACAGTTGCCTCAGCTTTAAATTGGTACCTGTCTTACTGTTTTGGCAGAAACACCTTTACTTCTTCCCACAAGCCATTTACAAGCCAAAAATGCTTCGAACTCCTCATCCCCGACAGCTGGGAGCTAAGAGTAACATCATGACCAGGTGAAACATACTGATCAAGGTGGGAGCGAAGAGTAACATCAGGGTCAGGTGAAACAGACTGATCAAGGTGGAAGTGAAGAGTAACATCAGGGTCAGGTGAAACATACTGATCAACAACCAATCTCTCGTTGACGTCGAGCTCCTGTAGTCAAGTTGCGTGAAGATGCTGAGCAGCGCATGAGCTCCAGCGGTCAGCGACTCGTAGCTGACTGTTAGCGTCAGGGCCAGAGAACCAGAGCTGACAATACCCTTCTACACCTCCACGCGGTGATCCTGGATAACAGGCTGCAGCAGGGCAGACTGGCTAAGGAGAAGGGATCGAAGAGGGAATGCTAACCCGGTACTCAGGAAATGCATGCTGAAGTCGGATGTGTTGGTCTGAAAGGTGCAAATATCGCAGTCAAGCTGTAAACTACGACACAACGCATTCCGTTCTCTGGACTACATTCTGCTACTTAAGCCCTTTCATGGTTTGGTAGCGGGAGATTGAGAATAAATGAAGCCAAGCCAAGTTGTGTCACCCCAGTCTGACCAACGAGATGGTATCAATATCGAGGAGCCTCAAATTGCACTACAGCCAGGCGGACAATGGTTCACCTTCTCAAGTACCTCTCTGAATATAAGAACTGATGCATCCCGTCACCGAAGAAATTTCGTTAACAATTGAATTAACTTTGTACGTGTGGCTCGTACAACAACAACAACATCCCTGACAGCAGCGCCTTCTATGGGACAACCATTTTATTGCAAACACTTTTAGTCCTTCTGCCGTCCTTCCCCTCCTCACTCCCTAAACCCCCTCTCCTGCACCAATTCCCATTTAACTGTGTATTAAACAATATTGTTTTGAAAGGGTTGTTTCAAACTTCAGAAAAGAGGAAGTTAGAATTTGCTAAACACAACCAAACAATATTATCAATACACTGATTGGTAATTGAACTTGGACGTATACGGTTTCTCTTATCTGGCATCTACTGCGTGGGTCATGGTCAAAGTCCCTTATAAAACGTCTGACGGAAGTAGCAGCGCGTTGAAATACATCAAGTGCAGGTGCGGCAGCGAGTTTTGATGTGAGTGCGCGTGGGAAAAGAGACTCTAGTGTGTAATAGAATGGGCGTGGTGGTAGTAAGGCGGGTTTGCCAGATGGCATTGTTATTCTTGACTCATACTTCTGCCACTATGATGTAGTGGAGTTAGTCACTTCCTAGCTCGTCTCTTCCCTTGTCAGTTTCAGTAATTCAAGTTTCTTGATGGCATTCTCTACTCATCTTTACTTCTAGACTATAATCATTCATATATCCTTCTCGCTAGATTCCAAGTCTATACATGCTTTATTTGTGACCAGATGAAATTTTTAAAAAAGATAGATCCAAAGCAGACCATGCTGTCGGGGATGGAAGTTTTAGAGACTGTATTGTACTAGGCATTAGCTTATTTTGTGTGTGTGGGGGGGGGGGGGGGGAGGGGGGATGCAAATCAGTTCAGTTCCTCCCCTAACAGTAAACTAGATTTAAATTTACAACTGGGTGCACATGACGTGTCGATAATGTAAATTGAATCTAGCACCGTTTAATGTTTAACTGTCTAATGAAATGACGAAACAAGGATAGGACATACCGATGAGCTGTCTGTGTCACTGATAAAATGGCTGCTGAACATCTGCCACAAGTGTGCGCAACACACGAGCAACAAAGAAAGCACACGTGATCATCAGCAATACCATTCCTGGACACGCTTTGTGAAGATACCAATACTCTCAAACTAACCACTGCTTTCTTTACATATATTCTAGTTGGTGGATCAACGCGTACAAAAAAGAAGAAGAAGAGGAAGAAAAAGAAGAAGAAGAAGACTGTAATAGCTAGTGGTATGTGCGGCCAGTGTTTTCTTTAGTGGCAATGAAGTCGCCAAAAGAAATGACAAGAGGGGCTACTTTACAAAAACAATTAAAAGACATTTAATCTGAACAAGTACCAACTGTTGGCAAACCATAGATCTGACGTAAACTAAACAAACCATAGATCTGACGTAAACTAAACACACCATAGATCTGACGTAATCTAAGCAAACCATAGATCTGACGTAAACTAAACACACCATAGATCTGACGTAAACTAAACAAACCATAGATCTGACGTAATCTAAGCAAACCATAGATCTGACGTAAACTAAACAAACAATAGATCTGACGTAAACTAAACAAACCATAGATCTGACGTAAACTAAACACACCATAGATCTGACGTAATCTAAGCAAACCATAGATCTGACATAAACTAAACAAACCATAGATCTGACGTAAACTAAACAAACCATAGATCTGACGTAAACTAAACAAACCATAGATCTGACGTAAATTAAACAAACCATAGATCTGACGTAAACTAAACAAACCATAGATCTGACGTAAACTAAACAAACCATAGATCTGACGTAAACTAAACAAACCATAGATCTGACGTAAACTAAACACACCATAGATCTGACGTAAACTAAACAAACCATAGATCTGACGTAAACTAAACAAACCATAGATCTGACGTAAACTAAACAAACCATAGATCTGACGTAAACTAAACAAACCATAGATCTGACGTAAACTAAACAAACCATAGATCTGACGTAAACTAAACTGAAGAATGTTCAGTTTATGGTATCACCAATGTTCTTGAAGTTACTGGGTCAATATAAAGTCATTTGTAGAGTCTCAAATAATTTGTATCAGGCCGTACACATTTGGACACATCAATGGGGGCCAAGATGCAGCTGTGAAAGAGCCTGTAGCAGCCAGTGACTCATAGCTGGCTGCTTGCATCAGGACCAGCTAACCATATCGTCTTCTTTTTCTTTTTCTTCTTCGTTCATTCTCAATCTCCCGCTACAAAGTACCAGGATGTTGTTCGGAGAATGGAATGTGTTGTGTCGTAGTTTACAGCTTGACTGCGATATTTGCACATTTCGGTACGACACATTCTTCTTCTTCTTCGTACCATGTCAGGCGTCAACTTGTATTTGTTCGAAGAAAGCAGCTGTCATCCTGAGGCTGTCGACACTGCCATAGATCTTGTCTAGTGTTGCCACTGGTGATGGCCACGTGTGCTTTCTCTGGTCCTCGTTGGTCGGGCAATTTTGTAGCATATATTCAGCGGTCATTTTCCCTGTACTACAGGTGCATTCGTCAGTGCCACCTATCTTCAGTTTATTGAATAGGTGATACCTCAGTCTGTTGTGGCCTGTGCGCAGTCTGAAGACCACAACCTGCTCTCTTCTGTTCAACTGGTAATAGGCATCATTTTTTGTGTAGCCAGTATGTTCTGTTTCCCATTTGGCCATGTATCTGGCCCTAATAAACCTTTTGGACTCTTCGTAGGTCACACTAGAATCTGGTTGTGGTAGTCTTGCACCATCTTTTGCCAGTCTGTCTGCCCCATCGTTGCCTTGGATGTTTTAGTGGGATGGAACCCACTGTACCACTACTATTTTTGGTGCGGACTGCTGGCATAGTTGACAGAGTACTGCTCTTAAATCATTAACTTCAGTATTGTTCTGGCTTTTTGGTGCTGTAACTACGGCCAGGGCATCTGTAAACAGGACTATCTGGCTTTCATTGCTTTCGCCTGTCAGCATTGCTTTTACTGCAGCCTTCAGTGCCCCTGCTCCGCTCTGAAATTGCTTGAGTATTTTCCAGTTGCCACTGGCAGTGGTACGACACATTTCACTTCAGCAGACATGTTTTTTAGTACCTGTAAGCCTTCCCTCTTCGATCCCGCCTCATTAGCCAGTCTGTTTTGTTGTAGCCTGTTATTCAGGATCACCGCGTATTCGTGTGGAATGGTTTGGCGGCTCCCATTCGCTAGCACTGACGCTAGCAATCAGCTTTGGGTTCCTGACCACTGCAGCTCATGCACAACTCAGCATCTTGATCCCTAAACATACCTGATTAAGATCCTATTCTGCCTCCTCGTGGTGGCCCTGGAAACAGACTGAACTAGTCACTAGTATAGTTTGACCAAGGGATAGGGATCACAGTGGGAAGGCAAATCCGCTTTTCAAAAAGGCCAGCCGAATCGGATGTGTCCGACCGAATAGCGCAGCTATCGCAGCCTCACTGTAAACTATAACACAACGTCCTTTTCAAGATGAACGCAGAAGAAAAAGAAAAAAGGACACATCAATCAATCAGTTAAAACCCTTCAGCTCACTGCGGAGCAAAGGTCCTCTACCAACAATCCACACCTGTCTGTTCCCTGCACACTTCATCAACATAAGACACGTCTGTCATGCTTCCCTCATGTTAGACTCAATTTCTCTTCTCCAAACTTGTTTTAGTCTGCCCCCACTCCTCTTTCCCTTTGGGTTCCAGAACAGTGTTTGTGTTGCAATGTCCTTTGACTCCCCCCCCCCCCCCCCCCCCCCCCCCCGGCAAAGTAGGCGACATCCAGCGCCAGCGTGTTTTCTTTATTCCACGTTCCACTGAGATTTGACTAGATCTTCACAACAGGGCCACGTTGGTGACCTTGTCGTGCCATTTCAAACCATGTCTTCTGCTCAGGAGCCTTTTTATGAATATCTGTACTCGCTTTGCTAGCCAAAGGTCTCAAAGGTATTTCTCCAAAGTAAATATTCTTAAATCCAAAATTATGGGGATAGGATAGTGGAAATTTAAAACTGACTTCCCCTTCTAATTAATGCAGGAACAAAAACTAAAAATATATGGCATAGACTACCAGGCAAACCTTCTCAATAAAAACAAAAAGATGTGGCGAAAATTAACACAAAAGATAAAAAATAAGTTGCAACTATATAAATCTAAAGCTACAACAATATTTGGCAGAGGCATTCTAATAAACACCCTTATCATACATCAATTAATATATATGTGTAACATTTTCAGTCCCCCACCAGAGATCATCACAGAAATGAAAATGTTGATTAGAATTGTCGTTTTTATAAACATTAAAACCTCCATCAAATACAAAACATTAATGCAAGACAAAAACCGCGGTGGAATTGCCCTACACGACATTAAAACCAAAATACAAGCTCGTAGATTAAAATTTTTAAGCGACGTAATAGCACAATCCAACGAATACCCACTTGCGCACTATTATGTAGGACTTAAAATTAGTAAATTTTGCAAAGTACAAAATAACACGCCACATTTCTTTGGAACCGCATCACCCTATTATAAAGAGTGCACTAAATACATGCAAGGAAATGAACACTTACTTATGCTAGACACTAAAACTATTTATAAACAACTAGTAAAATCTCAAGAGCCATCACTTAAATACAGAATAAAAGTAGGCTATCTTTTCTTTATTCCAGACTTTACATATATATTCAGCAGCCTTCACGCATTAAAAGTATCACCAAAAGTTAAGGAAGTCACATGTAGACTACTATATAATATAACACCAATAGGATACAAACAATTCCACAGGTACAAAACTCGCACACCCAAATGTCAACTATGCAGACAGAACATCCCAGAAACAGAAGAACATATATTTTTCAAATGCAATATAGTAACGCAAACTGTACACACATTAAGACAGATAATAAACAAACACACAACAACCAAAGTAAATATGTACAGGGCAATTATGCTAAATAACATTCCCAAAACAGACAAAAACACTCAAGACACATTATTAACTCTCTTGGCAACATTCAAACATTTAGTTTGGACCTGCAGAAACAAAGCAACATACGAACTACTCATTTACACTCCTGAATTGTTTAAACATATATATATATACAAAATTATTTGTGGGAGTTTTTCACTTTGGAATGAATGTGTATTTTTCTCTTGCAAATGGACAGAAAAGCTGCTGTGCTTTACCCATTATTGAAATTTACTTTCCAAATATTATATATTACGTTCAAAATGTTAAAATTTCTACAAAAGGAACATTCTTTGACGACTTCCTCTTTCATTTACATTCTATCTTCCTCTTCTTTCATCCAATCCCTTATTGCATACTCCTTTGTCTACTTAATTAGATAGACATGTCTCCGTTCCTCCTATCTCAACCTCTCTTATTCTATTCCTCTTTCCACTTTTCTATCCCGTACCCACATATCCATGTATGATGTCAATTGCATTTGGACTTGAGTCAACGAATATTCTTAGGGTCAAATTATAAATAAAATTCACTTTAAAACGTACTCTCTTTGTTAAAGACTTTGTTGTCCTCCAAGTTCCAGAGCCAAATAGTAGTATCGAGTTGAATATTTGATCATTGTGTCTGACTTGATTTCTTTGGGATTCCTACCATTTTTCCAATACAATGAAAGCCATTCTTGCTTTCTCTATCCTTGGGCTGATATCATGATTTGTTGCACTGTCCCTCACCCCCAATTCCCATAATCTTGCTTATTTTGTTGTCTAAGTAGGTAAATGAGCCCACCTCTTAGAGTGGGGTTTCTCCCAACATAATATGAATATTGTCAGCTGCGTATATTTCTGAGAGTCTTAGTTTTCTATCTATGAATTAACAGTCCCAATTTCTGTGACCATGCCCGAGTTGCTTCATTTTACAGATAGATACAGAAATGAGAATGACGGAATTGACATACTAGGTCTAGCCGAAACAAGACGGAAGGGAATTGTACAAATAAGATTGAGCTTAGAGACGACGTTATTGACCTTTGGACGCTCTGAGGAAAACCCAATCCAAGCTGAAAGCATGGCCATCATTTTGTCACCAGCAGAACAAAAGACAATAACTGAATCGTTATTTATAACCACAATGACGCATTGCCCGTGTGAATAGTGGGTCATTGTTGTTGTTTAATCCCCACAATGAGTAAGCTTACTTTTTTGTGCATCCCTAAAAAGGGCGTTAAGTGGCGGGTTGTAGCAGCTTACCTGACATACCAAGCGTGCAGATGAAGGTGGATAGCGCTTGGTTTCATCTGCGTGCCGCTCACCATTGTTTATTGGGATCACGTCGATCCACATCTCGTCAGTCAGATTGCCTTAAAAACAGTCTGTTTCTAGGGAATGCTACATGGAATAGAGATAGCAGTCTTGGTCAGTATATTGCGCCCGACCCTGACGGGACGTCCTTGTCAGTATGTTGTGTCGGACTAACGTCTCGGTTCCCCATAGGGAACTATTAACCCTGAACACAGAATATCACAAGCACGTCTCACCACGCATGTCGTTAAGTGCAACTACAGTGGACGGTGCGTGGGGCAGGCAACTTCATTTTGTAAAACTAAGTACTACAAAAACTACCACTGCAAGAACTCATAATGCTTTGCCGCAGACTTCCTGTAAAGACGCCGACTGTAGCGGTAGTTCTATGTTCCCACGGGAACAAAATAAGGAACAATACAGCGAAAAATACATAATATTTTAACATCGGCGACAAATGCGTGAACAATTGTGTCAAATAATGTAGCAGTTAGTGCGGTTCATCAAAGTTAGTCTCACTGAGTTGAGTAAACTGTTGACAAATTTTTATGGGAGCGGGTTTCAGTGGCTCTTCTTACATCTTGAGTCATACTCGAAAACGTAGGACGTAGCATACACACAATGGTAGGTCATGCCAGCTCATCTGTAGTGACTACACGTCTGGCCTTCTTCACCGCCTTGGAGATCATCACGAAGTGGTAGTGACGCACTGATCGCTGGTCTACATCTCTTCGCCATCCATGAGGATAGTTGACAGAGGACAAACAGCAAAGAACGAGACAGGAATGCATTTAACCAATCTAGACTGGTACATCCCAGAGCATATACAAGTATAAGGTCGGTTCTACAGATACACCTGTAGCCCTCAACACTAATTGAATCTGTATCTAGCTTTTCTTCAAGGATATGTCTGGTTCGGGTGACCTTACCAGCTCTCGAGATCATTGGAGCGTGAAAGCTCACCAATCTTGGCAAGGTAGTCTTCCACGTGGAGAGGCTCTATGTAGGATAGAAGGTTTTCCAATCTTGGCAAGGTAGTCTTCCACGTGGAGATGCTCTATGTAGGATAGAAGGTTTTCCAATCTTGGCAAGGTAGTCTTCCACGTGGAGAGAAGACAGTCCCATAAATACTGCTGTTATTGGTTTGATGGGTTTGAGGCTACAACGAAAGAATTCTTGTGTTTTTTTGACGTTGGTTGATTAGTTTCCTTATTCATAGCTAGTTTGCCTTCTGTAATCCAGTCAGATACCCATTGCCATTTGGGTGGGTTAGATTGTATACGACATAGTTTTGGTCTGTAAGTGGCGAAAGGCGTAAACGTTTTGCAGTCACACTTAACATAATCATTGTGAAGAGTTTTAAGCCCATGTTGAATTCAAGCACTTGGTCTTGTAGCGACCGGAAAAGTACGTTTGAAAACAAGCGCTCAATGAGTTTGTGTTCCTGCGTACAAAGGGGTGAGGATACGGTAGGCAGTTTTCTGAGTACCTCTGCTGTGCATCTCAAAAACTGGTACACCTTCACACTTTCCATTGATATAATTCTCTTGAGTAAGCCTATCTGACTTATTTATCTTTTTGCACTAAGTGAACCAAAAGCCGTAACTAAAGCTGACATTTTTTTAGAAACAAGAAACCTGTATCCAAGCATTTGTAGTGGCAGTTTCATTGCATTGGCTTTATCTAATGATGTTGCTAGTCTCATGCACAACCATCTTGTCGTCACTTACGATATTTTTGGAAGGTTACAGTGTCCCTATACTACTTTTCAACTCGAGTGCCAAACGCGAGCATTTTCCTAATCATAACGTAGAGGAAGATTGGTGTTGTTGTTGAATGCCCACACCGAGTAAGCTGACTCTTTTGTGCCCCCTGAAAAGGACGTTAAGTGGCGGGTTGTAGAAACTTTCCTCACATCCCGAGCGTGCTGGTGAAGGTGGACTGTGGTCCTCCAGGCGGTTGTGCTATTCTTGGCTCCATTTTACGTGGCGTTTACTACGGGGATCACAAAGATTTACATCTCGTCAGCCAGGCTGCCGTGAAAACAGCCTGTTTCCAGGAAATGCTACATGGAAGAGAGATTGTGGTCTTGGTCAATGTATTGTGCCTGACCCTGACGTGACGTCCTGGTCAGTATGTTGTGCCTGACCCTGGCGTGACGTCCTGGTCAGTATGTTGTGCCTGACTGGACTAGCGTCTCAGTTCCCCAGAGCAAAGATAAACCAAATATGTCCTTCCAGACCACCTCTTCTCATCACTTAAGCTTAGATATAATGTGAATGTGCGTGTTTGTGAGCAAACACGTGCGAGGTGTGGTATGAGATATACACGGGTGTGGAAGAGCATATTTGAACGTGTTATTTCTAACATGTGTGCCTTTCGGGCAAAGCTGTTATATACAAGTGAGTATATGTGTTAGTATGTGTGCACTGATGTAATTATGTTTATTTCACTAGGTCCAGTATTTATTCAGCCAAAGTGGACTGTTGGAGCGTATGGTCTAGAGGCTGTGAGCTTGGTGTACAAACCCATCTTACCAGCTTCTATCCTACATAGGGTCTCTCTTCATGGAAGCCTACCTTGCTGATGTTGAATAGCCTTCTATCCTACATAGGGCCTCCCCACATGGAAGCCTACCTTGCTGATGTTGAATAGCCTTCTATCCTACATAGGGCCTCTCCACATGGAAGACTACATTGATGAGGTTGTCTTCTTCTTCTTCATCGTACGCTGTTTACAGCGATGTTTACGTTGCACTGTTTTATTTTGTTAAGCCTGTGGCTCAGTGCATCCGATTTCAACAGGCGTTTCTGTAGGGTTGCCCTCCTTAGCCTTTGGCTGTCCCCAGCCTAACTGCAAGGCAGCAGTTGTTTTTGGTCAGAGTTGTCTCTCTTAGGAAGTTGTCTTGCAGGACTATCGAGTCTTCCCTACTCGTGTCTATAGGGTTTGGCTATGATATGATGGACTATGTACTAGTTTGTACTATCCCGGAACAGAGGCAGTCCAGTGTGACTTTGTCCCAGGATCGTCACGTCCTGCCAGAAACGTAGCATATGCATGTGAGTGAGGTATATCTTTGCTCCCTTTATTTTCTCGGCTCATCTGCAGTGATGGTACGCCTAGCATTCCCCGCCACCCGGGAGGTTGTCACAATAGGGCAGGAGGTGCAATGTCCGCTGGACTGCATCTCTTCTGCGTCCATTGGGATGACTGATAGCAGACAGAGGCAAAGAGCGAGGCAGGAGTACATTTTACTAGGTGCATTTCTGCGGCTCGACCGGGCCGGGCTGAGACGCAAGCCCCAGCCATGTCGTAGCCTCCCATCCCAGCGGTGCTGAGATTTAGGGCAGGATTCTGGCTTAGAGGCGTTCGGCCGTAGTCCCTCATATGTTAGCTTATCAGCCAAGCACGTGGACCAAATGTCAGCGACCTGTGATTCCTCTCGAAATAGTGCATTTGACCAGGGGACAAGCCTCGTCATTGCACGGACATGTTGTTCGCCTGGTGTGCGGACACATCTCATGGTCAAGGGTTGAGTCTCAGCAGTTCGCAGTGAGGAAGCTGATCTACTGCTTAGGGCACCCCGACCGAGAACTAAGTTTTCTACAAATGGTTTCATACCTCATCGCCGTATGGGGTGAATATCGAGCAGCTTCCCGCCCGCTGTGATCGGCGGACGGCAGAGACCTCATTCTGCGGCTCGACCGGGCGGGGCTGGAGCGGGAGCCCCAGGTCCCCACCATGTCGAAGCCTCCCTTTGCAATCGTGCTGAGCTTTTGGGCGGGATTTTGGCTTAGAGGCGTTCGGCCGTAATCCCTCACCTTGTAGCCTCGCGCCGTTGGCTTATCAGCCTAGTACGTGAACCAAATGTCTGCGGCTCCTCTCGAGTTGAGCAGAATTTCCGTAGCAACGCCCTGTCATTAGTAGGGTAAAACTGACCAGTCTTCCGAGGGTCTATTTCCAGCACCCGTTCAATATTAGACCGGACGTATAAATAGAGGGCTTTTTAGTTTGGCAATGGCCAAGTTTCTGGAACCTGCGATTTCTGCAGGGTTAAGACCAGATTACCATAGCAGACGCTCTTTCATTAGGGGGTTAAGAGACTGACATGTCTTCCGTGGGTCTAATACCAGCACATGTTCACTATTAGACCCCACTAAGAAGCTCTCGATTTGACAGTCATTCCACAGTATTGGCGCGTTAAGTCAATTTAAGCCGCAGGCTCCACTCCTGGTAGTGCTCTTCCGTCAATTCCTTTATCAAACACTGAATGCAGACCAGCCGAGCCACATAGGGCATAACCCCAGATATCCGAGGGTCTAAATCCAGCGCCCGTTCCATATTAGTTAGACCCAAGGAAAGTAGTCTCGGCATGTCAGTCATTTCAGTGTTGGCCGTGTTGAGTCAAATTAAGCCGCAAGCTCCACTCCTGGTGGTGCCCTTCCGTCAATTCCTTTAAGTTTCAGCTTTGCAACCATACATCCCCCGGAACCCAAACACTTTGGTTTCCGAAAGCTGCCCGCAGAGTCATCGAAGCAACTCCTGCGGATCGCTAGTCGGCATCGTTTATGGTCAGAACTACGACGGTATCTGATCGTCTTCGTGCCTCTGACTTTCGTTCTTGATTAATGAAAACATTCTTGACAAATGATTTCGCAGTAGCTCGTCTTGCGGCGATCCAAGAATTTCACCTATAACGCCGCAATACGAATGCCCCCGTTTGTCCCTGTTAATCATTACCTCCAGTTCCGAAAACCAACAAAATAGAACCGAGGTCCTATTCCATTATTCCATGCACCATTATTCAGGCAGCCGAGGCCTGCTCTGAACACTCTAATTTTTTCAAAGTAAACGCGCCGGCCACCCAGGACGCTCAGCGAAGAGCACCCGTGGGAGAGAGCCGGCAGACGGTAGGGCAGGAGACAACGGGCAGTGAACCGGCGCGAGCCGGACCGCCCGCCTGCGCCTGAGATCCAACTACGAGCTTTTTAACTGCAACAACTTTAATATATGCTATTGGAGCTGGAATTACCGCGGCTGCTGGCACCAGACTTGCCCTCCAATAGATCCTCGTTAAAGGGTTTAAAGTGTACTCATTCCAATTACGGGGCCTCGAAAGAGTCCCGTATTGTTATTTTTCGTCACTACCTCCCCGTGCCGGGAGTGGGTAAGTTGCGCGCCTGCTGCCTTCCTTGGATGTTGTAGCCGTTTCTCATGCTCTCTCTCCGGAATCGAACCCTGATTCCCCGTTACCCGTTACAAACATGGTAGGCATGTAACGTACCATCGACATTTGATAGGGCAGACATTTGAAAGATGCGTCGCCGGCACATGAGTCCATGCGATCAGCACAAAGTTATCCAGAGTCACCAGTGGGGACGCCGCAACTCCGCGAGGGGAAACGACGATTGGTTTTGAACTAATAAAAGCGCTCTTTCCGCGAGGGTCGGAGCTTGGTAAGCATGTATTAGCTCTAGAATTGCCCCAGTTATCCAAGTAAGATCGTGTCATCTAAGGAACCTCGACTGACTTAATGAGCCATTCGCGGTTTCACCGTGAGACAGTGTGAACTTAGACATGCATGGCTTAATCTTTGAGACAAGCATATGACTACTGGCAGGATCAACCAGATATCTGTCGGAGACGTACGTACCGCACACACCGGTCCGCGGAGGACGGGTGTGTAAAAAGCCTCGCT
The DNA here is from genome assembly GCA_036924085.1 of Ariolimax columbianus. Lineage (NCBI taxonomy): Eukaryota > Metazoa > Mollusca > Gastropoda > Stylommatophora > Arionidae > Ariolimax > Ariolimax columbianus. The sequence continues at coordinate 79,600,117 of JAVGWX010000007.1, read as the reverse complement.
GGGACGGCCGCAGGGACCGACTGACGAACGGACGGACGGTTGTTCCCCCCCCCCCCGTCCCTCACTCCGTCGACCTAGGACCGCCTGACAGGGGCCCCTACACACACCAGACGACCGACCAACCGGGCTCGCTCGAGGAGAGATGGCAGCGCTCTGTGCAGAACAGATCCCAACGACCCCGGCGATGAATTTCACTGGACTAGAAACAATTTGGCCTGCCGGCCTGCCCTTCTCCCGAGGGTTGGTCCCCGGGAGAACACAGAGCCTTCAGGCACGATTCCTGCTTTCCATTTGCCGGTCACAAGCTCTTTGCGAGAGTCTGACCACCAGCGAGACGAACTGTCGAGCTCGGCTATAAGCCTTAGATAAATCACCACCGACTGACAACGTTTCTCGATACGGACCAGAGCAGCGCACCTCGGCGGAGGAGACGCCAAAAAAAAACCGCATCCCAATACCTCTACGGGGAAAAGCGAACAAGCGTTTTCCGCAAGCCCGCGCTATCGCTCCGCCTGGCGGGACTGAGATCGCTTTACGAACACTGGTTGAAATTGAATCGCGGTGGCGAGACAACTACCCCAGATTGATGAGGTTGAATAGCCTTCTATCCTACATAGGGCCTCTCCACATGGAAGACTACCTTGATGAGGTTGAATAGCCTTCTATCCTACATAGGGCCTGCCCACATGGAAGACTACCTTGATGAGGTTGAATAGCCTTTTATCCTACATAGGGCCTCTCCACAAGGAAGACTACCTTGATGAGGTTGAATAGCCTTCTATCCTACATAGGGCCTCTCCACATGGAAGACTACCTTGATGAGGTTGAATAGCCTTCTATCCTAAATAGGATCTCTCCATCTTACCAAACGGAACCACTTCTTTCAATTTAACCAGCTGTAAATGGGTACCTGACGAATCCAATAGTAAATTTTATGAGTTACGGATTTCAGAGTTTCAGCAATGAAGGGGACTAGGAACATATGACCCAGATACATTGAGGTAGGTTCTACGAACCATTTTCCTTTATGACCCCAGTAACATAAGAGTAAGATCCAGAGCTGTGAGATGCGCTGTGTAAGAAGTGCAGCCGGAAAGACGATTCGTGACCGAATCTGCAACACCAAGCTGAGGCTGATAGTAGGGATAAACTCAATTAGTGCCTAGATTGATGTCCACAAAATAAAGTAGTTTGGTCATTTAGTCAGAATGCATTATGACCAACATGCAGTGAGAACGTATCATATGCAGGTCTCTGGTTCACGTGCAAATGGCCAACCTCAACTTTGTGGATTGAGGGTATCTCTGATACACTCAGGAAGTTACCCCTAATGACATCCCAAACCTCCCAGCTGGCATAAAAAGAAATCTATGCATCCCGCCTCTCTGCAACGCTTCATGGCGAGTACAGTAGACAAAAGAAACTGATGAAGACCTCAATAACAGAATACATAGGATGACAACAAATTGTAAGTTGCCCATCGCAAGCGAAGATGGTGACATCAGCAGACTGTCCTCGTCCTGGATATGTAACTTGCGCTGAAGTTGGATTATAGTGAGAAAGAATCTGCGCTGGATACCAATCTCACTCTCTCGTCCTGAGTTACCGCGAACCAGTGGCAAGACATACAATCAAGACGACTGGAAGTAGCTTAAGATGCAGACATTCAGGTCGTACAATTTGTGAGACCAGCGGTCGCTTGAACCTTGTGGGAGTCGATCGTCCACCGTTTCCTTGACGATTTGAGAGGCGAATGTCGTACCTCTCGACAGCAGCAGCCGCCCACGCGTAGACTAGAGAACGCTGCTGCTGACCAGCGCCCACACCTGTAGGTCTAGGTGAGGGACCAGTAACCCACGGCTGAGGGGAGATTCCGGTCATGGCACGCAATTTCCAAGCAGGTCGTGCACACCAACCAAGGACGATACGCAATCTGTAGTGACGTCCTATCCAACAACGTGTATTCTATTACACATGAAGAACAGATCGTGTATCTCCAAATTCCGATGAAATTTACACACATAGGCTTCCTGTGAATAGCGTAGGACGTGCTAGAAAATGATCGTCACACAACACCGCGCCCCACACATGAAGTGGAACGAACAAACCACATGAATATCGCAGACCATGAGAGCAGCTGTTGCTTGGTCGCCATCTTACCGGAAGTTGCACAATAATTATACAAGATTAAGTAGGCTTCCAAAACATTGAGATAGCAAATAACAAGATGTTTCTAGCATGGAAAGTGAGTCTTTCAGTGTTCGGTAGATTTGAATCTTAGTCAACTAATTCATCAAACACACACAAATTAATTATTAATAGCATGGAATCGAAAGATGATTAAAAACAAAATCATGAAACGCACAGCCACAGATGTATAGATACAGAAAATCAATTACAGCAAATAGTAAAGTAGCTCTCAGGGTATAGGCTTAGCCTGCGATGGTCATATAGTAAACAAAATTAATCAATATTCTAGGAAAATGACTGTTCATCCCTATTAGCACAAATAATTGTTCATCCCTATTTTAACAAATACAACCGTTAATCCAGGGCAGGATTAATTGCACTTGGTATTTGTCATAAGCACAGTCAAACAATGGCGTCTTCTCCCTCACCCTTCAACTTTCACTTCTATTCCGAACCCAGATTTGTCTAGCAAAGTGGCAAACTGGTATGCAAATGCAGTACAGTTCACCAAGACAAGCTGTTACCCAAACACAGTACAGTTCACTAAGACAAGCTGTTTACCAAACACAGTACAGTTGACAATGACAAGCCAATACCAAAACAAAGCACAGTTGACAAGGACAAGACACAGGATTCCAAGACCAGAGATGTTTGAACGTGTCAAATATAGGTCTGGACTGAGACATTGAGTTACGTAGTTAAAACAGCATACATATACTTTTTTGGTATAACCTTTTAAGTCCGAAGAGCATTACGTAGTTAATGAGTCCTCAAACTGTGCACTCGTGGCCTTACTTTTTTATATTTAGTTTAACTTAGCTCCAGAATCAACGTCATTTGCACGTTTGCACACGGTTTAACTAATACGTGCTGGTGTTCTTGTCCATATTGTTTTGGAGAATTTTAGCACAGATCACGAACTCCGTAGCACGGACGAGGATCGCGTAATAGATTGGCTAGATCTTTAACATCATTTTGAATTTTACCCGGACAGCGGCCGATAAGCTTACTATTTTCGATTCCCAACTGCCGAGGGATTTTATACGTGCGCGACACTGTACACGGGCGTCCGATCTCTTCTACCCAGATATCCGGGAAAATACTAGAAAGTACACGTGAAAAATTCCCGGTCTCCACCGTGATTTCAACCCGCGACCTCCAGCTCCAGAGTACGACGTCTAACCTCGAGACCACTATTTTAAAAACCATGTGAACGTGTAATCTTGTAAACAATTTCTATGTTTATTTGTTATTGTTGCTAACTTCGCCTTTTTCTAGTGGTACCCTAAACACGTAGTGATTGTGTTTAATGGTTAAAGGAACGTAACTCAATCTTTGTAGTGCCCCTTGGAAGTTAATGTATAAACATTTATGAGTATGGTTCTGGTACAACGCTGGGACGAAAACAAGACAAAAGCCTACATTACAATCACAAGGTCGTTCATTGCGTTTCTCTGTCCGTCTTTTGTCTATCTTTTGTCCATCTTTGTCTCGTTTTAAATCGGGACACACCACCTAAAAATATCACCTTTCAGGCTCTATCTCTTTCCACAACTGAAACTGGCGACACTGTTGTGCTAATGTTTGCTGTGCACAGCCATGTTTCGTGCCCTATGTTTTATAACACATACGTAACACAACAGCGCTGTTCCCAAGCATAATCGATCACACACGGACACAAAGAATAGGGAGCCATGTGTTTTTTTAACCTTCTTCATTTGTGATGCTAAGAGGCGAAAATGACTCTTGGGCATAACAATTTGGAGGAAGGAGTGGGGTAGTAGATGCATATGCACAATGACAAGTTAATGATGTATGTAAATATATATATATATATATATATATATATATATATACTATATAATCACGAGGGTTTGTCATAAGTAACAAGTAACATCAATTTTATTATAAAGTGCATGGAAGAGTATGTACTTTCAACAGAAAATCTTATTTCGGGACACACAATGACGCGATATCAATACTTCATGCAGGAATTGTGACAATTTAGCACATGCGCAATATAGCGTACAGCATGCCCGGCTCACTGTCGACTTACACTGTGGAGGAAAAACGAGGCGTTGTTGGTTTTTTTGGTAGTATGAGGGTGTAAAACCTGCAATCTACAGAACAATAAAGGTTCAGTATAGAGACGGTTGTCAGAGAAGAGTGTATGAATGAGAGCGCTTTTAAAACGGAAGACAAAACGTTATTCATGAACCGTGGCGTGGGAGACCAGCAAGCGTGGCAACTGAAACAGCGAAACAGCAGATATGCCAGATAGTCCGTGGCAACAGGCGAGTCAGTATTGATGAAATAGACATAGATTTCAACATGAGTCACGTCGCTGCGCACAGAATTGTCCATGATGACCTCAGTTATAGGAAAGTGTGTAGCAGATGAGTCTCAAGACAGCTGTTCGATGTTCACAGCATGTACGGCAGAGGATTTGTCAGGATCATTTAGACCGTCATGCTTGTCAATGCGATTTTTTTCTCCATCAAATTGTGAAAGAATACGAGTGTTGGGTACACCATAACGAACTAGATAGTAACGATACAGTCAGTGTAATAGAAGCACCAGTTGTCACTGGCGAAGAAAACAAAATTCAAAACACGGGCTTCTGCTGAGACAGCGATGATGATCATCTGTTGGGATGTTAATGGCCCTATTTTTGGGCATTTCCAGGAAATGTATGAAACGGTGACTTGGGCTCGATACAGCGGCCGGGAACTTCTCTCAAAAGGAATATTAACTTAACTTGGAACTTAACTTAACTTAACTTATTGTTGAAGCATGACAACGCCCACTCGCACACGGCTGCGCATACAGTGGATGCAGTTCGAGCACTGAAATATGAGATTTTGAACAATCCAGCATACAGTCCGAACGTGGCGCCATCGAACTTTCACTTATTTGGATCCTTGATAGAACGTTTGCGTGGTCAGAGGTTTGCAGATAACGACGAGGTAATGGACGCCGTGTAAAATTGATTAAAGGTCACAACAAAAGACCTATTTCTAGCGGGCATCTACAAGCTAGTGGACAGGTGGACAAAGTGTGCTGCCAGCCACGGCAACTATGTTGAATATGTCGAAAAATAAGACACACAAAATGTCTGGTTCGCTCGATTCTAAAGATGTTATTAATAAAATGAATGTCTCTCGTATATGAATATATCTATATATTCACACACATCTACAAACACATACAAACCCACACATACAAACCCACACACGCGCCAACATACACAAACACACACACGAAGGTTGCTCAGAAAATAATTCCCACATTGTTTAAAAAAATTCAAGGATCGATTAAGCTTAGTGAAATTTCCAGAATGCAATACTAATGATTCTTGCGGACTTATGCGTAATTTTATTCTTCTGACAGATAGCGCTCCTGTAGTAAGCCGTTGGAATGAAGTCTGTGTTTGTGGCTTGACTCTTCTTGGGGCTTTGTCAATCCTTTGACAAAGTGATTTGTACTGACTTGCCGGAATCAAAGCGAGACCCGCCTACACCAGCGTAATTAAAACGTTGAATTAATTCGGAATCTCGGTCAGAGAAAAAACAGGCAGTGTAGTCACACAGTCACACAGGAAATAGTGTCGTCGGTCACAGAGTGTAAGAGTGATTCATTGTACGAGGGGACTTCAAATGAAAACCTTAAAAATATTATTTTGGTAAATTTATTCATAAAAAGTGAAAGAACTGTATTATTTTTCAACGTAGCTCCCATTAAGTTCGATCCAAGTTCCCATAGCGCATAGATTCATGCAGAAAACAAAGGGCATATGTTCATGCAGAAAACAAAGGGCATATGTCCATGCAGAAAACAAAGGGCATATGTCCATGCAGAAAACAAAAGACATAGGTTCATGTAGAAAACCAAGGGCATATGTTCATGTAGAAAACAAAGGGAATAAGTTCATGTAGAAAACAAAGGGCATAGGTTTATGTAGAAAACAAAGGACATATGTTCGTGTAGAAAACAAAGGCATATGTTCATGTAGCAAACAAAGGGCATATGTTCATGTAGTAAACAAAGAGCATAGATTCATGTAGAAAATAAAGGGCATATGTTCATGTAGAAAACAAAGGGCATAGATTCATGTAGAAGACAAAGGCATAGGTTGATGTAGAAAACAAAGGGCATAGGTTCATGTAGAAAACAAATGATTTTGGCCGCGTGTGTAATCACTCATGCCACACAACCTGGAGCTCTATATCAGACATGAAAGTCTTTCCTCCCAAGGCCTCTTTTAGTCGTCCAAAGACGTGCAAATCACTTGGGGGGCTAGGTCTGGTGAGTATGGTGGATGTGGTAGACACTGAAAGTAGAGGCCCTCTATGCTTGCAGCCGCTGCACGTGCAGTATGGAGTCGAGCATTGTCATGTTGCAAAAGAACACCTTTACTCAGACGTTCACATTGTTTGGATTTGATTGCGGGTCGAAGATGATTCCTGAGAAGATCTGTATACTTGGCACACTGATGACAGTGTTCCCCCTGGGCATGTGGTGCCCTAAAATAACGCTCCGATCGTCCCAAAAGAAAGCCAGCATAACCTGCGGAACGTCTTCGGTTTCAGCGAGGAGTGACGGCGCCATTCCTTACTCGCTCTCTTCGTTTCAGACTCGTGATAGTAAACTCATGTTTCATATCCAATAAGAATTCTTGCTTGGAAACCATCACTTTCTGCTTCAGAGAGTCGCAAAAGTTCCTGACAGGCATGAACACGTCGTTGTTTCAATTCTGGAGTAAGCTGCAGTGGCACACACCTTGTGCTTCACACTGTGTGGTACTGTAGCACATTACGGATGATGTAGTGCGCTAAACCTTGACTGAAGTCCAGATGTGCGGTAGTTTCATTAGCGATGGTCCTTTACGAGCCGGGCAACGTCTGCAATCGACTCTGGGATCAGCATTGACTGCATAGATACATATACATGCATACACATCTACACATAGACAGTTAAAATACAAAGGCATGGAGTCTATCACTTCCATCCCACTATTAAGGTTTTATTTTCAAGCACCCTCGTAATGTATATATATTTTGCTGAGCTGGGCTAACCGATTCCCTACTTTTGCAACTTACTTTCTCTAACTGTAAGTCGTGTAGCAATTTTCAAAGGGGGTGGAGTGACTCAATCCTGGGTCAAGAACCAAGTGCCGTTGAAATAAAGCTAGTGCTAATAGATAGTAAACTATTTAGAAACTGGAGCAGAAAACTGGTAAACCAACTACTGAAACAAATATTTCACGCCTTAAATCAATGATCTGAAATAAAAAGTTGCACATTAGACAACAAAGCCGAAATTAGAACGGTTATCAAGTACTTTCTGCTGTAAAACTCTTGACTCATGGTTCTAAATTGACTGTCACGCCCATTACTGGTAACGGGACGACCCGTTCTTCAGCGCAGTTACACCATTGCGCATATATATATATATATATATATATATATATATATATATATATATATATATATATATATATATATATATATATATACACACACACAGTGTGTATGTAAGTGTGTGTGCGAGTGTGCGCGCGAGTGTGTGTATATATATATGTCGAGAGGTAAGGTATTTGGCTCTCGCCACACATAATGGAACTTTCCTCCTGGAATTCCCTCGACATCTTTCTTCTTTTCACACACTCTTATTTCATTTTACTCTGTCCAACAATCACACCCTATTACAACTTTCACACGCGCTTAAGAGTGAGGTCGGCCCTTCCATTGCACTTTGGTTGGGCTGGCTTTTTTTTTCTCCATTATTTATCAAGTCCCCAAGGCGGTGAGCGTTGCACTGTGGTTTTTATTTTGCGGCTGTCGGCCCAATGCATCCAACTTCAGCATGCATTTTATGTAAGGGTCTGCTTCCTCCTGCATTTTCTAAGGGTTTGCTTCCCCGGGGTAACGGCCGGTGCTGTGATGGGAATCGAACCCAGCACCTTTGGTTGTAAGCCGTGTCACTTAACCACTAGCCCACGCCATCTCCGGCTCCTTCTGAGAACGCACAAACCTAGCATACGCACATACAGACGCACACATGCATTCAAGCACTGGTCTATACGTCCTAATATCGCCAAATTCACTAGGGTCTAGGGTGAAATAGGCGCGCCTCCGCCAATATAAGCTGGTGAGGTAAACTCGTAAATTGAAAACATTTTTTTCTTAAAACTTGTCTCTCAAAGCGATGAACGGAACCGGTGGGCGATAAAATCCTGCAATTTTCAAGCGACCCCTGGTCTCAAGGGAGGTAAGAATAGTGTGCCTACATCATGAGTTACTCAAAATCGTGTCGACTGGTCATCTTGCCACTTGTGTAAGTTAGCAGTTTTCTTCCTCACTATGATGCAACTACAGCCCAAGTTACATCATAAAGTTGGTGAACTATTTGGCTCGAGCGACCATCAGATTGTCCATTGGGATCTTGTAGCTATGAGACACGATATGAAGTGTCCACTAACATACGACTACTCCAGAACAGATGTACAGAAAATGATAGAATCAGCGAGCCACGTAATCTTGACAGATATTTTTACTGGCAGAAATGTTGAAGAACAATGGGCTAAGTTGAAATCTATTCTTGAGCGTCTGAAAGAGTAATTTGCCCCATGTAGGAAGTTGAACCCCTAGCGGAAAAAAATGGATAACTAAATCCGTGGTTAGTTGTAGAAGAGCTAAGAATAAAGCTTGTAAAAATATATAGAGGCTGGAAAATCGAATGAAACATATTAAAAATATTTGGATCGACTTGGAAAAAAACTTGCTAAAAAGATCAAGACTGACAGAAAGAGTTTTTTTTTCTCATACTTTCGACATACACAGAGAACGAAAGACAGAGTTGGTCCACTTAAAGATAGTAAAGGAAAAATAATAAGTGAGAACGTGGATGCTGTTAATCAACTCAATCAGTACTTTGACACTGTCTATACAAAAGAAAACTGCTCCCGGATTCCAGAGCCATTAAATATTTCCCAACGGGACATGCACACAGAAGGATTACTACCATTCTGCATTACCGAGGAAATGGTTTTACAAAAATTGGATAGGTTAAAGGTGGATAAATGTCCTGGTCAAGACGGTATTCATCCAAAATTACTGTTATCTATCTATCTATCTATCTATCTATCTATCTATCTATCTATCTATCTATCTATCTATCTATCTATCTATCTATCTATCTATCTATCTATCTATCTATCTATCTATCTATCTATCTATCTATCTATCTATCTATCTATCTATCTATCTATCTATCTATCTATCTATCTATCTATCTATCTATCTATCTATCTATCTATCTATCCATATATCCATCAATCCGTCCGTACGCCCGTCTGTCTGTCTGCCTGTCTGTCTCTCTCTCTCTCTCTCTCTCTATATATATATATATATATATATATATATATATACATGTATATACAGATAGATAGATAGATAGATAGATAGGTAGATAGATATATAGATAGATTGATAGATGGATAGATAGATAGATAGATATATAGATATATAGATAGATATATATATATATAGATAGATAGATAGATAGATAGATAGATAGATAGATAGATAGATAGATAGATAGATAGATAGATAGATAGATAGATAGATAGATAGATAGATAGATAGATAGATAGATAGATAGATAGATAGATAGATAGATAAATACATTTTGCAAAATATGTGATTTCTTAAATTATATATTATTTGCATTCTTGTGGTGTCGTATCTCATCTGCTAAAGTACGTTTTGATACTATTGAAGCTGCACCATCCTGCTGCTATGCATGTGTATGTGTGTATGTGTGTGTATGTATGTGGGTGTGCATGTATGTATGTATGTCAACCCATATGAAAATGGGTATCTAATGGGTACGGGAAGGAAAAGGCAAGAAGGAAAGGAACTGCCACTCCACCAGACGAGTTGAGACTTAGTATACTGAAGTCTCTAACACTTCATTCCTGACCAGCGGGTAAGTCTGCTGAAGAACTTCCTTTACCTTTACCTTTATGTATGTATGTATGTATGTATGTATGTATGTATGTATGTATGTATGTATGTATGTATGTATGTATGTATGTATGTATGTATGTATGTATGTATGTATGTATGTATGTATGTATGTATGTATGTATGTATGTATGTATGTATGTATGTATACATGTATGTATGTGTGTAGATGTATGTGTGTATATGTATCTATGCTGCCGTCCGTTTCCCTGTTTGTCTCTTCGAGTGTTTGTTATCAGTTTGTCTGTCTACCCAACCGTAATACAAATTGTCAGATGCAATAAATCGACGATTCAGATATTGTTCCTCTCTCCCAGAACAGACTATCGTCATGTCGAGAAGACTAGTAACTTAAGTATGAATCAGCGCATGGGATTACCAATACATTTGCTAATTGCTAGAAAGCCTGACTATGCTTGTTATGTTTTGGTATTTGTTTTGGGATTACCAATACATTTGCTCATTAACTAGAGCGCCTGACTATGCATGCTATGTTTTAGTGTTTGTTTGTTTACAAGATGGATGAAACACGTCCAGGGGACAGAATAGGAAGCCGTATATTTGTAACCAGTGCTTTGAGAATCAGACTAGAGGATCTCAAGCAGAAATATAGAAAATAGAGACACTGTGGTGCAAACAGGAATTGGATCAATGTTGTTATGACGTCATGAGACATCTGAGTATCCCAGCGGCTAGATCGCTTTTTCTCATAGAAAATGTTTCGGATTCAAGCTACGGTCGCAATGCGCCCTTGTTCACCCAGATTAGATTAACATTGACTTACAGTTAAGGAATGCAAGGTAGCAAGGAATATATTTCTACACCTCCCCTCACAGAAGCTGACACCTAGTTGTTGTTAGGTTTGTCGAGCTGTTATCTCTTTCGCAGTCAATTCCAAGTTGAAGAACGTATAGGTTTTTTGAAGCTGGTGAGTGGAGCTGTATAAGGTGTTGGTGATTTTTGGGGTGTTAGTCTATAGCATTTCTCTTTCAGTAACGAGTCCTGCCAAGGGAGCTCCACATGTTGTACTGTCCCTCAAAGATGGACAGCAGTTATGCTTTTGTTGATGTCATTTGTGTTTTGGTGTGTCATTTATTTATACAGGGCACGCCCAGTAGACCCTTTCGACTGTATGTTCAGCTATTTTCAACTTGTTGAAGTTGTTTTGAAGTATTTGTTTTGGCTGGTGTGTTTATTTGAATCATGCTTGCTCCTGGTTTTGCTAGTCTGTCTGCTTTCCCATTGACGGATATGTCTATATGTCATGGAATCCATTGGGATGCGACTTTTGTGTTATGTGTTGTTTGTTTCTTATCAATCGTCTCAGTCAGCTTTGTAACTTCTTTGCAGTTAGATTGCAGGTATCTATACGATTTCTACCGATTTCTACTCTCATATGATTGTAGTTTGTGGTGTTTATTGCTGTGATTTATGCTTGGTGGTTCCAACAGTAACCTTCACATGGTTCGCATAGAATGAATGACCATTTGTATACTTGATTAAAGTTCTAAGTTCGGCCGTTATGGTGACATTAAAAGCAGAGCCGCCTTTAATTTGGATGTATCATAGTGTTAGGGTAGCTGCTTTTTGTTTCCAAGATCTCTGTCTTTAGTATTATTGGTATGATTTCTCTTGTGCTTGTACTTTCCAAAAGTAGTGTTCTTACTGTAGGTGATTTGAACTTCTTCCTGGGTAAAGGATTGTACATTTTTGTATTATTTCCCGTATTTGTCACGGATGATTTGGTTTACTAATATTACTACTTGCAATGTTGATTTTTGTTTTAATATGTTAATTCTTTTCTAGTTTTCGACCAGCTGTCTATTTGGGTGTTCTTGTCTCATTCTTTTATATCGTTCTACAGCCTCAGGTTCTGTGCATTTACGCCTTAAGTCCATAGGTTCTATGTTGGCATCAGTTTCGCATGCAGTTGCTATTGTGGTTCTTCTGCACATTCATATAAACATTAGAGCCTATTTTTGGATTTGATACTATTTCTTCTGGGTTGTTTCGCTCATTGAGGTTTGCAGTGTCAGGCTGAAGTCCATAACTGATCAGGCATAACCCAGATGCAGCTACCTTAGATTCCCTTTTTATGAATCCCATGTGGTGCTTGCACGGTTTTTGACCAAGTTCAGGCGTTTGCTGACTTTGTTTTACATTTTGTATGCCAAAGGGTTGAGCAGTAGATGACTCTCGTCTGATGGACCCTCGTCTCTGGTCAGTAGCTGTCCATTGAGTTTGAGTTGGTAGGCTTTCTTGTTTTCTTTAATGCTTCTGGTGAAGATTGTGTTTACAGTTTTATGTGTGCTTATTTGTAGTTTTCAGTGTACAGTACACCATCGATTGTCGTGCGTGTTCTATTAAAGTTTGCTTGGACCAGTTTTTAGTATTTTGTTGTTGTCCATATAAGTAGATCATCAGCTTAAACAGCGTTTTTGGGACCTTCAGACTTAAATATGAGGGAGGAAGGGGGAGGTAATTTAAATTTATGTAGATCAGAATGATTGTGCAGCTCTAGCTCCCTGTAGTAATCCCACTCCAGTGTTTTTTTTTTTGTTGATGTGGTGTCATCTATTACTGTTTGTATTGTGTTACTTTTCAAGAAGATTTTAATAAAAAAATACACTTGTTCCGTAAATGCCCATTGATGTCATTTCATTAAAGTCATTGTCTCAATATTTTATCGTAAGCTACGTAATAGCAACCTACCGTACTGCACACCTGCCAAGCAACGTATAACAGTCAAATAGATTGTCGACTGTAAGAAACAACGTTCTGAAAATGACATGCTACTTACATTTATACTTTCTACAGACAATGAATACTGCTGTATTGTCTTTGGCCTCTTGGAAGTCATTTAAAGTTTTCTCCACAAAATCGAACATTAGATCGTCAATTTTGCAATCGTTTATGAAACCTACATGACTGTCATTAATTATTTAGCTGGTTTCCAGCCACCAGCACCATCTGTGGTTTAACAAGTTTCCTAATTGTGAGCGATGCTTTTGGGAGCGTGCTATCTGACCATGTTCTATTGATAAAGTTTAGGTCTTTGATTTTACGCCGAGGTTTAATATAGTTTCATTAGTAATCTTGTCGGTTCTTGTAGCCTTTTTGGTCTTCAATTTTCGTAGAATATTATTAATTTCCTGAATTGTGTACTCAATCAAAAATGGTGCAATATTTGCTTTGGTTGCTCTTTGTTCTTGTTGTGTTATTAATTACTTTGTTTTTCTGTTTCCTGAGATTTGTTCTGCTGACTCTGACGTAGAATTTGTTAAGTAGTTCTGCCTTTTTTTGTTGTATGCTTTGATTTACATATCATATTTCAGTGGGTTTGATTTTGTCTTCTTCCCTTTCTCATCAAGACTGTCAAGATGATTATATGATTTGTGCTCTTCACCAGCGAAGTTGAAGTCATTGCATGCTTTTATTCAGAATTTTTTTTCTCTTAGTGTGATCTTTTGGATGTGCTGTATGTTTTTTTTTTTTTTTTTCGTTCGCCTTACTTCTCTAATCCCCATGGCGGTGTGCGTTGCACTGTGGTTTTTATTTTGCGCCTGTCGGCCCAGTGCATCCGACTTCAGCATGCATTTTACGCAAGGCTATGCTTCCTCCTGCATTTTCTAAGGGTTTGCTTCCCCGGGGTAACGGCCGGTGCTGTATCGGGGATCGAACCCAGCACCTTCTGGTTGTGAGCCGTGCCACTCAACCACTAGGCCACGCCGTCCCCTGCTGTATTTTTTTGTTTATTATTCTGTTTTTTTGGTACTGTTTTCAATTTCTATATTTCTTTTGACTTAGTTTCATTATTGACAATTGTTTCTGGATCTGAAGTCTAAAAGGAGATGACACATTTGTTGCTGGCTCTTCATTTTGTCATTTTAGCTATTTCCAAGATGGTCTTTGTGATGTTACATATATTGGTACAGATAGGGGACACATGTTGGTACAGATAGGGGACACATGTTGGTACAGATAGGGGACACATGTTGGTACAGATTGTGAACATCTGCTTGTACAGATTGTGGACTTATTTTGGTACAGATTGTGGACATATGTTGGTACAGATTGGGAACATATGTTGGTACAAATAGGGGACATATGTTGGTGCAGATTAAGGACATATGTTGGTACAGATAGGGGACACATGTTGGTACAGATAGGGGACACATGTTGGTACAAATAGGGGACACACGTTGGTACAGAAAGGGAACACATGTTGGTACAGATTGTGAACATATGCTTGTACATATTGTGGACTTATTTTGGAACAAATTGTGGACATATGTTGATACAGATAGGGTAGATATGTTGGTGCAGATTAGGAACATATGTTGGTACAAATAAGGGACATATGTTCCTACAAATAGGGGACATATGTTGGTACAGATTGGGAACATATGTTGGTACAAATAAGGGACATATGTTGGTGCAGATTAAGGACATATGTTGGTACAGATAGGGGACACATGTTGGTACAGATAGGGGACACATGTTGGTACAAATAGGGGACACACGTTGGTACAGAAAGGGAACACATGTTGGTACAGATTGTGAACATATGCTTGTACATATTGTGGACTTATTTTGGAACAAATTGTGGACATATGTTGATACAAATTGTGGACATATGTTGGTACAGATAGGGGAGATATGTTCCTACAAATATGGGATATATGTTGGTACACATTGGGGACATATGTTGGTAAAAATAGGGGACATATGTTGGTACAGATTGGGAACATATGTTGGTACAAATAAGGGACATATGTTGGTACAGATAGGGGACACATGTTGGTACAGATAGGGGACACATGTTGGTACAGATAGGGGACACATGTTGGTACAGATAGGGGACACATGTTGGTACAGAGAGGGAACACATGTTGGTACAGATTGTGAACATATGCTTGTACAGATTGTGGACTTATTTTGGTATACATTGTGGACATATGTTGGTACAGATATGGGACATATCTTGGTGCAGATTAAGGACATATGTTGGTACAGATAGGGGACATATGTTGGTACAGATAGGGGACGTATGTTGGTACCGATTGAGGACATATGTTGGTACAGATAGGGGATATATGTTGGTACAGATAGGGGACACATGTTGGTACAGATTGAGGACATATGTTGGTACAGATAGGAGACATATGTTGGTACAGATAGGGGACACATGTTGGTACAGATAGGGGACATTTGTTGGTACAGATAGGAGACATATGTTGGTACAGATTGAGGACAAATGTTGGTGCAGATTGTGGACATATGTTGGTACAAATAGTTGACATATTTTGGTACATATTGGGGACAGATGCTAGTACAGAGTGTGAACATATGTTGGTACAGATAGTGGACATATTTTGGTACATATTGGGGACATATGTTGTTACAGATTTTGAACATATGTTGGTACAGATTGTTGACTTATTTTGGTACAGATTGTGGACATATGTTGGTACAAATAGGGGACATGTGTTGGTTGAGATTGGGGACATATGTTGGTCTATTTTGGGGACATATATCGGTACAGATTGGAGCGATATGTTGGTAGAGATTTGGGATAGATGTTGCTACAGATTGGGGACATATGTTCGTACAGATTGTGAACATATATTTGTACAGCTTGGGGAGAGATGTTGGTACAAATTGGGGACAGATGTTGGTACAGATTGAGGACATATGTTGGTACAGATTAGGGAGAGATGTTGGTACATATTGAAGCCATATGTTGGTAGAGATTGGGGACAGATGTTGTTACAGATTGGGGACAGATGTTGGTACGAATTGGGGACAGATGTTGGTACAGATTGAGGACAGATTGGGGACATATGTTTGTATAGATTATATGGCAATAATAGATAATTCATTGTTTTTTATGAGTTGGGGGTGCTCATTTCGCATCCGAACTACCTCTCCTTTACTGTTTGTAAGACAGGTACCAATTTAATGCTGTGCATACCAAAGCAAATATTAAATCAGGTTCATTTTCAGAAAGTGATATAACTATCTACCTGTGCTGCACGCAGACGGTCTGTCGTAGATCAGAACAGCTTGAACAGTTGAGCAGTCTATTTTGTTTATCCTGGGAGAAATCTCCAAAGTTTCATATTGGTTGGAGAGAGTTTAAGAAAACAAATCTGGCTTGGCTAACATTGGTGTTTACATTTTCGATTGCCATCTTGACATCGACGTTCGGTCGCAATGACTCTCCAAAGACCACTCTCTCTTGCCTTGATGTGCAATCTGACAGGCTTTCACTTGTCCAATCATTTATGTAATCCTCATATTTATAGCACTGTTTTCCACTAGCACGTTTGCCTTTCATTTTCCTTTTCATTATGATATTCAAAAAGATATGACAAAAATATCTGAACTGTCGATATTTATGTATTATGAGTAATTTATGCCAGAACTTCAAGTCTCAGTTTGATTCCAGTACAGTTTAAAAGTATCTTTGTCTTGCTTTCCCATCCATACCTATTTCTTTCAGATATTTCATTTACATCCTCGTAAATATCTCCATATTTTCTATTTTGTAATCATGTTACCATTACTATCCACATATTCTTAGAGCCTATAATTTTATTGTTCTTCACTTTTATTTTATATATATATATATATATATATATATATATATATATATATATATATATATATATATATATATATATATATATATATTTGTTGTTGTTGCCTGTTGTTGACAGTTTCAGTATTAATCTGTCCGTCTGTTTCTGAATGTCGTGAACGTGATACGTGTAGCAGGTGAGTTAGATCATCATCACAATCAAGCTCTTCTACTTGTTTACCAAACATCCATTTTGACGAGCGTGTCCTTTCTGAGTTAAACCCGTGCCTTGCTACCTTCTTGCTGGTTACTGCACCAGCTGGCACAACTTTCATATTGTCCGTGTGTTGTGACAAATGGAGAGAGAGAGAGAGAGAGAGAGAGAGAGAGAGAGAGAGAGAGTGTGCGTGTATACGTGGCTGGTTGGTTGAGTGTGTGTGTGTGTATGTATGTATGTGTGTGTGTGTGCGTGCGTGGGTGCGTGGTTGCCTGTTTGCCTGTGTGTCTGTCTGTATGTGTGTATGTATGTATGTGTTTATGTATGTGTGTGTATATATGTATCTAGGTATGTACGTATGTTTATGTATGTATGGGTGTATGTGTGTATGTATGCGTGCGTGTGTGTGTGTGGTGGTGTTTTTGTGTGCAAATATATATATATATATATATATATATATATATATATATATATATATATATATATATATTATATATATATATATATATACGAGGCGTGTTCAAATAAATCCGGACCTAATTGTACCAAGTGAACATACGTACGATGCACATGATGACGTCACTTGAGGTGTATACAGCACATAGCGACCGTCAAGTTTGCAAAATTTCATTATCCTCCGACTCATAGTTTCCTCAGCAGATCGTTGAAAACATGGCCGGTGTGATACGGAATCCGTCCAGGGTTGATCAAGAAACTGAAGTATTGGTACCCATTGTGAACACCTTCCGATATTTCAGTTTCTTGCTAATCGCCATTTCAACTGTCCCTAGCGACACAGCGAATTCCTCTGATAGTGAACGCAAGCTCCGGCGACGGTCCACCCGAATTGCTGTATCAATTTTGGCGATAGCATCTTCTGACACAACAATACGCGCCTGACATGGTCTCAGAAGATTTTTCGTTATCTCACGTCCTTATTTAAACATCGTTGTCCAGTTCTTCACTGTTGTCATCGACACACTTTTGTCACCATACACTGCCTACATTCTGCGATGAATGTCAACTGGTCGACATCCTTCAGCTGTTAGAAACCGAATCACCGCTCGATGATCAACTCTGGACGGATTCCGAATCACACCCGCCATGTTTCCAACGGTCTGCCTAAACTATGAAAACTTGACGGTTGGTATGTGCTGTTTACACCTGAAGTGGCGTCATCATGTACGTATGTTGACTTGGTCCGGTTTTATTTGAACACGCCTGATATAAACACACACACACACACATATATATATATGTACACATACATATGGTTGTGGGGGGGGGTGGTGTGTAGGTGGGGGGGGGGTTGTGGGGGTGGCGTGTTTGTGGGGGTGGTGTGTAGGTGGAGGTGACGAGAGAAAGGGAAAGGACTCATCTTAGTGTTTCAGAGTTGTTGGAGACCTGAGATTCCTTCATGTGAACATATGTTGGTTGCCGAGGGATTGGTTTAGGGCTGGTTACAAGGTGATTAACCCAGTTCTTAGCTTCCAAATAACAAAAGGAAAAATGTAAATGTTCTGTACCTTCGTTAACTATTCATGGCTGAGAATGTCGGACCAGCAAATCGTCATCATGACTCTCTGGCAGTGAATGCTAATAGTGGTACAGAGCTTGTCGTCAAACGGCTGATAATTTATAATAATTAAGAAGAGTATGCTGATTGTGCACATTTCGGTGAAAAACTATAGTTGACAAATCAACTAGAATGAGAAACAGCATGGATGTCAAGCTGAGAGAAGCATACACGACAACCTTAAGCTGAGAGAAGCATACACGACAACCTTAAGCTGAGAGAAGCATACACGACAACCTTAAGCTGAGAGAAGCATACACGACAACCTTAAGCTGAGAGAAGCATACACGACAACCTTAAGCTGAGAGAAGCATACACGACAACCTTAAGCTGAGAGAAGCATACACGACAACCTTAAGCTGAGAGAAGCATACACGACAACCTTAAGCTGAGAGAAGCATACACGACAACCTTAAGAACATGTCGCTACTGCATCTTTCCAGTGACTATCAGAGAACTCAAAATGATAACAATGTGTCAAATCTCAATGCTTTGTGAGGCCGAGAAAGTAAAGGCTAAGGCAGAGGTTTTCAAACATTTTTAGTGCCTCCACTCCCTTGGCCTGTGCACAATCGCCGCGGCTCCTGTCTATATATATATATTCCGCTTCTCTCGCTTCTCACCTCACTCTGTTTCATTTGACTTTCACACACGCACTCAGGGTGAGACCCTTCCATTGTACTTTGGTTGGGCTGGCTTCTGAGAGCGCACAATACATACAGACGCACACATACATCCAAGCACTGGTTTCTGCGTCTTAATATCGCCCAGGTTGACTACGGTCTAGGGTGGAATGGGCGCGCCTCCGCCAGTAGACACTAGTGAGGCAAATATTTAACATATTTTTTTTTTTAAACATACTATATATAAGCTGTTGTACCCCAAACAAATATGTATGACTTCTGAATGTGCAGATACCACATCTGATAGTAATTGTGGGATGTAAATAAGTTAAGACCGTATTTCTTTTGTTAATTGCGATTCGAATCTCCTTCTCAACGTCCAATGGCGATCTGTATTTTGTTTTGGTGGCGGCCATTGCAGAAAACTTTGTCTCACACAAGTAGGATGTTGTAAAGGGAATAAAAACTGGTAGGGCCTTACTGCCTACTTCTGTATAGTCCTGGTTCGCCAAGCTCCAAAAATCTGGTAGTGTTGAAGAGTCGAATTTCGATTCCAGTGTGGAGTGCAATAATATATAAATAAGCGACTCTTGCTCTCTAGTAGTGAGTGTAGATGAGAGTTCTATACTAAATACATTTTTTTATCCAGGTGTGTTGGTCAGTCTCTTCTAAAAAGTATTTACTAAAGTAAACACTGAGATGTGGTCAACAAACACAACCTTCGGTTCTTCATTCAGCTCCAAATCATAGTCTTCTAAACAGGTGTGCAGATAAGGAAAGCAGTAATTTACGTCTTCCTTGTTTAACTTTTCCTTCCACAATAACAATTTCTTTGTGAAGGCCGAATCTTTATCCGAAGGCTGTAGAATATATGTTTCTGTACCTGAAGGGCACATTGAAAGTATTTAGCTTTCCGAAGACATAACAAAGATATACTAGCGTCAATCCAAAGTCATTGTCCACGAGCTTTTCAGAACTTGAATGTTTTTCCTTCGACAAGATAGCAATCAAGTTCATTCCTGAGCTTATACACCCTTTTGATGACATTTCCGCGTGAAAGCCGGCAAGAGTTGCAATAATAAAAAAGCGAAGTGTTCGGCTCCTATGTAGACGCACATTTACTCGAAACACCTGCACTTTAGTGGCCACGTTTTAACGAAATTTAATACTTCGATTACCGATTTAAGGACCATTAAGGGCAGGGCTGATGTTTTTGGATGCCAGTGCTTTCCTATGAATGACGCAACGAGTCCAGACACAGACAGGAGCTTTCTTCCGAATCAAGACTTGCAGTCGGCCATAGCAGCCAACCATTGGACGACTTTAATCAGTGCACACACCTACACATTTCTCCCTGATTTTTCCCATAAAAGAATTCAGTATTTTAAAAATATCTGCTGCTGTTTTTGTTCTAGATTTGATGCCTTTGCAAAAAAAAGATCCTTAAAGAACTTATTATCATGTATAAATCGCACATAACAGATTAGATGCGCATCATTGTGCATATGTGTAGCATCATCGTGTATATCTGTAGCTTTATCGTGCATATCTGTATATTCATCGTGCATATCTGTAGCTTCATCGTGCATATCTGTAGCTTCATCGTGCATATCTGTATATTCATCGTGCTTATCTATCTGTAGCGTCATCCTGCATTTATGTAGCTTCATCGTGCATATCTGTAGCTTCATCGTGCATATCTGTAGCTTCATCGTGCATATCTGTAGCTTCATCGTGCATATCTATCTGTAGCCTCATTGTGCATATCTATCTGTAGCGTCATCGTGCATGTCTGTAGCTTCATCGTGCATATCTGTAGCTTCATCGTGCATATCTATAGCATAATCGTGCCTATCTGTAGCTTTATCGTACATATCTGTAGCTTCATCGTGCATATCTGTAGCTTCATCGTGCATATCTGTTGCTTCATTGTGCATATCTGTAGCTTCATCGTGCATATATGTAGCTTCATCGTGCACATCTGTAGCTTCATCGTGCATATCTTTAACTTCATCGTGCATATCTTCAACTTCATCGTGCATATCTTTAACTTCATCGTGCATATCTTTAACTTCATCGTGCATATCTGTAGCTTTATCGTGCATATATGTAGCTTCATCGTGCATATCTGTAGCCTCATCGTGCATATCTGTAGCTTCATCATGCATATCTGTAGCTTCATCGTGCATATATGTAGCTTCATCGTGCATATCTGTAGCTTCGTCGTGCATATCTGTAGCTTCATCGTGCGTATCTGTAGCCTCATCGTGCATATCTGTAGCTTCATCGTGCAAATCTGTAGCGTCATCGTGCATATATGTAGCTTTGTCTAGGTGAATAGCAAAATTATATTTGAGTTTTTCAATCAACTCGTCATTAACATCGTCAGCCATCTTAATTACTTGACGACTAATAATGCAATCTGACAAAGTCGCAGTCAGCAATTGATTGGCAGCAGACTCGCCTTTCATAGTAGACACTATGTCCATAGATCCAAGTCAGATAAGGTCTTCCACAAGTGTGTGACCCGGTCAACAACTTTGTAAGATGAAAGAAGAGCCTTTGAAAGAATCGTAGCTTGTTTAACTTAATTTAACTAACTTAACTCAACTTAACGTCTTTTTACTGGTTTAGAAGACTCTGCAGAGACTTTATACAACCGGTTTCATTTGAATTACCTTTCTATAAAAGTTATGCGCATCCAATTTATTCTTAAATGCATTAATTGTCCATGCCTATACTAATTCCTGTGGCAATGCATTCCAAGCATTCACCACTCTCTGACTAAAAAAGTATTTCCTAATGCCTAATCTGGACCTTTCTTTAGTCAAATTGTAGCTATGCCCTCTTGTTCTTGTGGGTGGTTGTATTTAGAAAAAAAAAAACTTGTCATAGTCTAATTTATTAATTCCTCTGATCATCTTATAAACCTGAATTGTCACCTCGATTTCTTCTCTTTTCTAGACACTGTAGGCCAGTCTTTCCTTAAAACTGTAATTCTGGAATCCCACTATCAGTTTTGTCGCTCTTTTTTGTATCATTTCCAGCATGTTTATATCCCCTCTATGATAAGGACTCCACACATGTACAGTGTACTCCAATCTAGGTATAACTAAAGCTTTATACAGTTTGACTATCACTTCCTTGCTCCTACGTTTAATATTTCTTTTTATCATACCAAACATTACGTTTGTCTTTTTCACTGCTACCTGAACTTGCTCTCTCACCTTTCCTGTATGATCTATTATAACCCCTAGGTCACTTTCTTTTTCTATCTTTCTAATATTTTTCTCGCCTATTCTGTAATTATGTTCCATATTGGAACATCCGTGTGGATGTAAAGTAGAAAGTAAAGTAACCCATAGCATTACTGCCTTAGGGGTGTGAGGTGTTAGCGATCTATCTCACAATTCAAACGCTCGACTATATGAGGGTGGTAGCCATCTCCTCTCCCTCGCCGCTTTTACTTCCAGGACTAAACCGGTACCCATTTAAGGCTGGGTCGACCCGGGAGCCATTGCGGTCTGAAAAAAACATTACCATCTCAACTGGAGAATGAACGAAGGACCATTCAGATGCGAAGCCAGCGTGATAACCACTGCGCCACGCGGCTCCACGCGCTTACAGACTATTCTCGAATTTTATCTAAATCCGACCTCAACATATCCACTTCTGCTTTAGATGAGACAGTAATGCATAGTTTTGTGTCATCCGCGAATTTTGCAATCATGGATCCCATATCAATGTCCAAATCATTTGTATATATCAAGAACATAAATTGGTTATAAAACCGAGCCCTGTGGCATTGAAAAAGAACAGGGGGAACATACTGACATCTCTTAATGAATGTTTAATGATGCTATTGTAATCGAGAAAGTAGTATGTAATGTTTAGATCTTAGGAATTGAACGAGCAATGCAGATGGAAGACCGTGTAGCTGAAGACAGCGCGAGCACTCGCCTGACAGGGTAATCGTCAATGGAAGATCACAAGAAGAAGACACATAAGAGCATGTGAGGACGGATCTTCAATGTGTACAACTAGACAGCTACTGAAACCAATAGCATTTTATGAAAGGAATGAGACTGTTGCCCTTGTCTGGAATAATGTTGTATATTCTGCTAACAGTATATAAATATATACTTACTTAGTCGCTCCTCTTCTACCGCGAGGTGTAGATATAAATATATATACTTACTTAGTCGCTCCTCTTCTACCGTGAGGTGTAGATATATATATATACTTACTTAGTCGCTCCTCTTCTACCGTGAGGTGTAGATATATATATATATACTTACTTAGTCGCTCCTCTTCTACCGTGAGGTGTAGATATATATATATACTTACTTAGTCGCTCCTCTTCTACCGTGAGGTGTAGATATATATATATATACTTACTTAGTCGCTCCTCTTCTACCGTGAGGTGTAGATATATATATATACTTACTTAGTCGCTCCTCTTCTACCGTGAGGTGTAGATATATATATATACTTACTTAGTCGCTCCTCTTCTACCGTGAGGTGTAGATATATATATATACTTACTTAGTCGCTCCTCTTCTACCGTGAGGTGTAGATATATATATATACTTACTTAGTCGCTCCTCTTCTACCGTGAGGTGTAGATATATATATATATACTTACTTAGTCGCTCCTCTTCTACCGTGAGGTGTAGATATATATATATACTTACTTAGTCGCTCCTCTTCTACGGTGAGGTGTAGATATATATATATACTTACTTAGTCGCTCCTCTTCTACCGTGAGGTGTAGATATATATATATACTTACTTAGTCGCTCCTCTTCTACGGTGAGGTGTAGATATATATATATACTTACTTAGTCGCTCCTCTTCTACCGTGAGGTGTAGATATATATATATATATATATATACTTACTTACTTAGTCACTCCTCTTCTACCGTGAGGTGTAGATATATATATATACTTACTTAGTCGCTCCTCTTCTACCGTGAGGTGTAGATATATATATATACTTACTTAGTCGCTCCTCTTCTACCGTGAGGTGTAGATATATATATATACTTACTTAGTCGCTCCTCTTCTACGGTGAGGTGTAGATATATATATATACTTACTTAGTCGCTCCTCTTCTACCGTGAGGTGTAGATATATATATATACTTACTTAGTCGCTCCTCTTCTACCGTGAGGTGTAGATATATATATATACTTACTTAGTCGCTCCTCTTCTACCGTGAGGTGTAGATATATATATATATATTTACTTAGTCGCTCCTCTTCTACCGTGAGGTGTAGATATATATATATACTTACTTAGTCGCTCCTCTTCTACCGTGAGGTGTAGATATATATATATACTTACTTAGTCGCTCCTCTTCTACCGTGAGGTGTAGATATATATATATATATATATATATATATATATATATATATACTTACTTAGTCGCTCCTCTTCTACCGTGAGGTGTAGATATATATATATACTTACTTAGTCGCTCCTCTTCTACCGTGAGGTGTAGATATATATATATACTTACTTAGTCGCTCCTCTTCTACCGTGAGGTGTAGATATATATATATACTTACTTAGTCGCTCCTCTTCTACCGTGAGGTGTAGATATATATATATATACTTACTTAGTCGCTCCTCTTCTACCGTGAGGTGTAGATATATATATATACTTACTTAGTCGCTCCTCTTCTACCGTGAGGTGTAGATAAATATATATACTTACTTAGTCGCTCCTCTTCTACCGTGAGGTGTAGATATATATATATATATATACTTACTTAGTCGCTCCTCTTCTACCGTGAGGTGTAGATATATATATATACTT
This sequence comes from Ariolimax columbianus, assembly GCA_036924085.1. Taxonomy (NCBI): domain Eukaryota; kingdom Metazoa; phylum Mollusca; class Gastropoda; order Stylommatophora; family Arionidae; genus Ariolimax; species Ariolimax columbianus. The sequence goes on along the minus strand of JAVGWX010000007.1, from coordinate 79,575,079 downwards.
ACTTAGTCGCTCCTCTTCTACCGTGAGGTGTAGATATATATATATACTTACTTAGTCGCTCCTCTTCTACCGTGAGGTGTAGATATATATATACACTTACTTAGTCGCTCCTCTTCTACCGTGAGGTGTAGATATATATATATATACTTACTTAGTCGCTCCTCTTCTACCGTGAGGTGTAGATATATATATACTTACTTAGTCGCTCCTCTTCTACCGTGAGGTGTAGATATATATATATACTTACTTAGTCGCTCCTCTTCTACCGTGAGGTGTAGATATAAATATATACTTACTTAGTCGCTCCTCTTCTACCGTGAGGTGTAGATATATATATATATATATATACTTATTTAGTCGCTCCTCTTCTACCGTGAGGTGTAGATATATATATATACTTACTTAGTCGCTCCTCTTCTACCGTGAGGTGTAGATATATATATATATACTTACTTAGTCGCTCCTCTTCTACCGTGAGGTGTAGATATATATATATACTTACTTGGTCGCTCCTCTTCTACCGTGAGGTGTAGATATATATATATATACTTACTTAGTCGCTCCTCTTCTACCGTGAGGTGTAGATATATATATATACTTACTTAGTCGCTCCTCTTCTACCGTGAGGTGTAGATATATATATATATACTTACTTAGTCGCTCCTCTTCTACCGTGAGGTGTAGATATATATATATACTTACTTGGTCGCTCCTCTTCTACCGTGAGGTGTAGATATATATATATACTTACTTAGTCGCTCCTCTTCTACGGTGAGGTGTAGATATATATATATACTTACTTAGTCGCTCCTCTTCTACCGTGAGGTGTAGATATATATATATATACTTACTTAGTCGCTCCTCTTCTACCGTGAGGTGTAGATATATATATATACTTACTTAGTCGCTCCTCTTCTACCGTGAGGTGTAGATATATATATATACTTACTTAGTCGCTCCTCTTCTACCGTGAGGTGTAGATATATATATATACTTACTTAGTCGCTCCTCTTCTACCGTGAGGTGTAGATATATATATATACTTACTTAGTCGCTCCTCTTCTACCGTGAGGTGTAGATATATATATATATATATATATATATATATATATATATATATATATATATATATATATATATCGGCAGTAATGCTATGGGATACTTTACTTTACTTTAATATATATATATATATTTATTCCATATTTAGCAGAAATCATTGTATTATTCCACCCTCCTTGTATCCTAGGTCTACATACAATGTTTTAAGGCTAACCGCCAAATGTATCCAACTTCTGCACGAATTTATCAATTTAATTTTTTCCCATTAAGGGTTATACCTTGCTGTTTCATGGATCTGAACACAGGCAAGTTTGGACTGTGAGCCATGCTACCCCCCCCCTCCACCCCCCACACAAACACCATCCCCAAAGTCCCGCCCACCACCCACCAAGTCCAATCCTGTATTTAGTAGAGCACATGCACCCAATACATATATATTCTCCTCTTAAACAAAACATGCAACAATTAAGTCTATTTATATTCTGAACTCAATTAAACCAGAATACTTGTGTGTACTAGGACAGACTGCGCTAGAGCTGGATAGTGGCTATTCGCTGACAAAGACACATTTGTTAGTAACACAACGCCCTCCGCGTACTGCAGCTATGCATGAGTCACCAAACCTGAATATAACGCACTGGAATTGCCAGAGTATTATTGAAATAATAATAATTAATGGCAAGCCATCACGCGTGTGGATCTCAGTGAGAAATGAACATGCCTACTGCAACATTCAGGCATGTCGTAAGAGACACTACAAAAATAGTGTACACAAGCCTAATAAACTCCGCCTGTAATAACATTTTCTTTCTGTGTTATGTCATAAAAAGGACGCTGTTACTCTGTGTCATAGTTCACAGTGAGACTGGAATATCTGCGAATTTTAGCCCGACACATCCGGTGTCCACACGACATTTTTGGGGGACCAGATTTGGATTCCCTCTGCGATCCCAATTCTCTTAGTCAGACTACACTAATGCAGCATTTTTCCACTTGAGGGCAGATACGCTTTGAAACGCTCACCCTGATGGAGCCAGTCAGTTATGAGTTGCTGGCCCTGATGGAGGATGTCAGTGTTTAGGGTTACTGGCCCTGATGGAGGCAGTCGGTTAAGAGTTGCTTGCCCTGATAAAGGCAGTCGGTTAAGAGTTGATTGCGTTGATGGAGGCAGTCAGTTATGAGTTGCTGGCCCTGATGGAGGATGTCAGTGTTTAGGGTTACTGGCCCTGATGGAGGCAGTCGGTTAAGAGTTGCTTGCCCTGATAAAGGCAGTCGGTTAAGAGTTGATTGCCCTGATGGAGGCAGTCAGTTATGAGTTGCTGGCCCTGATTTAGGTAGTCGGTTATAAGTTACTGGCCCTGATGGAGGCAGTCAGTTTTTGGATTTGCTACTGTCAGATCATTTACTGCTACTCCTTCGGCCCCCAAACAACATTCTACATGAACATATAGTGTTTTAGCCCATGATTTTGAAAGCGACCAATTGAAATAATGACATTACATTTTGTTGGGACTGAAGGGGTCGAGAAGACAACGCCAACGTTATACTAGCTTGCAATGAATACCTTTCGTAAAACATTTGGTTAAATGTAACTGAAGAAGCATGCACAGACATTGGCGGCTCGTGGATTTTGTTCTAGAGGGCCTTAAACTTAACTTAACTTAACATCTTTATACTGGTTTAGAAGACTCTGCAGAGTCTGTATACAACCAGTTTTATTTACATTACCTTGATTTAAAAGCAATGCGCATCCAATTTATTCTTAAATGCATTAATTGTCCCTGCATTCTAAGCATTCACCACTCTCTGACTAAAAAAATGTTTCTTAATATCTAATCTAGACCTTTCTTTAGTTAATTTGTATCTGTGCTCTCTTGTTCTCATTGGTGGTTGTATTTTGAAAAAAAACTTGTTCTTGTCTAATTTATCCGTTCCTTTGATCATCTTATACGCCTGTATTAAGTCATCTCGAATTCGTCTCTTTTCTAGACACTGTAGGCCGGTTTTTTTCATTCCTCAAACTGTAATTCTGGAATCTCACTATCAGCTTTGTCGCTCTTTTTTGTATTCTTTCCAGCATGTTTATATCCTCTCTATGATAAGGACTCCACACCTGTACACAGTACTCCAATCTAGGTCTAACTAATGCTTTATACAGATTGACTATCACTTCCTTGCGTTGCTCCTATGTTTAATGTTTCTTTTTATCATACCTAATGCAATTGGCTTTTTCACTCACACTGCTACCTGAACTTGATCACTCACCTTACCTGTATGATCTATTATAACCCCTAGGTCCCTTTCCTTATCTATATTTCTAATATTGTTCTCGCCCATTCTGTAATTATGTTCCATATTGGATCTATCCATGTGGATGACTCTACATTTGCCTAACATTTATCTACATTAAACTACATTTGCTATCTCACAGACCAGTCATCGATGAAACATTACAATTTAATAATACAACCTGTCTGTATCGCAACATTCAGGTAGTGCACACATGACATAAAAAATATCAAATGATTCTCAGTTTATAATACAGTGAGAAGTGATGTTTCAGCGACCTCTTAAGTTACAAGAAAGAAGAACACGTGATGTACAAAGGACTAGTTGTAGGTAGTCTACAAAATTGAAAATTCAACAAATCGTCAAATACAGCAGTCACCTCCGTCTCGCAGTGTGTAGTAAATCTCCGTTATAATCTTAGTTGAGATTAGTTCAGTTCCATTATCCTGTTGAAGAATGTCATTACACAACTTTGTTAGATCATGTTTCACACATTTACACGTGAGTGTCTGTTCTACAGCCTCTCGAATTTGTGGTGTAACTTTCAGCTGTGGTTGGAGTGAAGTTTTGACTTCCTCCGCCATTTTGATATACGTAGACTTGAAAACAAACTAAGAGAAATGAGACATATTTATATAGCAAAGTATGTTACTCACCTTTATGTAAGTACTACTCAGACTTTTTGCGATGTTACATTTTCCTAGAAGTTGAAAACTGACGATATTCTATTTATGTTTTGTTGATTTTTCATCCTTTTTATTTTTGTTTCCTGAAGATGTATTTTAGAGGTCACACCCTCCTTCCTGTGTCCAGATACCATCATCTCTAAACAGTAAACAAACAAAACAGAAAAGAGCGTTTTTCTCGTTGCAGCCACACAACAGAGAAATCCTGTCATGCATAGAAGCGTAAAATTTGCGTGTAAATGTACCTCGACTCTTACATGCAGATTGCTTCTGTTGTTCTTCTGCGTCTAGGTTTTTTGGTCATGCTAGCTATGTAGTCCCGTCGCTCTAGCTATGTAGTCCCGTCGCTCTAGCTATGTAGTCCCGTCGCTCTAGCTATGTAGTCCCGTCGCTAGGACGAAATCCACAGTCCTCTCCAGATCTGGGTGGCAGCCCCACAGCTTCTGGGTCACCTCGGCTACCTCTAGCCAGGTTTGGTATCGTGGGTCTCCGTGTATTTGGCAGTCCTGTGAGACGTGTTCAGGGCTCATGATTCCGGCTCCTCGTGGGCAGTCACTTGTGTGTGATATCTTGAGCCGATGTAGGTGACCAAATAGTCTACAGTGGTCTGTTCTCAGAAGAAAGATTGTGGTCTGTTGGTGTCTGTGGGGCTGGTGGATTGGGTCAGTTCTATTGCTCACTTCCATGTTTTTCTTCCATTTTAAGCTGTACTGATTGTAGGTGATAGTTTTGTTGTTCAATATTCAATTTAGGCACTGGGCGACCACTGTCTTTTAATCTAATTTTTTTTGGTAAGCTCAGCTGACCACACCATATTTTAATAGGCAAACACGCATTCCAAAACCGATAAATACATGTCTAAACGACAAAGCAGCAGGCCAGAGTTTTTGCAGGTGAGTCCAGTGACTATGACGCTAGGAAGTTCAGTGGAAATTGCGTAGCCTTCGTTGGTTGGCACCAGATTCAATGTGAGAGAGATTGTGAACTGAGTCATATAATGCTGGAACAGACATTGCAGAAGTCATTATGTGTTAGCCAACAATTGGACATCTATTCGAAGTATTAGTTACAAAATGAATTATTACTTTTACTTATTAAGGTTTAAAAAAACATTGCTTAGTAAAAACAGAAGGGTGGTGGACGACGTCCGTGAGCCTATAGCCACCGGTAGCCAGTGTGCATAGATGTTGTCACGTCAGATCTTAAACATGGCAGTGGTCTCGAGAATGTCTGACATAGAAACATGTGGATAGATAGAAAGTCGTTAGCTACGATATGTTTGGTAGTTAGTTACCTCTTGTAACAAAAATAACTATGCAGGTTAGATGGAATGCGACTAACATAAAACTTCTACGTGGCTAATAAGTGGAACGAATGGTGTGAAAAATGGCAGCATTAGCATTAACTTATTATACCTACCAGCGATTCTAAACCTTTCGGTTACCAGAACCATTTACACTTCCAAAAGTAATGCAGTGTTCCAAAAATGATTTTGTATATTTCTCGTTTACTTATCGATGTTTCAATCAATGAATCGATCAATAAATCAATCAACCAATCAATCTATAAATCAAAACCCTGTTCAGCTCCCCATGAAGCATAGGTCTTAAATAAACACAAGCCATGTCTTCAAACGTTGAGCTATCTAAATATGTTAATGGTTTTTGTGGCCAAAAATGTATACAAAATATTATTAGCCTGTCCCATGCCTAACCTTCATTAGTTTACTCTAAGATCATGCCTGTCAGGTTACAGTGTTAAGATTCGTTGCCCTTCTTCCGGTTCTCGATCTAAATTGTAATTAAAAACGGACATTTGATTAAAATATATTTACTTCTTGTGAAACTGGTTAAATTGGCATGAAAATAAACATCATTATAAAAAGGCATGTCACGTGGCGAGTGCGATCAATTCCTTTAACAACTATCTTTCCTTTTAGTACCTCAGTTTTTTCTGTTTTTCCCTCACCAAGTTTCTCATTCCATTCCCCATCTTTATTCCGTGTTAGGTTTTGCTTACACACGATAGTTTCCTTTTCATTTGTGTGTCTGTGTCAGTGAGTTTAGTAAGCGGTGACCGTTCAATATTGTTTAGTCTAAAAAATCAAATGGAAATATAGTACAAGAAAACAATACAACAAACATGGTTTCAATAAAGTATTGTTTTGTAAAGTGTGCTCTGACAGCTAATGACTAGTTTTCTAGTAGCCAAGAGCTCAGAGCAGTACAAAGTGAGAAACGCTGTGGTACACACTGACAACACAAGTGGAATGGATTAGTTGGTTTAACAAAATGGAAACTCATGATGAGTAGGTGGCTAGATATGCAGGTCGTGTGTATGTTTGTGGTAGCGGGGCATGGCCGGAGAGACCGGTGGCGTCACAGCATACTATAGCATACATTTGTGCGCTGCTACGACTACTTCTACTACTACTACTATTCTTTCTCTTCATCTCTATCCTATATTCTTTCTCTCTCTCACTCTCTCTCTCTCTCTCTCTCTGCGCATTCTCTCAGCGTGCTTCCCTTATTTTTACTATAGTGTAAAGGCAATTTGTTAGAAAATATTCTAAACGACCCGGGTTAGTAATGCATTTGATTTGACCGAACTTTCTTCTTCTTTTTCGTGAGTAATAACTCGTATTTCCCGTAATAACTGACTATCACGGTCAAGGGCACAGGGAAAGCTTCACGAGCAGTTGTAAGGATATTTTTAATATCATATTTTTCACGGTGCATAATTAATGTTTAAACGTGAAATGAAATGCAGTTTACCAGGAGACGGCGTGGCCTAGTGGTTAAGTGGTACGGCTCACAATCCGAAGGTGCTGGGTTCGATCCTCATCACAGCACCGGCCGCTATCCCGGAGAAGAAAACCCTTAGAAAATGCTGGAGGAAGCAGACCCTTACATTATATGCATGCTGAAGCCGGTTGCATTGGGAAAAACAGGCGCAAAATTAAAACCACAGTGCAACTTACACCGCCTTGGGGATTAGAGAAATAAGGCGAAAGCAAATAAATAAATAAATAAATTGCAGTTTGTTTCATATTCTGTTAGCAAACTTGATTTTGTTTAAAGTGCAGTAAATTGTTTTGTTGTAATATATTAAACAGGACCATACTCAAATATGATTATATTAACTGAACAGTGACCGAGTCAGTGACCACAACACTAGGTACTCTACAGTTTAAGCATGCATCCATACACTGGACGAAACGTCCCGATATTGTCCAATGGACTACGGTCTAGGGTATGAAGGACCGAACCTTCGCCAGAGAAATCTTCTTCTTCTTCTTCTTCTTCCTTGTTCGTCTTCAGACCTCAACCTAAATGACTCTAACATAGGCAGCGGTCGACTGAAGGCTCTGTACGCTTCCGTACAGCTTCTCGTGGAAGTACATTGGATGTTGCCAAATGCTACTTCTTTTGTCGGTATACAGTGGACAGGACGACAAAATATGGGCCAGAGAAATCCAGAAAGACAAAACCTTTACTCAAACAAAACAAAAACTAGGCTGTCTATCGCATACTTCTTCCTCGTCTCACAATCGCCTCATTCTGGCTGGAGAGGGCCAATTTGGCACAAGACTTATCTCTTTGATATTTGAAACAACTGGCATACGATAAACAAATCAGAAACGAAAAAAAATCAAACTTGTCACAGATGATAATAAATTGCAAATAAGATAACAAAATAACAAATGAAAACAAGGCAACGTAGGGCCATTAGTTGTACTGATGGAATTGGGCGGAGATATGTATTTGTAGAGAGTGCTGACTGCATGAAACGTTTATTACCTTCTAGATTCATGGTTGTCCAACTGTTGATGTTACTTTGCCACTTACAGGGCTGTCTTCCCTTTTTAGAATTTCCTGTCAGTAGTTCTTTCTAATAAAATTGTTGTCAGATACGTGTCATGTATTTTTCTGAATATTTTACTTATCTTTAACAAACAAAAAACAACAACAAAACTTTCCGTTTTTTAAATTTGCTCAACAACCTCCTTAAAAAAACCTCCCCAAAAAAAAACCGCTTCTTACACCCATATTTGTCAACATTTCTTCTTCTTCTTTGCGTTCGGTTTCGTATGCTCGTTTTATGCCACTAGATGGGCTGCCTCCATGAAGTGACACGTCAGTCGCAGGTCCTCAATGGTTCCCCACAGTTTGTCTTGTATGTTTCTCTCCTCGGGCCAGTTCTTCTCAAGGGAGTCTTGGTGCAGTGGACATGTTTGCAGGACGTGTTCTGGAGTCTGGGGTCCTCTCTGACATGTACGCTGTGCGGTCTGTGCTGCTTTCATTTTATGCATGTGTGCATTTGGTCTGCAATGACCTGTGCTGAGGCGAAAAATTGTGGTATACTGTTTCCTATTCAGTCTATTGATTGGGTCCTGTGGGTATTTACTGTTTGTTCTCTCTATCCACTGTTGTTTATATTTTTTTGTTTTGTTTGCCTTGACTTCTGACAGTAACACTGGGTGGGTGAATTGTTCTCTTTGTCTTGCCTCCCTGGCTAGCCTGTCCGCCCATTCATTCCCAGGTATGCCACAGTGAGCTGGAATCCACTGGAGGGTGATTTTATTGTGGTCTGAGAGTTTGTTTAGCTGGCATATCAGTTCGCTTTCCATACTATTTCGTGGTTCTCTTTGTGTGGCCTGCACAATTTCCATGCAGTCACACAACAACATTATTCTGTTGTCCTTTAACCCCTTTTCACCCAATAGTTTGACTGCTTCAATTTTTGCCTGTTGCTCTGTGATTAGATTTGTCGAGGGCTCCCCGGCAGCACTTGCTTTTTCTATAACGGTTCCATCCTGAAGAAATATGACGAGTCCCGCCCCTCCTTTCCTCAATGGTTCCTCTGATGATCCATCTGTGTAGACGTGCGTCCACGTGGGTTGAGGATAGGCGTCTCCAATATGCTTTAGGGTTTTTTCTCTCAATGCGTGGTCTGATTCTTCCACCTTTCTATCGATACCTGGTATTTTCGCTTCCACCGTGAAGTTGGGCTGTTGGTCTGTATTTTCATATACTTGTATCATTTCCCATGTCGTTGGACATTTTGATATGATGTCACTATTCCTGGCTGTACGGGCTTTTGATAGATGATTGAAGCTTGTTCTTTTTATGCGGTTTTTTGTTAATTCATTGACTTTTCCCTGCATTGGATGTTAATTCATACGCTTGTATTTTTCTGTCAGGTTTAGTATTTTTCCTTCTCTGCGCTCACCGAGGCTCTGGAGGCCTGCTACCGCCTCGAGTTCTCTAATTGGGGGTGCTTCGCAGACCTCTGGTAATAATTCTGAATCCGGTATTCTGTTCCTTGTCTAGTTTCTGTAGGTTGGTCTTTGCCGCTGTTGCATAGGCACCCATGCCATATTCCAGTGTTGGCCGTACTTATCCGGTGTAGACCTGTCTGACTGTGTTTGCATCTGCGTCCCAATTTGTCCCTGCCAGTTTTTTCATCAGCCTTAGTCTGAGTGTGGCCGTCTTTTGAGTATCCTCTATGTGTGGGCTCCATGTTCATCTTTGTCATATCTCATTCCTAGGTATGTAGGATTGTTTTCTCTAGGAAGTGGGCTATTTTCTAAATATTGGTTGACTTGCTCTGACTTTGTAGAGGGCGAGAAGAGTGTTGAGAGGGTCTTGCTTTTGTTTATTGTGACACCCTATGAGTCTGCCCATTTCTTTACTGCATTAATTGCTTCAAGCATTCTTGCTTTTGCGGTTCCAATGTTTTCTGCCTGGGTCCATATGGCCAGGTCATCCGCATGGAGTGCCTTGTGGATGTGTGGTCTGAACAGTTTTGGCAGATCATTAATGAAAAGGATAAACAAGGTAGGGGATAGTGATCTTCCCTGGGGAAGCCCCTCATGCAATTTGACCATTTTGCTCCTGTGTTCTTCCAGCCTGACTCTCGAACATCGTGAGTGGAGGTAGTCTTTGATCCAGTCAAGCATTTTCCCCCTTATTCAGCAGCCCGCTAATTTTAGCATTAGTTCTTTCTTCCAGACTTTGTCAAAAGCTTTAGTCAGGTCAAAGAAGGGGGCTAATAGTTTGCATTTTCTCTGAAAGGCATCTTCGATTTCCTGGGTCAGATAAGAGGTCTGGTCGTCGGTACTCCTGTATTTTCTTTAGCCAGACTGACACTTGTCTAGGATTTTGTTTTTCTCAAGGAAAGTTAGCATCCTATTGTTCACTAGCCTTTCCATTGTCTTTCCAAGACAGCTAAGGAGGCTGATTGGACGGTAGCTTGTTTTGTTTTCTTTTGGTTTTCCCTTCTTGAGGATTGGGAATATTTCTGCCTCCTTCCATTCTTTTGGTTTTCCCTTCTCGAGGATCGGGATTATTTCTGCTTCCTTCCATTCTTTTCGTTTTCCCTTCTCGAGGATCGGGATTATTTCTGCTTCCTTCCATTCTTTTGGTTTTCCCTTCTTGAGGATTGGGATTATTTCTACCTCCTTCCATTCTTTTGCGAACAATCCTTGGGTCCATGATTGGTTTATCAGGTCCAGGAATCGCTGTCTGCCTATTGGTCCCAAGTGTGAAATCATTTAATTTGTTATTGCGTCGGGCCCAGGTGCCTTTTTCATCTTAAGTTTTCCTATTGCCCAATTCAGTTCTTTGATACTGAAAAGCTTGTTTATTTCATCCTCATTGTTTTCTGTCCTTTTCCTTCTCCTTTTTAGTTCATTTTCCTCCTAACTCTTACCTTGGGCATGTTTATTTTGGTGTCTTCTGCAAAACCCGCGGCAAGGAGATTGGCTGCTTGTTTTCCTGTATATGTCTCGCCACTCTCTTCAAGTACCGTTTTTGCATGGCTGATGGTGTTCTCCTCATTTAGGCTCCTCATCAGACTCCAAAGTTTTCTGGTGTCTTTCTCCAAATTGAGGGATGTGGTTTGCCCTGCCAACATTTTCTGACACACGCGAGTTTTTTCTTCTTGTATATAGCTTGCTGTTTGTTGTGTTCTGTGATGTTAAAGTCTGATGGATCTTGCTCCATAGTGGTTCTTGCTTTGATGATGTTTGTAAGTATTGCAGCGTTTCGTCTTACATTGATTGATGTGAAGGGTGTTTTTAATTTGTCTTCATTTAAGTGCTTGTAGAGGTTCCAGTCTGCTCTTTTATAATTCCAGCTGGCTGTCTTCTTTCTGTTTATGGGTAGTTCTAAATCTGCTATTGTGATCATAACTGGTTTGTGATCACTACCTCCAAGCTGCCTCATTGCCTCTCTTTTGTGCGCCTCTGGATGTTCTCAGTTGCTATTGTCAGGCCAGGCGTGCTCTGTGTTCTCCAGGTCAGGCGTGCTCTGTGTTCTCCAGGTCAGACGTGATCTGTGTTCTCCAGCATCTTGAGTAGAAGGTTGGATCTGTGTCTGGTTCGTTTATTAGAATGAAAAGATTTTCTACCATCCAATCCTCCACCTCCTCTACTCTTGTATCCATGGTGTTGTAGCCCCAACTTGGAGAGTGGGTGTTGAAGTCCCCGAGAACTATTTGATTTTTATCGGCTAGTGGAATTCTTTCTAGTTCCAGGTTTTTGCTTTTGGGACAGTAATAATTTGTAATTTGTAGTGGTTCTGGGAGGATATGTATTTTGACTGTCAGATGTTCAGTCCCATTGATGCTGCTGGAGGTTTCTGTGGCGGCTATGGAGTTTTTAACTAATGTGATGATACCTCCTTTGTGACCCTCTCTGTCCAACCTGTGTGTTTCATATCCCCTAATACCAAAGCGTCTATCCGCATTTAGATGTGTTTCCTGTATGCACACGACATCTATCTTGTGCTCATACATGAAATTGTGCAGTTCTAGCTTCTTCTCTATCACCCCCTCTGCGTTCCATTGTGCAATCTTTAGAGTGTTGTGTAGTCCAGTATCTTTACTCTGCCTAATCCTGGTACACCGATACGCAGAGCTGTCATCAGTAGCTTGGGGTGGATCCCTTCGAGGCTTGGGATCCGGCGCTGCCTCCGCCTGGTGGCAGTCCACGGAGGCAGCCCCATATCTTGTGATATATCTGAGCATATTCATTAACCGTATATGCGTACATGTCCTTTTCAATTTCTGGGTACCCACGCCATTCTGGCCGGCATGTTCCGTCTTCGGTGGGGGAAGTTTTGGAGTCTTGCTATCCATGTCCCGGATCATCCAAACACTGTCTGCCGGGCTTCAGTTGCTTTTAACCAGGGTAGCTCCCTGGGTGTGACCTTGGTGGGGATCGGGTCATGTCCACGTGCCGGTGGGCCCAGCATCTGCCGCACCTGACGGAGGGGTCACACTACCCCAAGGGTTTCTGTTTGGGTTACCCCACCCATAGCCTGCTATTTTATCCCTTCAGGCATCGGGAGTCCGGTTTCTCAGCGCCGGATACTCGCTGTTCGCCATTGCCGTGTTAGTTTAAACCTGGAGCACCAGACCCAGCTAGTGGACCACTCGAGAAGGTACGGCTGGCTTGATTGGCAGATGCTGTATGTCAGCATTGGCATTTCTAATTTTTGTTGTGAGACCTGTACCAATCCTTACTTTCCGTCAACATCTCAAAAGCCTCAATTCAGTCATTCAAATACTTCTTGGATCAAGACGTGGAGCAGTGCATGAGCTGCAGTGGTCAGCGACCTATAGCTGACTGCTAGCGTCAGGGCCAGCGAACCAGAGCTGCCAAGACCCTTCTACACCTCCACGCGATGATCTTGGATAACAGACTGTAGCAGGGCATACTGGCTAAGTAGAAGGGATCGAAGAGGGAATGCTAACCCGGTACTAAATAAAATGCTTGCTGAAGTCGGATGTGTTGGACTGAAAGGTGCAAATATCGCAGTCAAGCTGTAAACTACGACACAACGCATTCCGTTCTCTGAACTACATTCTGCTACTTAAGCCTTTTCAGGGTTTGGTAGCGGAAGATTGAGAACGAACGAAGGCAAGCCAGCCAAGCCAAGCCAAATACTTCTTCGTTGTCCATGTTTCTGTACAAAAATTAAGAATATTTATAAGACTTGATAACGTTTCTAATTAATGTTGTTGCTTCTTTTGATATTATTATGTTTCACGCTGAAAGTATTTTTGGCCATAATTATTCTATTCTTGTTTTTTGTTTTGCATCTGCAATCATCTGTTTGAACTGTCCAAAATATTCTAGCAAATAATATTTCAATTGTTACACACCACGCAATAGCCAAAAAGACTATGCCGGCAGTCGAAACAAAAGTACACCCACAAAACAAATTAATGAAAGCAAACAACATAGCATCTTTTCATTCAATTATTATTGTAAAAGTAGTCTGTTTCGTATGTGTTTTTATATTTATAATGAATGTTCAATTAATGCCTGCATCTTGCCAGCCTCTTCGCCTTCAGCTGCCTCTTCTGTATCCTATGCATGTCTAAGGTTGTTTAAACAACATCTGGCCTGGCTTGGCTTCGTCCATTCTCAATCTACCGCTACCAAACACTGAAAGGGCTTAAGTAGCAGGATGTAGTCAAGAGAACGGAATGCGTTGTGTCGTAGTTACCAGCTTGACTGCGATATTTGCACCTTTCGGTCCAACACATTCTACTTCAGCAAGCATTTTTTGAGTACCGGTTTAGCATTCCCTCTTCGATCCCTTCTTCTTAGCCAGTCTGCCTTGCTGCAGCCTGTTATATAGGATCACCGCGTGGAGGTGTAGAATGGTCTTGGCAGCTTTTGTTCGCTAGCCCTGACGCTAGCAGTCAGCTATGAGTGGCTGACCGCTGCAGCTCATGCGCTGCTCAGCATCTTGATCCCCTAAACAACATATGACACCATTAGTCTTTAGTCCTGTTATTACTGAAGATTTGTTATTGTTGCTAGATATTAAATATAAAATATGGCGGCATATTTTCTTGGTAATCTCTTTGTTTTAAATCAAAATATTTAACACTTAATCACTTTTATTTTTAGTTTACTTGTTATCTGAATGGAAGTTAATATATTTCTCTTGTTGTTCAATTTGATTCTAGCCATTCCTATTATTTTCTTCACTTTCCTTCCTTATCTACCATCACTTGTTATTATCTGTTCCAGGTACAAGTAATTGTTTAGTTATTCTAGGATGTCCATATTTACTTTGATGATTACTGTTTTGTTAATTATTAATAGTTGTTTTTGTTTTCCTATTGTTGATGTCCAATCACTATTCTGTACTGTCATTGTTGACTGTCTCTATCAGTTTCTCCAACTCTTGTTCACCTTCAACCATCAATGCTGTGTCCTCAGCATTAGGCGAACGATAGAAACAAAAACAACACATGATCCGTCGTCACAGACGTCACTTCCTGCTGGATATACGTTTGATCTTTCGTCTCCATCCGCCGTGTTTCATAGTCTGGAATACGTTGCATTGTGTTTTGCGCCATTCCTGCGAGGAGGGAGCAAGAATGTGCACAAGCAACGAGCTACAGGAACCACCATTATCCACACCATTCACAATTTGTTGATAGAGACATCACCTATGGGTTTGCTAGGATTGCAGTGAATTCGATTCCTCAGAACAGAACAATCGTCAACTAACACGCAGAAATTAATTGCTTGCATGCTGTTCTCAACGATAACTCTCTCCCCCACGCTCGCCTTTCACTACATATAATGTTCCAAGTATGGAGACTATCGATGCATGCATGCCAGCCCTTTCATTGCCGTGAACCTCAGCATGACGAGGTCACTAGAACGACGCAATCCCCCCGAATGATTGAAACCTTTCAGCCTGCTATCTATATTACTTACATATCGTCTCCTATATTACCATAATGAATATTAAGACTGCGCGACTCACCCGGGCGGCTATTATTTAGCGAGTACATTCAATCGTATTCATTTTGGGGGAGAATAATATAAGCTAACGTTCACTTGTGTGACATTACCTTGTACAGCCCTGCCAATAAATTATGTTCCATATATCCGTCTACACCATCGTCGTATGCTGTAAATATGTATGAGGCGCATGAAGATGAATTGGAAGACTGGGGTACAAACAAATGTTACAATGTGTATAACGGTTGATCGTCTTGGATTTTGTATCCCTCTACTTGTCAGTCTTACCCGAGTTGCATCATGGTTGAGGTGGTGTTAAATATAATAGGGGGGGGGGGGGGGGGAATCAACATAAGTATGTCGTAAAATAACATATGTCGTAGATTAAAGAATGTCGTAAAAGAAACTAAAAAAAGGTTGTGCAATGTGCTAGCTTAATTATGTTAAACCATTGTTTTTGAAACCGTCACTGTAAATGTTTGAATACAGGCTTCCTGTATACAGATATAATAGTGGCCCTATGTTTCACTTGGAGACAAACGGTGAAACACCTCATCAGACTGCACCCACTTCAACCAATCAATGAATCCCATTATGAGCATGTGCACCCACTCCTACCAATCAGTGAATCCCATTATGAGCATGTGCACACATTTTCACCAATTACTGAATGAATTCATCAATATGTGCATACAATTCCCGCCTACCTATATATTCATGCAGCATTTAATATAGATACAAAGAAAAAGGTAGTCCTAATAGCCGATACTTCAATCATGGATGAAGTGTTAGAGACATTGTATTGCAATATCTCCGTTTTTGTAAAATAGTGAATGACATGGTCAGACCTCCTTTCCTTTGTTGCGCCGTTCTTAACTAACGAGATTCGTTTCAAGAACTTACTGTCAAACATCGTCTAACGTCCGTCAGTGATGGGCCCTCGCACCACCGCTGCTATGGGTTGGATCCTTGCACAGATAGAAACATAGCCTGGAAGTGTCTGTCTCACTTCAGTTAGACTGACCTAGATTTATAAGCTGACATCCTCATACCAAAGTTCTTCTTCCTATTCAACGTTCGTTCTGAAAATGACCGTGTGTCGTAGGTTACAGCGAGGCTGTGAAATTTGCGCCTTTCGGCCCGATACATCAGATTTCAGCTGACTTTATTTATGTACCGGGTTTGCATCCCTATCTCGTGACCAAGTTACACTAGTGACTAGTGCAGCCTCCTTCCAGGGCCGCCACATGAAGGCGGAATTCAGTCTTGGTCAGCTATAAGAGTCGCTGGCTGCGGTCAGCTCATGCACTGCTGTGACTTGCAGGCCATACCAAGTTCAGACCGTCATATCCTGACAGACCCCCTGGAGAACTTAGAACAGTCCGTTTCACACCTAACCTGCACGTTTCCTGCACAAAGACCAAGATTCAAAGTCTTGAAAGTGGTTGGCCAGCAGCCGAGGACTTCATCTACCTGGGCAAGAGCAGAGGAAGACTAACGTCTGGGTCAGGCACAAAATACTAATCAGAAATCGTAGTCAGGGTCAGGCAAAATATACTGGCCAAGACCCTCACCTCGGCTTCCTCGTAGCCCTCCATGAAAACGGGCTGTTTCCATGGAAGCCTGGCTAATGGGGCGAGGGATTGACGTGATCCCCGTAGTAGTGAGCGACACGCAGATGAAGCACAACCACCTGGAGGACCTCGGTTCACCTTCATCAGCACGCTCGGGATGTGAGAAAAGCTACTGTAATCCGCCACTTAAATTCCTTTTCAGGACACAAAAGAGCAAACATACTCATTGTGGGCATTCGAAACACCAACCTGGATAGAAGACTGACTTCTGATGAACACAATAACCTAGGCATCACTCAGCTGATCGGCCTTGCGACTCCATTCATGAATGCCATGTACGAGTCGGGATCAAACAAAGGCTCTCTACATAGACTAAGCTGTGCCTATAAATCATGGGTCATTCCAATCCTCTTTCGCGGCTCCTAAACATAGACATCTTACATGGAAATAGGAACCGACTCGAGGTCTTCTACATACGTAAGGAACGGCGCATCCTTGAAGGCCACTGGCAAGACCTGGTCACCAACACTGAGAACAGGAGCATTTTCTCAACGATGAATTGCTACCACTTCCCTACGTTCGGCTACGTGTCCCGCCTCTCTCTACGCGTCCCTGCTCAACAGCTTCTACACTTGCCCCTCGAACCAGGGATGGGAAGACACCAAACCCACCATGGAGTCACCCCCTGGACCGTCTGAGCAAAAAAACATGACTGAGACATATGACTTTAACTTTGCCTGTCATGTATGCTGTGACACATGGCCATGGGCTGTCATTGCAATGGACCAAGGCATTCTACCTGACTAGAGACAGTTCTCTACCCCAATTATACGTCAGGTATAAAGATTAAACGAGATGGTTCCTTATCGTTGCTAACTGTACGTCAGGTATACAGATTAAGCGAGATGGTTCCTTATCGTCGCTAACTATACGTCAGGTATAAAGATTAAGCGAGATGATTCCTTATCGTCGCTAACTATACGCCAGGTATAACAATTTATTAAGAGAGACGGTTCTTTATAGTTGCCTAACTATACGTCAGGTATAACAATTCAGCGAGACGGTTCTTTATAGTCGTTAACTATACGTCAGGTATAAAGATTCAGCGAGACGGTTCTTTATCGTGCCTAACTATACGTCAGGTATAAAGATTCAGCGAGACGGTGCTTTATCCTCCCTAACTTTACCTGAGGTACAAATAATCAAAGAGACGGTTCTTTATCATCCCTAACTATACCCCAGGTATAAAGATTCAAATAGACGGTTCTTTATAGTCGCTAACTATACGTCAGGTATAAAGATTCAGCGAGACGGTTCTTTATCGTCAGGTATAAAGATTAAAAGAGACGGTTCTTTATAGTCGCTAATTATACGTCAGGTATAAAGATTCAGCGAGACGGTTCTTTATCATCCCTAACTATACCCCAGGTATAAAGATTCAAGGAGACGGTTCTTTATAGTCGCTAACTATACGTCAGGTATAAAGATTCAGCGAGACGGTTCTTTATCGTGCCTAACTATATGTCAGGTATAAAGATTCAAAGAGACGGTTCTTTATCATCCCTAACTATGCCCCAGGTATAAAGATTCAGAGAGATAACAACTACCTATTGACATACATTTATTGATTACATTTCTACGGTTTCATTATAAGCATTTCTCCTTTATTTGTTCCCAGATATTTAACCAGATCTATTATCTATGTTTATGTATACTGCTAACAATCTTTTGTTGGTAAGAAAGTTTTCATGACGTGAAGAACTGTTGTCGCATTTTTAGCATGAATTCAATATGGCAACTATCTAGTGAAATGAGAAAGTACTGACATGTGCACAATAAGGCCGAATTGTTGTCTTGTGTCGGGTTAAATAAAGTTTAGCCTGTACGCCGCGAGCCGACTAGCCGAGCAAGCGGCCTTAGTCTCTCAGCTCTGGTCACTCCTCAGAAAATCTGAGGTACAATTAAGTCTCTAGCACTTTATCTATGGCAGAAGTGTCTGTTATGGAACTACAAAAAAAAGAGTTCCGACATTTTGTTGTGTTTCGATAGGAACTATAAATAAAGTTCCGACATTTTGTTGAGTCTGATATGGAACAACCACAAAAAAGTTCCGTTTATACTAGTTTAGAAGACTGCAGAGTCTGTATACAACCAGTTTCTTGGAGGGTGGTTTTTAACCGATGTGCGAGTCCATGTAAATAGACTTTCATTGTATCATTAGAGTTCTTACCTTTTTCGGCGGAGGTGCACTTGTTTCAACAACAGACATAGTCTTTTTGATCATATTAGAGATCGTGAGACATCCAAGCATATTTGACATCCAGACCTACATTCTTGTGCACAACTAGAAAGAACTTTGCTCTGAAAATGATTGGTCCAAGCCAACCACCAATGAGTGAGTGACTGATGATTGATTGACTCGTCTCCTCCTTCGGTGTGAAGAAGTCTTATTTTCTTTGTAGATTATCATTTCTGTATAGGATGGCACAACCGACCCTGTAATATCCTCTTACAACAAACTTGCAGGTTACTTGCTGACTTACGTGACTTTATCTTTCCACTGACGCCTTGAAGCGTACTAGGGCCAGGTGTGTTAATGTGAGTCCATGCTGGTATAGGATGTCTTTGATGTTGCCTCACGTTCTTCTTTTTGCTCTAAACCTTGATCTTCTACTGTTGTATGTTTTTAATGGCAGCCGATCTAGTTTCATTCTCATGAGATGGCCAAACCACTTTACGTTCTGTCTGTCCGCGAATTCTTGGGAGGATGCTGTTCCCACAATTGTTCTGATGTCGGCTTTTTTCATTCTGTCTCTTCTGTGACAAATGACTTTTGTCAGGCATCTTATTTCACGGGTTGCAATTTTCTTTTCTGTGCCTGGGACAGGGGCCATATTTGGCACTGATAGCACAGAGTTGGTAACAAAATAGTGTTTATTAGTTGCTGTTTTGTGATAATAATGTTCCGATTGTTTGAGTAGGTTACAGTTTTACTATTCCTGATCACCTTGTAGATCCCGGTGACAAAATGGGCGCTTTTAGTCCATGTATTTCTTCTTCTTTTTGTGTTCTTTCATTGATTTTATATCGCTAGACGAGTTCGTCTGATGAACTCACTTGTTTTATGGAGGCCTTCTTTAGCTATGTACACCTTTGAGGTGTAGGTGGGCTCTGTCGAGGCTCAGAGTCCGGAGCTGTACTTGTCTGGGGTAGGTGGGCTCTGTCGAGGCTCAGAGTCCGGAGCTGTACTTGTCTGGTGTAGGTGGGCTCTGTCGAGGCTCAGAGTCCGGAACTGTACTTGTCTGGTGGAAATTCTCAGGGCGGCAACCATCACGAGATTTATCCAAGGATGTACGCATCCATAAAGAGGGAAAAATGGCACGATATCGTGGTTTTCGGGGCTACTTCTGGGCTCAGTATCGACGTCTTTTGTATCTGTCGTTCGGCTTAAAAAAGCATGTTTTGTTACGCTGTATTGTAGTTTACAGCTACACAGCAATATCTACGCCTTTCAACCCGACACATCCGGTTTCAGCACGGTATTTTGGGGACCGGTTAGCCCTCAATTCTCGATACCTATTCTCTCAGCTAAACTGTACGGGACTAAAGTCTGTTCCAGAGCGGTCACTTGAATTCGCAATATGGTATGGTCTCCATTAGCTCTGATTTGCTTAACCCAACGCAGACAGCTGGCTATGAGTCGATGGTTGCAACCAACTCTTCATACGTCTTCGGCCCCAATTAGAGTACCTACAGGATGGGACAGCTGGTTCCATATCTAAGACGTTAGTAACCTCTTACAACAGACCCGATGAGCTCAAGTGGTACTATTAACTACTCACCTTTCAGATTGTCGCAACAAACGGACGTTCATTGTCGAACATTTAGGGATCAAGATGCTGAGAGGTACATGAGCTGCAGCGGTCAGCGACACATAGCTGACTGCTAGCGTCAGGGCCAGCGAACCAGAGCTGCCAAGACCCTTCTACACCTCCACGCGGTGCTCCTTGATCCTGCAACAGAGCAGACTGGCTAAGGGGAAGGGATCGAAGATGGAAGGCTAACCGGTAGTAAAATTACTTGATGAAGTCGGATCGAAAGGTGCAAATATCGCAGTTGAGCTGTAATCTATGACACAACGTATTCCGTTCGTCGGTCAGCATCCTGCTACTTGGAAAGCCCTTTTTATGGCTTGGTAGAGGGAGTTTGAGAGCGAATGACAACGAAGTAGAACCTTTGCTTAAATAAATGTATTATATTTGTTTAGCTTTGGGACGCCTCAGTTTGAATTGGATAATATCACACCTGTCCATCTTACAGTCATCACAAAAATATAACTTATTACGAATGAAACATATTTGTTTTCCCCAGTCATCTCTGTTCAACTAGCCGGATCACAACAGCATGGCAAACATTTTCCGCACAGCATCAATATGGCTGAAAGTTGCCTCCATCTCATATGCGATAGGCCTTCTTGTTTTCGTCATTGGCTTTGCCACAACTGCCTGGTCTGTTTTTTCGAGTTCAAGATCAAGCTATTCATATGGACTCTGGCAGTACTACTCATGCTTGTCTGGATGCAGTACTCACACATATGGAAGTGTTAATGGTGAGACAAAAGCATGATACACATCAATCTCATATATAATCTTCTATCTATCATTTCCTAAAGCTGATCAACGGTTATTGGCATATCGCCTGACAATAGTAATAATTTAGTCATCTTCACTTGGCATAGTGCTAGTTTAGTCATTTTCATTTGGCATAGTTCTAGTTTAGTCATTTTCACTTGGCATAGTGCTAGTTTAGTGATCTTCACTTGACATAGTGCTAGTTTAGTCATCTTCACTTGGCATAGTGCTAGTTTAGGCATCTTCACTTGGCATAGTGCTAGTTTAGTCATCTTCACTTAGCATAGTGCTAGTTTAGTCATCTTCACTTGGCATAGTTCTAGTTTAGTCATCTTCACTTGACCATAGTGATAGTTTAGTCATCTTCACTTAACCATAGTGATAGTTTAGTAATCTTCATTAGACCATAGTGCTAGTTTAGTCATCTTCACTTGGCATAGTGTTAGTTTAGTCATCTTCACTTGGCATAGTGCTAGTTTAGTCATCTTCAATTGACATAGTGCTAGTTTAGTCATCTTCAATTGGCATAGTGCTAGTTTAGTCTTCTGCACTTGCCATAGTGATAGTTTAGTCATCTTCACTTGCTATAGTGATAGTTTAGGAATCTGCCCTTGGCAGCTCTAATAGATTAGTCATCTTCACTTGACCATAGTGATAGTTTAGTCATCTTCACTTGACCATAGTGATAGTTTAGTCATCTTCAGTTGACCATAGTGATAGTTTAGTCATCTTCACTGTCGAAGACGGATGTGTCTGACTGAAAGGTGCAACTATCGCAGTCAAGCTGTAAAGTAGCGACGCAGCGCATTTCGTCTCGACTACATCCTGCTTCTTGCAAAATCCTGTTCAGGGCATGGAAGTGGGAGATTGAGAACAAACGCAGAAGAAGAAGTAGTCATCTTCACTTGAAAACTGTGATAGTGTATTGTGCTAATTAACATTACAAAAATAAAGTTAATGCTTTTGGGTTTGGTAAAAATTAAAAGTAAAGTCAACAGATGAAATATAGATAATGAGTGAAAGACAATATGGATGAAGATTATGCTGGCATTATTAGATGACAATTAACAATAAGACAAAAGTGTAAATATGTATTGTTGGGGAGAAATTAAGAGCAACACTGAAAGATTTAGTAAAAATTGTCAGGGATCATACTAAAAATTTAGTCAAGGAAGGAAGCATTTTGTATTTTGGTTGGCAAACTTGAGTGTTCTAATACAACCTAGAAATACGGTCTAGTTTAGATGTGACTACTCACTCACAATACACATCAACTTGCAGCAGATGAAAGCTTGTACAACAGACCACAATAAACTGTACAAGAGATCAAAATAACTGTACATGAAAAAGTGTGCGCCAGTATATTTTTTATTTGTGGTTGTTGTCTGCAGGATGCTGTAACACTGGGCATACATTTAATGGCCTAGATAAACAACTATAGTTCTAACTAGAACACATAGGCAAAATGAGCTTAAGACAGCATGTGTTTACCTGACATCAGTCACTTGTTATGACTGACTGAGTACCAGGAGTACAGATAACACATACGGACCTACAAATATTAGTGATAACAGTGAATGTCTGAACATTTGTAACCCTGATGGTTGAAAAATGCTGTTCAGATACCGGGGATTTTAATACAAAATACATTTACACAATTTCTAATATAGATAAAAACCCGTTTAAAATGGTGTAGGGTCGTACACTGAAGGAATTGCAAGAAAATTGGACAAATTAAGGTAACGTGTATAATATAACATCTATGAATACACATTGTTCATTTGTGAATTTATTTCACAGATTATCATCGCGCCATCCAGGCTATGGAATGCCTAGGTCTCATTGGCTATGTTCTGGCTATTGTTTCTGTGCTGCTCTACATGTGTTCTGATTCATTCAGACGGAGAGACCTTCTGCAGGCAGCTACAGCCTTCACCTTCATTGGAAGTAAGCACAACTAGATAGTGCACTTGTTGCAAATGATCATGCGTGAGTGGTTTCCAGCAGAGCTCTGTATGTGAAGACAACAATAAGCTTATCTAACACACTGAGTGCATGTCTTATATGAGGTGACTAACAGTGTGATGTAATCTCTTTATTATAGAAAACCCCCCACTTGCAGCATTGTGTACTATGCATTTGACACAATCTCTCTTCTTCTTCTTCTGCGCTCTAAAACTCCCGCTACCAAGCCCTGAACAGGGCTTTGCAAGTAGCAGAATGTAGTCCGGAGAACGTAATGTGTTGTGTCGCTAGTTTACAGCTTGATATTTGCATCTTTCGATCCTACACAGCCTTCTTCGGCAGGTGATACATTCCAAGGGTTTCCTTGGAGTTAAGCAGCTGTTTGATTGAGAAGAAAATCTCTATAAATAATAGTGTCCCTGTTAAGAAACATGAATAAATCATTTGTTTTTCTAGGAATGGGAAGATGAACCCAGTTGTTTTATTCTCTCTCTTACTCACATGGCATGGATGGCTAAAATGGTTAATGGGGATGTGCTGATGAACACCAAAAGTCAAAGGTTATTACAAACACCAGAAAGCAGTCCTTTGGTAGGGGAGGGGAGGAGAGAATGATAGATGAAGAGAAGTGGATGTGTTTTTGAGTACAGTGTGACAACATGTACAGTTTCTGCAAAAAGAGTCAAAGTAAGAATATATTGGACTGTTTAACATATCTTTGAAAAACGTCAACAGACCTGATTTGGAGAGAAAGTTGTGCACAGACTTAGTTATCTGTATCAGTTGGTATGGCATACGAAACAAGAAGAAAGAGCAGAGACGTAATCTTCTGTATCAGCTGGTATGAAAAAGGAAACAAGAAGAAAGAGCAGAGACGTAATCTTCTGTATCAGCTGGTATGACAAAGGAAACAAGAAGAAAGAGCAGAGACGTAATCTTCTGTATCAGCTGGTATGAAAAAGGAAACAAGAAGAAAGAGCAGAGACGTAATCTTCTGTATCAGCTGGTATGACAAAGGAAACAAGAAAAACACAAACAGTTGTTTTAATTTCATCACTATTCCTATCCTTCAATAGCTGCATAGTGTCTCCACTACAGCTGACCTTCTTGCAAAAAAGCCTATATCACAGCATTTATGTGCACTTAAGGTAGTTTCTGTGATCTGTTCTTTTTTACAATGAGGTTGTCAGGCCCATATAAAAAACTATTTAGCCAACTTTTATGACATGCTTAGTACGGGTAGACGATCCTTTTCTTCCCTCCCAAGTTGGAGACCCAAGGATGCACACATTGATAACACAACTCTCTTAGCAGAGATAAAAGTAGCACCTTAACTTAATGTCTATATACTGGTTTAGAAGATTCTACAGAGTCTGTTTACAACCATTTTCTTGGAGGGTGGTTTTCTTTACAGATGTGCAAGTCCATCTTAATAGACTCAAACACTAGAGCTAAGTAGACTCGCAGCCAGGAAGGTGCAGCTGCTCTTAACAAAAAAACCTGGGGAAAGGTACAAATAACTTGGGTTGATTTTAAATTAGTCCGGTCAGCGGCTGTTAAGCCTACTCTTTTCGATTCCCAACTGCCAAGGAATTTTTAACGTGCTCGACACTGAATACGGGAGTCCGATCTCACTACCCAGAGATCAGGAGAATTTTTACCAGAAGATCCATGTGAAAAAAAATCCCAGTCACCACCGTTATTCGAACACACGACCTCTGGCACCTGAACCAGACACCTTACCTCGAGACTATTTTAAATCCCCTATCTATCAGAGACATGAGCAATGTAATATCTGTTTGTGATTGAAAAGTGTGCCACAGTTTGTCAGTTCGGTTCAGTTCATCCCGTAACCCATCAGGTCGTTGGGGCACACATGAAGACACTCCCAAAATCCCACGCCATCCCTCTCTGTCGCCGCCTGTCGTATCTCACCGGGACGAAGACCTGACCACTCAGTGATGTTGTCCACCCATCTCTTCCTTGGACGTCCTTGCCCTCTCTGTCCCGGTACGGAACCAAAGAGTATCGAGTTGGTAATTCTGTTGGACCTCGCGACGTGCCCACACCAGGCCATCTTTCATTTTTGATAGCTGTGAACAGATCTTCAAATGGACCAATAGCGTCTTCAACTCTCTGATGTATTTCTACGTACGTGACACGATCTTTATATGTAACATTTAGGAGTTTTCTATAGCACCTCATTTCCATTGCATGTATTCTGCCCTGGATATCTGTTGTAATGGTCCAGGTCTCGCAGGCATACAGAAATATTGATAGCACCAAAGAGCGCATTAGTCTTAACTTTTATGCCGAGGGCGAGCCGCTTGTCTTGCCATATAGGTTTCAGCCGAGTCAGCGCCGCTGTTGTTTGTGCTATTCTTGCAATTACCTCTGGCTTTGATCCCTTTTCACTGATCAATGATCCCAGATATTTGAAACGTTTTTGTCTAACATGAATAATAAATTGCAGCTCTGTCTTTTTATCAGAAGATGTACAAGGTCATTCAGTCACTCATGCAATCTTCACATACACCTTGTCAATTGCAGGCACTGATGTGACTTGCAGTCTTCACATACACCTTGTCAATTGCAGGCACTGATGTGACTTGCAGTCATTGTTTTTGGTTATCTGGACCACAATGCAATTTTCAATTCTTCCCTGCTCTCTAAGTATGTGAGCTCAATAATGACAATTTATTTGTCATAAATATTTATTGCTACATTTGTGTTCACTGCTATCTGGTGCCCAGTAGTAACTTAAAAGCAGAAAATTATTATGTAAGAAAGTCTGTTTCTGTGCAGCAGTGAATAAGCTGATAGCAGCCAACGACTCATGGTCAGAGAACTATATGCTGACCAAGACCCTATTCTGCCTCCAGGTAGTGGCACTAGAAACAAGTTATATCCATGTAGTCTGGATATCAGAATATGTATTAACAAGGGAAAGCAAACCCAGTCTCAAAAATTCCATGCTGAAGCTAGATGTGTTGGACTGAAAGGTGCAGATATCACAGCCTTGCTGTAAACAACAACACATCATCATTGTCATGACGAATGCCAAAGAAGAAGAAAAACAAATATTTGGAACCGAGTGGTTACTAAAAAGCACAAAAAAGCTAAACTTTAAATTATTTAGTAAGGTGTCCGTTTCTGTTCATCAAAGCTGCATTTGAATCTTTTGGGTTTTTTAGTCACAAAATTTGTAATCATATGTAGACAAACTTGGCAAAGATGGGCAGATAAAGATCTTCAAACTCAGAACGGGACATTGTAGACTCAAAGCTCACCTCCACAGAATGGGTCTCAGAGACACTGTCACGTGCGATTGTGGAGTACTCAAACAAACACCAAAACATATTCTGCAGGACTGCCCTGCCTATGCAGACCAAAGAGAGGCAGTCTGGCCTGGGGGAGCGACCATGCTCGAAAAGCTGTGGGGGACCGGTGAAGGTCTGATACGCACAGTCTCCTTCGTGAACCTCACCGGACTAGAAGCATAGCATCAGTGGATCGATGAAGAAGAAGAAATAATCATATGGATTAGAATAAAAATTCCAAGAAGCTGTGAATTTGTTTATCTCACACAAATGATGTGCCTCTTTCCAAGTACATAATAATTGGCTTAACACATTTCCTCAGCAGTTCTTTAATTAAAGCTGTTCATTTCATTTGTTTATTTCAGTTACCTTTGCAAGCATTGGATTTGCTCTTTTTGGGTCCAGGTCAAATAATGACAACCGATTTGGATATAATGGCGAGATAGGGTGGTCAATGGGTCTGGCCATTGCTGGCACAATCCTCTATGGAATTGGTGGAATAATGCTCATCTTGCAGCTAATTCGCTAAAGTGGTGCGATGATAGCACTTAGATCTTTATCAAGTCTACTGTTGATCTAGGACAAGGAACAAACTTAATTTGTTTTTTAAAATAAAATATTATATTTTGCATGTTAGAAATGATTAATAAAAAAGTTTTTTTCCGACCCCCTTCACCTGGGGATATGTTAAGATTGCAAGCATATGGCACTCAAATGTTTAAAGTATACACATTCAATTCAGTCCTTGATCACAAGTAAGTGTTTTGTAACAGTGCCACTGTATCTCTACTCTCATAACTTCAAAATGGAAACTCACAGGAGAAAGGGAAAAGAAAGGCAATGAAAAACATGGAATAGAACCGTAGAGATGGACCAAATAGAAGCAGGCAGGAGAAACATGACAAAAAAAACAGGTCCCACTTGCAAAAAACAGGTCAAATAGTAAATTGTTACCGTGTTTATGGTCTTCCTGCTTGCAAAAAAACAGGTCAAGAGGCAAATTAAATTGTTTTTGTGTTTATGGTCCAGACAGAGATGAAAAAACAATTGAGATTGCGCCACTTCATACACAAATTTCAATTTATATTATCATTTAGTCAAACTAACCATTTTTGAAATATTTATCACTAAAAAGATAAACAGAATGGCATTTCAATAAACGATTTCCATCAATGAACTAAAATGGCAGAACTCTCTCCAGGGAAACTACCATTGAAATCTGAGGTCAGCAATATAATCTTCAAGACCAGTGCTGCTTTTGGGACGTTGAGCAACATTGTGTGGGATTGGAGGGGTCTTAACCCCTTGATACAAAACTCAAAACCTACCACGCAATAGTGCTCACCATCCCTCTGTATGCCAGTGAGACGTGGACTGTGTACAGCAGGTATGCTAGAAAAATAAACCACTTCCATGCAAGCTGTCTCCGCAGATTGTTGAGAATACAATGGCATAGAAATGCTCATGGAGGTCAAAATGCAGAGCATCTACACACTGTTACAGAAGACTCAGGTCAAGTAGGCCTGCAACATCGTGCGCATGCCAGACAATCCCTTCCCTAAACAACTAATGTATGATGAACTGAGAGGGAGCTTGTATCTGGTTGGTGGGAAAAAGAAGTGTTTCAAAAACTCCCTCAAAATAAATGACACGCTTCAATATCGATGTAAGCGCATGGCAGTGCCTGGCACAGAACCGCGATCAGAGGTGCCTCCATTGCTGAGGTGCGGAGAAAACATACTATGTGAAATGATAAAACAACTGACACTCACATATTGCTGATGTAGAAGGGGTTTCTGTGATAGAATTGCACTATACAGTACAGCCACATCCGGACTCACTGGTGAGGTGCAAAACAACATGTCTGGCTGCTGTTTTCATAATCGCTTGCGATGAGCAACAACTTCTACTGTTATTATTATTAAAATGTTAAGACCTTCAATGGAGACTGTAATCATTTTGCAAATTATTCATTTTGTACCAGAGTAATTGTTGATTATAAATATTGAAATACATATGGTGCTCACATAATAGAAGTCCCTTTCACTCAAGCTTAGATACATATACAGTACCTGAGTTTATGACCCATCTGAACTTGGCTTGATGTAAAACAAATAAGTCAAAACATCCTCAAAGCAGAATGGCTGAACCGATGGACAGAAGGGTCTACTGAGAATACTTTGTATAAAGAAATGATACACCTAAACAAACATGACAACATCAACAAATAGTGATGTAGAGAAAACAATATCATATTCCAAATTAGGACAGAACATATCAGACTTAAATGCAGAAACAAGTTAGACACTACACACGGACCTGTCGCATCTATAAACACCCGTATGAGACAGTGCAACATGTGCTGCTCGCTTGCCCAGGACTCAACATAGAGAGAAAAAAGTTATTGCTGCCATCTCAACAATCACTAACACTACATGGCCCCACTCACCAACTACAAAACACCTGCAAATTCATCAGCTTGTCATTGATTGAAAGCGCGAACAGCTCGACAGACTTCGTTAATCAACAACTCACCTTGATGATTGAAAGCGCGAACAGCTCGACAGACTTAGTTAATCAACAACTCACCTTGATGCATGCAGTTGTGAAAATGAACTTTGCACTTTTCTATGATTACTGTATGCCCAGATAACAGGTCAAGTTTCTTTTCTTGTAAGCTGTATATAGGTGAGGTACATTTAAAATCTGAAGGGCAAATAATATATACATCTAGTCACAAGAATCAAACAGACTACTCACAGATAAGTGTATAACCATTACATCTGGAGGGTAAGTAGATACAGAGAAGATTTATAGGTCATACCTTAAAGAAGCAACCTAACAATATTATCAGGTATGTGCTAGTGGAACTCACAGGAGAAGAGGGAAGCCAGAGATTAAACCAAGGCTTCGCAGATTGATTTGAAGAGGATGGTTCAAATTAGGAGTTGTTGACGTATAATTATCTTATAAAGGAACCAAATGTAGAAAGCATGGAGATCTTAGATAGAAATTACATGTTTATTCTGTCTTCTTCTTCTTAGATTCTTGGTCAGTGACTGACAAAGTGATCAGTTACCATCATACCTGATAGTGTCTTTAAGGGAAGCAACAAACTCCCTCCACTTCTTAGATCCTTAGTCAGTGACTGACAAAGTTATCAGTGACAACCAAACATGATGGCATTTTCAATGTCGGCATCAAACACCATGCTCTTAACCTGATGATCATCCTTTGTAGGGTGTGCCAGCTCTGTTTCATGATCTTCATTTCAGCTTCTATAGCTTTATGTTAAAATTGTCTTAGATCGGCCTCTTTTCATATCTCCTCTGAGGTCCACTGCATGTTAGCTCTAGTGATGGCATCAGGTTCTCGTTCTAGGACATGAACGATCCTTCTTTTTCTTCTTCTTCGTACGCTGTCAAACGTCAACCTGTATTTGTTCGAAGAAAGCAGCGGTCATCCTGAGGCTGCATGAACAATCCAATTTACAGATCAAATGATGGTGTTGATTTACTTGATCAACACAAAAATAGTTGGAAAATGTATTATTCACTGCTTTATATAACACATCCATCTGTTCTCCAACTCTAATAGAAATAAACAACAAAGATGTTTTCACAACAAATTATGAAATTGGCTGTACTCTAGCTGGAAAATAAGTGCAGTGCAATCTGATAAACATGGGTTGAAAGACTATATAACAGTGTGACACCAATAAAACATCCCAATGTATTGGCAAATATGTTTTGTCCACAGACAAGACTGGAACATTGAATATACAGTATTATCACAATTCAAAACATATGATGGAGCTAAAAGACAATTAATCACCAACATCATTCCTCATTCCCTGTGGAATGAAGGACAACAACTATTGCTTTCCATTGACCAATGAACAATTACATAAAAATAATATATAATCTTATTTGTCATAAGGTAGACATACAAGTTTCACAGCATGGAGATACAGAATATAAGTAAAACCTAGGCTTTGTTCTATTAGGCTTGAAATAATAATGGTGACTGTTGGAGCAAGCAGCCTTTAATTCTCAGTCCCAATAAATCTCCCGGCGAAGTCACAGATTATAAAAATGCTATGATTGTTTTGTCCCTCCCCATAAAGTAGATGTTTTGTTGGTGGTACAAACAAGGAGCTATGTTGCATCAATCCACACGCCATTGTGTCATCTCTTAAACTGTCTTCTTCTCCATCTTTAAAATCTGTATGGCGCACATGCCTACAATGAAATCTCTCCAAGCCATCCTAGCTTGGGGTCATCTACTTCAGATTTCCATGTTTTATTTGCCTTTATTCCTGCCCCTCTACTTCATTTCGCTGTGTATCTTAAGGGTTTTACTCTTTTTATTATCTTGAAAAACTTGAAAAAAAAACAAACCCATTTCAGTGTGTGTTCTATCTACCTCCAATGTATTCCCTGCACTTCTTGTTTTACTGGTATTTATCTGGTTCTGTCCCTCAGTTCCATGTCCATTTCCATATCATTTCATCCTAGTCCTATTCTACACAAACACCCATTTATAAAAGTTTATCATTTCTCAGTTGATGTCTAAAGTTGTTAGCTAAAATAATCACTAAGGGTTATAGCAAATGAGATAGAGATGTTTAACATGGGCACAAATACAATATACATCCTACATCCATATTACAGAAAGTCTAGGCCAAAGTACTTTGTTTAGATTTTCGTAGGAGTGGTTTCTGTAGCAATTTGTTTTACATGATGAGGTTTCTAACCCTTTGCACAACCCTATTTATAAGCATTTTACTATATGCTTGAAAAGTTAATGTGGCCCTATTCCTACCTACTCGAGTACCACTTGAAGGAATTTGATGACGGATAACACAAATTTATGAAATCTGTAGAGGTGTGGCTGGCCAAGTGGTATTGGTGTCAGTCTTCGGACCATGAGGACATAATTCAAAGTCTTGGCAAGACATCAATTTTTTTTCTACTGGAAATAAAATAAAAACTTAGCCTGTACAGTACATGGCAAGCAACCTTTATTCCTCATCCTTATAAATCATCCTGATTGACACTAGCAATGGGAACAAAGACATCAGTGATAATTTCTTTAAATAAAATATGTAATTATCTCTTCAGATTCACTCTGTTCTACTGGCAGAACTCCTTGATTTGATAAATTATACAGGACATTTCAAAATGATTTTAACTGTAAATGGTGAAACATTCCTGAGCATGCTAACTATGTGGTTAATGTCACAGCTGGAACATGACAGTGATGACGTTATCTTGCAGCTCGATGGAGCCCCATGCCACTACCATCATAATGTAAGAAACGTCCTTAATGGGAGACTATCACGCTGATGAATAGCCCGTGCAAGTAACAGTCTTCTTCTTCTGCATTTGTTCTCAATCTCCTGCTACCAAGCCCTGAAAAAAGCCTTTGCAAGTAGAAGGAAGTAGTTCAGAGAATGGAACGTGTTGTGTCGCTAGTTTACAGTTTCACTGCAATATTTACACCTTTTGGTCCAACACATCCATCTTCGGCAACTAAGTAACAGTGATTAACATCTTCTGGATACCAAGGTCACCGAACCTCACACCTTATGGGGATATGTTAAAGACATTGTCTACAAACCACCACACCCTCAAGAACTGCAAGATCGCTTTACCGCTGCAGTGCAAACCACTGATGAAAACATGCTGCAATGCGTCTGGAAGGAGTTAGATTACCTCATTGACATTTGTAGAGTAATAAAAGTCGTGCACATTGAACATGTGAGAGGTAACTTCAGGATAACCATTGACAACTGAGCTTGGATAGCTACATTATATATGTGTGAAATTACATTTTAATTTGACCAATTATGAATAAAATATAGCAAGATCGTTCAAATCATTTTGAAATGCCCTGTATATTTCTTGCCATTTGATAAACTTTTCATAGATCTTTTGGCCTTTGACTTTATTGTACTGGTGCCCATGTAAAGATTTCTTACCTTTTTAATTTAATTTAATGCTAGTTATTAATTGGATTGATAACCATAAGGTTATCTTTGCTGAATAATTATCATGTTAATATATTCTACTGAAGTTTAAATTGATCAATAACAGTGCATCTCAAATAGTGAAGTGGATCTCCAGGATGCTTGAGAGATGTGCTCAAGAGGTTCTTGTGAGTGCACAGTTACTTTTGACATCAAAACATGGCTGAATATCGGGCAGTTGAATTGCTTATTTATATTATCTTAATCTTCAAGTCATTTTTCCATTAAAATTACACATGGTCTCTTTCCACTGATTTCTACTTTGCACTGCTTTCTTTAAGTCCAAATATAAGATTCCAGTTGCCTTGGTATTCTCTAGCACTATTCTTTATCAACTTTTCTTTTCTCCTCCTCTAGGGATTTAAATCCTTGCATGTCTGGTTATATTGTCAAATCTCACTTTTAAGATGTCTCTTATCTACCTTCACTTTCCCTCCATAACCTTTAGCTGTATAGGCTGCTGTTATATTCTTAAAGCTAGTCTATATTTTATTGGTGATAAGCAGAACTAGTGCCATTAGTAGCAGTTCTAAAAGATTGACACACACTGACTGATAGACAATGAATGGTTACCCATGGTGACTGTTATGAAAGTTTAAATGTGCTCTTATAAACAAATTACACACACACAGCTTTTACAAAATGGTGCTATATTTCTTAACTTTCTTTCTCTGTACATTACTCAGAATATACTAGATATTTTTTTCTGCCTTTATTAAGTTTATTATATCCTTGTTGTCTTACTTATTTGACAATGTATTTGTTGAAGTTCAGCTAGTCACATATTGATGTTTTTGGGTAATAAACATAAGAACACTTTTTGTGTGAATTGTCTATACAAGCATGCTGAATAGATACTGCTGTACATTCTCTAAAATTCTCACCAATGAAATGTTTACAAATAAATATTTTACATATAAGCAAAACTTTACATAAATGGGTCTATTAAATATAATTAATGACGAACAACAGAATTGCAGGACGCCTGGGATGCGGCCATCAGATGTGGTCATGTTCATTCAATGCGATGGATCTCTGGTTGCCTAAGCGTACTATTGTATTGTAACAACATTAGTTTGCTGTGACGGTACAGATTTTGGTTTCTAAAAACAGGTGTGACTTTTTAAAGATCCTATAAATGTTTCATAGTTCCTCAAATGATTCACTAAAGTACAAAACCAAAGCCACCAATTTTGTAGTGGGTTTCCATGGATGTCGGACGTCCTCATCCTTCAAGACTCACGTGACACATGATTTTGGCACTCTGTAGTACAATTAAATAAATTAAGGAACAGGTTATCATTAAAAGATACCATTATTAAAATGATACTGGAAGTCATAAATAAGTAAAAGAAAATGTAAAAATTGCATTAACAACATTGTATTATTGCAGTCCAGCTCTAAAAGTAACTACTGTTAATGCGACAACAACAAAAATCCTAACTATAATCCTAGTTCTAATAAATGCACAGCTGTGCACAATATAAAAATAGTTTCTTGATAAAAAAGTATATTTCGATATTGCTGTATTAAAAAACAAAACTGTTTCTGTATTAAAAAACAAAACTGTTTAATTAAATACAGACAACTTTTCATTGTGGATTCCACAGGAATATACAAGATAGATTTTAGGTCACAATGTCAGATAGGCGGTGGTGTGTTGTGGAAGCAGAAAGAGATGCAAGATATGGAGGAGCACTAGCTACAGATGAAAAATGCATGGAGTGAAACTTGTGGAGAAGTTTTGGGGAGGGGAGAACTCAACATGGGAACAGAAACTGTGGCAAGGACGGGGAAGAGATGAATGATGAGCACGGATGTGAACAGAGGCAAGACCAAAGATGCTGGAGCCAGGGCTCAGGAGATATACATTGAAGCCAACAAAGAAGTACAATACAATAGAGCATCCGAGATGAAAGAGAATGTATTGACAGGTTGTGGAAAGAAGGCAGGGGAGGCTGCAGCTTAGGGTGATGTGAAGGACTTGTCCTGGAAATTGACAGGAAAATATGGGCTAATAAATGGCCTTATATAGGGAAAGAAGGTTTTGATTAGCAGCATGAGTGGGAAGAAGGGATGGGGCAGAGCATTTCAAACTTTTTGGGTAGACCTGAATCAAGAGAGCCCCATGCATTCATTTGGCAGAGATGTAGCTGCCGGTTAATTGAAATAAACTGGCAGAGATGTAGCTGCCGGTTAGTTGAAATAAACTGGCAGAGATGTAGCTGTCGGTTAATTGAAATAAACTGGCAGAGATGTAGCTGCCGGTTAATTGAAATAAACAAGGCAAGGAAGAAATTGTCAAAGCCATGGTACTTCTAAGAGATGGTGGGGTTACTGATCCAGGTGGTGTCTCAGTGGAGGCAATTGGAGCCAACGTTGGCACAGCAGCAGAGGTGTGGAAATTGCTTGGCATGGTGTGGAGGTGCCAGGAGATTAGAGGGAGGATATGTGGTCAGTTTGTCAGAGAGGAGGATATGTGGTCAGTTTGTCAGAGAGGAGGATATGTGGTCGGTTTGTCAGAGAGGATATGTGGTCAGTTTGTCAGAGAGGAGGATATGTGGTCGGTTTGTCAGAGAGCATGATATGTGGTCGGTTTGTCAGAGAGGAGGATATGTGGTCGGTTTGTCAGAGAGGAGGATATGTGGTCGGTTTGTCAGAGAGGAGGATATGTGGTCGGTTTGTCAGAGAGCAGGATATGTGGTCGGTTTGTCAGAGAGGAGGATATGTGGTCGGTTTGTCAGAGAGGAGGATATGTGGTCGGTTTGTCAGAGAGGATATGTGGTCAGTTTGTCAGAGAGGAGGATATGTGGTCGGTTTGTCAGAGAGGAGGATATGTGGTCAGTTTGTCAGAGAGGAGGATATGTGGTCGGTTTGTCAGAGAGGAGGATATGTGGTCAGTTTGTCAGAGAGGAGGATATGTGGTCGGTTTGTCAGAGAGGAGGATATGTGGTCGGTTTGTCAGAGAGGAGGATATGTGGTCGGTTTGTCAGAGAGGATATGTGGTCAGTTTGTCAGAGAGGAGGATATGTGGTCGGTTTGTCAGAGAGGAGGATATGTGGTCAGTTTGTCAGAGAGGAGGATATGTGGTCGGTTTGTCAGAAAGGAGGATATGTGGTCGGTTTGTCAGAGAGGAGGATATGTGGTCGATTTGTCAGAGAGGAGGATATGTGGTCAGTTTGTCAGAGAGGAGGATATGTGGTCGGTTTGTCAGAGAGGAGGATATGTGGTCGGTTTGTCAGAGAGGATATGTGGTCAGTTTGTCAGAGAGGAGGATATGTGGTCGGTTTGTCAGAGAGGAGGATATGTGGTCGGTTTGTCAGAGAGGATATGTGGTCAGTTTGTCAGAGAGGAGGATATGTGGTCGGTTTGTCAGAGAGGATATGTGGTCAGTTTGTCTGAGAGGAGGATATGTGGTGAGTTTGTCAGAGAGGAGGATATGTGGTCGGTTTGTCAGAGAGGAGGATATGTGGTCGGTTTGTCAGAGAGGAGGATATGTGGTCGGTTTGTCAGAGAGGATATGTGGTCAGTTTGTCAGAGAGGGGGGATATGTGTTCACAGAGGGAGGATATATGGTCGGTTTGTCAGAGAGGATATGTGGTCGGTTTGTCAGAGAGGAGGATATGTGGTCAGTTTGTCAGAGAGGAGGGATATGTGGTCAGTTTGTCAGAGAGGGGGGATATGTGGTCAAAGAGGGAGGA
This sequence comes from Ariolimax columbianus, assembly GCA_036924085.1. Classification (NCBI taxonomy): domain Eukaryota; kingdom Metazoa; phylum Mollusca; class Gastropoda; order Stylommatophora; family Arionidae; genus Ariolimax; species Ariolimax columbianus. The sequence continues at coordinate 79,539,046 of JAVGWX010000007.1, read as the reverse complement.
TATGTGGTCAGTTTGTCAGAGAGGGGGAGATATGTGGTCCATTTGCCAAAGAGGGGGGATATGTGGTCAGAGAAGGAGGATATGTGGTCAGTTTGTCAGAGAGGGGGGATATGTGGTCAAAGAGGGAGGATATGTGGTCAGTTTGTCAGAGAGGGGGAGATATGTGGTCCATTTGCCAAAGAGGGGGGATATGTGGTCAGTTTGTCAGAGAGGGGGGATATGTGGTCAAAGAGGGAGGATATGTGGTCAGTTTGTCAGAGAGGGAGGATATTTGGTCAGTTTATCAGAGAGGGGGGATATGTGGTCAGTTTATCAGAGAGGGGATATGTGGTCAGTTTGTCAGAGAGAGAGAGGATATGTGGGCAGAGAGGGAGGATATGTGGTCAGTTTGTCAGAGAGAGGACATGTGGTCAGTTTGTCAGAGAGAGAATGTGGTCAGTTTGTCAGAGAGGACATGTGGTCAGTTTGACAGAGAGAGGATATGTGGAGAGTTTGTCAGAGAGAGGATATGTGGTCAGTTTGTCAGAGAGGGAGAATATGTGGTCATTTTGTCAGAGAGGAAATGTGGTCAGAGAGAGAGGATATGTGGTCAGTTAGTCAGAGGGAGAGGATATGTGGTCAGTTTGTCAGAGAGAGAGAGAGAGAGAGAGAAAGGATATGTGGTCAGAGAGGGAGGATATGTGGTTGTTTGCCAGAGAGGGGGGGATCTGTGGCCGTGTACAGGTTATAATGGAATGGTGTTGTTATTGGTGCTTGGGAGAATGTTGAATGGGACCATGCTGGAGGGATAAAAGGAGGCCATACACAGATGACTGGGAGGGCAGTTGATGGCTTTCGATGGAGTGGGTTATATGTAGACCTGATGGTTACATTGGAAATATTGTTAGAGCATGACGTGAGGACAGGGTATTGGATGGAACACACATTGGGAAATTTAGCTTCAAACGTAGCAGGACAGCCTCTGTTCTGAAATCTGAAGTGGCAGAACAGATGAAGGTGGATTAGTGTGTGCATGGAGAGGAGAGCTCAAGACAAATGTAAAGGAAATAGACAGAGCTGTAATGGCTGACTAAGGACAGGAGGACGGCATGTACGAGGCATGTTCAAATGAAACCGGACCTAACTGCACCAAGTGAACATACGTACGATGCACATGATGATGTCACTTCTGATGTTAACATCATATACCAACTGTCGAGTTTGCAAATTTTCATTATCCTCTGACTCCCAGTTTCCACGACAGACCATTGAAAACATGACAGGTGTGATACGGAATCCGTCTAGAGGTGATTCGGTTTCCAACAGCTGAAAGATGTCAACCAGTTGACATTCATCGCAAAATGCAGGCAGTGACAAAAGTGTGGTGAACGTAAGCTCTGGCGACGGTCCACCTGAATTGCTGCACCAATTTTGGTGATAACATCTTCTGACGCAACAATTTGCACCTGACCTGGTATCGGAAGATCTTTCGTTAACTCACGTCCTTCTTTAAACATCGTTGTCCAGTTATTCACTGTTGTCTTCGACAGCTGTTAGAAACCGAATCACCTCTTGCTGATCAACTATGGACAGACAGATTCCATATCACACCTGCCATGTTATCAACGGTCTGCTGAGGAAACTATGAGTCGGAGGATAATCAAATTCTGCAAACTTGATGGTTGGTATGTGCTGTTTACATCGGAAGTGACGTCATCATGCACATCGTGCGTATGTTCCCTTGGTGCAGTTAAGTCCGGTTTCATTTGAACACACCTCGTAACAAGAAGAAAAAACAGTTGTCCCAACTTATATATAACAGATGTAACAATGAAGCTGCATAACACATGCAATGCTGACTACGGTTTTCATATTCTAAGCTGTGGTAGTTACTCACTTTGATCTGGGAAACAGGACATTAGACAGAACAATCAATGCCTTCAGCTTCCACTGGAGGACATAGGTCAGTAACAACATTATCTTCTTCTTCTTCTTCATCGTACGCAATCAGACATCAACCTTAATTTTTTCGAAAAAAGCAGCCGTCATCCTGAGGCTGTCGACACTGCCATAGAGCTTGTCTAGTGTTGCCACAGGTGATGGCCACATCTGCTCTCTCTGATACTCGTATGTCGGGCAGTTTTGCAGCAAATGTTCAGCGGTCATTTTCCCGGTACCAGACGGGCATTCGTCTGTGCCACTTATCTTCAATTTGTTGAATAGGTAGTACCTAAGTCTATTGTGGCCAGTGCGAAGTCTGAAGACCACGACCTGCTCTCTTCTGTTCAACTGGTAATAGGCATCGTTTTTGGTGTAGCCAGTATGTTCGGTTTCCCATTTGGTCATGTATCTAGGTCTAATAAGCCGTTTTGACTCTTCGTATGTCATACTAGTATCTGGTTGTGGTAGTCTTGCACCTTCTTTTGCTAGTCTGTCTGCCTCCTCGTTGCCTTGGATGTTGCAGTGGGATGGAACCCATTGTACCACTACCCTTTTCGGTGCGGACTGCTGGCATTGTTGACAGAGTACTGCTCTTAAATCATTAAGTTCAGTATTTTTCTGGATTTTCAGTGCTGTGACTACGGCCAAGGCATCTGTAAGCAGGACTATATGGCTTTCATTCCTTTAACAGCATTATAATATGTATGAATTTAGCTTATATGTATGAATTTAGCTAATATGTATGAATTTAGCTAATATGTATGAATTTAGCTTATATGTATGAATTTAGCTAATATGTATGAATTTAGCTAATATGTATGAATTTAGCTAATATGTATGAATTTAGCTAATATGTATGAATTTAGCTTAGTGATGATTGCAATCTCTGTATTTGCAAATGTCAACAAAAGGATTCAAGTTGTTAAAAATTAACAAGAATCACCTCCCCCAACTGAAATGAAAAAATCCTACTTATTTATAGAACTAATACTGAGATACTAGATTAAACAGAAGAAAGTTAAGCAAAAACTAATAAATACAAACAGTACGAAAACTAAGGCACTTAAAATTTGAAACACTCTAGACGAGCAGAGAAAAATCTTTAGCTTAACATACACATTTTGTGTTTCTCCTCTGAACTTTCAGTTGCTTTTTGGTCAATGCTTGATGGTGCTTGAGAGTCCTTTTCTTTGGCTTCATCAATTCTGTCATGCTCGGTTTGAGTTATCTTTCGAAGTTCCTCCTGTGCGTAGACGCAATAAACAAAATAAAATCATACATCCATTGACTGAAACATAAGACCTTAACATGATTTAATCGCAGACATTTTGTAAAACATCTCTCTTGCACTACTGGCAGCTGAAAATGACTATACCTCACATCTGTAGATAAGTTTATCTCTGAAATGAAGTATAAAACGTGGACAGTAAATGAATCAAAAACACATTTTTGCAGACAAAACTCTTATCTTGAAAAAACATTACTAGCACCTCATAAACTGCCTTGTCTAAGCTGCTACTTCACATATAGACAGAGATATCCAAAATGTATTTTTTGAAGAATGGAAATAACAAATATTTTACACGCTGACAAGTTCTGTATAATAATCATCACCAATAAACCGTCTGGTTCCCCTTGGAATATCTGGCGTGCAACAGATGCTCTCAATCTGTTCCTATTCTGTGTTGTCTTCTTTAGTTCTGCCCACAAGACCCTGATTGAGCTTCCTCCTTGACCATTTGTCACGAGGTAGAACCAGTACTAGTGGCTGTTTATGGTTCATGTTTGAGGTTCTCAGGAATTTCAAATCTGTTCTTCAGATGTAGTTTAACTTTAGCCTTTGTGTCTTCTATTTAGTAGGTTTTGTGAGTTGTATTTCTGGCTTTTCTAAACTCGCTCTCGGTTTTATTGCCATAGTCACTAATAGCAGGTGGTGGTCTGAATCTCCGCCTGATCCTCTCTTTACTCTCACAGCCTGGACACACGCATATATGGATGGTTCAGTCAAAGATACCATTGGATACGCCTGTCCCAGCCCACTGCAATATTCCAGGCAACGAGGAGGCGGAGCGACTCGCCAGAGAGGGAGGAATGCTGCAGCAGAGTGATACAGAAATCACATACAATGAAACTAAAGCAGTAATCAGGGCAACAGACAGTGCAAAATTGAAAACAGACCACCCTGGCCACATAAAAAAATAATGCCTATCACCAACTCTCCAGGCAAAACCAGGTGATCATTCTCTGGCTGCGCACAGGACACAACAGACTGAGATGTCATCAGTACAAGTTCAAGATTGGCACTACGGACCTTTGTGCCTGCGGCACAGCCCCCCCCCTATTGGCAGAACATATTTTGCAGTCCTGCCCATTGTATACAGACAAAAGAAGTAGGATTTGGCCAGTGTCCTTCCACAAGATGCTATATGGAAGTGCACAGAGCCTTGAGTCGACGACTGCTGCCTTCGTAGTCATTGAAATTGAAGATCTTCTTCTTCGTTCGTTCTCAATCTCCCACTACCAAACCCCAAAAGGGCTTAAGTAGCAGAATGTAGTCCAGAGAATGGAATGCGTTGTGTCGTAGTTTACAGCTTGGCTGCGATATTTGCACTTTTCAGTCCAATACATCCGACTTCAGCAAGCATTTTTTGATTACCCAGTTAGCATTCCCTCTTCGATCCCTTCTCCTTAGCCAGTCTGCCCTGCTGCAGCCTGTTATCCAGGATCACCGCGTGGAGACGTAGAAGGGTCTTGGCAGCTATGGTTCGCTGGCCCTGACGCTAGCAGTCAGCTATGGGTCACTGACCACTGCAGCTCATGCGCTGCTCAGCATCTTGATCCCAAGTTGAAGATGAAAAAAGGAGGAAGAAAAAAAATATATCTGGTAAGCTCATCTCCATTTTCAATCTATTGTAAAATTAATAATCTCGTTCTTAGTGTGCTTATCTGGGGAACACCAGATGGCCATATGTTCATTTCTGTATGAGAAGATGGTGCTTCCTATAACCAGGTCATAGAAATTGACAAGCCTTTCTCTATTTTCGCTTCTATTTCTCATGATTTCTTGAAACAATTTCTAGTTGACATCTGACAGCATTCCAAGAAGAAGTTTCTCATGCCATTTTTGTCCATAACTAATTTCATAGCTGTTGCTGTCTGTTCCAACTTTTGCATTTACATCCATGACTTTCTTCAGACCCAGTAGGAGATCAAGTGACAACATTCAGACCCAATAAGAGATCAAGTGACAATATTCTGACCCAATAGGAGATCAAGTGTAAATATTCTGACCCAGTAGGAGATCAAGTGACAATATTCTGACCCAATAGGAGATCAAGTGACAATATTCTGACCCAATAGGAGATCAAGTGACAATATTCTGAAAACCAGCCACTGCAGACTTAGATAGCATTTGTTCAACAAATGAAAATTGGACACACAGCCATGTGTCAGTACAAGGAGGACAGACAGTTGAACAAGTTCTCCAAGTCTGTTGGTTCCTCAAGAGCACCTGAGTGACAGCATGTCCCTCTTCATCACAGTCAAGGAATAAATTCTGTAATGATAAAAGACATTTGGGACAGATCACTAGTTTTACGAGAGAAATAAATATATGTATGTGAAAGTGAACTCCGCAGAAGTCATATTATATTTACTGTCCAAATTCAAGCAAGTGTCTTCTTGCTTTAAAAATTATGTCCAGGAAAAAGCTTTTAAACTCTTTATTTTCAAAAGGTGAAAAAAATTGTTGAAGATTTTGTGTATAACTAAATAAATAAAGTTGAACTCACCCCCCAACCCAAGAGATCTGCCAGTTCCAGACAACCATCATCACAACAAGCTCCCTTAAAGACATCCCTGCAATAAAGACAACAATGACACAATTACTTAATCAAATGTAAAGAGGCGCAACTTTTAGAATTTCTATGCACATTTTTACCAAAAGTCAGGGTAGTTGTCATACCTCAATCAATGAACCAATTAAAACCCTTCTTCTTCTTTGTTTATTCTCAATCTCCCGCTACCAAGTCCTGAACAAGGCTTTGTAAGTAGCAGGATGTAGTCCAGAGAACGGAATGCGTTGTCGTTAGTTTACAGCTTGAATGCAATATTTGCACCCTTCGGTCCGACACATCCATCTTCGGCAGGAAAACCCTTCAATTTCATGTTGAGCATAGGTCTTCAACAAATACTCGCCAAGTCTTCCAGCCATGCCGCATCATTTCCAGCTCTCCAATGTCTTTTTCTCGTTGTTAGTTTTGTCTTATCCAAATATGATCAACCACTGGCAGCATGTCATAACAGTCATTGAAGTCCACATCGTTCCTTCATCATGTTTTAAACTATCGAGCGGGATCGCACAATATTTTATGTCATAACATCAATCAATATCAATTTTGGAAATGGATTTGTGCATCGGAATCTACCATTGTGTTCATTATTCAATGTGATATATATTTTGTATGTTACTTTTCATCCTGCCCAACGTTCAACTTCAACCCGGTTTTTGTTGTCTATATCATTGACTGCTGAGACCTAGTCAATTATCATCTTGCCGTCAATATTACTAGCATTTTCTCTACACAACACCCTCTCATGCAGATATCATGAGAGAAATCTTTGAAAATCACGTTCCAGCATTCTCATTAGTACACATCTCAAGAAGAAGCGAATTTATATGTAAACAAAATAGGGTGGAGGCAGACGGAGTGGTATGCAGCTGGGCAGGACTAGTGACACCATCATCCTTGGTCAGTACTGGCCCTCTGATCAGGAAAGAGCTGGCCAATGACAACCCCAAATTCATCAGTCCAGGCCCCTACTGCATCAGCATGACTGCATAGGGGTGACTTCAAGGGGCATAAACATCCCAATTGCCTGCTAGTCCCTTTGTGACGAAACTACATGACTGGAATGTACCACTGGTTGTCTACAGACTCTGCAGAGTCTTCTGGGGGTTGCTGTAAACATTTAGGTCTGGTCCTACTTATCTTGCCCTGAGAATTTAAGAACAATGACTGCTTCATAATGCTATCAACTAGTTTCTGTAATGTGTGTTCTATCAATCACCTTCTTTTTATGTCTAGTCACCCTGGCATCTGTCCGGTTCTTACCCAGTTCTATTTTAGTCCCTTTATCATACCATTTTATTCCGTAAATTCATCGCAAGCATCCTTTGATGAAAGCTTTGATCATTTTAGTTGTACTCTTCTTTGTATCCTACATCACAGAAACATACAATAGGACGGACGACATTGGAGTTGTTTCCCACATCACAGAACCATACAATATGATGGACGTCATTGGAGTTGAAAATCTATATTTTTGTGGCCGACTTAATTCTTTTGATTTTCACAAATTCAGTAAAGCAATAAAAACCCCTCTCGCCTTTTGTATTCTTAATTGGTATCATTATCAGTGCCTCAGACATTGTGTCCATTGCTACCAAGATAGATGAATGAATCTACCTCTTGTAATACCGTGTCTCCCACTATACTGAATGTCGTTAGATGCTTTTATTGTCATAATCTGGTTTCTTTTTCTCTATGTACCTCGAATCTAATTTCGGTGACCATTCAGTAAGAATATGGATTTTATTTTACATTTGGTTGTGGTTTTGAGATGGAAGAGCCGAGTCATCAGCAAAGTCCAGATCATTAAGTCTTTTCATCAAAAGCCATTTAAATCCATTTTTGTATGTAGAAGTTATGTTATTCATAATCCAGTCAATAGCCAGCAAAAATAGGAATAGTGATAAGAGACAGCTATGTCTCCCTCCAGGTTTTATCTTGAAGGACTACAAAAGCTCTCCTTCATGTAGAACTCTACACTTCACATTTTCATTACTTTTAAAAATTATGTTAGTGAACTTCAGGAGCACACCATAGTGCCAGAGTGACTCCTTGTCAAATGCCCTCTTGTGATCCACGAATCAGATATAAAGTGGTGTCTTCCATGCTACACTTTGTTCAACAAGTACAAGCAGCGTAGAAATCTGGTCTTCACTGGATTAATTTGTTGAAAACCAGCCTGCCTGTTTATCTATGGCCCTCTTTCAATCTTTCTAATAGGATGTTGATGACTACTTTCAAATCTATCAAACAGGAGATAAATGTAATCATTTTTCAATGTTATGCACCAACCAATGACAAAGATGTCTAGCTGAAAGAGACATTTTATTAACAGTTTCAAGATGTCATGGATAAAAGACAAATTTTATGATTTGGATGGGTGCCCTAAATGATTGGAAACGATAACATCAGTTTTGAAGAGGTCATAGGCAAACATAGGATCAGGACAAGAAATAACAATGGAGGATTGCTAATGGATTTCTAAGCTTTCAATTAACTGATGATTGGCGATAGCATGTTTACACATAAAAGGATCCACAAGGCAATAAGGGTATCACCAGACCATAGGACAGAAAACCAAATTTACCATATATGTACAAATAAGCAACTAAAATCCTTGCTACAAGATGTAAAAGTATATAGAGGAGCAGACGTGATGTAAGACCACCATTTTCTGTTAGCCAAAATAAAGATGAAACTTGAATGGTACAAAACAACAAATAACCACACACAACAGTAAAATGACATGGTCATTCGAGATCAATTTGAAATCTCAACATCTAATAGGTATAACGTGTTACAACAGCTGAAAGACGTAGACAATACGGAAGAGCACAATAAAAAAAACAACCTATGGAATGAAATGTATAGAGGCCCTGGGTAAAAGAGAAATACAACACAAAATATCAAATCAATCAATCGAAGCATGTCACTCCTCCCGGTGCATAGGCCATTGACAACTTATTGCCAACTATATTGGATGGTGCCTTCCATTGCGTATGTCCTATTCAGTCCCATTTTCTTCACTTAATTTATTGTTCCGGTAAATGTTATTGGCTCCTTTGCCATAAGTCTTTATTCCTCACCATGTCTTGTTACTTTATTCAAATTTTCCTTTGTAGGCATCTATTAACGAAGAACTTGAGTCTTTGTTGTATGGTCTTGGTTGTTCCCCATGTCTCAGCTCCATACAGCTGCACTGATTTGACATTGGCGTTGTATATTCTAACATGATACTATAGCAAAGTTAAAGGACAGGAAACTGACGAAAGCAAACATAAACTGCAACAAAGCTAGATGTAAGAGAGCAAAGGCATAGGAATTATATACTGCAGACAATAAAGAGGTTAAAAGGTATGTTTAGAAGAGACAAGAGAAAATATATTGACAAGTTTGCAAAAGAAGCTGCGACAAAAGAAAATGTGAAAAACTGTATTAAGAAAATATTAGCAAGCAAATGGATTTATGAAAAATAAGTTAGGATATTTGCTTAGCAACACAAAAGTGCAAATGAAGAGATGAGCTGAACAATTTTATGAATGATTAAATTGGCCAGTTCAACAAGATCCCTCAAACATTCAATAGAAGAATTCAGAACTGGAGATTAATTGTGCAAAACTGACTAGAAAGGAAATCAGGAAATTGATTTTTGTATTTTGACATACATAAAAACAACAACTTGAAACCACAAAGACACTCAAAATCCATAAGAAAATGTGACTTCAAAGTAGCCATACTACAATACATACCGATAATTGTCCTCTCCATCAAAATTGAAACCTCCTCCAAAAATCAGTGCTGACAAAGGGTTGTTCTGAAATATATAAAAGCAAAATACTTTATAAATTCTTTCCTTCTTATAACTTTTCAACAATACTTTCTACCAACTTGCGATGTTTAGTACAAGAATTTGTAACAATGATTTATAGAGTATGTTGGTACTCCAGTAGTAATATTTCTAACAGGAACATGCATCTAATACGACAATATTCCAGCAACAATAACTCCAACAAAACCCGATAACTTTCACTCAAGTACTCACAGAGGTCACTCCCTTCTCCAGATTTATGTACAGTCTTGGTGTATGAGCAGGAACTCTGCAAATATTTGTGTTAAATGTTCACAAAAAGACACCCCCAAAAAAAAGCCTCACATTTTTTTTCAGTAGCAAATGTAGAACCTGCATTAATACTTATTGTGACTGAAAAGTTAAAATGCAGTTGTACATGACAACAATAACATACATATGTACTGGCACTTCAAGGAATGGACACACAAATATGGTACACAAGAAAACAGGAAAATAAGTTCAATGAACATCAGCAATTAGTCTAAATTGAATGAAAGATGTTCTATGGCAATTAGAAAATGATGTGTTTCTACCATAGAACATTAAAGAATGTTTATTGCACAAACATAGAACTCATTAATACAGAGATATGCGCAAAATTGTTCTCAATGAGATTCATATTTCAGTGTGCCATAATTAAGTTTTAATAATAACATTATTTAATTTAGTAGCTGCTACTACAATGAGTGATAATTTAGCACTTAGTCAATTGTTCTTCAGTCTACTTCTCTCCTCCACTTTAAAATAAAGAATAGACTTTCTTGTTATAGATACTGCTTCATTGCATTGAAAAATATCCAGTATTTAAGGCCTAGTGCTCTTTCTTTCACTGTAAGTGTTTAGAATGTAGTTTACTTTATTGCGCTTTATGTATCCTGATTAAACCATTTAGCTAATATATTTAGATTTGAACTTTCTCATCTCTGAATTTGTTTTTGTTAATTTATTTAAGACTCACTTATGAATTAAATAATTGCGTTAAGTATAACAAGTGTTTTTGGAAAACATTTAATGAAAACAGTAAAAAGGTAAAATTTAAATTAAAAAAAAAAACACAACACTTTTGCCAATAATCTTATATTAAAGTTCAGACAGGTAAGAGCAATACAGAAAACAGAAGCTGTGAATAACAAATAAATCCATCGACAAGAGTTTAAAAACTTGGGAGGAGAGAAACACAGCAGGCCAATTGCCTGTTTGTCTGCACACTCATTTGCAAGCATATACAAAGACCTTTACACCACAAAGGTTGAAATGGAGTGACTAAATGAAGGGAGAGTGAGAAAGAAAGACAGAGAGAGTTGGTGGAGAGGAATTGTTAATGGGATGAAGGTTACTTTGTTTTTTATCTTCTTGTCCCTTTCTCCACTCTGGAGAGGAATTGTTAATGGGATAAAGGCTACTTTGTTCTTTGTCTTCTTGTCCCTTTCTCCACTCCGAAGAGGAATTGTTAATAGGATGAAGGCTACTTTGTTTTTTATCTTCTTGTCCCTTTCTCCACTCCGAAGAGGAATTGTTAATAGGATGAAGGTTACTTTGTTTTTTATCTTATTGTCCCTTTTTCCACTCTGGAGAGGAATTGTTAATGGGATGAAGGTTACTTTGTTTTTTATCTTCTTGTCCCTTTTTCCACTCTGAAGAGGAATTGTTAATGGGATGAAGGTTACTTTGTTTTTTATCTTCTTGTCCCTTTCTCCACTCTGGAGAGGAATTGTTAATGGGATGAAGGTTACTTTGTTTTTTATCTTCTTGTCCCTTTTTCCACTCTGGAGAGGAATTGTTAATGGGATGAAGGTTACTTTGTTTTTTATCTTCTTGTCCCTTTCTCCACTCTGGAGAGGAATTGTTAATGGGATGAAGGTTACTTTGTTTTTTATCTTCTTGTCCCTTTTTCCACTCTGGAGAGGAATTGTTAATGGGATGAAGGTTACTTTGTTTTTTATCTTCTTGTCCCTTTCTCCACTCTGGAGAGGAATTGTTAATGGGATGAAGGTTACTTTGTTTTTTATCTTCTTGTCCCTTTTTCCACTCTGGAGAGGAATTGTTAATGGGATGAAGGTTACTTTGTTTTTTATCTTCTTGTCCCTTTCTCCACTCTGGAGAGGAATTGTTAATGGGATGAAGGTTACTTTGTTTTTTATCTTCTTGTCCCTTTTTCCACTCTGGAGAGGAATTGTTAATGGGATGAAGGCTACTTTGTTTTTTATCTTCTTGTCCCTTTTTCCACTACGAAGAGGAATTGTTAATGGGATGAAGGCTACTTTGTTCTTTGTCTTTTTGTCCCTTTTGCCACTCTGGAGAGGAATTGTTAATGGGATGAAGGCTACTTTGTTCTTTGTCTTCTTGTCCCTTTCTCCACTCCGAAGAGGAATTGTTAATGGGATGAAGGCTACTTTGTTCTTTGTCTTCTTGTCCCTTTTTCCACTCGGAGAAGGAATTGTTAATGGTATGAACGCTACTTTGTTCTTTGTCTTCTTGTCCCTTTTTCAACTCCGAAGAGGAATTGTTTAAGTGATGAAGGCTACTTTGTTCTTTGTCTTCTTGTCCCTTTCTCCACTATGGAGAGGAATTGTTAATGGGATGAAAGTTACTTTGTTCTTTCTTGTCCCTTTCTCCACTCTGGAGAGGAATTGTTAATGGGATGAAGGCTACTTTGTTCTTTCTTGTCCCTTTTTCCACTCTGGAGAGGAATTGTTAATGGGATGAAGGCTACTTTGATCTTTCTTGTCCCTTTTTCCACTCCGAAGAGGAATTGTTAATGGTATGAAGGCTACTTTGTTCTTTGTCTTCTTGTCCCTTTTTCCACTCCGAAGAGGAATTGTTAATGGGATGAAGGCTACTTTGTTCTTCATCTTCTTGTCCCTTTTTTAATGCCAGCTAGAGTATATGACCACCACTACAGCTGGTCTCCTTCAGGAAGACTGTACCAAAGCACTTCACAAGCTTTTGTAGTGGTGGGTTCTGTAGCAATTTGTTTTACATGATGAGGTTGCCAGCCCCATACACAACTCTCTTTAGTCGCCTTTCATGACATGGATTGAGATGCAGTGAACTTAATCTTTCCTCCCCAGTTAGGGACCCCAGAATCCACTCAAGCAGAAGGACACTTCAATTAAAAGAACTTATTTCCTCAGTAACTTTGGTCTTCTAATCTATCTTGGCAAGTGTCTCATATCAGGCTATGTGTATGAGCTAACCCCATACCAAGATATCCTATGACCAGTTTTAACTTAATGTTAAAAAAACCAAAAACTAAGTTATTATTAAATTACAAACTATGACATAAATGTATTGTTGTTGTTGAGGTACAGATAGAGAGATATATATGTCTAAAGAATTAAGACTGATTTCCCCAGCTATGTTTTTATTTTACCCCCAGATAGAAATAACCTAGGTCTTACTGGGGCTCAAATCCACATTTTCTGATTATGAAACTGGTATCTCAACTGCTTGACCATCCCCATCTCACCAAAAAAAAAACACAAACAAAAAAAACAAAAACAAAACAACACAACAAACTACATAAAATGTAAAAATTATATGTTCAAAGAAATTACAGATAAATCATAGAATGTTCTCATATTAATAAAGAAATCTACATGAGAAACTACTACAATGAGTCCCAGCTAGGGTTCCATAGAACTCCATGGGTCCATAATAAATACTGATAAAATGAATTAAAATGCTGAAATACTGCAAGCCAAAAATTGCAAATATGTTTCAAAGTATCATGGGATTTTGTGCCCAACAACGGCAATGCTTCTTACCTTTTCCGAACAAGCTTTCTCTTATCTGACAAACATTAAATAGAAGAAGAGGCTATATATATATATAAGTACATCTTATACTTACTACAGATGTTAATCTTTCTTTAATGTCTAAGTAAACTTTATTTTGTTTTCATGCCTTTTAACTGGGTTAAAAATCATGGAGTTTTTTTCTAGTATTATGATAATTGAATAAATATTATTCCATAGAAATAAATTTTCTTCACAGTAACTGAACACCTGGACATAATTTCTTCTAGCCATTAACATTTTCATAAGATAAGGAAGATTGATGTTGACACAAATATTTTGGTGCTATCTTCTAAATAGAATGGTTTGGAAATATTGGACTGACACGACTTGAGCAATGATCCAATACCATTTTCTGTTTATGCCAATCACTTGAAACAAAAGATTTTCATTCTCTAAGAAATTATCAGTATTAAGGTTTCTAATTTTAACAAAGAACTCGATATTGTTTACTTCCACATTCTAATAAACAGCAGAAGGCTCTCAAACTCATGACACTGTACACCTGAGCGAGTGTAAGCAATTCAGTTTGTAAAAAAGCTCTAGAAACAACAACAACTACTTCCAAAATATGATACAACCAACAGAAGATCAAATGGCTCACTCTTTCCGGGGTTCAGATGAAGAAAAACTCTAATCAGCAGTTCTAAGTAAGCTTTCTTCTATTACTAAAGAACTCTAAATGATTGACTTACAGTGTATGCATAATTAAAATCAGTTAAAAGCAGAAAGTGCAGCTACAACAGCCACTTACAAGGAAATCAAATGAAGTCAGTGAAAATAAGTTTATGCAGCTGTTATACCTGTGTACAGGAGAGATAAACTAGACGAGATAATGCATTTCTATACCTGTTTACAGGAGAGATAAACTAGACGAGATAATGCATTTCTATACCTGTTTACAGGAGAGATAAACTAGACGAGATAATGCATTTCTATATCTGTGTACAGGAGAGATAAACTAGACGAGATAATGCATTTCTATACCTGTTTACAGGAGAGATAAACTAGACGAGATAATGCATTTCTATACCTGTGTACAGGAGAGATAAACTAGACGAGATAATGCATTTCTATACCTGTTTACAGGAGAGATAAACTAGACGAGATAATGCATTGCTATACCTGTTTACAGGAGAGATAAACTAGATGAGATAATGCATTTCTATACCTGTTTACAGGAGAGATAAACTAGACGAGATAATGCATTTCTATACCTGTGTACAGGAGAGATAAACTAGACGAGATAATGCATTTCTATACCTGTGTACAGGAGAGATAAACTAGACGAGATAATGCATTTCTATACCTGTTTACAGGAGAGATAAACTAGACGAGATAATGCATTTCTATACCTGTTTACAGGAGAGATAAACTAGACGAGATAATGCATTTCTATACCTGTTTACAGGAGAGATAAACTAGACGAGATAATGCATTTCTATACCTGTTTACAGGAGAGATAAACTAGACGAGATAATGCATTTCTATACCTGTTTACAGGAGAGATAAACTAGACGAGATAATGCATTTCTATACCTGTTTACAAGAGAGATAAACTAGACGAGATAATGCATTTCTATACCTGTTTACAAGAGAAGCAAATGGCTGGACAGCAAGTGATGTTCCCATCACTATCAGCAAGTCACATTTAGCAAAATCCTGAAATTATTATAGCAGTTTTATCAAATGTTCAATAAAGCATAATATTTATGTTGTGTCATTTCAAATACAGCACTGGAAAAGAAACAAAGACTAAACCTACATTACCACCAAAAAGGCCTTCTTCAGGTACGATAGACATGTCAACTAACACATTATAGAAGAAGAGATGAATACATCAAGAAGAAATATGAACACTTAACAAAATATATAAAAGGATACTCAGCAAGTGATCCATTTGGACTAGGCAGCCATTTTGAGAGTAAGTGAAAAAGCTGGCCATGAAAGTGTACAGAGTGAGAAGAGTAGGCAGGATTAGTCAATAGAGGCAAAATTAGAAATGACCAAATGGTGATATGTGTAGACATAACCAACAAGAATGTCAAAACTGGGAGATGATGATGATGTTGAATGCCCACAATGAGTAGGATTAATTTTTTGTGCGCCCTAAAAAGGACGTAAGTCGTGGGATATAATAGCTTTCCTCACATCTTGAGCGTGCTGATGAAGGTGGACCAGGATCCTCTAGGCGGTTGTCCTATGCTTAGCTTCATTTGCAAGTCGCTCACTACTATGAGGATCATGTCAATCCCCCACCTTGTTAGCCCATTTTCAGGAAGGGCTACGAGGAAGCCAAGGTGAGGGTCTTGTCCAGTAGGTTTTGCCTGAACCTGACTAACATGTCTGATCAGTATATTTTACCTGACCAGATGTTAGTCTTCCTTCCCAAATTAGGAGAAGGAAAGCAAAAATAGAGAGGGAGGGGAGAAGGTTAGAGGAAATAAAGCATGCTGATGCCGTGTGACTGGAGACATCAAGAAGAAATAGGAAAACTTGACAAAATATATAAAAGGTACTCAGCAAGTGATCCATATGGACTGGCATTTTGAGCGAAAGTGAAAAGTGAGATCAGTCTATTCTCCAACTTGATTTAACTAACTTCTTTATTTTGGTTTAGAAGTCTCTGCAGAGTCTGTATGCAACCAGTTTCACTTACATTTTCTTGCTCTAAATTCTATGCGCATCCAATCTATACTTGAATGCATTAATTGTCCCTGCCTCCACTACTTTCTGTGGCAATGCATTCCAAGCATTCACAACTCTCTGACTAAAAAAATATTTCTTAATATATCTAATCTGGACCTCTCTTTAGTTAATTTGTAGCTGTGCCCCCTTGTTCTTGTAGGTAGTTGTATTTGGAAAAAAAACTTGTTATAGTCTAATTTATCCTTTCTGTTAATTATCTTATAAACCTGTATTAAGACACCTCAAATTCATCTCTTTTCTAGACACTGTAGGCTGGTTTTTCTTTCTTCATAACTGTAATTCTGGAATCCCACTACCAGTTTTGCTGCTCTTCTTTGTATCCTTTCCAGCATGTTTGTATCACCTCTATAATTAGGGCTTCACACATGTACACAGTACTCCAATCTAGGTCTAACTAATGCTTTATTCATTTTGACAAACTAATGCTTTATTCATTTTGACAATCACTTCCTTACTGCTATGTTTAATATTTCTTTTTATCATACCTAACATTGCATTTACCTTTTGCGCTGCTATCTGGACCTGCTCACTCACCTTACTTTTATAATCTATTATAACCTCTAGGCCCCTTTCCTTTTCTATCTATTTAATATTGTTCTAATAATTGATGATGATAATTCGAGAAGCAGAAGACAATACCTGTATCGTTTACATCGGCCTTTCCCCAATGCTCAAGAACATTGAAGTGGTTGGCAACGGGGGAACTAGAGTTCTTAGAGATGTCATTAACTCTTAATATGTGCGCTTTAAAACCATGTTTTTACAAGCTCATTTTAAGTTCCTTTTTCTTCTTGGATGTTGCGAATTTTAGATTAGTAGATTTATTTATAAGGATTAACTAAAATTTTATATGTTAAGATATGCAGAAATGAAAGACCTATTCTATGAACAAAGTTAAACATTCAAACAGTGTCAAATACTTATGAAAGACTTATAGAAATTGGAATAGAACAAATGTCAATTGACCACACAAAAAAATGTACTTACAATAATATTTAAATCCTTCAGCAACACAGAAACTCCTCAATTCAGGACCATTTTCACAAAATTTAGGAAAGTTGTATGTGTGTCTTGTTATAAATAAACTTTCTGCATACATTTTGAAATTGGTTTTCACAATTAGAAAAATATCATAATTTACAAATGTGCACTTTCTATTTTAGCATTTACATTTCATATTTAAAATGTAAATAACTATATTGCTGGATTAAATTATCAGGTGTACTTGATCTTACATGACTAGTTCTGATCTATCTCAATCTTCTACTTCAGTTATTAAAACTTTATTTTTTCCTCTAATATGTTCTCTACTAAGCATATAACTAGGTCCAGTCAGGGGAAAAGTCACACCTTGTCTTTAGAATCTGACGAAATACTATAATTTTATGAATACGAACTAGAATTCACCACTCAATAAATCATCATTTTCTAATTTAATCCGTGAATGAATAAGTGTCGATGCTTGTTTGGTTAAGAATTATTGCTTGTAATCATTTCTGTTTGAAGCCATTTCTCAGTGTAATGTTTACCAAAAACAGCTGACAATTATGTCAATAAAACAAATAAGTTTTAAAGCAATGAGGGCACTTAGTCACACAAGGTATACCGGTAAGAGTGACGCAAATGTCTAGTGTTGATATGATTGGACAAAAATTCGGCAGACTTTCTGTAAACTCCGTATAAAAATAGTTTTACTGCGTTGTCTGGTTTCTCAGGGGCAGTCCAGGAAAAAAGAAACTGCGAAAGTGGATCTGAGGGAGTGACTCGGATACTAAGAGTTAAGGTATTGTTTGAAGCGTGTATGGAGTTCCAAATCAGTCTCACCAATACATGTCATGTCCCAATGGTGGCAGATGATAGAATATATGAGGATGCAGAACTTGCAGATGAATTCCTCAAATACTGCTTCTCTTGTAAGTAAGTATAGAAATGCTTGGATTGTTATTGGTGACATTCAGACATAAACTGGCACAAGTCAAAGCCTGTATGCGTGTCACCTTCTGTACAGTAGTATCTCAGACATCAAGGGATCAAAAATCAAGAGAGAGGCATCATGTATGGTAAAAAGGAAAAGGCAAAGGCCGCCGTCCACCGTAGCACTATTTTTAGCAAGGATTAACTGCGCTACTTTTTATCCTCACTCTCTCGTCTCGTGCCGCCCGACCCCAGTGGCAAGTCAAGAACAAGACGACTAGGGGGCGACTACGAGATGCAGGGGACTCCGCATCAAGCACCCGTGAAAAAGACGGTGGAGTCCGGAGTCAAACCCACACCACCTAATCATGAGGCCGGCAGCTTTACCACTTCGCCACAGAATCATGCATGGTACAAGCAGAGAAAACAGTTGGACATGTCACCTCAGTTGAGGCGATAGCCAATGGGAGAGCAGAGCATGAGGTTAATCAGCTGATAAATGAGAACACGCAGGATAGTCATGCCATCATATACACCGACGGATCAGTGTTGCGCAGTGAGACATCAGGCTGGGGCTTCTCGGCTAGAGTGAGAGGAGAGGTCATTGCTGAGCACAGTAGGGAATACATGTCAACAACCTCCAGTTTGAGAATAGGGATGGAAGCAGTGACCTCAGTGCTGAGATCGATATCTGAGACTTCTTTAGCAAGGGCTGTCATTGTGACAGATGAGAAAGCCATACTTCAGAAGGTACGGAAGATATGGCTTAGGCACGAGTGGATAGCAGCTATTGAGGACTCAAACCTCCAGTGGTTGACATGGATCTACTGTCCTGATCATGCTGGGGTTCAGGGCAATGAAAGAGCTGACATCTTGGCTTTGTAAGCTCCCATCATGGGCATGTTAGTGATGGATAGGAATGACACTTTGAAATCAATCAATGACTGCCTTTTAGATGAGGACACTGCAATAGGTGAAGCAGCAATCCACAGACTGCAAAGTTTCAACATTAAACAACGTTTGAGTGGAGTAGGGCACATGAGAGGATGGAGCAAGAGAGTGTACAACCAGCGAGCTACAGTGGCCATCAGCATCCAGAGACCCTGCGCCATTTGCTGAGAGAGACTGAGCACCTATGGGTATGCCCGAAACAACAACTGGATAAATCTGCCGTAACCACACAGTAAAACGAATTAATACTCTGAAATCTGGATCAACAGGTGGGCAACGG
This sequence comes from Ariolimax columbianus, assembly GCA_036924085.1. Classification (NCBI taxonomy): domain Eukaryota; kingdom Metazoa; phylum Mollusca; class Gastropoda; order Stylommatophora; family Arionidae; genus Ariolimax; species Ariolimax columbianus. The sequence goes on along the minus strand of JAVGWX010000007.1, from coordinate 79,519,774 downwards.
GAACAACAGGCCGCAGTGTATTTTGAGAAATGTCACGGCTAAAAAGTAACGATGACATAAATAAACTACATAGAAGAGATCAAAGTCTCATCTTTCAGTTCAGAACAGGACATACCAGAGTCAATAGCCACTTGAACTGCATTAATCCCCAGCACCTGCTCTTGTGCAGACATTGCTCTCATCCTGATGAAACAGTTCGACACCTACTCATTGAATGCAAGACGCTTGCTGACATGAGGAAAATATTCTTAGAAACACTGCCCACAATTGCCAACACATTGTAAGTAGCAGTGAAACAACTGAAGAGGACCTTTATCTATATAAGAATGGCATTGGGCTGCCAATAGCAGGCTTGCTCAGCAGCTGTGAGATAACAACAACACGGGTATGCCTGGAGTGCAGTGACGTTGATTCTTAGAAACAGAAATTGCTTTGGGGAAAGCCATTGAACGTGTCTGAATGACATTGGGACACAGAGCAAGCACAGCTACGCTCATTCTTACGGGCCATGGTGTCAAGGTGGTTATAGGAGCTACTGTTTATACAGCTTCAAACCAATAGGTCCCTCCGGTTTTGCTCCATTTAAAGACGATAAGTGTCAGATACAAAAATACCTTGAGGGTAGAAGTAGAGATAGAGGAATTGATTCTCTTGTCCAGGAAGAAATAGAGGGCTGATAGGCCATCTGAATGAGGGATAATAGTGTAGAGAGGTGCAAATATCAAACAAGATGAGACAGGTTCTGTTTGGAGAGATTACAGTGGAGAATAAAATACAGTGGAGGAGAAAGTGGTCAAAGCACTGTTAGTGTCCTTGATGAGAGCGGATAGATCCTCCACCTTAAACTGGAAGATGTTATTGAAGTCGCCTTTGTCAGGATGATGAAGACTTTCTACTTAATGCCCATGAGATGTTTGACATTTTCTTCAATATATATATATATATACATACACACACACATACACACTCATAAACTATTATTGCTAACACCTTCTCACCTCTTACTGTCACCAATATATAATCAATGTGAAAATATTCTAATAACCGAGAAGACATAAATAGTTTTTAGCTTAATATATATATATATAATTACCTTATTCACCAAAGTGGCAAACCGCTTAGGCAGAGCTTCTCCAAAAAAGATAATGTCTGAAAAAAAAGCAACCCACAAATGTTCCTTTTGATTTACTTATGATCACACAATTAATGTTGTCTTTAATGCACAAAGTAAGCTATGTGCACATTTAACATTACAATTAAAATGTTTATCTTTTAATTATCACAAATGTAGTAGTAATCTAATAAGTACAAAATATGTAATTTGTACATCAGTAAAATAACTTGTCTTGAACCTAAATACATTTAGAAGCCAGGTCTTAAAAAACTTTAGAAAATAATGGACAAAGCTTTGCAAATTGTGCAAAAAGGTTCAAGAACATGTTACCTGGCTTAACAACTCCCTTGCAGTCCATTTTGTTACACATTGGAATTTCATCAGCAAAAATTTGTTCTGTTAAAAAAATATAAAAGCAGTGATAGTTACAACTTAAATCTACAACTTACTGATTAGCAGCATAATTAAGTGTTGTTGAAACTTTATTGGAACTAAATTTCTAAAAAAAACAACACAATAACTGAAACTGACATAAGTTAAGAAATGAGTGTTTGCCTATAAAGATAGGATTACAATTAAATGACCAAATTACCAATGTTAAGAAAAGAAACACAAATATCAGTGGAATCAAAGGTAAGATGAAGATGTTGGTCATAATTAGGGCACAAAATGAGGAAGTCTTATAATATTGTCACATATAGTCCTTGTAGAGTTTCAAAGAAAGAAGAAACGGAAGACAGAAAGACACAGAGAAAAAACTGGAGGTAGACATAAGAAGAATACATAACACAAAAATAGAAAGAGCTTCAGCAGATAGTCCAAGACAAATTAGTGAAACTGCCCAAATCAGATTTAGTGAGACTGCGCAGGATTGTCCAAGACTGTTGTAGTGAAATTGCCCAAGATAGATTTAGTGAGAAACAACTAAAACTAAAAATCACGAGAACTAAATTTTTCCTGTAGCAACCTATGGTTGTAAGATATGGACTATCACACAAGCATTAAGAAAGGAAATTGGAGCTTTCAAAACCCAATGCTATAGAAGAATTCTTGGACAAAAAAAAGAACAAAATTAAAGCCATCCTGGAAAACCTATATGTAAATGAAAAATGGCTCACAAACAATATTATGATTTGAAAATTGAAATGTGTTGGCACTTTTAAACTTCATAATGGACTGGAAAGAACAGAGCTGTAGGGCATGGTTCTTGGAAGAAGAGACAGGGGCCGACCTACATGACGGTGGATACAAGATGCCAAGGAAATGCTGAGTTTGACCATGGAGCAGGCAGGAAGGCTAGTGGCTGACAGAGATTCCTACAGACAGGCTGCGATGAGAACAATGTTCTACAAAGAACATGCTACATTATGATGATGAGATGTATTATCATCACCTTCGATGGACGGCTATTATGCTATTCACATATAAAAATAAATATGAAACCTTCAAGATGAAAGCAATATATATTATGTAATCTTTATAGATAAGCAATGAGGAATGTTAAGGATTCACAAATATAAAAAAGAGTTTGTATTCTAAAAAACTGGTACATCCATGACAATCAAATTTAGTACACCAAACATTTGCAATAAATAAATAAAATATATATATATTTATATATAAAAATGATTCAGTACCTTTCATCCACTCCAGATCATATTCTGTATTGCAAGAGAGGCAGTGAGAACTGTAAAATGATCCATGAGCTTCCACAGTCTTCTCAACATCAAGACCAGAAATTCTTTCAAGTGTATCTATATTCTACATGAATAAGAATATGAGATGAAGATAGAAAGGAGACAGTAAGAATTTCCTGCTACGGAAAAATATTTATATTTGGTAAAAAACATGTTTACTAGATATATTTTATAGGGGATGGCGTGGGCTAGTGGTTAAGTGACATGGCTCACAACCTAAAGGTGCTGGGTTCACTCCCCATCACACCAGTGGCCGTTACCCCGGGGAAGCAAGCACTTAGAAAATGCAGGAGGAAGCAGATCCTTACATAAAATGCATGCCGAATTCAGATGCACTAGGCAGACAGGCGTGAAATAAAAATATAGTGCAACGCACATCGCCTTGGGGAATAGAGAAATTAGGTGAAGGGGAAGAAAAAAAACAGCTAATATTTTTAAAGCCTTTATTGTGTAACTTCTGGTTCTACTCTTATTCAAGTATGTCTTCCTGTTTTTCTTTCTTCTAACTATTATTATTTCAGTTCTTGTTATTCATACTTTTTATGATACTCCTCACATTTATAAATGTATTGTTGCATGTTGCCAGTACATGTTATCCTAGTACGGTTTTTTTAAAAACAACTATTCAACACTGAATTTGTGACAATACCAAATGAAACTGAACACTGCAACTTCCGATATACTTTCAACTTTCATATCAGACGTCTAACCATTTATCACTTTGACTAAATATGACATCTGCAGAAAAGCTGAATGTGTCACAAGAACAATTGATTCCCCTTTTCTAGGGATCAAGATGCTGAGCAGCGCATGAGCTGCAGTGGTCAGCGACCCATAGCTGACTGCTAGCGTCAGGGCCAGCGAACCATAGCTGCCAAGACCCTTATACACCTCCACGCGGTGGTCCTGGATAACAGGCTGCAGCAGAGCAGACTGGCTAAGGAGAAGGGATCGAAGAGGGAATGCTAACCCGGTACTCAAAAAATGCTTGCTAAAGTCGGATGTGTTGGATCGCAATGTGCAAATATTGCAGCCAAGCTGTAAACTACAACACAACGCATTTCGTTCTCTGGACTACATTCTGCTACTTACCCTTTCAGGGTTTGGTAGTGGGAGATTGAGAACGAACGAAGAAGAAGATTCCCCTTTTCACTCCAAGTGAAGCAGAGGGTCAGCAACTACAACTGGCACTTTACAAGAAGTCTGTATCAGATCATTTGCCAGAAATTTCAAAGCAATGGTTTTACAGGATGAGGTTGCTAGCATCAAACACAACTCTCTGCTGTTCCCTTTTAAAACATGACTGGGAGGTGATAATGAACCTAGTAATGTCAACTCAGTTACCACTCAGATATAAGTGATAATGTGCAATATCAAATGATGTACATTAATTATAAGAAGATTCAATATCAGCATAAAATTGATATATATCAATTATAATAAAATACAACATCAAAGTCTTTCAGTTTTGCTGAATAAAATAGTCTGCTCATGAGAGTTTGCTCCTCATTACTGAAACCAAACTGAGTTCTGTACCTGTGTGTAATGTCTTGTAAGTTTTCCTTTGTCATTCAACATCTTGATAAAGTAATGACAAGGAGTAGGCTGTAAGAAGGGAAGAAAACAAAAATGTCAATAAATAATATTATGTTATTTAAAATTATGGTACAAAATAACTTTAAAAACTAGACAAAAATGGTCACATGAGTATTTCATAATGAAAGTTTAGATTGATAGGACACAGAATCAAGAAGAAAAATACTGCCGAAGACGGATGTGTCGGACCGAAAGGTGCAAATACCGCAGCTAAGCTGTAAACTAGCGACACAAAGCATTCTGTTCTCCGGACTACATCCTGTTACTTGCGAAGTCCTATTCAGGGCTTGGTAGGCGGAGATTGTGAACGAACGCAAAAGAAGAAGAAGAAAAAATACAATTTAGGATTAGAGCACATAGGCAAAGAGTAGAATGGGTAGACCAAAGATTACTCGATGAAGAACGATGGAAGAGGAAGTCAAGGAAACGTTTCAGGGAAGTAGCGTAAGAATTTGACTCTAAATTGGAATTGGTGAAAATTAATGGTTGCAGACTCTCACACAAAATAAAATACAACACCAAAATTACAAAATTCTTGTCCAAGTCTTGATCAACTGATTAAATGGTCACTGCTTGTGAGATAGTGTGGTGTTTGTGCGGGTTGTGGGACATGTTGCTTCTATCCCCCAACCAGCAGACAAAAGCCAGTAAATGTTTTTTTTAGTTTCTTCTTCTTCTGCATTTGTTTTGAAAAGGATATTTGTGATGTTGTGCAGTAGTTTACGATGAGGCTGCAATATCTGCGCCTTTCGGTTTGACATATCCGATTTGAGCACGCCATTTTTTGGACCAGGTTTGCCTTCCCTCTTCGATCAGTAATCTCTAAGCCAGGCTGCATGATTCCAATCTGTTTCCATGGCCGCCACTTGAAGGAGGAATAGCGTTGTGGTCAGTTATAGGTCACTGACCCTGATGCAAGTAGTCAGCTATAAGTTCCTGACTGCTGTGAACTCACTCTCTGCTGCATCATCAACCGATTTTTAGTTTGAAGTATTCTTTTTCTATTACATTCGTTCTCAATCTGCCGCTTCCAAGCTCTGAACAGGGCTTTGCAAAGTAGCAGGATGTAGTCTGGAAAACGGAATGTGTTGTGTCCCTAGTTTACAGCTTGACTGTGATATTTGCACCTTACGGTTCGACAGATCTGTCTTTGGCAGCAGTTTGAAGTCATATTACAAACAAGTAAATATGATTGTATATTTTCACAGACTATATTTCTTACTAATCTTCTACAGGTTAGAAGCTTACAAATGATTATCTTACCTTCAGAATACTTGGGTACAGTGCTTTAGCTAGCACAAAGAAAGGCTTGGGATTCTTCTGGAGAAAAAAAACACATGCAGATTAACTATCATTTCCATATAACTCAGGATATAGAAATAACTACAGTAAACACTCAAGTCTTGCACTATATAAACAGTTGATGTTTTGATGTTATTACAATATATAGGTATATTCTGCTGCTCCAGTGCCCGTTTGTTATTTTTACTCCTTTAGAAACATAGAGTAAGTGGCTGGGCAGTTAGGATACCTGATTTGTAATTAGGAGACATGGGTATGAACACCGATACGGCATAGATTTTTTAAAATCAAGAGTGGCTTGGCTTCGTTCGCTCTCAATCTCCCGCTACCAAGCCCTGAAAGGGCTTTAAGTAGCAGAACGTAGTCCAGAGAATGGAATGCGTGTTGTCGTAGTTTACATCAATTAAGAGTAAAATGCAAACCTAGCCTTCACGCTGCACAGTGACTGGCTCTGCAAGCAGCCTTATTCCATCAGTGATATACTGAAATACCATTTGCAAACTTAGACAAGGGCAACACGTGTTGTAATGATAATTTGCTATATAACAAAATTTCCATTGCATCTGGTCCCTCACAGAAAGCCTGTGCCAAAACATGTACTTTATGTACCGCTGAAGTGCTTAAATCTTTAAATCACCTTTCCCTATCGCCTGTAAAGAATTAGGCAAAGTACTTCTTCTGTTGTTCGCCTAAAAATATAATGCCCATATCTACAATGTTGTCTCTAAGAACATCCCCGTCTTTTGTTGTTGCCTTATAGATCGATAAAGTTTCTCTTCCAATGTTTTTTTATGGGCCAGTGTGACTGTCTCTGTATATCATATTCAGTGCAGTTCTGCAGTGTGTGCTCTACTATTTGGCGTGCCTGTCCTAATGTACACATGGCTGAATTGCCAATCTTCAATTTTGTGAACATTTTGCCTTCTGAGTCGGTTGTGTCCTATTCTAAGGTGCAACACAACAGTTTGCTCTTGTCTGTCCATCGTATGGTAATTGTCTTATGTTAATAAAGTTTTCAGCAGTTACCACTGCGTATGAAGACGCAAATTTGGGTAGGCAATGAAGTGTTAGTGACACAGGTATTGTCACGTGCTCCTCGAATAATCAACATTGATTCGAGCTGAAGAATAGACTGCCTTCAGCCGCACGGCATCAACATTTAGAAAAATCTTTACCTAGGCTATATCTCCTTTAACCAACCCCCCCCACTGTTTCGACATTTTGGTGGTTTATGTCCACATGTATAACCATCTGGTCATTTTCCATTTGGCTGCTATGGTTCATCCTGCACTTGTCACTCTGTACACTTTCATGGCCAGCCTTTTTATTTTCTCTCAAAATGGCTGACCAGTCCATTTGGATGACTTGCTGAAAAACTTTTTATATATTTTGTAATGTGCTCATATCCCTTTTTGATCTATTCATCTCTTCATCCAAAATGTCCTACCTCATATGTGTATTGTCCATCGCACCTGAAGAAGGCCTTTTTGGTGGTAATGTAGGTTTATTTCTTGTTTCTGTACTGTATTTTTTCTTCTTCTTCTGTTCTCAATCTCCCACTACCAAGTCCTGAACAGGGCTTTGCAAGTAGCAAGATGTAGTCCAGAGAACAGAATATGCTGTGTTGCTAGTTTACAGCTAGACTGCGATATTTGCATCTTTTGATCTGACTCATCCGGCTTCGGCAAAAGTGATGTATTTGAAATGAAGTCAATATAAATATTATGCTATATTTAACATTTGATAAAACTGCTATAAGAATTTCCCTATTCACACAGGCTTGGCTTCAATAATGTAGTTCAGATCAGATATCTTTATAAAGCTGCAGCATAAACTGGTGCTAATCATGACTAGGTCACTCACGAATCTGGTTTCTTTGTTGCAAGAGACAAATACTCTAAGGTGTTCACTAACCAAACTTATATGATGTATTGCTGTAACTATCGAAGAGCAAATATTACCCTAAAAAATTCCAGCTCAAATATTGCCTGTGGGTGGGGAAGGTTGTAGGAGGCAAGGTTGTCATACAAACCAGATCCTGGACTACGGAAGTCTGGAATTCCTGCAGCTGTTGAAAAAAAGAAACAAGTTTTTTCCCTGGAATCAAACAACAAAATGATGTTGTTCAAAGCTAATTGTGCAGAGTCAAGTTAACTCTGATACATTCTCATATATACAAATTAAAATTGTATTAGCTTGTTAAAAATGGAAAATGTGACAAAACATGGTATAACACTTCCAAACTGCAGACCTTCACCATCAGATGTCTAAATCACATGCATTATATCAGATGGTAACAAACACTACACAGAACGGAGGGGCAGGAGCATTCCTGAACCTACCAAATGGCAGACAAATAACACTGTCATTCGCTACTGGTAAGTACACAAGCAATTTCAGAGCGGAGGCAGAGGCACTAAGGGCGGCAGTGGAAGAAATGGTGACACACAAAGAAAATGAAAGCCATATAGTCCTGCTTACAGATGCTCTCGCCGTAGTCACAGTGCTAAAAAGCCAGAAAAACACTGAGCTTAATGACTTAAGAGCAGCACTCTGCAAACTGTGCCAGCAGTCCGCACCAAAAAGGGTAGTGGTACAGTGGGTCCCATAACACTGCAACATCGAAGGCAACGAGGAGGCAGACAGACTGGCAAAAGAAGGTGCTAGACTACCACAAACAGATACTAGTATGACGTACGAAGAGTCAAAACGGCTTATCAAAGTCAGATACATGACCAAATGGGAAACCGAACATACTGGTTACACCAAAAACGATGCCTATTACCAGTTGAACCGAAGAGAGCAGGTCGTTGTCTTCAGACTTCGCACTGGCCACAATAGACTGAGGTACCACCTTTTCAACAAATTGAAGATAGGTGGTACCGACGAATGCCCGTGCGGTACCGGTAAAATGACCACTGAACATCTGCTGCAGAACTGCCCGACATACGAGGATCAGAGAGAGCAGATGTGGCCATCACCAGTGGAACTGCAAGACAAGCTCTATGGCAGTGGCGACAGCCTCAGGATGACCGCCGCTTTTTTCGAAAAAATAATGGTTACTGTCTGACTGCGTACGAAGAAGAAGAAGAAGAAGATGGTAACATATAAACAGTAAAATTGTAGAAAACCAGATTAGACCCAATGCAAGTCTTCTTCTTCTTCATTGTTCATCTTGTAAAGGACATTTTGTTACCTTGTATTGTAGCTTACATTTGCATGACACATTATATTTCTGTACTAAACATTTTTAGGCCTTGGTTTGTCTTCCCTCTTTGATTCATATCCTCTCAGACATGATGCATGGATGCAGCCTGTTTCCACGGCTGCCACTTGGAGGCGGAATGAAGTCTTGGACAAACCTTGTATGTTGACCTCGATGGAAGTAGTCAGCTATGAGTCTCTGACTGATGCCATCTCATTTACATGTCTTTGGTCCGAAAAGAAAACCAGATAACAGCCAATGCAAGTTAGGGTAAAGTGAAGATGAACAGGGCACAACCCCAAGAAACAATCTACCAATGTAAAATGACATGCTCTTGACTGAATGCCATATAGAAAGAAGATAATAAATAGACCTGAGAAAAACTGTACAACAATAGTGGGAAATGAAACAAGCAAATGGAGCATCCTGTTGAATTAAGAAGACAGAACAAAAATATCTAAGTTCTTTGTGTGCAAGAGCTGTAGCTCTGTAATATCACTGCAATACAAACAAGGAACATATATAAATATAATCATCATTTTCAATAATAATAACTGAAGCTGATAAAACATAAACATAATCCCACACATAATGTAAAACCTCAATGAAGTATTTAACTGTTACTGAACCATTGGCAAAAAAAAATTCACAGGGGCATTGCCTCTGCATACTCACTGATGTATTTGTTGTGTTAACACTGGTTTTGCTATAGAAACGGCTGAATGGAAAACAAGATCATTTCCGCCTGCTCCGATAACAATACAATGAAGATTTAGACTTTTGATAATTTTTAATGATTTTTTTTCTGTTTCACATGGATTTGGAAGGTTATCCCATTATTGACTGTGGTGAAGTTAAGTTGTCGCAATAAATTTGTTTGATCTAGATCTGTTGAGTTTGTTTATGTAGATGTTATAAATACGTTTTTAGTGGAAACTAACAGATATGTTGATCTGGTTAGGAACACTAAAAGTTCTTTGTTGAATTTTATGGATTTGCAAGACAACTCGTGAACCCAAAAATGAGTAAGTCTAAATGTTTGTGGCGCAATAAAAAAATGTGGTTAAGGATCATGCTTCATATCTCCATGAACAACAAAATTTGCATGAAAATTTACTCTCTTTGGATGACATTGAAAAAAAATACATTGATTAAAAAAAAATAACTAGAAAACAGAAATGAGGCTTAATTACTGTTTAAACTTACAAGTTGATATACCAGCTCCAGCTAAAGTTATAATATTCTTGCACTGGTCACTTGCCAAGTACTTCGCTATACCAGCCAATGTGAGCTCCTCTAGCTTGGATTTAGGTGGTTTCCTCAAGCCAAGTGATTTGGCTAGGTACTCTCTCAGACTCTCCACTATCAAATACAGTGCAGATGAAGATAAACCAACTTGAAACATACATACATACAATGTAAATATATACATATATATATGAATGAACATAAGTATATAAAAAAAGTATTAAAAATACACACAGATATACAGAAAGAAATATAATGGAATACTAAGACTCAATTAGGTAGATTCCTTCATTACCACAGGAAGTAGTGGAGGCATTCAAGAATATATTGGATGCGCATAGTTTTTGAGCAAGGAAAACTAAATGAAACTAGTTGTATACAGACTCTGCAGTCTCCTAAACCAGTATACAGACATTAAGTTTAGTTAAATTAAGTTAAGATCAGTGTTGGATAGTAGATAGCCAAAGGTTTCCTCTGGTCGACCCCTAGAAAGTAATGATCCGTGTCTTTCCTGGTTTACCTTTGAGACTTTTATTTAGCTATTAGTAGTAAGTTTGTGGCTTTTTTCTTTTTGCGGATTACTACGCCTGGGGACGGTGCAGCCCTGGGATGTCAGCCACAGTATTTTCCCTGATATATAAGATCTGATAGGGAACACAGTGGTTAGTGCACTGGTTTCCTAGTTGAGTGATCTAGAGGTTCAATCTGTGATGTGTGTGGGATATTTTTTTTATTGCAAACTACTTCTGGTGTCAACAGAGCGTAACACATATTGTTCCAGAGCAAGTCGGGGAAGTAAAGGCCGCCGGCATCTAGTGTGCAGCTAATCAATAAAAGTTGGACCTAACACCATACTCAACAGTGTGTAAACAGGATTTTTACTTTAACATTTAAAAATAAGATCTGATGCTATCTCCACATCGAAGGATGACTGTGATGGATATCCAGTCTTCTATTCTAAGTCTTGATGGTGCAACTTGGCAGACTTTTACCTATCCAGCCCTTAATAATATTTTTTCACTTATAGCATTGTCTATATCTGGCAGATTTGTCCTGAATGTTTTGGTCCAGTATGGTTTTCACCAAAGTATTATATTTTTGTGTGTGAAGGAACACATGGCTGACAAAGCTTTACAATATTTCTCACTAACACAGAAACAGCACACACACATACCACCCCCCTCCCCCCAGGTAAGACAGCTGGAAACTAGCATTCCCTGAAAACAAGGCAGCTTTCAAGGCAGTCTGGCTAACGAGGTGTGGGGTCGATGTAATCCCAGTGTTAGTGAGTGTCAAGCAGATGAAGCTGAGCATAGCACAACAGTCTGAAGGACACTGGTCTACCTTTAACAGCATGCTCGAGATATAAGGAAAGTTATTGCAACCTGCTACTTAATGCCCATTTTAGGACACACAAAAGAGTAAACTAACTCAACGTGGGCATTCAAAAACATCAAAAGCTGGGTAGTTGACTATTTGGTCTGATGGCCTTGATTAGTCCAATGAGGACTGTTTCTGTTGATTGTAAGGTACCTATTGGACTGACATCTTGTTATGTTGCTCTTTTGTCTTGACGAGCCATCTCAACATGAAACTACTGACATCAGCTATGTACAGAAAAGTTGTCCCATAGCAAACACTGCTCTTGGGGATGAAGTGTTAAAGACTTCATTCTACTAGGTTTTAGCTTTAAATGAGGTAGGGTGGCCAGCTCCCTTTCACAATTAAAGGTACCCATTTATCTACCCAATAGTTGCTATGAGAAGCAAGTACTCTAGTTAAAATTTGTAGTTAGGAATTAATCTTCTATATACGAGATGTATAACGATATCTCAGCGGTTTGGATATCTGTCGTCTGACCACAAGTGTATGTGTTCAAAACCTCGACACAGCACAGCTTTCTTCCTATCTCAGGTCAAATAAAAACCTAGCCTGTACAGTGTACTGTGACTATAGAGGTAATCAACCTTTATTTCTCAATCTTATAAATTCTTCCGGTGAAGCTCAGTAATGGGAAAAAAAAGAAAGTGTAATGATAGTTTATAAAATATTAGTGTTTCGTCCCCCGAGTGGTACCCGGCTGAAGAGAATAGAACCAGTGTAACCTTCTGAGCCTGTAATGAAATGCCACATAAAGGGGCTGTACATCAGGCCAGCAACCTCATTGCTTTGGAACTGCCGCTGCAAATACTTAGATACCGGCTCTATGGCAAGAGCTGTTGTGGTGGTAAATCATCATAATCATTTCTTCTTCATCGCTGTTCGTCCTGAAAAGGACATTGTGTCGTAGTTTACAGTGAGGCTGTGATATATGCGTCTTTCGGCCTGATAAATCCGATTTCAGTTGGGTTTTTTGTGAGTTCCGGGTTTGCCTTCCCACTTTCCCGGACTACACCAGTGACTATTGCAGCATGTTTCCAGATCCGCCACATGGAGGTGGTATATGGTCTGACATCTATGGTTCCCCGACTCTGATGCAAGCAGCCAGTTATGGCTGCTGTCAGCTCATGCACTCTTTATCCCATCATTACCATTTAATGATAATACATTTAATACAACACAAACAGCATCAAATTGTTCTTTATGGATTATAATACTTATAGTTGGTCTAGATCTATAAGCAAGTCAGGACTTCACTTCACAAGCACCTGATGCATTCACATAAACTGATAATGCTTTAGTAGTTTTGAATAAATAAAGATGATTCAGGCAGTTGCTACATCTGCTGGAGAAAACAATAAATCATTTCATATGAAGTCTAGAAACCTCACACTGCTCCTGCCTGGAGGGATTTCAAAGTGGGGGTACTATATATATTTCCCTCCCCCCGTTTCCATATTCCCCAAAATGGTGTGCGTTGCACTATGTTTGTATTTTGTGCCTGTCATCCCTGTGCATCCGACTTCAGCATAAATTTTATGTAAGGGTCTGCTTCATCCTGCATTTTTCAAGGGTTTGTTTCCACGGGGTAATGGCCGGTGCTGTGATAGGGAACGAACCCAGCACCTTTGGGTTGTGATCCATGTCACTTAAACCACTGGCCCACACCGTCCCTGGAGTACTATATCAATAATTTGTATACTTTTGTTGTATAAACAACTAGGCTGGTTGCATGGTACCACCATTGCTGGTGAGCCCTGTGGCCTAGTACCTTTGCTTTAAGCACCTGTTCTATGGCAGACAGTGCTCCACTTACCACCTCTGACTGCAGGTTTTGACTTCATCTTAGCCTCATTTGCTATCTCCTCTTACCTCCAGCTTGGATTAAGACCCAAACTTTGACAAGATTACTGGGTATAACAGGGTTCACGAATGTGTAAGTGAGGTAGACTTAGGTAGGGGAGGCTGTAAAACATACGTCGTATTCCGCATCACAATTTAAATCCAAATTTTCTCATGTACTTGACTTACTTTTCTAGCCAACTTGTGCCACTAAACTTTATGGGGAGCTGATGTATTTTTTTGATTCAAGTGCATTGTGTTAGTTCTTGAAGCCTGCTTTGCTGTAGGATTTCTGTTATGTCGTTATCCTTCAGCCCCATAGTCTCTTTCTCGTGCATGGATAAGATGTGCAGTGGTACTTGCTTGCTCAGGTTGTGTTCTCATGAAATGACCGAATCATATTATTTTCTGTCTTGCTATGTATTCAGAACAGGAAGTAGTTCTCAAACTATTTCTAATGTTATAATTTCTCATTCAATTTCTTCTGGTGACATTGACAACTTTTCTCAGGAATTTAATTTCACACATTGTAATTTTTCTCACCTCGTGTCTTGCATAAGGGGCCATGATGTCTCAGGAATTTAATTTCACACATTGTAATTTTCCTCACCTGTGTCTTGTAGAAGGACCATGGTAGTAGAAAAAATGTTTATCTGTTGTTGTTTAGTTTCCAAGCAGATTTGCGAGTGTTTAAGTAGTGGTAATGGCTGAAAAGTCACTGCAGAGGATTGTTGACAATCAGTTTCAACTTCTCTATCAAACCTTCCATGTTCCGTAAAAATACTTCAAGACACTTAAACTCTGGGAACTGTTTTAAATTTGATAATGTATGTTACATCTCACAAATTGTAATTTAAATTGAAGTTATTTAAAAAACAAAAAGGAAGAACTTACTTTCAGGGTCCTCCACCACCTGGCAAGAAAGAAAGATATACATTTTTTTTTACAATTGCATGAATTTACAGAGGAAATCATGCACTGCTATTTCTTCATTATACATTCTAGATGCTTTAGGTTTTGCACATGGCACTATCTGTCTCACAATAATTAGAGATGACCTTGCGGTCAGTGTGCTGATGTCAAGGGAGCCTGGTTTTTTGTCATTACAAAATGTATTACTATTGACTTTTGATCATTTTTACAAAGTCCTTAGTGATAATATTGTGTAAAACATTTACTCTGAGGATAATATGACATGTAACGATTGTGTGCATTTTCATACATGTATGAGTGTATATGTTTACAAAGTTACAGAAGTTTTCCAAATGTGTAAAATGAAATGATATTTTTTTGCATTATTTTCAACCTCAAATAGGCAAAAGAGAATGAGAATTATGTACGTGAGACATGTGAATTAGATTATAGAGATGAAATTAAAGATTTATTTTCAATTTAATGACCGAAAGGACTTATCAATTAAAAAATATTTAACCAGGTTAGTTTTTCTGTTAACAGAGGTACACACTAATTGCTGCTTGTAGAGCTATTACTTCTCGATCAAATTGTTTATGTGATAATTTTCTAACAGTAACAACATTTGAGCCAACAGTTACACCAAGGATACATCTACTGTAAAGATGAGATTCATACTTAGACCTCCATCTTTAAAACTCCAGTATGTATCGGCCCAAGCCATAGTCTATGTGCAAGTCATCACAGAAAAGATACATCCACTGTACAAGAATACAGTAGATTTCAAGGGAACAAGAATTAAGAGAGGGATGTTGTGGATGACACAGGCAGAGAGGACGATTGGTCAGGTGACCACAGAAGAAAATATAACCAAAGGAAAAGAATGAATGCACACAATAAATAAATCTTCACGGCAAGAAATGCAGAGAGTGGTTAGTTAGTCGTTGAATCATCTTCACAGAACGTGGAACAAGTCCATAAGCACTCAGATCTTATCCTCGGTATCTCTGCCAGCATGTGATGACTGATAGTTCTGTTTGGTGTTGATTAACTCCCAATTTGACCAGTTGCGACAAGGACATACATATGAGTCAGGATTGACTTCCGAATCTTCTTTTTGACCGACTTCCCTAATGGCATTTAGGATGATGGCTTGGGCCATTGATCTGCTGCCAGTCACAGCTGCTGTGCTTGCCAAACTGTCAGCTCGCTCGTTGCCTTCGACACCTGCATGTCCCGGAACCAGTATGAAAGTGATTTTCTGTAATCCTGGCTGACATATCGACTCCAACGATTGGCATCTCATGTACCATAATTGAATCTTCCTGAGCATCTTCATTGAATCGCTAAGAATACACACATGTGTGGCACTCAGCAACCCCAGCCAGACTATTGCCTTCGTAACAGCCATGATCTCCATGATCAGACTACTTGTCATCACCTCAAAACTTCTTCTTCCTCATCGTACGCAGTCAGACAGTAACCATTATTTTTTCGAAAAAAGCAGCCGTCATCCTGAGGCTGTCGACACTGCCATAGAGCTTGTCTAGTGTTGCCACTGGTGATGGTCACATCTGCTCTCTCTGATCCTCGTATGTCAGGCAGTTTTGCAGCAAATGCTCAGCGGTCATTTTCCCGGTACCACACGGGCCTTCGTCGGTGCCACCTATCTTCAATTTGTTGAATAGGTGGTACCTGAGTCTATTGTGGCCAGTGCGAAGTCTGAAGACCACGACCTGCTCTCTTCTGTTCAACTGGTAATAGGCATCGTTTTTGGTGTAGCCAGTATGTTCGGTTTCCCATTTGGTCATGTACCTAGCTGTAATAAGCCGTTTTGACTCTTCGTATGTCATACTAGTATCAGGTTGTGGTAGTTTTGCACCTTCTTTTGCCAGTCTGTCTGCCTCCTCGTTGCCTTGGATGTTGCAGTGAGATGGAACCCACTGCACCACTACTCTTTTTGGTGAGGCCTGCTGGCATAGTTGACAGAGTACTGCTCTTAATTCATTAGGTTCAGTATTTTTCTGGCTTTTCAGTGCTGTGACTACAGCCAGCATCACCTCAAAACAAAAGCAGAGAGTGGTGAAAGGAGAAAACAGACGTTGATTCTTTCTCTTTCTCTGGCTTCCGACAAGAGAGGAGTCATGTGACGATTTCTTATTATTCAGACAAGTGGCTTTTTTACTATTTTTCTTACACCTGAAGCCAAAGATGAGTTCTATGAGGATTTATCAGCAGTCATTAGAAGTATGCATAGTTAAAAACAGCTTTTTCTACTGGATGACTTCAATGCTAGAGTGGGTGCTGATCATGACTCATGGCCTTCATCTCTTGGCAAAATTAATGAAAATGACCAATGACTCTGTGTCTTACCATGAACTTTGTGTGACCAACTCCTATTTTCAGACATATATAATAAAGTATCATGGATGTACTCATGATCAAAGCACTGACATCAGCTGCATCTAATTCTTGTTAGAAGATCTCTCCTCAAGTATGTGCTCCTGATGCGTTTTTACCATAGTGTAGACTGTGATACTGATCCTTCATTGGTTTGCTGTAAAATCAAATTGTAGCCAAGGATGTTCCATCACACCAGAAGCAAAGGCAGACCCAGCATCAACACAAGTAGAACGTCGGACCTTGCGCTGATTAAGAGATTTAACAATTCTTTTGAGCAAACTCAATTCCTCGTATGATGGTGCCCCTGTTGCAAAGACATGGGAGTATCTCCAAAACGCCATCCTTAGCACTGCACTGGCTACCTTTTGGAAGAAGAGATGTTAAATCAGCTGACCGATCTGAAGTAGAAGTGAAAGATATGACACCTGCCATTGAGGCGAAGCACGTTGCTCTGATACAAGCGGCTTCCAAGTGCAGGTACTCTACATACTTTCAAGTCCGCCAGAAGTCAAATTCAACAAACAGCTCATCAGTGTCTTACTTTGTCCTGATGATACTGCAATTGTCCCCTACAGTCAGCAGGAACTTAAGATCGCTTCTACCAGGCGTGCAAAGGGTTTGGTGTCACAATAAGTCTCGACAAAATAAATATGCTGGGACAGGAAGTAGATACTACGCCAACTCTTAGCATAGATAATTATGAACTGGCAACTGTGCATCAATTCACATATCTGGGGTACCTCATCAATGACAAGCTCTCTCTAGACCCAGAAGTAGACAGATGCATTAGTAAAACTGTTTCTACCTTTGCCCACCTCACAACAAGTGTTTGGGAAAACCAGAAACTCATAATTAAAACCAAGGTCCTGTGTACAATGGTGTCATCAGCACCCTGCTATATGGTAGCGAAACATGGACAACCTATACCAAGCAAAAGCACAAGCTTAACACCTTACATCTATGGCATCTACGATCCATTCTTGGAATTACATGGAGGGACAGAGTGACAAATACAGAGGTGCACTCTTGACGGGTCTTCCAAGCATGTACACTCTCTATAGACAGTGAAGACTATGATAGCTTAGTCATATTCGCTGAATGGAAGATTGTCGCATTTCCAAAAATATCCTGTAGGGACAGTTGGGAAGAAAACAGTTGACCATTTACAGTTGAGGTTCAAAGATGTGTGTAAATGTAATATAAAGGCCACTTCTGATGTTTCTCCCTTCATATCTTCTGTACTTGGACATCCTTGGAAGACAAATTTGCAGACCAATCCAAGTGGAGATGTACCATGAAGGGCCACCTCACGGTTGGTGAAAAAACGCTCCTGCAACACTGAGAAGTGAAACGACAACAGCACAAGGAGAAAGAAAACAAAAAAAGATAAGTAGAATTTTCTTCACCACCCCAAGGTCTTATCATCCTATAGTCATTAATGAATGAAAAGGGCTACAACTACTACTCCTCAATTTCCCTCAATTATAAGCCACTTACATTATCCTGTTTGCCTGCTCCTCCTGCTGCCTCGTCTCCCTTAGCGGATTTGTCTGTGAATTTAATCGCATAAATAAACCTTTTCAATGTACAGTTATGACACATACAAAATTCTCAATATTTTCTTCTTCTTTGCCATGCTTTTTATTATGTTTACAAGTGGCCCAGTTCTCTGGATAAAGATTGCTGCAGTGACGAATTGTTCAAAGTCCCAAATAGCTTTGTGTGTAGGTTTACCTTCGTGAGCCAGTGTTCCGCACACAGTTGTCTCAGCATATAACAGTTTCATAGGATATGTTTGGCTGTCTGTGCTGCTTGTCCACATGTCCTAATTTCACACTTAGTTCTGACATTCTCATTATATTCTCTGCATATATATCGGCCAGATAAGGGGAGAGGTGTCACTCCTTTTTGCACTTTGAACCATTCTGATGTTTCTCCATTCATTCCTACTGCTGCCTGTTGCTCATGATACAGCTGTGTGTTATATATATATATATTTATATACATACACACTGTCTTCTGTATCAAAAGATCTAAAACGTGTATCAAATACACTTATAGTGATAACAATGGTAGTGATAAGAAAGTAAATAAACATAAGAAAACCCAGGGGTTAGTGAATCATGCTGTAGTAAAACAACAAATGAGTGTTCTTTTATTTATCAAATTCCCCACACAACAACACCTTCTTGAAACAATGTGAGGTTGTTATTTGGATAAATTGAGAATTGGCGTACATGTGCCTTTATTTTGTTCTGTCTGTTGCAATGTAATGTTAGTAATAGCCGTCCATTGCAAGCGATAATGACAATGGCAGTCAGACATGTTGTTTTGCACCTAACCGGTGGGTTCAGAGGTGGCTGTTTAGTCCAATTCTGGCATAGAAACCCCTTAAACATATGTGGCAGAGTTGGACATGCGAGTGTCAGTTGTTCTATCTTTTCACACAGTATGTTTTCTTTCCGTCTCCGAGATCATGTGCTACTCAGCAATGGAGGCACCTCTGATGGTGGTTCTATGCCATGCCTGGCGGCCCTGTGCTAGACACTTCATGAGCAGGGCTTGACAAAAGCGCTCGTCTGCTATTCCGAGACGAGTAAAAATATTTGCTTGACAAGTTAAAAAAAAATGTATGTTTTTAATTGTTAATTACGTTTTTAATCGTTACTACATAATGACTCTTGCATGATTAATAATGATATTACGGTTGAAATAGATTGTACATAATCTAGCTTATGATCGTTAATCTAAATGGACCACTCCACTGTTGCAATTTGAACCTATTAAAGGCATCGATAAATGGTACTTCAGTGCTAAAACTACCAACCATATTCAAGGACACAAACTCCATTCCTCTGACAGCAGTGCATTTTTTCTTCAGAAGAAATAAGCTAATACTGTCTAATACAATATATGTTGGTTTGGTATGCTTTGTTAGTTAGAAATAAAGGTGAATTACTGCCTAGTTTAAATTTGTTAACATAAATTACATGACTGTAGTCCGACCATGCTCACTGGTGAAATTTTTGACTGTCGGGTGAGCCAACCTAAAATTTGCCACCCCCTGCCCATGAGTTTACATCAATGTTGATGCATGTCAGAGACATTTTGAGGGAGTCTTTGAAGAACCTCTTTTACCTACTGACCAGACACAGGTCCTCTTTCAGCTCACCATACATTAGTTATTTTGCCTGTTACTTGATATATATACTAAAAATACCTAAAAAATCACTTGTATTGTTGCTTCATTATGCCTATAATAAATACAACAAGAACAACAAATGCCATAGCAACAATAGAATAAACACACATGTAAGACATACCATCATTATTCTTGTCTCCCTCAGATGCCTTATAAAATAAACATAACAGATTAATTGTATGATTTGCAAAAATCTCATAAATTGATCTTAAGCATATATCACATCAACCTTAAAAGTTAAAACGAACAATTCACTTGTATTTGTAAGACATGGTAATTATGACAACAATAATGGGATAGGATCACAATGCATGAACATGGTGCAATACAAAATAATTATTCAGATAGTATGACAAAAATATGACAAGGCAAGGATTCTTTTGTCCTTACACCTACCCTAAAGTTATGTTTACAACTTCAAGACTTCCCCTAAAATGATAAAAAATGAACCAGCGAGAAAACAGCTGTTTTAAATGTTCTGGGAGGCACATCATAGGTACCTCTCCTGCATCTTTTTGGGGTGACACATGCCACAAGAACCTCAGTAGAGTCGGGATAGACATTTGGAGTCATAATCAATTTAAAAAAATGTAGAATTACAGAATATGGCTGTAAAAACTAAAAAGAGTATTCTAACCTACCTTTTTTTCTTGTTTGCCTCCAGAACTGCTCATTCTGTCTTGTAATTAGTAATTAAACTAGATTTAGTAACACACCTGAAAAATATATAACAAACGGCTTGCAAATTGGAATTATATTTTCAAGAAGCATCCTGAAAAACCTTGATATTTGATACGGTGAAAGAAATTGGGAGAAGAGAAGGGTGTGTCAAATAAAACTCGTATCGTGCACTATGCGCGGCTGAGGGCCAGCTGTTTAATTCCTCAGCCCATTAATCCTTCATGCAGACCCCGGCAAAAGGGTCGTTATGATGATTATTTCCTTTTTTTATTTTCAGAATAGAGAAAGCGATAAAGATTACAATCTCAGCATTTATTGATTAATCTGAGTTCTAAAAATAACAAGTAATTTGTAAAATGGATGCATGCAGTCTATATATTATTGTATAGAACTAGTACTCCAGTTCTACTACTACTACTAGTACTACACAATAACACATTCACATTGTAAATATATCTATTAGTATGATGATTTTCATATGGATACAATCTTTAATAACATACGACACCGAGTAGCTGGATTAAGTAGTTCAATTTTCTATACATTTAATAAAAAGACAATATTTTGTTGTCCAGGCATACATACAGTAATCTCAGTTCTCACCTTCCCGACAGATAATATATCCAAATCTGGAATCCTAAAAAAGGCTATCACCGCCGCTATCAGAATTGAGTATCATGTAAGAAAAACCGATAGTCACGATCCAACAATATTCTATTTATTGTTGAATTGAGAGCACAATGCCTTGTCAAAAGGAGACAAGAGCTTACTGGATAATAATGTAGTTACATGCAGCTCTGTCTCGGACAGACAGATACATTCGTAAATAGACAACCTCAATTCAGAATAAATATAGAACAGCTAGCTATTTTTTCGCTGACACCTTACAATATTTTGGTGTTAAAATCAAAGTTTGATTCGTTTATTTTGTAGGTTATGACCAAGTTCAATCAAATTTGTGGCAGCACATATAACAGTTCCGTGATTGTTAATAGTTAACTGATGAATTTCTTTATATGATGATGTAATAAAAACGATTTATTATTATTAAAAACATCCAAGTAAAAACATGTAATCCATTGGCACTAAATTCACCATTTTAAATAGTCGCTGGCTTCGACTTCAGCTTTTTAGATAGCTAGATAGCATAGTCTGTTTCTCAAGTCTGAACATTTGGGACACCGAGTCTCAGACTTAGAAGTGATGTTACTTCCATTGATCTTTTTCTTAGCTAAGTACCATGACCAAAAACAGAATAGGCATTCCACTAGCCCTCTCCCAGAATATAATAACAAATACAATCAAGAGGTGGTATATTCTTTATTATAGAATTTGGGTGCAGAACCAGACAGATAGTTTTATCACACTCATATCAATGATTTTCATGATCATGTGATTAGATTATCATAGTATCATACTAGCAATAATGGGGGCAATAATGATATGGTAACCGGCAGTCTACCATATAATGATGCTGCAGTCATTAAAAAATGGGGGATGTCTTTCACTATTTAGTGATGCCAGAAAGAATAGGACCATGTAACAGTGTAACCTTTCAAGGACGCCGTAGACGCTTTGAGAGGGTTGTGTTACATGTATTATGTATAGCATTGCTTTAAAGTTTAGTATAGGTGCTGGCAACCAGATGTAATACACTTTACGTTATACACAAAGCGTTACAGAAACTCGCTACAAGTTAGATTACAAAAGAGCAAGCAAGTGATTTGAAACAGACTTCATATAAGGAGGCCAATCACCAGTTGCAGTGGTCACACAATTATGTGACAATAGCAGACAGTTAATTTAAGTTAGAAGATTGTTTTGTTTCTTATCTGTACCTGTACCAGTTCTACCGGGAGTATTGAATCTGCATTCGATTCACACGAATCCCCCGAAAATGCAGCAACTATCGCCTCTACAACATTCCAACCCCCCAAGTTTGCCACCAATAAAGGATATAAATATTATCTCACACAAGTCAAAGCTCCAGTCTGGCGGAACACTCGTACATCAGCCTCACCGGCCTCACGATTCAGCGGTAACAGAGGAATGCGGAAAAGCATGTCAACATTTTTTGCGCTTGAAAAGGTTAGTTAGTGTTGTGTACTTGCACAGTCAGTAGATAACAATGTAATAATCTTCGGGGGGAGGGACGATGTACTTATACACCGCCTAATCTGACGGCAGTGTAACTTAAGGCTGCCTGTGGTACAGAAGCCCTGGTGGCAGGGTTGAGGGTTCGATTAACATTTAATGAGGCCTCCAGAGGAATTTTATAGAGGGTACACAGTTTCTTTGAGGTCCCCTTCCCTTCTGAGGGCCTTCTCAACAAGTCATCCCGTTTCTACCCACTATTATGCCATGAGATCTAGCATTATTATGATATATGGCCACAGTTGAGAGATAGGTGGAATGGAACGCACTGTTGAACTTCTGCATTTGAGGTTACATGAATATCAATGCTCATATATATAATACTTGCTATACTTCCTCCATGACGAATATTTAAACAAAAAAGAAGAAAACACATTTGATTTGAACATTGAAACATTGATATTTTTATATTGCAACGCAGATCAGATGACTGGAAAAGACAGAGTATTACTTAATTACTAGTATTAGTAAAAATCAATATTAAAAAAATGGCACATACTACCAAGGCTTAGTAGTTAGTAGTAGCTACTAGAAAAATTTAGAATCAGACCACATTTATCCAAGAAGAGTGCATTGCTGATGTGGTTTTATAAGTTGTATCATTTCATAGCTTCAGTTTTGATTGATGGTGTTAACTTCTGTCTGAGACAGCAGATGCCGTGCCTTTGTAGTTCACACCAAGCTAGGTAACGTTCTCTGAATACATTTTTTTTTTCATGTATTGGGATAGTAGGAAAATTCTGTTGATTTCCATTAGAATCTCAGCATGTTACAGATACAAGTGCAGACTTAATTACAGAAGAGCTAGTCTTAAGACTAATGATTGTCTCTGTGCCAAAATAATTGACACGGAACGCAATATAATGCTTGCTTCTGTTGATTCCAGATTAGCCAGTCTCTTACATGTAGTTCTCCATTGGTGTTTTGAAACTTCATTATGTTTTCAGGGATAACTTAATAGCTGGTATATTTTGGGAATGTTTTAGGCAGAATATGTAATCATTCATAACACAATTTTCTTTATTTGCATTTGAGATGGAAACTCAGTTGTGAAACATCTACATTACGATTACTTCCTACGTTTTCCAAATTCCCTTCCACATGTGCCTGTATGTCTGTTTATTTTTGTCTGTTTTTCATTGTCTTCATCTGTCCTTTCATCAAAATCCTGTGCAGGATTAACCAAATCAACTGTTTGTTGTTTGGGAATGAAATTTCCAACAGTGTATTCTTTCTTCAATTCTATGATGTTTCAATGAGTCAATTAGAATCACGTTAAGCAAGTGAGGCAAAGAATTATTTCAATACTAGTATAGAGATGGCATCAGTGCCTGAAGACTGGCTATACAGCTATCTGCACTCAATAAACCTGACAAAGATTTGATGCTCCTCGGCAGCTATAAACTAATAATTTTACAGAACGTCTATGGCAAGATCCCATTCTTGTTCAAGAATGGAATACAGACAAAGGAAACACTGATTGCAGATAGGCATTTGAGAAGGCACACTATGCCATTCGATAATGTAAACAGTTCTGATTCTCCTTGCCCACACTGTGGAAGATGCTTCTCTGCTCAGATTTGTCATGCATCTCATGCATCCGACTTCGGCATGCAGTTTATGCAAGGGTCTTCATCGTCCTGTATTTTCTAAGCGTTTGCTTCCCCAAGGTAACGGCCAGTGCTGTGATTGTGGAGCAAACCCAGCACTTTCGGATTGTGAACTGTGTCACTTAACCACCAGCCCACACCGTCCCTAGATGCATATAACAGGATAGGTTTTAGGACCCTGATGCACTGTCTGAAGCAGTGTTAAATCAATCCATGGCTTGTGAGTTGGATATCACTACCCTGATGGAGAGAACAGTTGCACTCTGCTTTGTATCTTGGACATCAAAGCTGAGGTGAATGCGCCCAGGACTGTCGTAAGGTTCTTCACTCTCACTGGTGCAGTACATCTCTACACAAAAATGGTGACCAACATTCAATCTACAGGTCAAACACTAACATTTGCAGATGACATCCTGATGTTCGGGGAAAGACTTAATAACATTCTCGCCAGGAAGAAGTTAATAAAAGCAAAGAATCATTTGAACTTTTACATCCCTATAATTTTACGTAACAGTCATGGCTCTGTCAGAGAAGTAGGAGCACAGGTTGCAATGTTAGTAGACATATTCATATTAGTAGTTTTAGTAGTGCTGTGAAGGTTACAGTTATTACTTTGACTCACTGACCCCCATTTGAACTACATGTATAATGTACCCCATATACACTATCTCATAAGCCCTGCCATAAGTAGCAATAGAAAAGGAATACCATGCAACAACAATAAATAATGAAACAAAATGTTTACAAAATTATGTTTCAAGGCCTTAAATATACAAGTCACATCTTACCATCATTGGTATGAGTCCAGGGACAAAAGGGCCTTGGCTATGTAATGCTCATTGGATTATTATTTAAAAATGATATGTATTCTGCTTTAATGCAGTAACTCCAAGACTCCATAGTATATTCCTCACATACCTTTGGTCTCACCCCTGGCAACATGCTATATTTGGTTAGCACATTGTCTCTGTCAACTGTACTGTCTTTGGACAGTAGCTTGCCACTTTACTAGTAAAACCTAGGTTGTGGGAGGAGAAGGGGCACCATTGTTTGACTGTGCTTAGGGCACCAAGTGCATTTAACCCAACCCCGTCTGGCGGAGTAAGGTTCACTCATTCTGAATGACACTTGAATAATAGCACAAATATCACTATGGGAACTTTAGACACTAAAAGTATATATTTGTAATACACTTATTAATTCAATGTAGCCATATTACAATAACCCTGACTTCTACCTGGACTAAAGCATTGTTTTCTTTCTATGTTTTCTAGATTGTCACAATATGAGGATCATGGTTACATTTTTCTGTTCAGCTATTATCCAGTACAACCAGTGATCCAGAATGGACCCATGTTAGTAGACCATTTTTTTCCCTGTTGTCTTGAATCAGTGGCGTTTGAGCTCTCATCCTGCAGTTCTGCACCTAATTGGGATATCTAGATTTCCTACCCTCCCTGAGCAAAAGTAGAATGAGAATGTTCAATCAGTAGGGGAATGAGAGGATATTCCTGCACTGCCTTGAGACATTAGTCATGACAATATTTGCCATGTTTATTCGCTACAATCAGTTGTCTCCTTCGTGCTGAGTTCTAGGCTCCAGGCATGATCAAATGTCAAAGACAGCAGGGTCATCTAGTCCTGGGGCACTGTCTTCATGATGGATCATGACCTTTAGGGGGCAATTCATGCTGTGGTGCTCTCCTCAATCCTATTCAGTATCATCCTTGCTTCTTCTCAACCACATAGAGCACTTAAGCTGCTGGCACATAGGTTTTATAATTTTATTGAGGTTCACACCTCTAGATCAGTTGATGTTTCCCTGAGTGTTAGCAACTCCAGTTATCAGGACCACCTTGTGGAGGATGTGGCTCTTCGAAATGCATGACAAGCATCAGGTGTGAGAGCCTATGCTTGACTATGGACTCTGCAATGAGATTACTAGATATAGGATGAAGGAGGGAAGTTCTAAACTAACACTTTATGCTCACTAACTGATAGCTCAAATTGTGCCTCTTGTAAATAAGAATTTAAAAATGTAACACAATGCATTTTCTTGTCTCTAATGTGTTCCATACTAAGCCTGGGACCACCATTGCAGTTGGCACCTTTTATATGCTTATTCCAAAGCATTTTGTATGGTTTTGCAGTAGCCGTTCCTGTAGCTGTTTGTTTTTTTAGTAAAATAAGTGGACTCCAGAACCAAGCCACATACGTCATCACTGGGACCACGAAGTCAACACCCATATAAGCACTAGAAACAAGGCTAGACTGGACATAAAGGTAATGCAGAGAAATACAAGAGACTCCTGAACTACCCATTGCAGCAAAAATAAAATGAACAACCAAGGAAAAAAAGAAGTAACTTCGCATCAAACTCCAAAGAATTGACACTCAATGACCAATTAACATCACAAACAAATCCAAGACCCATACAGTCAGTTAGCACTACTCTTCCCTGGGTATGCACAGTCCCAGAACTAATAAGAACTATAAAATAGGTCAAAGAAAAATGAGTGGAGAGATGACGCATCACAGACGAATACATAGATGCTAAGTATCCAGCAGACAGGTGAACACATGCCTATACAGATGGCTCAGCTACAAGTGCCATCCAGGACTGAGGAGTAGTAGTAGTAGTAGTCAAATGAATGGGTAGAAAGTAACCAAGTCTATAGCTTCAAGCAAGTTCTCAAGTATCTTCAGAGCCTAAATTGAAGCTTTTAAGACAGCTTCAGAAATGACTCTACAACACAAAAACGATATACATGAGAAAATTGTGACGTTGACTGATGCACAGTCAGCCATAATGACTCTCAAATCCCACAAGAACACTGAACTGAATGAATTGAGGGCAACCTTGGCAAAAATGTCTCATGAGCTCCCGAAAGCAGTGGTACAGTGGATACCATCGCACTGTAACATCAATGAAAACAAGGAGGTTGACAGTCTAACCAAAGAAGGAGCGAAACTGATACAGTAAGAATATCTGGTCAACTATGAAGAAGTAATATAACATAAAGTTGGTAGAAGAACACCCCAAATACCACACAGATGACGGATACTATCAACTGTTCATAATCAAACATCTTCGAACTGGTCACAGCAGAATAAGACACCCTGTATTCCAAATTTAAGATAGGTGCCACCAGCATATGTTACTGTGGCCTGGCAAACATGACAGCAGCATATGTACTTTAGCACTGCTCCCAGCACACAGATCTGATGAGAAGGATGTGACCCATGTCAACTCCCCTCCAGGAGAAACTAAATAAGCAATGATTGCTGAAGAAGAAGCTGTTTGTTTAACATGATCAGGTTGCTAGTCCCAGGTACGACTTCTTTTAGTCACAATTTCCAACTTGCATGGAGGGCTACTTGGACCTATTCCGTGCTTCGTGATAGATGATAGTTGACTAGATGTATCTGTTTGATCTTTAATACAGGTTGATGAGATATTGTTGAATTCCTGTACATATTTTGTGTGTGTTACCAAGACCCAAATAGGGAGCAAAGAATACTGACACTGACATGTTATACTTAGAAAATGGAGTTTAAGTACAGTTATTGGACAATATCATATAAATATATCCTGCCGAAGACGGATGCGTCGGTCCGAAAGGTGCAAATATCGCAGTCAAACTGTAAACTAGTGACACAACGCATTCCGTTCTCTGGACTATATCCTGCCCTCGTCAGGGCTTGGTAGTGGGAGATTGAGAACGAACGCAGAAGAAGAAGAAGAAGGAAGAAATATAAATATATAAAAATAGTAAAAGTACAGTGAGAATACCAAGTAGACTTACACACTTGTTTGACATTGAGACTGAGGTAAGACAGGGATGTGTATTATTGTCTCTTTTTGTTCATGGTATACATAGACAGAATAACAACTGAAGGAATCTAGAAACCACCTCAATGAACGAGCTTCTTTTTGCGGATGATAAGAGCATCTTTCTTTCAGATAGACATAACCTCCAAGAACATTTGAATGCCCTTGAAAATGTCTGCATTAGATATAATATGCAGGTTAACACAGAAAGACAATGAAAATCAGCAGCATAGAGAAGACACTAAATGTTCTGGTGAAAAGCACATAAATTAAACAGGTCAGAGAATTCAAATACTTGGTTAGTATCTCCATCACACAAGATGGAGAGGTGGAATAAAGAATACAGAAAGCAAATACAATTTCTCATCAGCTGTCACCATTATTAAGCACACAAAACATATCCCAGTGGGGACAAAGACACAGTTGATTAATAGTGTTTTTATACCAACTCTCTGCTACCACTGTCAGACCCGGACTCTCACCAAGACACAAGAAAAACAAATCATGGTATGTGAAATGAGGTGTTCGAGAAAAGTGGTCGGGTTTGCAATGCTGGACAGCGTATGAAACGAAGAGATCAGAAAGAAGGTGCGTGCAACATCGTGCATGGAAAGGCAGAAAATAAAGTGGTTCAAACACCTCACAAAAATTCAACTAAATCTACCAACTGTGCAGTTCTACAACACCAGACAAAAGGGGTACAGAGCAAGAAGGAGATTAAGAAAAAAATGGATAGTGACATACTGAAGAAATATGGAATGATGACACATCTGGCAGCTGAAAAAAACTACACCTCCCCACATCTAATGACACAAATGAATAGAAGTAAAAGTGAAATTGAAAATAGGATAAAGTGAAAAGACAAAGTGGTATGTTTATCAGTTCTACAGATGTAAGAGTGTAAACAATGGTGGATGTTGTAGTACAGAACTATCCACAGCAGATCGCAGTACACAATGGTAGCTAAAGAAGGCAACAAGTTAGACAGTAAATGACTTATTTATTGTGGTTTTTATTTTTTAAATGTTAAAAGAGGAAGTAGGTTTTCTGAAGTATGAGTTGTGCTAAAGAAGCTTTTGATGCATCTGTAAAGTAGAGTAGAGACTAGTCTTGGCTTGGCTTCATTCGTTCTCAATCTCCCACTATCAAACCCTGAAAGGGCTTAAGTAGCAGAATGTAGTCCAGAGAACGGAATGCGTTGTGTCGTAGTTTACAGCTTGGCTGCGATATTTGCACCTTTCGGTCCAACACATCTGACTTCAGCAAGCATTTTTTGAGTACTGGGCTAGCATTCCTTCTTCGATCCCTTCTCCTTAGCCAGTCTGCCCTGCTGCAGCCTGTTATCCAGGATCACCGCGTGGAGGTGTAGAAGGGTCTTGGCAGCTTTGGTTCGCTGGCCCTGATGCTAGCAGTCAGCTATGGGTCGCTGACCACTGCAGCTCATGCGCTGCTCAGCATCTTGATCCCAGAGACTAGTCTACAGTTCAATGAAGCTCAGCCTATACTGCCCCTACCTAAGACACAACACATTCATCTTAAAATAGGTTTTTTATTGGTGATTTTATATAACCATCTCCAGCTTTTGTAGAAAGTTCCCATCTTCTCTTAAAGGACAACAGGCAGGACGCATTTCAAAATAATCAGAAGCCTGAACATTTTGACAGTAGTCATGAGAATAATCAGCTTAGATAACTAAGACACTCAGTGAAAGTTGTCAGTCACCATGGTGACTAGGTCACACAAGTGGTACCTAAGTTGAAAGAATATGCTCACTGTAACCTAGCTTTTAGATCAAGGAAATGCATCTGGTTGTATACAGACTCTGCAGAGCCTTCTTAACCAGTATGAAGATGTTAAGTTAAGTTACAAATGACATGTGCCATTTTGTATTTAGAGAATCAGACCATTAAAGACATTTTCCGTATTTTGTGTAGATGTGGTATGGTGGCACTTGCAATGGCATCAGAGTTAGGAAGAGACAAGATTGTTACAACAGAGGAGATTTTGTCAGAAGCCAGAAGAAGAGGACTCAGTAAACAGGGAGAAATGTTCTCAGGTCAGCATCTATCTATCTTAGTCACCCAGTCACTCCTCTTCTACCCTGGTGTGTAGAGGTTATCATCTATCTATCTTAGTCACACAGTCACTCCTCTTCTACCCTGGTGTGTAGAGGTCAGCATCTATCTATCTTAGTCACACAGTCACTCATCTTCTACCCTGGTGTGTAGAGGTTAGCATCTATCTATCTTAGTCACACAGTCACTCCTCTTCTACCCTGGTGTGTAGAGGTTAGCATCTATCTATCTTAGTCACACAGTCACTCCTCTTCTACCCTGGTGTGTAGAGGTCAGCATCTATCTATCTTAGTCACAGAGTCACTCCTCTTCTACCCTGGTGTGTAGAGGTTAGCAGCATCTATCTATCTTAGTCACAGAGTCACTCATCTTCTACCCTGGTGTGTAGAGGTCAGCATCTATTACTATCTGAATTATTTCTCTTTGTTAAATTTTACCTTTCAGTTACCTGTTTAGCACAGGTCTCTCTGCACTCTGTTTAATTAATTTCTATGTCTTCATTGTCTTTAGTTTAGTCACCATTTCTTTTATGTTTTCATTTTGTCTTCTATCTACCTTCATGCCATTTCTGTACCACGTGACATTTTGATTCATCTCGTTCAATTTATTCTAATTGTTCTACTCATTCTCCATCTTGATTACAGCCATTCGTTTCTGATTTATATAAGTATAAGCAAACATGAAAACAAGTAGATAGTATGCAGTAGTGGTTATGTGATTCTTTTATTTGTATGTTACAGTATCTGCTTTACGAGAACTAGCAGCATATTTCCTCTCATGTAAGGTCGAGCATCGTCACTTAACACACAGTGAAACATCACATTGTTTTCATGGAAGAGACCTTGCTGAACAGCTTATGGCAAGAAACCTTGTTTTGATCCCGTATCCTTCTCATAAAATAACCATTACTGTGTTTAATCCCATTGGGTTTTGTTTATTTGTTTTCTAGTTAATTTTGTCTTACATCCACAAAATCCTTTTAGTTATATCAGGATGCATAAGCCAGTGTGGGGACTGTGCATGTTTGTGATCTGTATGTGGGCATGTACTGTGGAGTTGAATAGAGAGATGCGCAGGCTTTGGTCATAGATGTTGTCCAGTACAGGCTATATCGAAGAGAAAGCCATGCAACACAACACCATCTTTCAACTCTTTGTGTCACTCTGTATGTTGAAAAGGCGTTCAAGGTAGATGTACTCGTCAACTTCGTCCAGTTTCTCTCCATCTAGGAAGAATGGGTCACGGGAAGCGAAACGATTGCGCATGACTTTTGTCTTGGACGTGCTCATTTATTTTGAGTCCCAATGTCTTTCCCTCTCAGTAGGGCACTGCCAGCATTTCATTGGTGTCTTTGGCTGCCTCTGTGATGAGTACTAGATGATCTGCAAAATGAAGGTGATTTAGCAGCCTGCCATTTACGTTGATGCCAAAAGTATCCCAGTCGCACCGGCTGATGGCGGATTCCAGGCATGCGGATAAAAGGCTTGGTGAGATGGGTCAATTGTCCCTGGTGGAAGATGCAGTTATTTATGCAGACAAAATGAAACATTATAGGGAGGGGGGGGGGGGCACTTACTGGGAAGAACGGATGATCGATGGAGCACTGCGGCAGCAATATGGTACCCCAGTGACAAGAAACAACCACCAACACGTTGGTCTGACTCCCTTGCATCACGCAATAACATTCACAATGCCACAGATGAGCGACTTATTATCCATTGGTCTACCGTGGCCCAAGACAGAGACTGTTGGAAGAGAAGTTGGGACCAGCAACTGTGTAACCGCAGCTGAAGAACGGGTCATCTAGTAATGTGTGCATGTTTATGATCTGTATGTGTGTATTTAAGTGCATGTATTCCCATTGCAGGGGAGGATTATAGGGTTGGGGAATAAAGGCTACTTGCTCCTGACTGCAGGCTAGGTTTTAATTTTACCCCTGATAATAAAAAAAAACTTAGGCCGTACTGGGGTTTTGAACTTGTGTCAGATTGGTCAGGAGACAATCCTTCAAACTGTTCAGACACCCTCTCCTTGTATCCTTTAATTTGTAATGTGCTCAACTCATGACTAGTCCAGGACGGGCCTTCAACAAAAGAATTAACTCCCTTTAAGAATTCAAAGGGAAAAATTTTATTAGGAGCGCATAATTCTTTATATTAATTGGATATGCAGCCTGTGACTATTGGAATTTGACTATAGGCATATTACAATGCAAGTTTAAAGATGTACCAAATTATATAATATAAAGACAATTAGTTGCGGAGATCTGACTCTGTGAAAAGGGACCAATATTTGAATGTTTTCAAAAGTCGAGGTGTGTTATTATTTAGTAATGTGGAAAACATCAGTTTTAACAAAAGGTAAGAAATATAGGAATAATTCACAAATATATGTCAATTAATTAATAATTTTTTCTTAAGAATTTATTTAAATTATGCTAATGGTAGAATTATAACAAACTCTACCAGCACATGCAGCTGATATAAAGAATAATTTACATCAATTATACATTTGCTTACTGTCATCTTCAGCCTGAGAACTGGACATAATAGACTCAAGGGTCATCTTTATAACAAAATGAGGATTGGGACAGATAACAGGTGTCCATATGGCAAACATACCATAAATATACTTCCTACAAAGCTGCACACTCACACAGGAGGAGAGATAACAGTACTGACCTCACGAGACAGAAGCTGAATTGTGATAAATCAGCCATCCAAACAACTGTGTCCTTTGAAGAAACCGTGATCTGAGAATGAAAGAAGAAGAAATAGCTATATTATTACGGTAATCTATGCTAACAACACACTGATGTAATGCATGTCTACTGTTGTTGTTTATGAATGCCCACAATGAGTAGGTTAAACTTTTGTGCGCCCTGAAAAGGATGTTAAGTGACGTGTTGCAATAGCTTTCCTCACATCCTGAGCGTGCTGATGAAGGTGGACCGGGGTTCTTCAATTGGTTATGCTATGCTTGGCTTCATCTGCGTGTCACTCCTTACTACAGGGATCATGTCAATCCCTTACCTTGTTAGCCAAGCTACCATGAAAACAGTCCGTTTCCAGGGACGGCTACTAGGAAGCCAAGGTGAGGGTCTTGACCAGTATGTTTTGCCTGACCCTGACTAACATGTCTGATCAGTATGTTGTACCTGACCAGAAGTTAGTCTTCCTTCCCAGATGGATTGTCCTTTTTCACTGACCTTTTAGTCGTAACATATGAGGGTGGTCCAGCAACTATTCAGACTTTTGTAATTTCTAAACAACAATGAGAGATGAATTTAAATGACCTGTACCATTTTTAACCTGTAACACATTTGTCACATCTGGCTATGAGCTTCTGTATTCTGGCAGTGTAGAATTCTGTTGACTGGTTCCTGTGCTATTGAAGAACTTTCTGGCGCATTTCTGCGTCCGTGTGAAACTTGTCAAAAAAGTTGAAAATCACTCTGAGCCAAGTCCGGATTGTAAGATGGGCATGGTAGTAGATCCCAATGCGATTGGTCAATAACTGCCACAGTTTTGGCAGCCATATGGGGTATCGTGTTAGAGAAGGCCACCTTTTTGGTCCAAATTCAGTTTATTTCGACACCTGTCGACAAGAAAATTTATGAAAATTGAGATGATTCCTGAAAATAATGTCCACATAACTATTACTTTTACCAATAGCCATTCATGTACAATAGCTCACCAATCGTTTAAAATAACCTTTCCGAAACTGTGTATGAATTTAATCGCAAGGACACTTTTCAGTTGACCTTCACAGGGCTCATATTCTGTGGATTCATGACATTGATGAAAGTATTTACACCATTTCAACACTGATGAACATGCTACAGTCTGTTCTCCAAACAGACATTACAGTTGTCTATGAATTTCAGCAGTTTTTAACCTTCTTTTACCAAAAATTTCATTACAACACTATATTCCTGCACTGAAGTCAACTGGTCCGATGCCATTTAGAAAAATAAGCGCGAGAAACCAGCAGATACTTGCTCATTCCACCACCAGGTGTCAGACATATACTGTTTACTTTGGAATAGTTGCTTAGTTCTTAGTTCGACCCATTCTTCGTCAAGTGGTGGTCACCCTTGATCGGGTCCCAACTTAGGTTCCAGTCATTTCTGTCGTGGGCATGTATGGTCCAGTGGGATAGTAGTCTCTTTGTTGTTGGGTCGTGTATGTTGTGTTTGTCTAGTGAATCTCGCCAGCAAGTTGGGGGCTGTCCCTGAGGTCTCTTTTTGTTGTGTGGTTACCACTTGACGGTTATGGTACTCCATCTTTCGTCTTTTCGTCTAGCCATATGACCTGCCCAGCGGTGTTTTGAATAGTTGACGTACTGTAGGACATCCTTGATGTGTGACATTCTCAGGAAGCCGCTATTGTGTAGTTTGTTTTGCCGCTGATGTTTGAAAGTAATGCCCACCAGGCATCTTTCAAGAGATGCGTGTGCTTTTACTATACTATAATTACTATACTTAATAAATTTCATTTTCGGTTATCCTTAATATAATCCCGATATTTGCTAGACGCCACTTGTAGTTTATTATTTTTGTATTTGTGCCCACACAGAACTGCTGACTATACTTGTTTATGTTATTATTGACCATGTCAATTTCAAATTTACAAGCTATCTAGATTCTTGTAATTCTGGCCTTCAATAAACATATTCAAATGACACGTTTAAACTATGTAAAGTGAGTGCTTTCTGTGAAATTTTTTTTTAACGGTACTTAGATATGATGCTGATAAAAACCATGCTCCATGTCAGAAACGAGGCCACAAAGCTCACTGGGCATTACTCACAGGTAAGCATCACTTACTTGCTGGTCTAGTGGTATATTTTTTATTTGATAAAATCTTCATAAATTCTTCTGTCTTCTTGTTTATTTTAGTTTGATAAATATCTTCATAAATTCTTCGTTTGTTTGCTCATTTTGTTAAAGGCTGAAAATATATTGTGTCACATTTTATTGCTAGACTGTTGCATAATCTGCACCAATCAGCCTGGCCATTTGTTTGTGAAAAATCTTTTTATTTATGTTTAATCCCTAGATTTTATCATCAGACTACTTGCACATCAGCAGGTTGTTTGAAGTGTGAGTTCTCCTTATCCAAGATAAATTATCACATATGACTTACAGGCTTCATCTACCTAGAGCAGTCTGGTTTTAGAGTTCCAGAGACTTACATCTCACCCATTTTCTTGTTTTTAGGAATAATTATACTTTGACACGGTCAGAAAATAAACTTTTGCTAAATTTTTCGATATTGCACAATTTCTTAGACACTGGGTACTGCCACCAAGTTATCCTTTTAAAGTTCAAGTTATTGCCCCTTCAGAAACAAACTGGACTGATTTATAGAGAATACTAAAATCCTTGATATCTGAACAGTGTGTACAGAATGAAACTTGCCTGTGGTGATATAACATAGCAGCTCTAAAGCTGTCTAAGTATACAATTAACAGACAATTAGTTATGGAGATAATGATCTGGGAATGTGGCCCAATTTTAGAGTTGTTGTCAGCATTAGAATGTCTTACTATAATGGGATGGGTAGGGGAAACAATTGATCAAAGGGTTTAATGAACTTCTGCTGAAACAGAATATAAAAATTGAGGTAAATGAGAGATCAAGGAAGCTGAGATATGACCGAATGAAAGTGTTTGAAAAAAGTGCAAATTTCATAATTTTATGCTGGAATTATTAGTTTTATTGTTTAAGAATAACACAATATTGAACAAAATGGTAGTGCCCAATGGACATAGTGACACATATAAGAACAATATATAAATAAGTAACAAGTTATAAAATAATGAGTTCTGAAGAATGTATTTCCAGAATGTCATGAACAAAAACATACCAAGTTCAGTTTTCTTCATTTGGTTGGCAAATCTGAAATTAATTAATATGTATAAATCGGTGGGGCTGACCAAGACTGTCCTGCAAGGCACTGTGCCTGGGAAGTGTGGGAGTGTGAGACCAAAACAGAGATGGGAGGACAATATAAAAGAGTGGACGGGAAGGTCTATACCGTGGTGAAAAATCGAGACGTATGGCGGGCACTGGTTTGACAAACTACAATAACGGTGCCTCAACGACCTTCTAGTTTACGGGACTAATGATGACGATAAAATCATTATGAATTTGCATGTTTTATTTAATTCTGCATTTTTAATCTAATAATACTTACTTTGTCATAATTATTTACTGTTCAGTCATTTGACCCTTATAAAATGAAATTTGATTATCAATATAAAAATAACCAAACTTAAAACAGTGACAACGTTATATGCTACACTTGAAATCTATATTATATTATATAATACAAACATTGACTGACAGAAAATGTCAGTGTTATGTATAACATAAAACGCACACAATATTTACAAACAGTGATTGCAACAAGTAAGACTATGTGCAATACAGGTTGTGTTCAAAGTGTATCCTACCTCCAATTACTCACCTGGAGGTCTGAGACCCTAATCCCCTTCAAAATACTCTTCATGGGAATCCACACCCTACTTACAGCAATCCCGTCATTGTTGAAAGCATTACTGGAAGGCTTCTTTGGGAATGGGGTACAGCTGGGTCATTGCATTCTTTTTAATGTCTTCTCGTGACTTAAATCGGGTCCCTTTCAGAGGTATTTTCAACTTGGGGAACCGCTAAAAATTGCAAGGTGCCATGTTGGGATTTAGAGGGCCTGACGAACCAGATGAATGTTGTGTTTGGCCAAGAAACTCTGAGTCAGATGCGAAGGATGGGCGGGTGCTTTGTTCCCGTTGTCCACAGGTCTGGTCATTTGCGTTGAACAACATCATAAAGGTGATGGATGTCCTTCAGGTATTACTCTTTGGATATAGTTTTGACCTTGTGGTGCATACTCGTGATGCACAACCTCATGGGAGTAAAATAAAACGGTCAAAATGACTTTGACATTGCTATGCACCTGTCTCGCGTTTTTCTGCCTCGGGGATGATGAATGTCCCTACCCTGACTACTGCAGCTTAGTTTCCAGTTCGTACCCATAAACCCACGACTCATCACAGTGTTCAGGAAGTCGGGGTCGCCGTTTGCGCAGTCCAGCATGTCTTGTGAGACCTCCAGATGGAGATGCTTCTGTCCCATTGTTAGCAGCTTCGGCACGAATTTCATGGACACTCCACATAGCCAAATCCTCGCTCAAACAGCGAGGAATGTGAGAAGGGAAAACCTTTAGTTGTTAATCTTATGTTGTGTCTTTCATATTGTCATATTGTATCGACTGGTGGGCAGATGTTCTGCCTGTGTCTGCTAGTTTTATGTCAAAATTTTCTTCTTGTTTGATGTTTACACAATCAGATGAGTTTTCGTGATGAAGTCAACCATTGTTTGGAGCTTCTTTTTAGTCTTGTACAATCTTTGTCTGGTGTTGAATCGTTACTCCAGTGTATCTTTCCTACCTGCCATACAGGGAACACTCCTATATGTAATACATGATACATGGTCAGAAGTTTGTTCTGCATGCGCACAGTGGTGAAGCAGTCAAAGCTTGTACATGTGTGTTCAGTCTGTTGTGCTCTGTCCTGAAGATAAAAATGATGATCTGTCCCTGTCTATCACAAGCATGATAGTCGTCATTTCATTGGTTCTGTTCTCTTGTGGCAACCTGAATATTTTTTTTTTTTCAAAGTGTGTTATTTCAATATCTTCTTGTTCACAATTTCAATCCATTTTTCTGTCCTCTTGTTCCCTATGGAGCTCCTGTGGTTAGCGCGCTGGCTTCGCATCTGAGTGGTCCTGGGTTCATTCCCCAGTTGAGGCGGTAATGTTTTTTCAGATCGCAATGGCTCCCGTGTTGACCCAGCCTTAAATGGGTACCGGTTCAGTCCGGGAAGTAAAAGCGGCGAGGGAGAGGAGATGGCTACCGCTCACATATAGCCGAGCTTTTGAAATGTGAGATCGCTAACACCTCACACTTTTTTTTTTACTTGTTCCCTGGTGCGCTACAATGGGAGGTATTCACTGAAGCATGTCTCACTCTCTGGCAGCCACCATTTTATCTCAGGCCCCATGTGCAGCAGCCACAGTTGAGAGTTTACAGCGATGACTACCTGGTGACAGTCAGAACTGTTATTATCAATCATATTTGCCACTTGATCAGGTGCTTGGACCTCAGCGGTATAGTTAGATCAGAATTTATCAGTGGTAATACACTCAGAATATAAGACAAAGATACCGGCTCCTCCAACATCCCGTTGCCGATCCATCTGTGCATTCATGATTGCCCTTGGTAGTGTAGTCCTCTTCAATCGTACTCAGTGTGCCAGTTTGCCCATGCAGATTGTTGTACTCATGTCCAGTTGTGAGGTCACTGATTTTAGTTATAATCTTTAATAGCTCAATTTCGGTATTCTGTTTTCAGAAAGGTACAGCTGTGGCCTAACTTGGCTTGGCTTCGTTCGTTCTCAATCTCCCGTTTCCAAACACTGACAAGGGCTTAAGTAGCAGAATGTAGTCCAGAGAACGAAATATATTGTGTCATAGTTTACAGGTTGACTGCGATGTTTGCACCTTTCGGTCTGACACATCCGGCTTCAGCAAGCGTTTTTTGAGTACCGGGTTAGCATTCCCGCTTCGATCCCTTCTCCTTAGCCAGTCTGCCCTGTTGCAGCCTGTTATCCAGGATCACCACATGGAGGCGTAGAAGGGTCTTGGCTGCTCTGGTTTACTGGCCCTGACGCTAGCAGTCAGCTATGGGTCACTGACCACTGCAGCTCATACGCTGATCAGCATCTTGATCCCTGTGGCCTAACTCGATGTATCATATCTTGATTTATTATTACAGTGGTATCTCTTTAGGTCAAGTTTACAGGAAACATAGTCAGTTATTAGTTGACTCAGAGTTCTTGAAATGGTTCAACATTTAGATTAACCTTTTAAAAATACCATATCATTATCAATTGGTAAAGATTGTAAAGTCACTCTATAAATTCTGGTTCTATTCATAATTTTTTTCGTGGCAGACAGTCCTTAGCAGGTTATCACGTTTTCCATTATCTTCTATATTTACCATATCATCTTTCTATTTTTTCCTGTTGTCATGAGATCTAAGACCAGCTTTGACTTTGTCAGCAATTCCGCTGAGAAAGCGATCCTTGTCTGCCTTGGCCACTGCACGGAATCGGCCTTTCAGCCGTCGTCGTGGTCATTGTGAAGCCTGGATGTGTTCTTCTAGAGTATGATGTCATGCGAGGTATTGAAGATCCATTTCGGACAATTTAGGGTCCTTGAGCCAGTGGTTATCTTGGCTAATATATATATAAATATATCTCTCCTTCATCGTTCTTTCTGAAATAGTTACATCTATATCAGTCATAAACTTAGCAGTCTGTCTCAGGATTCTCTTATCATCATATAGTTTATCCGTTACCCCAGTAGGAGAAGGTCATGTATGATGGATAAGTGTGACAATAATTAATTAAATAATTGATCTCAAGCATGTCATCGATTGCCTTTGGCAGTCATTTCAGTAACACTCTCTTTGTACCTTTTGTGCTTTCAGGTTTTTTTGTTGCTTTGAAAGCTTCAGATGTCACAGAGGATCTGCTCTCCCAATGTCGGAGAGAGCCAGATGATCCTTTGTTATATTACTGGCCTGAGGACCCAAACAGTGTGTTGTGTGACTTATTAGCAAAGTTGATGTGTGAGAAATCTGAAGAATTCTTTCTGCTTGGACATCATGGCAAGAGCAAATATGCAGGTCTGTGGGCCCTGAAGGATCTACTGCTAAGCAATGACAATTTGTTAGAGGCTGGGCCAGAGAGAAGCAGTGAAGAATATGTGATACCTCCTGGTGGTGTGGAAGTTGGATTGAAGTCACAAATGATAATTATTCATCTTAAATCTGATAGATGACCATTTCTTCCTCCTTGCGTTGATCCTAAAAAGAGTGTTTCATAGTTTACAGCTAGACTGTGATAGCTGTACCTTTCAGTGTCATTTCACCACTGCACTTTTGGGACTAGGTTTGTCTTCATTCTTCTATTTCTAATCTCTAAGCCAGGCTGCATGGTTGTAGTCAGTTTCCAAGGCCAACACTTGGAGATGGGAAATGGTTTTGGTCAGCTATGAGTCACTGTCTGCTGCCAGTTAATTCATTACTGCATCTTAGTTACAAGATGGCCATTTTACTAGCCACTCGTCTTTTACCGTGGGATGTAGAAGTGTTCTTGCCTTTGGCTTTTAGTTTCTACAAGATGAGGTAGCTGGTGCCATGTTTAACCCTTTTTGGTAGCTACTTATGACTTGTCTGGCTGGTTACATTGTTGCTGTTGCTTGATCTTTTTTCAGGCTCTGGTAACACACAGGCACTCTCTAACATATATAGGTGTAGTATGTTCTATTGTGGATACATCTTTACTGATGAATGTGAGAATGTGCTATTGTGGATACATCTTTACTGATGAATGTCAGTATGTCCTATTGTGTATACATCTTTACTGATGAATGTCAGTATGTCCTATTGTGGATACATCTTTACTGATGAATGTCCCTAATTCTAGCAATTTTGTCTGTTACCATACCGTGTGTTTTTGCTTTCATAATGTTTTCCCAGTTCATGTACTGCATGTTTCGATATGTGTATTTTTAGGGCTAGTTAATGGTATATATGATATAGCATGAAGCTTTGGTATTTAGCCAGTAGAGCAACTGGGTTAGTTCCCTTGACCAGCCTGAATGAAAATCTGCATCAGATTTCCTACACTTTAAAAAGGTAATGTCTTACCAGAAATAATGTTAAACTTTCACTTGTATTTCTGTTAAGATCTCACATTTTGTGCGGACTTTATGATATTTACATTTTGTTAATCTTGTTAGATAAACATTTCAGGAATTAACAATTTGCCACTTCATATGAGTAAAAACAATACATACTCACAAGGAAGTACACAAAGACAAGGAAAACACTTCTAAAAGCCACTGGCCAGTCAAGCACCAAATTCATTGCCCAAGAATGTCAGACCTAATAGTCACACAAGAAAAACAAGATTGAGCCCTACCAAAAAATTAACTTGCCCTTCTAGGGGTATCAGAGACCAGGGCTGCTGACATACAAATCATCAAGAAACAGGTAAGATTATGAAGACCCCTAGTCACACAAATTGTTCAAGTCATTTTGAGGACTACAGACAGTCTAGGCTAAAAGTCCTAATGGATAAAAATGAAAGTAAAGACACTTCCAAGAAAACAAAACTACAAGGCCATATGACCCAATAAACAACACAGTTATAAAAGAACATGGTCACAATATCATTTCATGTGCTGTTGAGATTAAAATATCCCTTGTGTGTGTGGTCAACTCATCAATTGTCATCCCTTGTGTGTGTGGTCAACTCATCAATTGTCATCCCTTGTGCCGCCAG
Source organism: Ariolimax columbianus (assembly GCA_036924085.1). Classification (NCBI taxonomy): domain Eukaryota; kingdom Metazoa; phylum Mollusca; class Gastropoda; order Stylommatophora; family Arionidae; genus Ariolimax; species Ariolimax columbianus. The sequence continues at coordinate 79,478,106 of JAVGWX010000007.1, read as the reverse complement.
TAATGCCTCAAAGTTCAAAGCAGAACTCCAGGAATGGGCCAGAAGGCTCAATGAAACAGCTCTTGACTATGGTATGGAGATAAACACTGGAAAGACAAAACTAATGACAAACAACGCTACGGGCTTCAACAGCAAGATAAAAGCAAACGGTCAAGAACTCGAAGTAGTTGACCGTTTTAAATATCTTGGGTCGATTGTCAGTGATAAAGGATCAAAATGTGAAGTATTGGCCAGAATAGCACAGACAATAGCACGCTTGCACGGCTTAACAAAATCTGGCAAGATAAACGGTTAGCACTACGCACGAAAATCAGACTAATGCGTACACTGGTCCTGTCAATATTTCTCTATGCGTGTGAGACATGGACAGTTACAGCTGACCTTCAACGAAGGATACAGGCCTTGGAGGTGAGATGTTTCCGAAGACTTTTAAACGTCACGTACAAAGATCGAGTTACAAACGAGGAAATCCGAAATAGAATTACGACGGCAATAGGGCCTTTCGAAGATCTCTTGGCAACTGTCAAAAGAAGGAAACTCACTTGGTACGGTCACATATCGAGATCAAATGGTCTTGCAAACACAATCCTCCACGGGAAGGTGCATGGCAGACGACGAAGAGGCCGGCCCAAAAAGAGATGGGAAGACAAACATAAAAGAATGGACCAGTCTCCGACCAGAAGAGTCACAGGCAGCGGCTTCTGACAGAGAGGGATGGCGTGGAGTTGTGAGGATGTCTTCATGTGTGCCCCAACGACCTTACCGGTTATGGGATGACCTGACCTGACCTGAGAATTCACAAAAATTGCGACTGCTCTAAAGAACTCAGAAGAAGACTAGCCATGACAACGCAGAGACTAAACAACCTGAAGAAATTTTGGCAGAACACCAGAAAACGGCAAAAGTAAAAGTCCTGACAGTCTGTGTTTTTCCAGTGGCAGCATATGGCTGCGAAGTATAGATGATTACCGAAACATATAGAAAGAGAATCGAGTCCTTCAAATCAAAATATTACAGAAAGATCCTAAAAATACCCTGGACAGAGAAAAATAAACAAATATAGACATTCGGCAAGAGTTGAACATAGAAGAGAACTGGTTTGTACTTTGGTCACATCAAGAGACACAATTTTGGGAGGACAGTGATGGAAGGTATTGTACAGGGCAAAAGAGGCAGGGGTAGGCCGAGACTACATTGGCACTAAAATATCAAGGATGTCTGGGCATAACTTTGGTGGAGACTGGAGTTTTGTCTAGGGAATGAGTTTCTTTCAGACAGGCTGTAATGGGAGTGAAGCTCTACAAATTACATAATGATGATGATGGTCACAATATAAGATGCATCAAATATGCCTAATATAATCGAACATCTTGTCAATAACCACGATTGAATGGGCTGTGGGCCTTAAACATACAAAGAGGGGACGGCGTGGTTAAGTGACACGGCTCACAACCAGAAGGTGCTGGGTTCGATCCCCATCACAGCACCGGCCGTTACCCCAGGGAAGCAAACCCTTATAAAATGCAGGAGGAAGCAGGCCCTTACATAAAATGCATGCTGAAGTCGGATGCACTGGACAAAATAAAAACCGCAGTGCAACGCACACCGCCTTGGGGATTAGAGAAATAAGGCAAACGCAAAAAAACAAACAAAAAAACATACAAAGTATCGCATACCAAAATAAAAAAATTGAAAAATATTGAATCATTTATGACTAAATTGATTAAACTCTTATTTTTTTTCAAATAAATCCATGTCCAGAATATAAGGTGTATCTTTTTGTGACCTTAATTGTTGCCCTGTTTCTGCTTCCTCATAAGTGTGTAATAATTGAAGGTAATATATTGTACTACTTCATTATTACTACTCCACTAGTCTCCTACAAACCTACAAAATATGCAAGTTTTTCAGTATTTAATTGAAATATTTGTTTGATCTGTGATCATAATTGCTGTGATGTGTTAACTTGTAAATAAATTATGCATGTAACATAAAGATTGCACAATCTTCATTTGCTAACATTTTTGTTCACAAAAATCTTTGCTTACTCTTTCAAATTCTTTTTCTCTCATTGTCTGCTTGTCTATCTTTTCATGCTGGTTCAGTTCAGTCCATCCCGTAACCCATCAGGTCATTGGGGCACACTTGAAGACACTCCCACACCATCTCTCTCTGTCCGCTGCCGCCAGTCGTGCCTCACCGGGACGAATGTTTGACCACTCAGTGATGTTGGATGCCCATCTCTTCCTTGGAAGTCTCCGCCCTCTCTTTTTTGGTACGGAACCATGCACTATCGAATTTATAATTCCGCTTGACCTCGTGACGTGCCCATACTAAGCGATCTTTTGCCTTTTGATAGCTGTGAACCGATCATCAAAAGGCCCAATTGCGTTTCCAACTTTTCGTCATATTTCTACATTCGTGACACGATCCTTATATGAAATATTTAAGAGTCTTCTAAAGCACCTCATTTTCAATGCATGTATTCTACACTGGATATCCGCAGTAATGGTCCAAGTCTCACAGGCATACACAAATTTGAGAGTACCAATGAGCGCATTAGTCTAACTTTTATGCTAAGTCGATCCACTTATCTTGCCATTTGAGTTTCAAACGTGTAAGCGCTGCTATTGTCTATGCAATTCTGTCAACTATCTCGTGCTGCGAGCCCTCATCACTGATCCCAGATACTTGAACCGGTGTACAACTTCAAATTCCTGACCATTTGCTTTTATCACAGATGTAAACCCTTCTGTGTAATTAGTCATTAGCTTTGTTTTGTTGGAGTTCCATTTCCATGCCTGCCAGACCATCTATATAATCTGCAAATCGTTGGTTTGTAATCATCCTGTCGCCTATTCTGACCGTACCAACATGTCCCTCTAAGGCCGCCTCCATTATTCTTTCCAAGAATACATTGAAGAGTGTTGGAGAGCGTAGAGAGTATACAACCCTGTCTCACCCCAACAGACGTGCGGAACCATTCACCTAGTATTCCGTCTACAGGAACTGCACTTGACGCCTTCTCATAAAGGTTCTCATGCTGGTATCCTGTACTAATTTGTTCAAAATGGAGCATGCAAGACAGACACGTAAGTGGTACCCAGGTCGGAAAGGATAGACCCACTGTAACCTAAGCATGTCATAATGGGCCAATACAAAGGGTTGTGTGTGGTGCTAACACCCTATTCAACTACAACCATTGCCACAAAACTGCTTCTACAAGTTATCGAGACGAGACTAACATTAAAGCAGGTGTCTAAAACTTGCAGCCTTCAAAGCTACTTTCTGCTGCCCACAACATAATTAGTTTTTATTTAGTGGTTCAGTGCTGAAGGATAATAAAGGTTAGATAAGAATATAGAGGAGGAGTGAGTGGTGAAATGGTTTTGAGGTCTGCCTGCCGATAAGGAGGTCAGCAATTCGAATCTCAGTATGGGATATGCCATATGGTGTTTTTCTGTGGGGGGTGAACTAAACAAACATAGTCAGCACACAATGTGGCGACAACAATGGCGAAGTGGCCTATAGTTTTCAGCCTAAAAAAACTCCTTGACTACCCTAGCGATGGGAAAAAGTAATATTGGCAGTTTGTTCAAAGAATATGTTATTTATATACCACAGGTGAGCTCATTTACATTTTTCCGATACAGAAACATGCTCTAACTAAAGAGTAACATCATTTAACTGTGAGTGCATAGCACAGAATTGAATACAAGTTAAAATCCAAACAGATGGCCTGAGTTATTTGGCAGAAATAAAGAACAAGAGTACACAGCAGCCACAACTGAAGCAGGCTTCTAGAAAAAACATACCAAGAAACATCACAGTGCATGCATATTAATCCTGGATAGTAAATAAAACTTGAAAAACAAATTGAACTCGTCCTGTCCTATTAACCTTCAAGTTTTCACATTTTAAAAATGATGTCACAAACTATTAGACATCCCCATTTTTGGGTACACGATGTGTCTTATAAATCCATGAAATTTCCACAAAACACTTATAGTGTTCCTAACTAGATTGGCATATCTGTTAGTTTCCACTACAAACATATTTATAACATCTACATAAACAAACTAAACAGACCTATCTCAGAAAAATATGTTGCAACAACTTAACTTCATCACAATCAATAATGGGGTAACCTTTAAAATAAAAAAAACACAAAAAAACAAACTTTTCAGCGGGGGTTTGACTTCATTGCCTCGGGTTTTTTCCCCATATTAGCTCGGTCTCTCTCGGCAGATGGGTACCCCATCTGTCGAGAGCATCGCATAAAGCACGATCTCCGTAGCACCAGCGATGAGCCCAGGGATCTCCGGAAAAAATTGACATCATGAACCGGCTGTCGCAGCTCGAAATCGAACCCTGACTGTCTGAACACGAGGCAAACGGCTTGACCACTTCGCCAAAGAGACCCCCTTTCAAAGCCATATGTAACAGAAACAAATCTTTACAAATTGTCTAATACCTTCGTATTATTGATGGGGCAGATGGAAATTGTCTTGTTTTCAATTCCGCCATTTCTATAGCAAAACCAGTGTTAACACAACAAATACACCATTGAGTATACAGAGACAATGCGCTGGGCATTTTTTTCACCAATGGTTCAGTAAAAGTTAATATATACATCTGTAATTTTTCATCAGAAGGTCAGCACGGTTCTTTCATCTTTGGTTGATCCAACTCAAGCAATATATTAAATTTTATAATTTATATTTTTGTACAGGAGGTCCAATACTTAAATTGTCTTCAAACATAGATTGGCTAAAAGATGGGGATGGCGTGGGCTAGTGGTTAAGTGACATGGCTCACAAGCTGAAGGTGCTGGGTTCGATCCCCATCACAGCATGAACCGTTACCCCAGAAAGCAAATCCTTAGAAAATGCAGGAGGAAGCAGACCCTTACATAAAATACATGCTGAAGTTAGATGCAGTGGACATAGTGCAACGCACTAAAAATGTTATAATTTTCAAAATGTTGGTCGACACAATTATATTGTTGACTCAGTTGAGTCCTAGAAAGTTGTTGTCTGACTTACCTGCCCCTCTTTTACACTAGAATGTATAGATCTTTTTTTCCTTGTGAGTTTCTACAGGATAGAGTGGCCATTCCCAAGTTCATTGACTCTTAAACAGGCCTAGTACGTTACAGTTTACTATTCTTTGCTATTATATCAGGCCTTGGTAACACAAGGCCATTACAATTGCTAATAATCGGTAACTTTTGTTTCATGTTGTCTGTATTGTAATCTCAATAGTCTTGTCTTTACCTGCAACCTTTTTCTTGAACATTTTATAAATAATGTCTCAATTCTTTTCATGGGATCAAGATGCTGAGCAGCGCATGAGCTGCAGTGGTCAGCGACCCATAGCTAACTGCTAGCGTCAGGGCCAGCGAACCATAGCTGCCAAGACCCTTCTACACCTCCACGTGGTGATCCTGGATAACAGGCTGCAGCAGGGCAGACTGGCTAAGGAGAGGGGATCGAAGAGGGAATGCTAACCCGGTACTAAAAAATGTTTGCTGAAGTCGGATGTGTTGGACCAAAAGGTGCAAATATCGCAGCCAAGCTGTAAACTACAACACAACGCATTCCGTTCTCTGGACTACATTCTGCTTCTTACCCTTTCAGGGTTTGGTAGTGGGAGATTGAGAACGAACGAAGAAGAAGAATTCTTTTCATAATGACAATAAATGCTCTCCTTATTTTCTTAATTTTCCTGACAGACAGAACCATTATTTGTCTACTTCTTTCCCTCATTCTCTTCCAGAAATATTTTATATGCACTTCCTTAATTTTGTCTTTTTCTTGATGCAATCTCTCTTTTGCTTAATTAAAATGTAACATCAGTTCTACTACATGACTCAGAAATCTGGCATGTAGCTAAGAGTTTCACACCCAAACAACACATGTCTCAGTTGCATAATTGTGTCAGATATATTAAAAAAATATCTGAGGCAAAGAATGTAACAGCTAAAATAGCTAGAGATTTGGCAGAGAAAGTAAAGATGGATATGATACATTCTCAGAAGAAAACCTAACAATATGAGACATGCATTCGATTGGAGCCCACAGGGAAAGAGAAGAATGGGGAGATCAAAGAATACTTGGTGATCAAAGAATGGTGGAAGATAAGGACGAGTGGAGTCTCTTGTGTGGAGCTTGTGAAGATGGTCCAAGATAAGATTAGGGCAGCAGGAGTCTTGTGTGGAGAAGGAAGATGGTCCAAGATAAGATTAGGGCAGCTGGAGTCTCTTGTGTGGAGAAGGAAGATGGTCCAAGATAAGATTAGGGCAGCTGGAGTCTCTTGTGTGGAGAAGGAAGATGGTCCAAGATAAGATTAGGGCAGCTGGAGCCTCTTGTGTGGAGAAGGAAGATGGTCCAAGATAAGATTAGGGCAGCTGGAGTCTCTTGTGTGGAGAAGGAAGATGGTCCAAGATAAGATTAGGGCAGCTGGAGTCTCTTGTGTGGAGAAGGAAGATAGTCCAAGATAAGATTAGGGCAGCTGGAGTCTCTTGTGTGGAGAAGGAAGATAGTCCAAGATAAGATTAGGGCAGCTGGAATGTTTTGTCTGGAACTTAGGAAAAGGGTCCAAGATAAGATCAGGTCAGCTGGAATGTTTTGTCTGGAACTTAGGAAGATGGTCTAAGGTACGATCAGGCCAGCTGGAATGTTTTGTCTGGAACTTAGCAAGACGATGGGTCAAGATAAGATCAGGTCAGCTCAAGTCTTTTGTGTGGATCTTAGGAAGATGATCCAAGATAAGACCAGGAAAGCTAGAATCTCTTGTGTGGATATTAGGAAGATGATCTAAGATAAGACCAGAGCAGGGATCAAGATGCTGAGCAGAGCATGAGCTGCAGTGGTGAGCGACCCATTGCTGACTGCTAGCGTCAAGGCCAGCGAACCAAAGCTGCCAAGACCCTTCTACACCTCCTCGCGGTGATCCTGGATAACATGCTGCAGCAGGGCAGACTGGCTAAGGAAAAGGGATCGAAGAGGGAATGCTAACTCGGTACTAAAAAAATACTTGCTGAAGTCGAATGTGTTGGACCGAAAGATGCAAATATCGCAATCAAGCTGTAAACTACGACAACGCATTCTTCTTCTTCTTCTTCGTACGCAGTCAGACAGTAACCATTATTTTTTCGAAAAAAGCAGCCGTCATCCTGAGGCTGTCGACACTGCCATAGAGCTTGTTTAGTGTTGCCACTGGTGATGGCTACATCTGCTCTCTCTGATCCTCGTATGTCAGGCAGTTTTGCAGCAAATGCTCAGCGGTCATTTTCCCGGTACCACACGGGCATTCGTCGGTGCCACCTATCTTCAATTTGTTGAATAGGTGGTACCTGAGTCTATTGTGGCCAGTGCGAAGTCTGAAGACCACTACCTGCTCTTTTCTGTTCAACTGGTAATAGGCATCGTTTTTTGTGTAGCCAGTATGTTCGGTTTCCCATTTGGTCATGTATCTAGCTCTAATAAGCCGTTTTGACTCTTCGTATGTCATACTAGTATCAGGTTGTGGTAGTTTTGCACCTTCTTTTGCCAGTCTGTCTGCCTCCTCGTTGCCTTGGATGTTGCAGTGAGATGGGACCCACTGCACCACTACTCTTGTTGGTGCGGCCTGCTGGCATAGTTGACAGAGTACTGCTCTTAGATCATTAAGTTCAGTATTTTTCTGGCTTTTCAGTGCTGTGACTACGCCAGTGCATCTGTAAGCAGGACTATGTGGCTTTCATTCCTTTTACCTGTCACCATTTCTTCCACTGCCGCCCTCAGTGCCTCTGCCTCCGCTCTGAAATTGCTTGTGTATTTTCCAGTAGCGAATGACAGTGTTATTTTTCTGCCATTTGGTAGGCTCAGGAATGCTCCTGCCTCTCCGTATTGTGTTGTATTTGTTACGGAAGTGTATGCATGGGTCCAGTCCATGCTTGGGTAGTTTTCCGTAATGTAGCTCAGGGTAGTATCTCTTCTTTCTTTATCAGACTGGCAGTTTTTGTTTCTAATACCTGGTATATTTTCTACCACCTCTGGAAATATATGCTGCCTCCAGGTAGGTTTTCGTACAGTAGGGATGGGCTTTTGTGTTGTAAGTGCCTTCATGGGGTTTTCGTGCATCTTTGCTTTGGCTATTTCTGCAAAGTTTCTGCGCTTTAGTTTCCCACTTCCGAAATTGTTTAGTCTCTGGTGCATTGGATGGTCGGTCAGTCTTCGGAGTTTCTCTGACTGCAGCTGGGATCTGCAGTCTCTTCTATCGGTCATGGATTGCAGTTTTGTAATCTTTTCAAGTTCTACAATTGGCGTTGACTTCATGCCTCCTGTTATAACTCTCATGGCTTGGTTTTGAAGTTTGCTAACTTTATCGAAGTTCGCCTTTGCTGCTGTTGTCCATGCCGCAATGCCATACTCGAGAACTGGTCTCACTCTTCCAGTGTACAGTTTCTTTAGTATACTTTCGTCTGCTCCCCAGCTTGTGCCAGCAAGTTTCCTCATGATTGCCATTCTTTCTCTGGCTCTCATTCGGTTTCTCTCGATCTGACTTTTCCATGTCATGCGCCGATCAAATGTGACTCCCAGATAGTTTGGGTCGACAACGCATTCCATTCTCTAAACTACATTCTGCTACTTAAACCCTTTCAGGGTTTGGTAGCGGGAGATTGAGAACGAACGAAGCCAAGCCATATATATATATATACACACACACACTCAAGATCAAGTCACTAAATAGGTCATAAATGGAGATGTGAACTTGAAAACCATTTATTATTGCACTGAAACGTTCCCTTACTTCTCAACCAAATCTCCACCACCATGGGTTCACTTAGCCCATCGTTTTATTAGTGAACCAAAACTTGCAACATAGAAATCTTTGGTCTACTGTTCCAGCCAGATCTACCCTTCACATTCAAACCATCGTCATTTGCAAGACGTCTCCGGCCAAGATGGGGATTACACATTATGCCGTAGGCAGAACCATGCGAACATCATATTGCAGTTGCTGCTCTGTCTATTCTTACACGCCTATCAGCTTTAATCACCCCCACACAGACGCTACTGTTGAATGTTATGCATGACGACCAATTCATGTTTCATCAGCAGTTTTTAAAAGTCAAAATGCCATTTATTTTCTGATATAATCTCCTGCAACGTTTATACACTTATCTCAACATATCTCATACATGAGCATAACTTCTTAACCGTAGCTCTAATCAAAATGTTGTTATTTCCATAAGTGTAAAACATTGTGTCCTATTTATATGCCAAATTTCAGTAAGCTATCTGTATTTGTCTTTGAATAATCTTGAGACAATTATGATTATGAATTTGACTGTTTTCTGCCCAAAGTACCACATTTTCAGTATTTTTTTCTAAAAACACCTTAAATTGAACAATTATGCACCTACTGAAAGCATTGTTTCCAGCATGTGTACTCAAATTCAATTTGGGGGTTTAACCTGTCCTTAAGTAATGCTTGAATAGCTTCAGTGTATAAATACGACGCGTATTCAAAGGAAACCGGACCTAACTGTACCAAGTGAACATACGTACGATGCGCATGATGGCGTCACTGCTGATGTAAACAGCACATACCAACCGTCAAGTTTGCAAAATTTCATTATCCTCCGACACATAGTTTCCTCGACAGACCATTGAAAACATGGCGAGTGTGACACGGAATCCGTCCAGAGTTGATCAGCGACCGGTGATTCGGTTTCTAACAGCTGAAGGATGTCGACTAGTTGATATTTATCACAGAATGCAGGCAGTGAATGGTGACAAAAAGTGTGTCGAAGACAACAGTAAAGAACTGGACAACGATGTTTAAAGAAGAACGTGAGTTAACGAAAGATCTTCAGAGACCAGGTCAGGCACATATTTTTACGTCAGAAGATGCCATCGCTAAAATTGATGCAGCAATTCGGGTGGACCGTCGCCGGAGCTTACGATCGCCATACTTTTGTCACCAAACACTGCCTGCATTCTGCCATGAAAGTCAACTGGTCGACATCCTTCAGCTGTTAGAAACCGAATCACCGCTCGCTGATCAACTCTGGACGGATTCTGTATCACACCTGACATATTTTCAAGGTCTGTTGAGAAAACTATGAGTCAGAGGATAATGAAATTATGGAAACCTGATGGTTGGTATGTGCTGTTTACATCAGTAGTGACGTCATCATGCGCATCGTACGTATGTTCACTTAGTGCTGTTAGGTCCGGTTTCATTTGAACACACCTCGTATTTGTCAGTATGTCTGAACCATTTCAGGACATCCTGTTTCACTTCGTCATCAGTGTTGAGATGCTGACCTCCCGGTAATTCTTTTAGAGCTTAAAACAGGGGAAAATCGATTGGAACGAGGTCTGGGCGGCAACGTGGATATGACAATACCTCCCAGCCGAGTTGCTGCAGATGGCACATAGTGCGATGAGTCGTATGAGGTCGGGCATTATCTTGCAGGAGCAGGACGGGATCATCACTCACTGATGTACAACCTTCTCTAAAACGCTTACACCATTCAAATGCCTTACTGTGGCTGATTGTCTCATCATCATATCGTGTTTGCAGTTTGTACATTTTGGCAGGTTTCACGCCTTATTTCACTAGAAACTTCATCACAACACACTGTTTCATGCAAGCACTAACAGTGTTGTCCGCCATTTGTATGCCTATGTAATGTGACTGGCCCATGACAAGTGGGCCACCTAGCAGTAATAGGACACCAGTGCCTCTACTTATGATATTGCCCATTAAGATAGAACTAGAACAAAAGGTTATGGTTTGATTTGAATGCCCCTCGTAGTTTACAGCGAAGCAGCGATATCTGCATCTATCGGTATAACACGTTCGATTTGAGCACTGCATTGTTAAGACCAAGTTTGCCTTCTCTTTTTTATCCTTATTCTCTGGAAAATGGTCTTGGTCAACCATGCTTCAGTGACCGTGATACCAGCAGACAACTATGACCCCCTGACTGCTCTCAGCTCATTCACTGCTGCATCTCTGGTCCCAATATGTTATCATGTACGAGGGAGCATCAAATGAAAACCTTTAAAGCAGGATAGAAATGAGATAAACCATGCCTTTGTATTGAAACTTGTTTATTTACTTGCTAATTATGTCAAGAGTGTTCTGCGCATGAACATCACCGTGCAAATGAACACCATGACGTCATAATTGGAGTTAAAAGATGACTGTCCCACTATTGACACGTAAAGGACGATCGATGCACGTCTGGATATCCGATGGGACGCGGGGGAGCGACTTTCCGTTACGAGGAGGTCAGCGGCTGTACTAGACTCAAGGGTCACTACTCGATGTGAATATCAATCAATTTTAACTCATATAACTCCAAGTGAAGCATAGGTCATCAACAAATTCTCGCCAAGCATCCCTGTCACACACACACACGCACGCACACGCAAACAGACGCGCACGCACACACACACACACATATATATATATATCACCATGTAGCTGAATGATTTCGTGGTCTGCCTGCCGACAAGGAGGGCAGCTGTTCGAATGCCTGTATGGCATATGTTGTTTTTCTGTAGAGAGTGAAATAAACATAGCAAGCACACGACGTGGCGACAGCAGTGGCGAAGCGGCCTGCAGTTCTCAGCCTAAATAATCTATCGAATACCCCAGCAATGGGAAAAAGTCGTATTGACAGTTTTGTTAAAATTTTTAAAATATTTTTAACAAATAAATGGTCAATATAGGCATCGTCTACTTCCTAGTTTGCTATCAGACATCCACATCAGCCAGTCATGTTTGTGACTGTCTTAGCTGGCCCGTTGCGATGCACTGTGTTTCGGAATCCAGTGGCTGGTGCATTCGTTATGAGCATGCATTTGTTTGAGGCTTTCTTTGCATTTGTCTGTCCTCAGCCTATCTACTAGACAGAAGCTGCATGCTTTCAGAGCTGTTTCTTGCATGAATGTAATCGTGCCTTTGCTAGAGATAATTTTAAAATTATACTTTTAAACTATGCAAATAAGATCATAAAATAACGGTCAATATTAGAAGTGGAGCTTTCGACTCTACAAATAGGACCATAAAATAACGGTCAATATTAGAAGTGGAGCTTTCGACTCTACAAATAAGACCATAAAATAACTGACGGTGGTAGGAGTGGTACTTTTAAGACAAATTAGAGTACAAAATAATCTACTATGTTGGAATTTGGACTTTTGAATCATACAAGTAAGTAAAGATCCCGTCAGGCCATGCGACGTATAGGAAATATGGTGTTGAGCCCATATTATTTGGTGATTCACGGCACATAGTGGTGGCCATCTTTACTTTCCAGAGTTTGTTTCTGGCACCCAATTTCTGTGTCTGGGTCGACCACAGGAGCCGGTTTGCTGTCGGAAAAAAATCCCGAACCAACTGGGGTGCTGAGCCTCCACCGCCTGAATGGGAAGCCTGTGCACTAGCCACTACGCTACCAAGGCTCATATAAATGCACCATAAAATAACCGACAAAGTTTTGAGAAGGACTTTTGAATCATAAAATAACCGATTTCACTTTGAATGAGATTTGTGAACCATTCAAATTGGACCATAAAATAACTTACAGTGTTTGAAGTGAGAGTTTTGGACCATAAAATAACTGACTTTGTTGATACTTTGTCAGAATGTTCATCATCATTATTGTCACACTCAACAGAGACGTTATCAATTATAACAGTTGTCCATAATGTTACATGCTTGAACAAAGCTTTATTCGTTTTCAGGGGACGGTAATCTTCAACGCTATTTGACTTGCAAAATATCTCCCTTTTCCAGACTTCTCTCCCTTAGACTTCAGAATCATCGTAATTTGCTCCACATTACATTCTGCTAGATGATGCAGCCAAATATGTTCTTATGTCTTGAGCTGGCAATTGGAGTTTAATGTAGATAAATCTACCCACATGGGTAGATCCAATATGGAACATAATAATAGAATGGGAGAGAACAATATTAGAAAGATAGATAAGGAAAGGGACCTAGAGGTTATAATAGATCATATAGGTAAGGTAAGTGAGCAAGTTCAGGTAGCAGTGAAAAAGGCAAATGCAATGTTAGGTATGATAAAAAGAAATATTAAACATAGGAGTAAGGAAGTGATAGTCAAACTGTATAAAGCTTTATTCAGACCTAGATTGGAGTACTGTGTACAGGTATGGAGTCCTTATCATAGAGGGGATAATGCTGGAAAGAAAACAAAAAAGAGCGACAAAGATGATAGTGGGATTCAAGAATTACAGTTATGAGGAACGACTAAAAAAAAACGGACTTCAGTGTCTGGAAGAGAGAAGAATTCGTGGTGACTTAATACAGATTTATAAGATGATCAGAAGAATGGATAAATTAGACTATAACAAGTTTTTTAAAATACAGCCACCTACAATAATACGAGGGTATAGCTACAAGAAACTAGGCCTGTATTAAGTCACCTCGAATTCTTCTCTTCTCTAGAAACTAGGCCGGTATTAAGTCATCTCGAATTCTTCTCTTCTCTAGAAACTAGGCCGGTATTAAGTCACCTCGAATTCTTCTCTTCTCTAGAAACTAGGCCTGTATTAAGTCACCTCGAATTCTTCTCTTCTCTAGAAACTAGGCCGGTATTAAGTCACCTCGAATTCTTCTCTTCTCTAGAAACTAGGCCGGTATTGTCACCTCGAATTCTTCTCTTTTCAAGACACTGTTGGCCGTTTTTTTTTTAGTCTTTTCTCATAACTGTAATTCCGGAATCCCACTATCAGCTTTGTCGTTATTTGTTGTCTTATCATTCGTTAACTGGAGATCTATTTTTAGAGGCATTTAAGCTTTTAAATTGAAAAGCAGTTGCTGCGCAGAAATAAATAAATTAAAAACAAAACACAGAACCTTACAGAAGAAACAATCTTTTCATGATGATTTAATATTGTGAAGACAAAGCATGCAAGGGTTATAACATTGCTGTCTTAGTATTCACCAACTGAACATCTGTTTTTCAAACCTGTATGGACTGAAGTAGACCACTGGGTCACCTTTTCTATGAGTGTATCATGTTTTGGGATGCTTTTAAAAATAAATATATTGATGTTTTTCCCTGCCCGCGACAAGTAATGGTCTCTCTCTCTCTCTCTCTCTCTCTCTCTCTCTCTCTCTCTCTCACACACACACACACACACACACACACACACACACACACACACACCCCGCCACACACAGACACACCCCCAGCACACACATACACCCCCCCCTCCCCCCATATCCAGTAAGAAGATAAGACTTGTAGCCATTCCACAAATAATGTAGGTGAGAAGCCTAAGGATACAAACTCGTCAATCAATTCCTGACTAGAATGCCAGATTTATGTACAAATAATGTAGGTGAGAAGCCTAAGGATACAAACTCGTCAATCAATTCCTGACTAGAATGCCAGATTTACGTACGATAGCCACAGCAGTACAGAATAGTCACATAATCGTTCCATGTATCAATCTGGACACAATCATATGGGAAGATTCATATACTCTAATAATATCCAAGGGATCCTTTTACACAGTGTTTTGTGGTTTCATGGCAGCTATTAACCACAGCTTTCATTGCAGCCATCTCCACTCCAACCCCCTTGTCAAACAGACTAGGTCATGCTACATGTCAACCTTTACTCTTTGCATTCATTTCCGAGGTCACGTCTGCTTCTTTTGTTCATTTTTTGTTGACAGCCACTTGTTCAAATTCAAAGAATTCCAAAAATAGAAACGGAGAGGTTCTTGGCACAAGGAATAAATCTTGTAATAAGTGTCTCACAGAAGTCATAAGAAACATGGTAGAAGAAGAAATAGTCATGAAAGAATAAATCAATGACTCGCAAGAACAAGGCGACAATTCTGATTACCCAAACATTTTCATGAGCTAAGCAAGAAAATGGTTGTTGTTGTTTGTTGTTATTTAATGACCACAATGAGTAAGTTTACTCTTTTGTGCGCCCTGAAAAGGACATTATGTGGCAGGTTGTAGTAGCTTTCCTCACATCCCGAGCATGCTGATGATAGTGGACCGCGGTCTTCTGGGCGGTTGTGCTATGCTTGGCTTCATCTGCGTGGCGCTCACTTCTACGGGGACCAAAGAAAATGGTAAAAGAAGCTACATCCATTAAGCGGTTGATGTGGTACAGAAGGCCACGACACAAAGAGAAATAAATACAATAGATTACTACTAAACACAAATGAAAAGAACATGGTGTCACCACATCAACGTCGCTACTCTCAGACAACTGAGTTCAGTACCATCTCCACATTGAACGGATGCAATCGATCTCATATGTGCTCTTTCTCTTGACTTGATGGTGCGGTCTGCAAGGCTTTTCCCTGTCCACCCTTTAGTGTATTCCACCAACTCTGGTGTGCTTGCCAATCATCTTTCTTTGCAGTATGATGTTAAACAAGATGGTGCGGTCTGCAAGGCTTTTCCCTGTCTACCCTTTAGTGTATTCCACCAACTCTGGTGTGCTTGCCAATCATCTTTCTTTGCAGTATGATGTTAAACAAGATGGTGCGGTCTGCAAGGCTTTTCCCTGTCCACCCTTTAGTGTATTCCACCAACTCTGGTGTGCTTGCCAATCATCTTTCTTTGCAGTATGATGTTAAACAAGATGGTGCGGTCTGCAAGGCTTTTCCCTGTCCACCCTTTAGTGTATTCCACCAACTCTGGTGTGCTTGCCAATCATCTTTCTTTGCAGTATGATGTTAAACAAGATGGTGCGGTCTGCAAGGCTTTTCCCTGTCCACCCTTTAGTGTATTCCACCAACTCTGGTGTGCTTGCCAATCATCTTTCTTTGCAGTATGATGTTAAACAAGATGTCCAATCTTTTGATGCGATCAAAGTATTTGACAGTTTGACTTTGTTCTTTAACTTTCTGTGCAGCACTAACTTTTAAAAAAAACTTCCTCATTTGCTTCCATTTCTTTTCAAAAACTTCCTTATTTGCTTCCATTTCTTTTCGAAAACTTCCTTATTTGCTTCCATTTCTTTTCAAAAACTTCCTTATTTGCGACCATTTCTTTTAAAAAACTTCCTTATTTGCTTCCATTTCTTTCCACAAGACGTGTCCCATTATTCTATATATCCACGTTTCAAGGGTATCAGTTCTCTACTCCAACTGTACTACAGATTGTCATGAACGGTTTGTTTAAATCCATATTACGTCATACAGTAATGACGAGTACACATAACCCCTGACCCTTCTCGTTTTGAATTGACCAGTTACTTGCCTGAATGTCGATATGCGACAGATTTGACCATTGTTATTCTCTTCCTCATTTCTATTTTGCATCTTCCATCCTCTGCTTTTTTCCAGAATATGAGAAGCTCTTGGTCATTGTTCTAGTGCCTAGTGCTACCCGCCACTTAATACCCTCTTCAGTGCGCACAGATGAGGAAACTTATTCGTTGTGAACATTGAACAACAATAATGACACATTCATTCTAACAATATACACTTTTCTTGCAAGTCCTGTGATGATATTTTGAAGTATCATATATTTTATACCAAAGTGTTATGAAATTAAAGCAGAATACAGAGCATAGATGTCATTTAGCGGGGGAGGTAAGTAGGTAGTCATCTTTGGGGGCAAGAAACCGGCCATGAACAAGTGTGTGGCTGAGGACACAGGCTGCTTGCAATGAAAATCATATCTTTCCGCTTTTAACATATCCAGGTGGTGTGTGAACGTCCGCTAGGGTGGGACTAATACGGGGTGGGTCCCTTGCTTCCCATCCATGATGTCCATGGCCTGCTTTAAGAGCTTGGTGGACTGCTGTCCCCTCGCAAGTCGGACCACATGGTCAAACTTCGACAAGTTGGAAGGGTCAATGTGTTTTCGAGGTTATACCAGTGGGCTGCATGTCGGGTTATACCAGTGGGCTGCATGTCGGGTTATACCAGTGGGCTGCATGTCGGGTTATACCAGTGGGCTGCATGTCGGGTTATACCAGTGGGCTGCATGTCGGGTTATACCAGTGGGCTGCAAAAATACGCCTCTGGCTGCGAATATGGAAAGCTTCAATGGGGTTCTGATTACTCCGTAGAAAAGTCCATGTTTCGGAACCGTAAAACAGGATGGGGTAGGGGGCTGGGGGACGCCACTGATTATGTAAATCCTTAGCTTTGTTTTCAATGAAAGCTTCTACTGGTTCCAAAATCAATTAAGGGCGCTCATATAGGAGGCAACCAGGCGGACTTGTCGAATAATGTCCCGGTGGCTTCATGCTTCAGTGTTTTCCTTCCTGCCCAAGTCAACTACATTCTCGGAGGTGTTGACATCCTTGTCATCTACGATAATTCCTGTCGTTGTGGGATTGCAATCAAGGTTTGTATTTCTTTGTTGTTTTGCCAATGAGGTATTAAGGTTTAATCTAGATGCAAGGTCTTCTAAGTGGTCCAGAGGATGGAAACCTGGCATAACATTGGAAGTTACATCGCATTTATATGCAACATGTTCATGTCGAGTGTATTGACTCGATGTTAACCGTAGTAGTTTGCAGACGGTATAGGTTGTGCTTGGGGAATCATTTAAATGTTCAATCCATATCTATTTTTTTCCTTCATCGAATCCCAAATTCCTGTAATTCTTATTCACTTTCAGCTAGCAGAAATGTGTCATCTTCGTATCTGAGATTATTTATTGTTACTTCGTCGATAATGAGGCCTGGCATTTCTTCTATATGTAAACAAATTATGTTCTATGTAAATGTCAAACAAGCAAGGGAACACTACCCATCATTATCTCTCTCCTCTTTTTATATCATCATTTGACTAGTAAATTCTGCCAGATCTTACAGTGACAGTTTGTTCCCTGTATATGTTACTGAGTACTCATATGACTTTTCCATCCATATCTTTGTTTCCCAGAGATGTAATTAGTAAGGATGCACCGAATATAAATAAAGGCCTTTTCTATTTGATCGGATACAAATACGAACAGCGTGTGAAGGTTTGATTTAAAAAGATGTTCTTAATACGTCTCCTGACGTTTCTCATCGTTATAAAGTCATAAAAAAACATGACGTTTCCAAGTATTACGTTATTGCACAGATGATGCAAGTTTCTTAAAACTGTTTAATGCTACTAGGTAATAGGTAGTCAGTTTCGCAATTCAGTTCAAACATTGCTGTTTGAAACATACATTCGCTTACACAATTACGAACCTCTCAAAATTATCTACGACAAAAATACGACACCATGTTGGTGATTGTTACTATATAATAATACATAATTTTTCTGAAACTTTAAAAATCACCATACAGCATAGTTAAACAACAATTCACAATTTAAAACAATATAACCGTCACAATGGGATGCCTAAGACAGATGCTATTTACGCGCCCGGTTTTACCGGGTGACCGTTTAACCTCTGCTTAGTCAACCTATGCTTCCCGCACCATTATGAAGTACGTGTCTCAAGGATCAATATAGCAAGTAGAGAATGGTATTATTCGGTCGAATAAGAATACTTAAGTGAATGTACTATTTAGCACCGAATCGATTACGAATCTAATACGCGTGCATCCTTAAGCAATTAGTTTCTAATGATAGACTGTCAAAGGCTTTTTTTTTCCCAAGTATATAATTCATATATAACACAATGTATCTACTTATATATATGTCTCGCTTCCCTTGATCGGCTGTTCTGTCGAAATCCAAAGTTATTACTCGGCACTATTTTGTCTACCCTACTCCTAATTCCTGTCTGTAAAATTGTATTTGGAGCATCTTACTTGTGTGGTTTATCAAACTGAATGTTCTATAATCTGCAGACAGGTAAAATTTAAAACAAAACTCATCTCAAAATTCAACCGATGCGCTAGCTGGACAGATAACTAGCCAGAAGAAATCTGAAGAGGAAGTTACATTCACATATGTAGTCAAATATCAAGGGGAATAACCATGAAATAAACTATCCCTGGACCAAGAGATCAATATCAGGATATCAGGATAGTTAAGGCAGCAACAACAATGCGCAGATTAACAAAAAGGCCCTGGGAAAACAAGAAGCACATTATTAAAACAAAAACACTTATTTACCAGGCCTGTGCCCTCAGCACCCTTCTTCACTGCAGTGAGACATGGTCTACATGCATGCACCAGGAGAGGCGGCTAAACAGCTATCACATGAAGTGCCTGCGCAGAATTCTGGGGGTTGGGTGGCAAGACAAGATTATCAACGCAGAGAGAACAGGCACTGTCACAATCTTTTCCTGATACTTTTCCTGAATACTGATCAGACATGTTAGGGTCGGGCAAAATATACTGATCAGACATGTTAGGGTCGGGCAAAATATACTGATCAGACATGTTAGGGTCGGGCAAAATATACTGATCAGACATGTTAGGGTCGGGCAAAATATACTGATCAGACATGTTAGGGTCGGGCAAAATATACTGATCAGACATGTTAGGGTCGGGCAAAATATACTGATCAGACATGTTAGTCAGGGTCGGGCAGAACATCCTGATCAGACATGTTAGTCAGGGTCGGGCAGAACATACTGATCAGACATGTTAGTTGGGGTCGGACAAAACATACTGATCGGATATGTTAGGGTCGGGCAAAATGTACTGATCGGATATGTTAGGGTCGGGCAAAATGTACTGATCGGATATGTTAGGGTCGGGCAAAATATACTGATCGGATATGTTAGTCTTCTTCTTCTTCTTCTTATTCGTTCGTTCTCAATCTCCCGCTACCAAACCCTGAAAGGGCTTATATAGCAGAATGTAGTCCAGAGAACGGAATGCGTTGTGTCGTAGTTTACAGCTTGGCTGCGATATTTGCACCTTTCGGTCCAACACATCTGACTTCAGGAAGCATTTTTTGAGTACCGGGTTAGCATTCCCTCTTCGATCCATTCTCCTTAGCTAGTCTGCCTTGCTGCAGCCTGTTATCCAGGATCACCGCGTGAAGGTGTAGAAGGGTCTTGGCAGCCATGGTTCGCTGGCACTGACGCTAGCAGTCAGCTATGGGTCGCTTGATATGTTAGTCAGGGTCGGGCAAAACATACTGATCAGACATGTTAGTCAGGGACAGGCAAAACATACTGATCAGACATGTTAGTCAGGGTCGGGCAAAACATACTGATCAGACATGTTAGTCAAGGTCGGGCAAAACATACTGATCAGACATGTTAGTCAGGGTCAGGCAAAACATACTGATCAGACATGTTAGTCAGGGTCAGGCAAAACATACTGATCAGACATGTTAGTCAGGGTCAGGCAAAACATACTGATCAGACATGTTAGTCAGGGTCAGGCAAAACATACTGATCAGACATGTTAGTCAGGGTCGGTCAAAATATACTGATCAGACATGTTAGTCAGGGTCGGGCAAAACATTCTGGACAAGAACATTACCTTGTCTTCCTCGTAGCCGTCACTGGAAACGATCTGTTTTCATGGCAGCCTGGCTGACGAGGAGAGGGATTGATGTGATCTCTGTAGTAGTGAGCAACACTTAGATGAAGCCAAACATAGGCCAACCGCTTGGAGGACGCCAGCCGACCTTCATCAGCACTCTCGGGATGTGAGAAAAACTACTGCAACCTTCCACTTAACGCCCTTTTCAGAGCGCACAAGAGAGTAAACCTACTCATTGTGGGCATTCGCAAACAACAACAATCATACTTAGTCTTCGAAGGCTCCAATGACTGGAACACACTCGGAGGAAGGATGATGAAGGAATGTCAAAATATCTTCTCTATGGGGAATTACCATTGGAGAAGAGGCCAGCCACTACTTCGATACAAGGATGTATGCAAACAGGATTGAAAATTATGCGGGCATCAATTTGGAATCATGGGAACAGGACGCCATGGATCATGTTACATGAAGGCGCATGATTAAGCATGGGATACAGACAAAGGAGATACTGATTGCTGATAGGCGACAGACTCGAGGTTTGAGAAGACATGCCGCGTCATGCGATGCCGCAAACGGTCTTGACTTTGATTGCTCACACTGCGTAAGACGCTCCTCTGCTCGGATGTGTCTTCCATTCGGTATCTTCGTGGACTGTAGTTACATACCTTTTTTCAAAGTACAATTACTATCGTCTGATATGACGGAAAGAGCCAAGGATCAAGTGAAATTTACGCTGTAAAAAAAGTCTTTGATTCAAGACCAAACATCTACCACTAGACCAGTTACTAGAGGCAGACTCCGACAAAACTTTGTCGATACAACGATCCTTTCACACCATGACTAACGTCAGTTTATTTATCCACGAAACGTGGACAAAAGTCAACACGGCCCAATTCATTTATTTGATCCCAAAGTCACTCACACCTGAAAGCGAAGGAAGGGCATATTGTATATCTTTTCAGTCCTACACAATAAAGTGTCACGGAACAGCGTCCTCTTGGCGTCTCGGTACATAGGATCTGTTTGCCGATTAATTTTCTCAGAAATCGGAAGACAGCTGTGCAAAACGATGGCGCCACTACGTGTTTCGTTAGCCAATATTGAATCTTGTCACCACGTCTGACTCATTTCTCCCACCTTCACGTTTACCCTTAACACGATATCAATATTTACATGTCGGTCCCTTTAAAAAAAAAATAATTCTTCAGCAGAAAGAGGCAATAATACAACCAGATACCGACGAAGTTCACAGTTGGACATGAAGCTCAGATCATGTTACAGGTAGGCCGATCAGTGTCCCTATTCATAAGGGATACGACTAGCTCCTCCCTGTTTCTTCCCTAAATCAAAATCTCCTCCAGCTTTGTCAGGGCAGTCTGAAATTAAGAATGTGAAATCTTTTATGTCTTGGGAAGTTTAAAACATTGGCAGCGGGCAAGAGGACAATCGTCTCTCAAACGAACGGCCATATTGGATTTCGAGACGACCCCAAGGCGGAGATTTGAATAGTATAAGCGGTAAGATGATATGGGATTTGGAAGTGACATGTGTCACTCAGCATCTTCTATCCATTGTATGCTGGCAGTAGCACACTCGCGTTCGTGTTCATCTGCAAAAATGTGTGGTATTTTCTCACTGCTTACCTGGACTTCGTTCAGTTTGTCGTACTCGGGTTTCTTCGGAGTTTGATCACAGTGTTTTGGTAGAGACGGATTATTAAAAAATCCCCCACCCCCTTTTCCACTACATGAAATGTAGGAGGGCTTTATTATACTGCAAATGTTTCTCATATGGTCTAGTGGTAAGGATGTTGCCACCTCACACCGCGGACAGAGGATGAATTCATCCTCTGTATTAGATGTTATATTTTTCTACACCATTTTCACCGTCGACAGTCCCGTTGGTTTGCTCGGAGAGCAGTCATTTTCATGGCGTAGCCATGGGTCATGAAAAACATGCTGATCATGACCTATCCATAACGACCAAGGCTACGTCAGGATCAAGTGAAATATACTGACCAAGACTATGTCGTGGTCAAGTGAAACATACTGAACAAGAATACGTCAGGATCAAGTGTAACTTACTGACCAAGACTACGCCAGGATCAAAACTAACTTACTGACCAAGACTACACCACGATCAAGTGTAACTTACTGACCAAGACTACGCCACGATCAAGTGTAACTTACTGACCAAGACTACGCCACGATCAAGTGTAACTTACTGACCAAGACTACGCCACGATCAAGTGTAACTTACTGACCAAGACTACGCCACGATCAAGTGTAACTTACTGACCAAGACTACGCCACGATCAAGCTCAACTTACTGACCAAGACTACGCCACGATCAAGTGTAACTTACTGACCAAGACTACGCCACGATCAAGTGTAACTTACTGAGCAAGACTACGCCAGGATCAAGTGTAACTTACTGACCAAGACTACACCACGATCAAGTGTAACTTACTGACCAAGACTACACCACGATCAAGTGTAACTTACTGACCAAGACTACACCACGATCAAGTGTAACTTACAGACCAAGACTACGCCACGATCAAGTGTAACTTACTGACCAAGACTACACCACGATCAAGTGTAACTTATTGACCAAGACTACATCAGAGTCAAGTGTAACTTATTGATCCACATCCCCCATTAAGTTCTCGTCGTGCTCCTGAAAACAAGTTCCTGTTACAACAGCCTGACCGACAAGTAGGGGATCGACACTGTGAACCCTTTAGTGAGGAATATAGTGAAACGCTTCGCATTGCACTAGAGTCAGGAATGCCCAGATCCATCTTCTACAATATGCATCGGAATATAAGAAGAGCCAGGAGAAGAGGAACTGAACATCACGCGATTATAAACAAGATGCAGTAAAGTGCAATCAAGTTTCTTACACTTCATCGTCGACATTACCTTGACTTTTGAACCTATCTAGGGGAGAATGAACGCGTAGTGATAGAGTAGTTGCTTTTTAGGTCAAAGGTACGGGGTTCAATCCCCGCTACCGGTGCGCTACAGTCGACCCAGCTGTAGAGGGGTCATTAGTATAACTGCTCTACTGCCGATGAAGAAAATGCAGCGATGAAGGGAACTGATCACCCCACCTCATACAAAATGTGGTTTAGTACACTGAAGTCTCTAATACTTCATCTATGACGACAGATTCTGTCATGGGACTTTATAAAAATGTATGAGGGTGAAGGGTGACTTGGGTCATGTTCTCTAGCTTCTAAACTTGTTCACCAAACCATTTATGCTGACCAACAGTCCTCTGAGTGGGGATTATCCTTCTAGATTTGAAATGAAACTCTAGAAACAATACTCCATATATGATACATGATTCAAATATTTGATAACTCATTATCCAGACGATCAGCAGTAGCCAACACTATACCAACACAGATTTCGGATGTCCAAATTAATTTATTTACGTTTATCTCCCTTAGCCCGGGAAGTGGAAACTTGAAGGGGGACCAAGAACATTTGTGGATGACTAAACCAGCGAACAATCACCGTAGATTACTGCCTTGGCCTGGTATTACATCTAATTGTTGCAAAACGCCTGGCCTGCTTCGGTGGTATAGAAACTTACACGGTGCCAGGCTATCAAATTGATGGCAATCGGCGCACTTTGCGGTGGGTATCGATTACAAGCACGGCAAATCTGACAACCGCATTTATGTAACAGAATACAGCAAATTGCCTTTACTGCCAGTTTTGTCGACTCCGATTACCCAGAATTCCAACATTTGGCATGTGTGTACGTGTTAGTGTCTGCGTGTATATGTGTAAGTATATACGTTGAAGACATCTTTGACACGAATATTATGTAATCTATAGCTTTGTTTGCGAGCTTGAGTGTGTGGGACAGGACGTTTATACTTCCTCTTCAATAGTTTTGTTAAAGTCCAATGAATGTGTATTGTGTAAACTTGTCCTATTTTCACATGTTTAAAGTGATTGAACTTTTCATGGATGTTCTAAGCAATAACTTGCTATGTATTACTGTTCTTCCATTTGCGTCCTTTCTTCCTTTTGCTTAGCATTTTAGTTGTTACCCATAAATTTTGGTCTCTGCTTTTTTCTTAATCAATGTTATATGTGCTGCCTATTTACGGCCTCTTTTATATTCTGCCACTGTTCATTTATTTCTTCAATGACTTTTTTCCCCCCCTAACGAATAGACAGAGTTCTAGAAGTTAACTTTTTTCTCCAACTAGTTTAAATCACTTAAATTGTACTTTGTTAGTTTTTGTGATTTCCCTGGTTTCTTCCATCGTAGTTGGCATTTCATAATAAACAAATTATGATCAGTTGCCTTCGCACCCAGCTAAGGGATGTATATTTTTTTACTTGGTTTCTATTTCCTGCTATCACCTTGATGTAATCTATTTGATATCTCCATAGATTCCACCGACTTTCCCATGTGTATCTCCGTCTGTTCAGGACCTGATTCCAGATGTTTTTTATAATGAGTATTAGAGTACCAAGAATGAGAAAGACAGAAAATTTAATACGCGAGAAAAGCATGGCGGTTAGAGCGATGCGAGGTTATTGAAGTTCTGCAAACAACAATTGCATTCGAATAAGTAAAACAATCTTTTAGTCAAAATACGAGCATACAATCACGGATGGTTAATGACAAGAATGAGGAACCGATAACAGGTCCAGAAAAAAAAAAAAAAAAAAAAAAAAAAGAAAGAAAAGAGAGACAGACGGGAATATGTTAAGAAACTATATGATGACCTGAGCCTGTATCAGACTAACATATCCATAAATGACATTCTATGTCTGATAGAATAAAGATTACCCACAACCAGATAAGAATTTAATAAGGCACGTTACTGATTTCCGAAAAAAAACGGAGCACCAGGGTTTGATGAGGTAACATTTGAATCCATCAAAACAATGGCAGAAACTTTACACAATTTACTTTTAAAACATGTTAATGATATTTACACCAATGGAATATGACCAAAGGAACACACAATTTCAAACATATTTTCTTTGCCAAAAAAATGAAATGTTTTATAATGCGGCCAATTCTGAGCGATCAACTTACCACATGTGTGAGTAATTCTATAAACAATAATTAAAGAGAGAATTTCTGACAAGGTAGAGAATTTACTAACATATAAATAGCGAACCGCTTACAAAATAGAGGATGTGCTAACATATAAATAGCGAACCTCTTAAAAAATAGAGGATGGGCTAACATATAAAGAGACAACCGTTGATAAGATAGAGGATGTGCTAACTTATAACAAGTTGAGATTTCACAAGGCCAGAGGTTGATGGAATACCTTGGGATGCATGCAACTTTTCGCAGAAAGAATGATCGATCAAGGACGACCACTATTTATCTGCTTTTCTGGCAACGAGAAAGTCTTTTAGCGAGTGACACTAGAATTCAGTTTTTCATATGTTGCAACAAATGGCTATCGAGAGATCTTCTTCTTCTTCTTCGTTCGTTCTCAATCTCCCACTACCAAACACTGAAAGGGCTTAAGTAGCAGAATGTAGTCCAGAGAACGGAATGCGTTGTGTCGTAGTTTACAGCTTGGCTGCGATATTTGCACCTTTCGGTCCAACACATCCGACTTCAGCAAGCATTTTTTGAGCACCGGGTTAGCATTCCCTCTTCGATCCCTTCTTCTTAGCCAGTCTGCCCTGATGCAGCTTGTTATCGAGGATCACCGCGTAGAGGTGTAGAAGGGTCTTGTCAGCTATGGTTCGCTGGCCCTGACGCTAGCTGTCAGCTATGGGTCGCTGACCACTGCAGCTCTTACGCTGCTCAGCATCTTGATCCCTATCTAGAGATCAATCATTAGGTTAATCCAGAACCTGTATGAAAATCAAGAATCGATTATTTCAGTCAAAGAAGGACTAACAAATCCAGTTTCAATAAGGCAGGGGGTACGACAGGGTGTCTTGCTTTCACCGAGTCTCTATAATGCATATTCTGAGAAGATGATGAAAAATGTTTTTCGGATTTGTAATAGGGGTGTGAAAGTCAATGGTATGAAAGTTAATGCCATCACATTTTCAGAGGATCAAGCCGTAGTGGGAGGCTCAAAAGCAACGCTGTAAATGCTGCTTGCAAAAATTAACAGCACCGACAAAGAGTTTGACATGGAAATAAAAACACTGAAGACAAAGACTATTGCAACAGACAAGCAACATTGGTCAATGAATTTAAGCATCAATAAAGAAATAATTGAACAAGTACATAAGTTTGTATATTTGGAGCAAGCCGTCACAGAAGATTCCCACAATGAGACGGAAATTAAGATACAGATAGCATTGACAAAATAGATCTTCAGAGATGCACCGGAATTGTTAACCTCAAAGAATATCAGGATAGAACTGAGGAAAAGCATGACCAATACTCTTGTATGACTAATTGCACTGTGTGAAGCTGAAACGTGGACTTTATCAAAAAAGGATGAAAAAAAAACGTGGACGCTTTTGAAATGTGGTACTAGAATGGAAAAAAGTTAGTTCAACAGAAAGAAGCTACAATAACAATATCCTAGATGAAGTGGGCGCAGAAAGACGAATATTGAAAATGATACAAAAACGATGATTAGGTTGGTGTGGCCACAAAATGGGACACGATAATCTTCTACAGAAGATGCTTGAAGACAGGATCCAGGAGAAAGCGAAAGGGGACATGTACATACATTAAAGTATGAACCTATACTAAAATGAAGAGACCTGCAGATGATATAGTAAAATGGAAGAGACATGCTCTGCTAACATTACAACCAGTCTCAGAACTGACCAACCAGAGAATAAGATTAAATGGAGAGACATGCTCTGCCAACATTACAACCAGTCTCAGAACTGACCAACCAGAGAATAAGATTAAATGGAGAGACAAGTTTAGACAACCTTGCAAGCAGTCTTAGATCTGCTAAAACAGATGATGATGGTGGATGTTTTCATATTTTTAGGACTCAACTTCTATCATGTCTATTCGAACACATTCACAAACGAACCATCAGTTCAACCATTTCAAACGCTCTGTTCCTTTGGCAGGGATTAGTGAGTAAAAAAGAGACTCTTCTTGTACCTGTCCGACATTTCATGGAACACTGGGCTACAACTGTAGCTGGCTCCCATAAGGAGAGTGTACAAGCTTGCGAGAGTGCACCTCTGCATTTGTCACTCTGTCCCTCCATGTCATTCCAAGAACGGCTCGCTGTAGCAGTTCATGGGTTTTTAACCAATGCTCATGCTTGGCATAGATTGTGCAAGTGTACCATATATGAGTATGCTGTTATTATAGTTGATGATTATAGTTGGTGATTATAGTTGACGATTATAATTGACGATTAGAGTTAATGATTATAGTTGATGATTAGAGTTAATGATTATAGTTGATTAAAAGTGATGTGTAGGGCACTGCATTCTCCTCGCCGTAAGTTGCCTGTAAATCATTAATGTCTTGGTCTTAACACATAAATAACACATAATTCTCGTCATTTCTCGTTGATGTCTCCTTCCTATTTAATAGGCTCCCATCCTCTCCCTTTCTCCACGGTTGTGCAATGCAAACAATACTGCAACCATTTCAAGTTTCACAGATAGACAAGTTCAATAAGATCTGTTGTAGTGAGTTTCAAACTGGCCAGACACGCGATACAGTATTGGCGACATCCTTCTGTTGTGGTTAACAGACAGTGACCTTCATCAAGTACGGATCACACACAGTTCAAACCGTCCTGTCACACAATACAAGAATAAAAACAGCCATTTTTAGAGCTAAAAGTTAGTCGGGTAACAGGTAAGGACCATAAGAAGTTCTAGTCCTCGTACACAAGAAACCAAAAACAACAGAAGCGGCACTTATAGAGCACTACAAGTACCTCAGTATAAACTAAAGACACAAATACAACTCAAGTAAGATAACATTTATCAAGAAATAAGTCCCTTTCCATGACTAAACAAAGACACAATAACGATAAAGGCTAAAGGTGCATTCACGTTTTCTCAAATAAAAACAAAACAATCATAAATGAGACCAGAATGATATAAATATCCACACACGCTGAACAGTGCAGCGTGTACGCAACATTCTGGAGATAAATCAAAGCTTCTATAGAAAAATTGAGGCCCCTCAGTGTTTAGTGCAATCCGAGAACTGCTAGATCTACAGTCTATACTGTTTGAATTGAACAACCAGCGCAAGATTGTCATGCAGTAGATACCTTCTCATTGTGGAGTACTAGGTAACGAGAGAGCAGGCCGACTGGCAAAGGAGGGTGCTGCAGACGAGCAACAAGATGTGCCAGTTACATACCAACAGAAGATACGCATGATCAAATCAATCAGAAAGCCATCAACGGTAACACAAGACGATTACGATAAGATGAACAGACAAGAACAAACTGTTGTGTTGCGCCTTAGAACAGACACAACCGACTCCGCAGCAACATGTACACAAAAATGTAGATTGGCAACTCAGCCATGTGTACATGGGGACAGACACGCCAGACTGCAGAGCACATACTACATAACTGCCCTGAATATGATATACTGAGATAATCTCACTGGCCTATAGAAATATCATTGGAACAGAAACGTTATGAACTTGTTTGTGATCTACAAAAGACAGTGGAGTTTATACAAGAGACAGCATTGAAGATATAGACAATATTATCAAGCGAACGAAAGAAGAAGAAGAAGAAGTGGTTAGTGCACTGGGTTCCCAGCCGAGCGTTTGGGGTTAGGACCCCTGCTGATGAAGAATTTTTAACATTCACGAAACGGCTCCCGGGGTCCATCCAGCCTCAAAAATTGGGTATCAGAATAATCTGGTAAAGTATTGGCGGACGTCGGGATATTGAGCAGATTACCCCTAGTGTGCCTTTGGTCTATAACAATATGAGCCTAACACCATATTCTCAATTTGCCAGACACGCGGGAGATCGAGATTTTGGCTTTACTTTATAGAAAAAAAAAATACTCATATTTCCAACGCGTGTATATTGCCTGCTGTTTATAGACAAAGAGAAACTTATATATCCAATCTATATTGTAGAAAGGACATCAGAGAAATGCTGGTTATAACGTAATGATGGATTATCAGCCTGAGACATACAGCATTTAAACGGGAGAAAGGAATAAGAGTTGAAAAGACGAAATCTATGTAGGTGGTATGGTTTCTCTTACAATTTCATTCTACCAATAATATTACTTAACAGCTCATGAGTTATTGCGCCTGGAGACGAAAGGTAGATAATTTTTACGTACTTCCAACTAAATGCTCTATCTCTTCTTATCGCAGGACCTCCGGCTTTGATGATGGAGGATACACCATGTTCATGTGCATGAAAATATTGGCCTTTGACGCAGTACAAAACAAGGCCACCTATCCGAAGCGTTTCTGATTGGTTAGAAAAAGACTTCCGCAGCAGGAGGGGGCGTCTGCAGTCATTATTTGCCCGGGGCAGAGATAGCGACTCAATCTTGGGAACGCTGCGGGAACGAATATCAACTGTCAAAAAACCAGGATGCTTAAGAGGAAATGAAGAGATGTTTTTTCGCTGCCAGCTGATAGACAAAACCATCAACATCGCCACACACATAGTCCTGCTTCTGGGGCCTCAGGCCTTTTGGTAGCAACGATGTCTGCTTTGATCAGTCCAGACCCAGAGATTTTGGGTGAGGTCTGCGTCTAGATTGGCGTAGCAACTGTCAAGACCAACTACGTTCTGCTGACGGTAGGTAGCTGAGCGTTAAAGCACTGCCTAGTTATCTGTTTCATTCCGACGTTGTAGTGTCTAACCTCACACACCTGTCTGTTCTCTTAAGCGGTAACCCTGTTGAGCTGAGATAAGCGCAGCCGTTCGTAGAAACAAGATCTGCGGAATGCATACTCGGGCTGAAGGCGTTTCATATGAAAACAATTTCATCTTTACTGATACCGCTTGTTATTTCGTGTGGTCTTGGCAATCTGGCTTTTCACAATTTCTTATCTGGTGGGAAGACTTTGGGAGGCCGAGATGGACAAATACAGATAGAACAAAGATAGAAGCAATGCCTTTGGGCGGCGATGGAGAAGTCAAAGGTTCTGGGGAGAAAGCTTCTACCAAAAAAGGACCACAACATATGGAGATGTGCTACGCCTTCTCTCACCCTTTGGCACTTGCTTTCAATTGTCAGCTTCTTCATCTGCTGCCGTTGTCTAGCGGAGGGGTGTGGCTAGCTATTTATCACATGACAAGCATCTATCTCAACAACGCCACGTACACAACAATGCATATACTGTGGTCACACTCATCTCGGTCAGTTTGCGCCCTACTTTCTCGAACTACGTTTCTTTAATAATTGATCTTTTCAATGGCTCATGATTATCATCATCATCATCTTCCTCCTCCTCATCATCATCGTTATCAACATCATGTGTTATTCTGGGTAGGCCATGATTCGGCCACAGCCTAATGTAAAGTAGGTCATGGTTCGGCCACCGCCTAATGTAAAGTAGGTCATGGTTCGGCCAAAGCCTAATGTAAAGTAGGACATGGTTCGGCCACAGCCTACTGTAAAGTAGGTCATGGCTCGGCCACATCCTAATGTAAACCAGGCCATTGTTCTGCTACAGCCTAATGTAAAGTAGGTCATGATTCGGCTACAGCCTAATGTAAAGTAAGTCATGGTTCGGCCATGTGAATTGTCTTGAGGTTCCCGTTCAACATGTCATAGATATTGCATTTTTAACATACGGTTTGGACAGACCATCAGTTAGTCTGAATCTTGTGTTACTACTCAGTCTCATCCTTCTTGTGTCTCCATAGCTTTAAGTTTGTCATGCGTCACACATGAGTCTATTTAACGACTTCTATGTTGGAGTCAAGTGGTCTCTAGGCTCAGGTTTCTCCCAATGGTCGATCGAGAAGATTTGCATTAGTTTCTTACATCTTTCGATGCAGTTTCTAGGAACTAGTATAAATGGTTCTTGTTGGCTGTTGAATTGACACCGTTTGCTGGTGAGCTTCACTGTAGAGTATCGCATAGCACTACAGCCAGGAAGACCGATGTCTACCTTATCAAATACGTGTCTGGGCGTAAGAAGGATCGATGTAAACCGCTTCCAAACAAACTTCGTCACAAGTTAACTCACCTCAGCACGAGCAATTTCGAACAACACAGTGGGGTCAAGATGATGGGCAGCGCATGAGCTGCAGTGATCAACGACACATAGCTGATTGATAGCGTCAGGGCCAGCGACCCATAGCTGACTGCTAGCGTCAGGGCCAGCGACCCATAGCTGACTGCTAGCGTCAGGGCCAGCGACCCATAGCTGACTGCTAGCGTCAGGGCCAGCGAACCAGAGCTGCCAAGACCCTTCTACACCTCCATGTGGTGATCCTGGTTAACAGGCTGCAGCAGGGCAGACTGGCTAATGAGAAGGGATCGAAGAGAAAACAATATTAGAAAGATAGATAAGGAAAGGGACCTAGGGGTTATAATAGATCATACAGGAAAGGTGAGTGAGCAAGTTAAGGTAGCAGTGAAAAAGGCAAATGCAATGTTAGGTATGATAAAAAGAAATATTAAACATAGGAGCAAGGAAGTGATCGTCAAACTGTATAAAGCTTTAGTTAGACCTAGATTGGAGTACTGTGTACAGGTGTGGAGTCCTTATCATAGAGGGGACATAAACATGATAGAAAGAATACAAAAAAGAGCGACAAAGATGATAGTGGGATTCCAGAATTACAGTTATGAGGAACGACTCAGAAAAACCGGCCTACAGTGTCTCCAAGAGAGAAGAATTCGTGGTGACTTAATACAGGTTTATAAGATGATCAGAGGAATCGATAAATTAGACTATAACAAGTTTTTTAAAATTCAGTCACCTACAATAACACGAGGGCATAGCTACAAGCTGACTAAAGAGAGGTCCAGGTTAGATATTAGGAAATATTTTTTTAGTCAGAGAGTGGTGTCTGCTTGGAATGCATTGCCAGGGGAGGTAGTGGAGGCAGGGACAGTTAATGCATTTAAGAATAAACTGGATGCGCATAGCTTTTAGAGCAAGGTGATGTAAATGTAACTGGTTTTATACAGACTCTGCAGGGTCTTCTAAACCAGTATAAACACGTTAAGTTAAGTTAAGTTAAGAGGGAATGCTAACCCGGTACTAAAAACATATTTGCTGAAGTCGGATTGTTGGACCGAAAGGTGCAAATATCGCACCCAAGCTGTAAACTACGACACAAGGCATTCCGTTCTCTGGACTACATTCTGCTACTTACCTTTTAGGGTTTAGTAGTCGGAGATTGAGAACGAAATAAGAAGAAGAAGACCAACAACACAGCATCATTAGCAACAACAACATCATCAAAAACATCACCACCACCCTACCAACAACTACAGACTAATGTGAGTACACATTCAACAAGCACTACATCATTACAGAATTGCCAAACAACATCATTATCTTCTACATCCAACAATTTGTTGGTACCGTATTGGGTGCTGGTGGGCAGAACCTAAAGAGCCAATGTACGTGCAATATTAGACCTCCATTAGGGCAGCTTCGTCCGTGTTCGTCCTGGAAAGTACGTCATGACATTATGTCGTAGTTTATAGAAACCGGCCTATAGTGTCTAGAAAAAAGAAAAAGAGACGAATTCGAGGTGACAATACAGGTTCATAAGATAATCAAAGAAACGGATAAATTAGACTATAACAAGTTTTTTTTCAAAATACAACCGCCTACAAGAACAAGACGACATAGCTACAAATCAACTAAAGGAAAGTTAAGATTAGATTTAAGGAAATATTTTTTTAGTCAGAGTGTGGTGAATGCGTGGAATGCATTGCCACTGGAAGTAGTGGGGGCAGGGAAATTAATGCATTTAAGAATATATTGAATGTGCATAGCGTTTAGAGCAAGGTAATGTAAATGAAACTGGTTGTAGACCAGTATAAAGACGTTAAGTTAAGTAAAGAGAGACTAGGATATATACTCCTTTCTACCGGACACACCCGGCTTCAGTTAATTTTTTTGGCTACCGGGTTTGTCCTCCCACTGCGATCCCTATCCCTTGAATAGACTACACTAGTGACTTGTGCAACCTATTTCCAGGGCTGTAACTTGGAGGGGGAATAGGGTCTTTGTCAGCTGTTGTTCGCTAACCCTGATGCAAGCAGCCAGCTATGAGTCGATGGCTGCTGTTTCCTCATTCAATGCTCGTCTTAGAATATGACTTTGTACTGTCTCACCCACAACAGCCAAAACGTCTCACCAACAACAGCCAAACTCACAACAGCCAAACCCACAACAGTCGAACCCACAACAGCCAAATCCACAACAGCCAAAGCCACAACAGCCAAACCCGCAACAGCCAAACCCACAACAGCCAAACCCACAACAGCCAAACCCACAACAGCCAAACCCACAACAGCCAGAAAGTCTCACCCACAACAGCCAATACGTGTCACCCACAACAGCCGAACCCACAACAGCCAAAACGTCTCACCAACAACAGCCAAACCCACAACAGCCAAAACGTCTCACCAAAAACAGCTAAACCCACAACAGCCAAATCCACAACAGTCGAACCCACAACAGCCAAACCCACAACAGCCAAACCCGCATCAGTCAAACTCACAACAGCCAAATCCACAACAGCCAAATTCACAACAGCCAAACCCACAACAGCCAAACCTACAACAGCCACAAAGTCTCACCCACAACAGCCAATACGTGTCACCCACAACAGCCGAACCTACAACAGCCAAAACGTCTCACCAACAACAGCCAAACCCACAACAGCCAAACCCACAACAGCCAAACCCACAATAGCCAAATCCACAACAGCCACAAAGTCTCACCCACAACAGCCAATACGTGTCACCCACAACAGCCGAACCTACAACAGCCAAAACGTCTCACCAACAACAGCCAAACCCACAACAGCCAAACCCACAACAGCCAAACCCACAATAGCCAAATCCACAACAGCCACAAAGTCTCACCCACAACAGCCAATACGTGTCACCCACAACAGCCGAACCTACAACAGCCAAAACGTCTCAACAACAACAGCCAAACCCACAACAGCCACAACGTCTCACCAACAACTGCCAAAACGTCTCTTTCAACAAAATCAAACGCATTCAAAACCATCACCAGAAAAGTATTCAAATCTTGGAAAATAAAACTGAACTGCGTTCTCTCTGTCTATCTGTCTGTCTGTTTGTCTCTGTCTGTCTGTCTCTGTCTGTCTGTAAATGTATCTCGGATTACCTATATCTCCCTCTTTCTCTATCTCTGTCTGTCTGTCTCTCTCTCTTTCTCTCTCTTTCTCTGGCTCTCTCACTCTCTCTTTTCCGCTCTTAGATTACTATGTTGATGCCTTCTCTTATTTTCTCTGGCTTTGAGATGCACAAGCAAACATGTCTGAAGGCTAGGCCCCTCTGTGAAAATGACCCTGATCGTGTTTTCATAAATTACTCTTTCAGACAACGGGTAGCTTTGCCAGCTGCTCCATGCTAGACTTCTAACGGGAGACAACTGGTGTGTATCGAAAACATTGATCTTCTCCTACAGGTTCTGAACCTTGGAAAGTGTGAATGTTTGCAAAATGTTGGAATAAATGCCATATTATTTGTGATTTACATGCTTTTGTCTGATCTCATAAAGTATACTGTCTAAGGTTTAGTGGCTTGTTTCTAAGGATGTCATAACGATTTTAATCGTATTAACTTATTCTTTTATTGCGACTTCGTTTCGTTCATTTATAATACATTCCATGGATCACTTCACAGAAACTTCTCCATTTGTTCATTTGTAATACATTTCTCGGATCAGTGCACAGAAACATTTCAATTTGTTCGTATGTAATACATTCCATGGATCACTTCACAGAAACGTCTCCATTTGTTCGTATGTAATACATTCCATGAATCACTTCACAGAAACTTCTCCATTTGTTCATTTGTAATACATTTCTTGGATCAGTGCACAGAAACATTTCAATTTGTTCGTATGTAATACATTCCATGGATCACTTTACATAAACGTCTCCATTTGTTCGTATGTAATACATTCCATGGATCACTTCACAGAAATGTCTCCATTTCTTCGTATGTAATACATTACATAGATCACTGTCCAGAAACGTCTTCATTTGTTCGTATGTAATACATTCCATAGTGTGTGTGTGGTGCACACTACGTCCCTTCAAACTCAGATCTACATCTGTTGCGTGTGCTGAAATTACACTTAACCGAGGAGGCATCGGAACTCACAAGTAAACAATCAAGGCAAAAGACCAGAGGAAAGAGAGATGGAAGAAGAATACACAAACAAATGCACTCAGAAACAGATACCTCAAAGCTCCACTCCAGCGATAAAAGAGAAGAGAAGGGCTACCGAGAATATGAGGCACACGTTGACACCATACTGTCTGCATCCGAACCCTTCACTAGAAGTCTGGACAATGTCTTGCCTCTAGAACATGTTGAGTCCGGACGAGAGAGTGAGGAAGATCCTGCGCATATCTGCCTCACTATAAACACATTGCCCAACTCACGACATCGCCCCACAGATCACACCCTGACTAGCAACTCGCAACTGGCAGAACTCCCAAATTGCAGCGGCGGAACAGGCAGAAAACGATCACGAAAACTACCCATCACGCTTGCAACATGGAATGTCCGCACGCTACTGGACAACACCAAAGCGAACAGACCCGAGCGACGGACAGCACTGATCGCCAGGGAACTGGCTAGGTACAACATCTGCATAGCTGCCATGAGCGAGACACGACTGGCAGAGGAAGGGCAGATCACAGAAGAAGGCGCTGGTTATACTTTCTTCTGGAGCGACTGCAGCAAAGAAGAACGCCGTGAAGCTGGAGTTGGCTTTGCCATCAAGACCAACATGGTCGACAAGCTCACAAGCATGCCCAGAGGAATCAATGACCGCCTGATTACACTGCGTTTCCCTCTAATATGAGGGCGCCATGCAACACTTATCAGTGCATACGCACCCACAATGACAAATCCTCAGGAAACAAAAGATAAGTTTTATGAGGACCTTGAGGCGCTCATCGCTTCAGTCCCCAAATCTGACAAACTGGTCATCCTCGGTGATTTTAACGCTAGGGTTGGCACAAACCATACAGCCTGGGAGGGGGCCATTGGCAGACATGGTATCGGAAAATGCAATAGTAACGGACTGCTCCTTCTGAGGACATGTGCCGCAAATGAACTACTCATTACAAACACAGCTTTCCGACTTCCTGTCCGAAATAGAACCACATGGATGCACCGAAGGTCCCGCCACTGCCACCTCATTGACTACATTATCATCAGACGTAGGGATCGAGCGGATGCTATGGTAACGAAGAGCATGTGTGGTGCAGAATGTTGGACCGACCATCGACTTGTCATTGCCAAGCTAAACTTCAAGATCCAGCCCAAAATGCCCCTCCCCCCCTCCCCAGGGAAAGAAACAACAGAGGAGGCTAAATGTCTCTCAGCTGAAATACGAAGCCACGAGATGCGGCTTCCAGGAAGAGCTTGAGGGCAGACTATCTGAGCTTCGTTTTGAAAAGAACGACATCGAAGAGAACTGGGCATCATTGAGAAACACACTCTACGTTACAGCTGTTAAACACATTGGCCCACTCACGCGCAAGCATAAGGACTGGTTCGATGAGAACGATCTGGAAATACAGGGCCTTCTCGATGCAAAACATGAAGCGCACAGGGAATACCAGAGGGACACACCATCTCCGGCAGCAAAAGCTGCCTTCAATACTGCTCGCAAAGCTGTCCAGACCAGGCTTAGAGAGATGCAAGACTCCTGGCTCAGCAAAAGAGCTGACGAAATTGAGATGTTCGCCGAGCGTCATGACACCAAACGGTTTTACGAGGCACTGAAAGCTCTCTACGGCCCGCAGCCCTCTAGTAATACTCCAGTTCGCAGTGCGGATGGGGCACTGCTAACAGATAAGGTTTAGATTCTAGACAGATGGGCAGACTACTTCTGCAAAATACTAAACCACCCATCATCCATAAATGAAGAGGCCATCCGGCGAATGCCGCAGGTGGAACTGAACCTGACGTTAGATGAAGTCATTACTGAGGAGGAAGTCGACATGGCAATCAGTTCACTATCTATAGGAAAAGCTCCAGGAGCTGATGCTATACCAGCAGAGGTATATAAGACAGCTGGCCCATCCCTCACCAGAAGGATCACTGAACTCTTCTGCCACATGTGGGCTGAAGGAAAGATTCCGCAGGAGCTAAAGGACGCCTCAATCGTTCACCTGTACAAAAAAAAAAGGCAACCGCCAGGAATGCGACAATCATCGTGGAATATCGCTACTCTCCGTAGCAGGCAAGATCCTAGCGCGCTTACTGCTAAACAGGCTCAACAAACACCTTGAACAAAGTCACCACCTCCCAGAAAGCCAATGTGGATTCAAAGCCGGAAGAGGAACAGTGGACATGCTTTTTGCCGCTCGCCAAGTACAAGAGAAGTGTCGGGAACAAAATCAGGCCTTGTACACCACATTTATTGATTTGACAAAGGCATTTGTTACAGTAAACCGAGGAGGGCTGTGGATGATAATGTCCAAGTTTGGCTGCCCCAACAAGTTCATAACCAAGCATGTGTGCTCGTGTACTGGACAGCGGTGCAATCTCTAAAACGTTTCTAGTATCAAACGGAGTAAAACAAGAATGTGTACTCGCCCCGACTTTGTTCAGCATGACGTTCGCGGCCACGATGACAGACGCCTTCAGATCATTGGAGCTTGGAATACCCATAAAGTACCGCACAGATGGCAAGTTACTCAATTCCAGAAGAATGAAGGCCAAAACCAAAGTGGCTGGCGACATAATCAGGGAACTTGTATTTGCTGACGACTGCGCTCTAATGAGCAACTCAGAACTGAACATGAAGGTTGGAATGGACCGGTTCTCTGTAGAAATGTTGGCCTTACCATAAATGCCAAAAAAACAGAGGTCATGTACCAATCAGCACCAGGCATGCCGTACACAAAACCAGAGACTACAGTTAGCGGACAGACGCTGAATGCCGTAGGCAAATTCACATATCTGGGCAGCACGCTGTCGAGATCTTTCAGCCTAGACGATGAAGTGGCAAGCAGAATATCAAAGACCAGCACAGTCTTTGGTAGAATGAGCTCGATGGTCTGGGCACGTCGTGGCATCAGCATCAAGACCAAACTCAAAGTCTACCATGCAACCATCATTCCAACCCTACTATACGCTTGATTGTATACTCTGGACATGCAAGGAGGTTAAACCACTTCCACACAGGTTGCCTGAGGCGAATATTCCACATACGATGGCAAGATCATGTCACTGACATCGAGGTTCTCTGGAGGGCTAACATGCCCAGCATCCATGCACTGCTAGAAAAAGCACGACTAGGATGGGCCGGACACCTCGTCCGTATGACAGACGAGCGGCTCCCAAAGAAGTTTCTTTATGGCGAGCGGAGAGAGGGATGACGCAAGAGAGGGCGCCCAAAGAAACATTTTAAAGATGGTCTGAAGGACTCCCTGAAAAGTTGCCAGATAGACATCGACACCTGGGAATGTCTTGCACAAAACAGATCTGACTGGAGAAGCGCAGTCAAATCGGGTGTAGCTACCGGCGAAGACGACCGTGTTGTGAAGGCCCAGAGCAGACGCGAGACCCGGAAATCCTGAACAGCGGTAACTACAAACCTCGTGTGCCCGATATGTAGCAGATGTTTTCGTGCCCGCATTGGACTGTTCAGTCACATGCGCACCCACACCCAACATGGAAATCTGTGACAAGGATGATGTCGGCGGTCCTCATCGACAACGATGGACAGCTATTATAATACATTCCATGGATCACTTCACAGAAACGTCTCCATTTGTTCGTATGTAATACATTCCATGGATCACTTCACAGAAACGTCTCCATTTGTTCGTATGTAATACATTCCATGGATCACTTCACAGAAACTTCTCAATTTGTTCGTTTCTAATACATTCCATGGATCACTTCACAGAAACGTCTCCATTTGTTCGTATGTAATACATTCCATTGATCATTTCACAGAAACGTCTCCATTTGTTCGTATGTAATACATTCCATGGATCACT
Organism: Ariolimax columbianus; assembly: GCA_036924085.1. NCBI lineage: Eukaryota > Metazoa > Mollusca > Gastropoda > Stylommatophora > Arionidae > Ariolimax > Ariolimax columbianus. The sequence goes on along the minus strand of JAVGWX010000007.1, from coordinate 79,438,548 downwards.
TCATAGAAACGTCTCCATTTGTTCGTATGTAATACATTCCATGGATCACTTCACAGAAACGTCTCCATTTGTTCGTATGTAATACATTCCATGGAACACTTCACAGAAACGTCTCCATTTGTTCGTATGTAATACATTCCATGGATCACTTCACAGAAATGTCTCCATTTGTTCGTATGTAATACATTCCATGGATCACTTGTGAGTGAGTGTTTGTGTGTGTGTGTGTGTGTGTGTGTGTATATATATATATATATATATACGGGTGCGCGTGTGTATAGTTAATACATAATATTGTACATCTTTGTTGGTCCGTTTCTTTCCTCTCTCACTATTTCTTTATTTTCATCTTTCTTCGAGTTATTCACCTTTTTGTCTTGCATCAGAAATAGATTGTTGTTCTCACCCAGACCCAGGAAACTACTAAACACTTAGCAAGCTCTGCGTCTGTGGAAATGCAGGCCATACAGATATAATAGTTGGTTAAACTTCTACCACAGAGAGATTAAACCGAAATATTATTAACTTCTTACGACATGCTCTCAGTGAAGCACTTGGCCTGTTCTCGTCTTTATCACACAGAGAGCTCTCCCGAAACCACTCGTGTAACGTGTATTACATTTTCCACGCATCTGTTGTGTATTCTCGGTGTTTATTCTATTCCTTGTCCTTTTTGATTCTTTTAGAACATAGGAGAGCAACATCTACAGGCCACTGGTTACTGATTTGGACCGTCTTTGTGATCAAGATGCTGAGCAGCGCAAGAGCTGCAGTGGTCAGCGACTCATAGCTGACTGCTAGCGTCAGGGCCAGCGAATCATAGCTGCCAAGACCCTTCTACACCTCCACGCGGTGATCCCGGATAACAGAATGCTAACCCGGTACTCAAAATATGCTTGCTGAAGTGGGATGTGTTGGACCGAAAGGTGCAAATATAGCAGCCAAGCTGTAAACTACGACACAACTGATTCCGTTCTCTGGACTATATTCTGCTACTTAAGCCCTTTCAGGGCTTGGTAGTGGGAGATTGAGAACGAACGAAGAAGAAGAAGAAGCAGGACCGTCTCTTTAGGGCTCGGAATGCCGTGTTTCCTCTTTTACACAACTTATTCCGTTCTCCGGACTACATCCTGCTACTTGCAAATCCCTGTTCGGTGGTTGGTAATGGGAGATTGAAAACGAGTGCAGAAGAAGAAGAAGAAAAAAACTAAGAGTAATTAGGTATTAAGTATGCCTTTACTGTATGGCGTAAGATCATGGATAATGAATAAAGGATTAGAAAGGAGCAGTAACCCATTTGAAATGTAGTTTGTAAAAAAATGGGAGCCATTTCCTGGAAAGAAGGGAAAAGGAATAGGAAGTCTTAGAGAAGTTAGGAATACACAGATTAATGAACGAAATCAGAGTCCAACAGCTAAGATATTTTGATTATATAAGAAGACATAACACCTTGCTGAAAGCAACAGCAAGGATAGGTGGAGTGCAAACATGCAAGTAGTAACACACAGAAAGGGAAGTGAAAGGCCTCGCATATTGTACCATGAAGGCAATACCTAGAACACGTTGGAGATCCATTGCAGTCACCATTAGCTGTGAATATGGGTCCTAAACAAACTGAATTGTCTTCTTGTATACACATCATGTTTATAAGCTCTGGAACAGAACAGAATATTACATTTGTTAATTTCCTTGTGGAAAGCTGAAACATGTTGATTCATTTCTTCTGATCTACACAAAAAATGATGCCTATTACCAGTTGAACAGAAGAGAGCAGGTCGTGGTCTTCAGACTTCGCACAGGCCACAACAGACTGAGGTACCACCTATTCAATAAACTGAAGATAGGTGGCACTGACCAATGCACCTGTGGTACAGGGAAAATTACCGCTGAACATCTGCTGCAAAATTGCCCGACATACCAGGACCAGAGAAAGCACATGTGGCCATCACCAGTGGCAGCACTAGACAAGCTCTATGGCAGTGTCGACAGCCTCAGGATGACAGCTGCTTTCTTCGAACAAATACAAGTTGACGTCTGACAGCGTACGAAGAAGAAGATTTTTTCTGATCTCCATTTTAAGTCTTATAGAGCAGTTGGTACGTCGTACAAGCCTGCGACAAACCACTTTGCATCCTTTTGCAATAGTGTTTTGTGTAACAAAAGATATTTTCTTGATGTGTTAACAAGTCTCATGCACAACACTCTGTAGCTACCGTTTACAAAATATTTTTGATTAATTCTGACCAGATTTATGTTTGTTGGCATACAATATATCTAATTTTCTTGAGTTTAGAAGACAGTTTCTTTTGTTCAAAGATTTTGTTTGGTTAATATAAAGCATCTGGGATCAAGACGCTGAGCAATGCATGAGCTACAGCGGTCAGCGACCAATAGCTGACTGCTAGCATCAGGACCAGCGAACCAGGGCTGCCAAGACCCTTCTACACCTCCACGCGGTGATCCTGGATAACAGGCTGCAGCAGGGCAGACTGGCTAAGGAGAAGGGATTGAAGAGGGAAGGCTAACCCGGTACTTAAAAAAATGTGTCGGATCAAAAGGTGCATACGTCGCAGTCAATCTGTAAATTACGACATAACGCATTACGTTTTCTGGACTACATTCGGCTACTTAAAGCCCTTTCAGGGTTTGGTAGCGGGAGATTGAGAACGTTCAGGGCTTGGAAGCGGAAAATTGACAACGAACAAAGCCAAGCCAAGCCATATAGCATCTGTCTTCTTGTTCATGTGTCGTACATTTAATTGTTAGGGCCCAAACGAGTATATGGAGGGAGATACACAAAGGTTAGGGATGTCAAGGATTCATACGAGCTAGAAGATACAATTATACAAATGATGATCGGTCGGAAACTTGCTAGTAATTAGACAGGCAACCTACACAATAAATGGTTAGACTTTATTTAGGCGAGGCAGAGGGAATTTGAAGTATTAACAATTTATATAAAGTTTGAGATAGGGAGATGGAGATGAGGGGGTCGCGTACTACGACAGAATGGAGTCGAACTTCGGGCTCAGTATGAAATGTCTAGACTCCATACGTCCGTAGAGTGGATGGAAGGTTTGAGAACATTCCAGACAGTTTTCATAATAAAAGCAAACAAGACATGGAAATATAAGGAAACAGAAAACAGGTAGGATGCACATTTTGTGTCAGTGTTGTACGCGAATACGGGCGTGGTCTGGGCATACAGAGATGAATAAATGACAGATTCTCTTTGTTCTTGAAACATCGCCTGGTTAAGTTCATTCTAAACATTGCCAGAACGTTGGGAGAGAGAGATGGGATTACACTGATAGACACACACACACACACAGACACAGAGAGAGAGAGAGAGAGAGAGAGAGAGAGAGAGAGAGATAGATGTATATTGAGATATATAACTTACATAAACATTGCAGCACTGATGATCGTGATTTTTTCCCTTTCGCCCACAAACACTTGTAGAGATAAATACAACACACAGTCGGCCATTTATGTGTGGCGTACTTGCCTCGCCTTGCAACAACGTGTTTTAGCAATGCCCTGGGTATCTTGCTATGGGTTCGACTAGGATCCGTTATATGAGTCTCCTCTTACAGTGGAAACATTATATTGCCAGTACAGTAGGACAGTCACGGAATGCGAGAAGGATTCGTTTTTCTTCACTTGCCACTTTGACTGACGTCGTCAACGGTGTTGTCAGCCTTTCTACCATAGTAATGGCTTGGCTTGGCTTAGTTCGTTCTCAATCTCCCGCTACCAAACCCTGACACGGGCTTAAGTAGCAGAATGTAGTCCAGAGAACGGAATGCGTTGTGTCGTAATTTAAAGCTTGACTGCGATATTTACACCTTTCGGTTCAACACATCCGACTTCAGCAAGCATTTTTTGAGTACCAGGTTAACATTCCCTCTTCGATCCCTTCTCCTTAGCCAGTCTGCCCTGCTGCAGCCTGTTATCCAGGATCACCGCATGGAGGTGTAGAAGAGTTTTGGCAGCTATGGTTTGCTGGCCCTAACGCTAGCAGTCAGCTATGGGTCGCTGGCCCTAGCGCTAGCAGTCAGCTATGGGTCGCTGGCCCTAGCGCTAGCAGTCAGCTTTGGGTCGCTGGCCCTAGCGCTAGCAGTCAGCTTTGGGTCGCTGGCCCTAGCGCTAGCAGTCAGCTATGCTTCGCTGGCCCTAACGCTAGCAGTCAGCTATGATTCGCTGGCCCTAGCGCTAGCAGTCAGCTATGGGTCGCTGGCCCTAGCGCTAGCAGTCAGCTATGGTTCGCTGGCCCTAGCGCTAGCAGTCAGCTATGGGTCGCTGGCCCTAGCGCTAGCAGTCAGCTATGTGTCGCTGGCTCTAGCGCTAGCAGTCAGCTATGGGTCGCTGGCCCTAGCGCTAGCAGTCAGCTATGGGTCGATGACCCTAGCGCTAGCAGTCAGCCATGGGTCGCTGACTGCTGCAGCTCATGCGCTGCTGAGCGTCTTTATCCCTTTTCGTGTATTGTCCAATAGAAGCACAGTTATCGCTACCAGTTGGGGACATTTTTCTATCGGTGTCAAAAAGCACATGCTAAAGCTGGTACGTACAAATAAGGTTGTGGTTTTGCATATGTAGTAAAAATAAAGGTAAAGGAATTCCCATAGAAGATGCTGCTATCAGGGATTACGTGTTGGAGAATTAATTAAACTTGACCTCAGTATTTTTATTGAACTGGAGAGGCAATTACTTTATTTGCTGCACTGACTTCCCTTTCTGTAAGCCAGGTACCGACAGTTGGGCCGATAAGAGCATATCAAATAACGTAGATGGAACTCGACACCCTTGTCACACCTTGTCTTTAAATTATGAATCCCTATAGCAGTGAGCCTGCTGAGAAGACTAGCATTGTACTCAAGTCAGGAAAAGCCAGGTCCAGTTTCTTCAGTATGCTCCGGGAAATAAGAACAACTACTTCAACTAGGAAGACACAAATTCACTTTGTCCAGTACATCTTGGGAAATAAGAACGGTCACTTCAACCAGGAAGACACAGCTTCAGTTTGTCCAGTACATCTTGGGAAACAAGAACGGCCACTTCAACCAGGAAGACACAGCTTCACTTTGTCCAGTGCATCTTGGGAAACAAGAACGGCCACTTCAACCAGGAAGAGACAGGTTCACTTTGTCCAGTACATCTTGGGAAATAAGAATAACCACTTCAACCAGGAAGAGACAGGTTCACTTTGTCCAGTACATCTTGGGAAATAAGAACGGTCACTTCAACCAGGAAGAGCCGGTGTTCACCTTCTACAATACATTCTCAGTTCAGTTAATTCCGTAACCCATCAGGTTAACGGGAAGAAGGCAGAGGGTGGGTATAAATAAGGAGTACTCTGAGTGGTGTGAAGTGAAAAGTGGTGTGCCACAGGGCTCTGTTTTGGGACCAATTTTGTTCTTGATATATATACATTTGCTGATGACACAAAACTATGAAGTAGTGTCTCATCTAAAGCGGAAGTGGATATATTGAGATCAGAGCAGGTCTAGGAAAACTCCAGAGATCCTCAACAATAGCGTTCCAGTGGCTACCATCCCATTGCGGAATCACAGGAAACGAGAGACCTGCCGCTCTAGATAAAGATGGCAGCAAAAAATCACAATTTAATCATGGACTCCATTACAGAGAGATCAAGAACATCATCAGAGATCAAGATGCTGAGCAGCGCATGAACTGCAGTGGTCAGCGACCCAGGGCTGTTAGCGTCAGGGCCAGCGAACCTGAGCTGCCAAGACCCTTCTACACCTCCACGCGGTGATCCTGGATAACATGCTGCAACAGAGCAGACTGGCTAAGAAGAAGGGATCGAAGAGGGAATGCTAACCCGGTATTTAAAAAAAATGCTTGCTGAAGTCGGATGTGTTGAACCGAAAGGTGCAAATATCGCAGTCTCGCTGTAAACTACGACACAACGCATTTTTTACTCTGGACTACATTCTGCTACTTAAGACCTTTCAGGGTTTGGTAGCGGGAGATTCAGAACGAACGAAGCCAAGCCAAGCCAGGAACATCATCAGAAATAAGTATATACACCAATGGAGAGAAGACAGAATCATAAGAAGGACACCTGACCCAATTCACCAACTCAAAAGAAATCATCAACTACCTTATTTCGTCTGGAACTGGACACTGCAGACTACTAGAAGATCTATACCGACTAAAGATCTCACACACCGATGAGTGCCCATGTGGAAAAGGAGCCCGGAACCATGGGCACATTGTACAGGAATGTCCAATCTATAGGGAAATGAAATACCAGACCCGGCCAGATACTGCGAGCTGAGACAAGAGCGTTGGGGCAGCGCCTCCGACCTGGTGAAGACTACAGACTTCATCATGGCGACTGGCCTGCAGATATAGCATGGCCAAAAGATCCTGAAAGCAAAGAAGAAAAAAAGACCAATCCGGAACTGATTACAGAAAAATGTTCATCAAAAGATCAAAGTGGGAGGTCTGAGGTGGGAGGAGGGAAATGAGTGAGTGGAGGACAATAATGATTGAGAAAGAGCGAGATGAAGAGTGGATGAGAAAAAGAGAGAAAGAGAGAGAGAGAGAGAGAGAGGAGAGAGAGAGAAAAAGAGAGAGAGAGACATGATGCCTTACTTGACAATGTTTTTGGTTCATGTCAGATCGTAGGTCTACCACGATTGGATAATCTTCGTTAATCAAAGTCCAACCACGGAATGGATACCTTTCATTGATCATAGGACTACCACAGATTTTATACCTTTCATTGATCATAGGGCTACCACAGATTTTATACCTTTCATTTATCATACGGCTACCACAGATTTTATACCTTTCATTGATCATAGGACTACCACAGATTTTATACCTTTCATTGGTCATAGGGCTACCACAGATTTTATACCTTTCATTGATCATAGAGCTACCACATATTGGATACCTTTCATTGATCATAGGCTACCACATATTGGATACCTTTCATTGATCATTGGGCTACCACATATTTGATACCTTGTATTGATCATAGAGCTACGATATATTGGATACCTTTCATTGATGAGAGAGCTACCACAGATTTGATACCTTTCATTGATGAGAGAGCTACCACAGATTTGATACCTTTCATTGATGAGAGAGCTACCACAGATTTGATACCTTTCATTGATCATAGGGCTACCACAGATTTGATACCTTTCATTGATGAGAGAGCTACCACAGATTTGATACCTTTCATTGATGAGAGAGCTACCACAGATTTGATACCTTTCATTGATCATAGGACTACCACGGATTGAATCTCTTTCATTAATCATAGAACTACTATGGATGAGATACCTTTTATTAATCGTAGGACTACCACGGATGAAATATATATCATTAATCATAGGACTATCATGGATGAGATATATATCATTAATCATTGGAATATCAAGGATGAGATAAATATCATTAATCATAAGACTACCATCTTTCATTGATCGTAGGAATGTAAAAAACAAAATGAAAAAAAAATCAAAAATGAGACGAAAACCTACGTTACAACCAATAAGCTTTCATCAGGGACAAGGAACAACAACAACAATGAACTAACGAATCAAATAAAAAATGATAAAAACATAAATGGGGGACGTCAACATATAGGGGCAATAATAGTGTACTTAACATAGGGGCACTAATAGTGTACTTAACATAGGGGCACTAATAGTGTACTTAACATAGGGGCACTAATAGTGTACCTAACGTGGGGGCACTAATAGTATACTTAACATAGGGGCACTAATAGTGTACTAAACATAGGGAACTAATAATGTACTTAACATAGGGGCACTAATAGTGTACCTGACATAGGGGCAATAATAGTGTACTTAACATAGGGGCACTAATAGTGTACTTTAATAGAGGCACTAATAGTGTACCTAACATAGAGGCACTAATAGTGTACCTAACATAGGGGCACTAATAGTGTACTTAACATAGGGGCACTAATAGTGTACTTTAACATAGAGGCACTAATAGTGTACCTAACATAGGGGCACTAATAGTGTACTTAACATAAGGGAACTAATAGTGTACTTAACAAAGGGAACTAATAGTGTACTTAACATAGGGGCACTAATAGTATACCTAACATAGGGGCACTAATAGTGTACTTAACATAGGGGCACTAATAGTATACTTAACATAGGAACAATAATAGTGTACTTAACATAGGGAACTAATAGTGTACTTAACATTATGGGACACTAATTGTGTACTTAACTGAGTACACGTCATATCACTACTCATATATTGAAACTAATAGTGTACTTAACATAGAGAAACTAATAGTGTACTTAACATAAGGGAACTAATAGTGTACTTAACATTTGGGATCTAATGGTTTACTTAACACATGGGAACTAATAGTGTACTTAACTGAGTGCACATCATATCACCACTGTAAACGCGGTTGCAGGAATCCAAAGGACAGACAAAAGCGGGATGAAGTGGCCAGAATGAATTAAATTTGGAAAATGGCCGGGTAAACATGTGACCGCCAGATGCGGAAGGACTAAAAGATGATTTAGGTAGAAATGATAGAGAAAAGGGGAAGGCCTTTAGATGGAATTCGGTATGAGATGAGGATTCAAGAAAAGGTATGGAAGTTGTTAATGCCATGTTGTTGGAAACATCCAATACTAGAAATCAGTTTCTTCTCAAGGGGAAAATGTTGACGATAATCAGAGAATAAGGAAACTAAGCCAATGACACAAACATCTGCTTTACCCCAATGCCCAAGTCCATTGAAGTGGCTGGCGATAGGAGAACCAGTACGGTTATATATATCATTGAGTTGTTGGCGGAAACGCTCACGCAATTCGAGACCAGTCTCCTCAATGTATATCATGCCACGCTAGCGACAAATGATAGAGTAGATGAGGTTCAGCCACTTACATGTGAAAGCCTCCGTGATGAAAAACCCGGCTTTGGGGAAGGTGACCGAGCGAATAAGAATGACGTGATCCCAAGTTACACATGCGCTATTGCACGGCCTGGTGTCTGTGTAGCAGTGGGGGCTGTTGTGCGAGCAGCTACTGACCAGCAAGTCTCTCAGGTTTCTGTACATTTGATATGGGACAGGGGGAGGATCTAAACAGCTGAAGGATCAGAGAGCAGGATAGGAGCATGGCTTCATAGAATATTCCGGACAGAGGCGCAGTGAGGATGATACGTGAGGACAAGCTTCACACGGTCAGAGGGAGGTCAGTAAGTGGGGGTCGTGATGGCAGAAAGGGAGCACCTGATGGAGTGCGGAGGAGAGGGTGGTCTCAGGATAGAGTCGTTCACGAATGAAATCAAGCATCTCGTGGGCCTGAGAAGGAAATCATCGTCATCCTGACAGACGCGTCTGAGGCGGAGTAGATAAGAGAAGGGGAGCGAGTCACGAAGGGATTGAGGATGAGAAGAAGTGTACATGAGGTAGTTATATGCGTCAGTGGGTTTATAATAGATAGTGGTGGAGAGGCTAGAAGGGCTGATGGCGAGAAAGTGGAGACACGTGAGGAAGATAGCAGACGTGAACTGGATAGATGGATGGATGGATGGATGGGTGGATGGAAGTCATTAACAAAGTTAATAAAGCTGAAGGGGTTCTGTTAGGGCATGTCGGTAATACCAACCCCATCATCGATGTACCAGTAGTGCAGCAGGGGAGGGGGGGGGGAATAGCCCTGGATAAGATACCTTTCAATGATCTGGGACTATCATGGATGGCCATTACTACTACTACTACTACTACTATTACTACTAATACTACTACTACTACTACTACCCCCACCACTTCTACTATCACTACTACTGCTACTACTTCCATCACCCCAACCACCACCAACACCCCTACTCCTACTACCATCTTCCGCCGACCACCACCACTACTACTACTACCATCTTCCGCCCACCACCACTACTACTACTACTACTACTACTACTACTACTACTACTACTACTACTACTACTACTACTACTACTACTACTACTACTACTACCATCTTCCGCCGATCACCACCACTACTACTACTACTACTAATACTACTACTACCATCTTCCGCCCACCACCACTACTACTACTACTCCCATCTTCCGCCGACCACCACTACTACTACTACTACTACTACTACTACTACTACTACTACTACTACTACTACTACTACCATCTTCCGCCCACCACCACCACCACTACTACTACTACTACTACTACCATCTTCCGCCGATCACCACCACTACTACTACTACTACTAATACTACTACTACCATCTTCCGCCCACCACCACTACTACTACTACTACTACTACTACTACTACTACTACCATCTTTCGCCGATCACCACCAGTACTACTACAACTACTACTACTACTACTACTACTACTACTACTACCATCTTCCGTTGATCACCACTACTACTACTACTACTACTACTACTACTACTACTACTACTGCTACCACTACTATTAACCCCCACCCCCACCACCACCAACACTAATACTTCTACAACTACATCTACTAGTACTTTAAATAGTACAACCAAAAATACGAATGTTAACCATAATAACAACCACCTGACCTAGTCTCAGATAAAACTGAATAGAACCACTATAACCTCCCAATCATGTGATATAAGGCTGTCAAAATGTGGATATGCACGGGTTAGCAACCACATCATGTAAAACCATTACTGTTGAAACCAACGCTACAAATTCTCGGACACAGGTCTCCTGTAAAAGGACCAGCATTATTGGTGGTCGTATGCTTCACTTAAAGAGAAAATCTGAATTAATCAATAGCAATATTACGACATTCATAATTAAAATTATCTTCTTCTTATTTTACATTCTAAATATTACAATGACTTCGACAAAACATCTGTCTATATGTGTTCTGATCTCAATGTTGCCAACGTCAACAGCTCGTATAAAGGGACGTACCTGTTAGTAGCAGACATTTATTGTATGTGTAAACTGTGGATCATTTATCATATAATAGCCGAAGCAGTGCTGTAAGGTTCGCGCAAGACCAGGGATCATGTCATTTCGTGTAATTTGAACTCTAAACTCCACCCGTATCTCCAATCCATCAAGGATTACCACGGCGCTGTTTCTACAGTCTATCCACTATAGAAACGTGGAAGCCTTCCCGGCTATCACAATCATCTAGGGTTATCAATCTATAGCCGGGACTGGCCCTAACACAACTGTCACCGTGGCTATTCAGATCGTCTTCCAGACGAGGGTCTGCCTCCGCCACTAAAACGACTGGCCCAGACGATAGCAATCTTTACTGGCGAATTATCCGCAGGATGAAACTATCACTAGACGTTAAAACTATTCTTAAAATTCTATTTACGACTGTGGAGCCTGTGAAATAAACGAAAACTCTACGAAAAAAACAAATCCTAAAATTTTTAGCTTGGCTAGTTCCACAAACAAGAAGCTCACTGGCAACTATTGAGATGTTGTTCTGCCAATGGCGGGAATAATGATGGATTTAACGGACTAAAGACTTTGACTTGATCCTTCTAGTTTCCTTGGAACGTAGACCTGCATGGATGGTCTCCATCGAATCTTGTTTTGAGTCGTCTTCTTGAACTCTGCTGACTCAAACTGTCTAGGTCTGCTTCTTTGTCATGTCTTCTTCGGCCTCTGCACTTTTTCTGCATGGCTGTTGTTGTAAATGCTCTCTGGTTGTATCTCTCTCATTCATGTTGATGTTTTTATCGACATGAAAGTGGGAAACGCGCAAAGCGAAATTCCTACACAGGTATATGTAAATAACTCAGTTTACATCAATGAATCAATCAACCAACTAATCAATCAATCAATAAATCAAAACCTTCCCTATTCCCTGTGGAGCATAGGTCTTTAACAGGTACATGCCAAATTATCAAATGTTGATATGTCTATATCTGCTGACGTTGTTTTTTGGCTTTAAGTACACAAAAAATGAATTAGCCTGCCCTGTGCCCAACCATGGCCATCTGTAGTTTAGAAGGCCGTCGGATTCATTAGGAAAATACACATGAAACGTCACATGTAGAGGCCAACTAAATTACAAAACTCATCAGCACTCATATTATGCCAAGGTTTATAATCAATCCATCCATCATCCACACAGAGAAATAAAACAAATAACGGTACAAAACACAACAAATCACTGTTGAGAGTAATCCTTTCACAGAATCGTGCCTCGAAACAAATTGAATACCCATCTTCTTTTATTTATTAACAATATACAACAACCATGGCTCCTAATGAAACCAGTTTTTTTAAATGGTTACTCCTTTCCTGACAGTGAGGATTTTTGGAAATAATGTTCCCCGTTTTTTACGAAATCTGTTCAGTTTCAACCCAAAGCGCACAGGTTTTGAACAGTTATGTCAGCCTTCGGTGCGTTCCATATGTAGTTACACATTACGTGAGCAAGTACATAGGCGAAACAGATCAAGCACAAGAGATTAGGGCCGGGGACCTATTCTCTGGGGCCAAAAAAGTACTGGGAAAGGTATTGGCGATGGTGGATAAAGTGGTGGATATCAACACAACGCCATCGTCAGATGCCTATATATATATATATATATATATATATATATATATATATATATATATATATATATATATATATATATATATATATATATATATATCATCATCATCATCATCATCATCAGTCTCGTAACCTAGAAGATCGTTTAAGCACCGTTTTTGAAGATTGTGGAAGATTTTCGCCAGGTTATTAGTTTCAGCTATATATCTTCCCGTCCACTCTTTTATATTGTCCTCCCATCTCTTATTTTGGTCTTCCTCTTCCACGCTTCCCAGGCACAGTGCCTTGCAGGATGACCTTGGTCAGCCCCACCGATCGTGATATATGTCCATACCATGTAAATTTTCGTGTTTTTACTATAGTCAGAAGGTTTTTATATTGACCTAACTCGTTCCTAACTATTTCAAAAACACTGTAACGCGATCCAAATATGAAACGCCAAGAATTCTTCGCAAGCATCTCATTTCCATTGCGTACAATTTATGTTTGAGGACAGTCGTCAGAGTCCAAGTCTAACACAGGTAGAAGTATACCGAGTTGACTATTGTATACATTAAAGTCAGCTCCGATTTAAGGCTAATGTTCTTGTCTTTCCAGATTATTCGTAGTCTTGTCAGGGCGACCATGGACATCGCTGTTCTTGACTGAATCTCCGCTCTAGACCCCTCGGCATTCATAAAGGAGATTTGTACTGGATGATTGGCAGGCAGTTATTGAAGGGTTAATATATTAGGTGGGAAGTCGTATTTAATCATCAGAAAATTGTAAAAAAGTGTCCTAAACTATTCGCCGAAAATCGTTTGTGTGATAACTGTTTTGTTTTCAACGCAATTGTCTTGCAACTTTGCACATTTATTCTAGATAACCATGGCTTAGTTGTGACCTATGGAAATGAAGCTATCTTACAATGTGTACGAGTTATTTTAATTCGGAGTATTACATTTTAAAACAAAATTAAGTAAATATTTGAATTTTCTTAAAAACACAATCGTAAAAGACGTAGCTTTGGTTGTTATTTATAATTAAGACATAATCTTGAACAGCATTATAAGAAAAAAATGAAGTGTGTACGATCAATGACACAGGAGAAATTACATGCAGAGTTTTGCCATTTTTTCGAATATACATTTTCAGTATTTAAAACAAAATGGTACGTTTTAAATTAAGATTTGGGGGGGGGGGCGGCGTGGCCTAGTGGTTAAGTGGCACGGCTCACAATCAGAAGGTGCTGGGTTCGATCCCCATCACAGCACCGGTCGTTACCCCGGGGAAGCAAACCCTTCGAAAATGCAGGAGGAAGCAGACCCTTACATAAAATGCATGCTGAAGTCGGATGCACTGGGCCGACAGGCGCAAAATAAAAACCACAGTGTAACGCACACACGCCTTGGGGAATAGATAAATAAGGCGAACGCAAACAAAAAAAAAAGAAAAAAAAAAGATTTAGAATGCTTCATTACAAGAAATGATATCATGATGTAGGGTAATCATATTTATAGTACATGCCCAACCTTTATGCGGATATATGAATAATTTAATTAAGTTACAATAATTATAAAAATAATAACCCTCACTAGGTGGTACTCCTTAAAGGACAAGTAGCAACTGTAAATAAAACTTTCAAACTATGCGATATGAAAGAACGAAAGTGTGCAGCTTTCTCAAATGTAGACAAATATTATTGGGCTAAATGTGATGACCTGGTCTTGAAAGAGGAAGAAGGCATTGAAAAAAGGTGGACTATCGTTCTTCCTTCCGAGAGCAGTCATCGATGTGTTGGAATCATCGGACTATGATTAAGTGTAACCTTTATGTTTCCTTTCCGTCACATTGACAAAAAGGTCCTATTCAGGACCACCCAATCAGCTAGAAGATGGATCTCAGAACTGAATTATAACCATTTATTGTTTGCTCCAACATCTATTTATACAACTGAACCAATCCATCTGAAGTATGTACTTTATATGTTAGTAACAGTTCCAACTAGAGCATATACGTTTAGGGCAGGCAAGATTGAGCTGACGACTCTGGGAACAAAGGTTGCCTGAATGCGTGCTAAGGTCAATCACCGTCTCGACACTAGGTCGACACAGGAAACGAGGGGATTAGGTGGACGACTTTGTCTGGTGCAGGGGTTGCTTGTCCGGAGCTAAGGTGAGGGTTCGGAGCTGACCACTTTGACATTCGGAATAAGCGTAGTTGGGGTTGGTGACATAAAGATGCCGCCACGACCGGCTACGACATTTAGAGTGACAATGATTTGTGGATAATCGTTCAATAACAACTGATTAAGGGCAGTTCCAAATTAGAGGGATGGCTAAGTCAAACAATCAACAGGTGATAAGTGACTCATTAATGTCGTGTAGCTGGTGTGTTATGTAAAACAGATTTCAGCCCAAACTACTACAGCAAGAACATGCAAACTATTTTTGATCATGACACATGTAACGGATCAGCTGCAGTGACTCATGTAAAGGACCAGCTGCAGTGACTCGTGTAACGGATCAGCTTCAGGGACTCATGTAACAGACCAGCTTAAGGGACTTATGTAACAGACCAGCTTCATGGACTCATGTAACAGACCAGCTTCAGTTACTCATGTAACGGATCATCTTCAGGGACACATGAACGGACCAGCTTCAGGGACTCATGTAACAGACCAGCTTCAGGGACTCATGTAACAGACCAGCTTCAGGGACTCATATACCGGACCAGCTTCAGGGACTCATGTACCGGACCAGCTGCAGTGACGACAGTTAGGCTTCGTGGCTGCTCATGTTGCTTAATGTCCACAATTATTAATTTGTCACGACGTCCTAGTCAGTGTACTGTGCATGACCCTGTCACGACGTCCTAGTCAGTGTACTGTGCATGACCCTGTCACGACGTCCTAGTCAGTGTACTGTGCATGACCCTGTCACGACGTCCTAGTCAGTGTACTGTGCCTGACCATGTCACGACGTCCTACCCAGTCTGCTGTGCCTGACCCTGTCAAGACGTCCTAGTCAGTGTACCGTGCCTGACCTTGTCACGACGTCCTAGTTAGTATACAATGTCTGGTCCTGTCACGACGTCCTTGCCAGTGTACTGTGCCTGACTCTGTCACGACGTCCTAGTCAGCGTACTGTGCATGACCTTGCCACGACGTTCTAGTCAGCATGTTGTGCCTGACCGTGCTAGCGTTTCAGTTTCTAGAAAAGAGAACTAAAAGGAGACACCTTCTTGAACAGTTATGTCCTATACTTGACATTCGACTTCACTGCACTCTGGGCATACCCATAAGCGCTCAATCTCTCTCAGGAAATGGCAAAGGATGTGGATAATGATGGTTAATTTAGCACGTTGGTGTTACACACTCACACTCCATTCTGTCATTCGCTCCACTCCGCTAGAGCATCGTCTGATTTCAAAGTTGTGAAGTCTGTGAATTGCAGATTCCTCCATTGATGTGTCATAATCCAACAGGAGATCAATGATAGACTTGAAAATACCGCCCCTATCCGTGAGCATTCTGCTCACAATGGATGCTTGCACATTCAAGATGTCAGCTTTTTGGTTACCATCAACCGTATGATGACCACGACAGCAGATTCTCACAGCCTACGCAGGTTTCGTGCCTCTAAAGCCAGGTATTCTGTACCTTTCTAATAAAAGCCAGGTATTCTGTACCTTTCTAAGAAAAGCCAGGTATTCTGTACCTTTCTAAGAAAAGCCAGTTATTCTGTACCTTTCTAAGAAAAGCCAGGTATTCTGTACCTTTCTAAGAAAAGCCAGGTATTCCGTACCTTTCTAAGAAAAGCCAAGTATTGTGTACCTTTCTAAGAGATGCCAGGTATTCTGTACCTTTCTAAGAGAAGCCAGGTGTTCTGTACCTTTCTAAGAACAGCCAGGTATTCTGTACCTTTCTAAGAAAAGCCAGGTATTCTGTACCTTTCTAAGAAAAGCCAGGTATTCTGTACCTTTATAAGAAAAACCAGGTATTCCGTACCTTTCCAAGAAAAGCCAGGTATTCTGTACCTTTCTAAGAAAAGCCAGGTATTCTGTACATTTCTAAAAAAAGCCAGGTATTCTGTAGCTTTCTAAGAAAAGTCAGGTATTCTGTACCTTTCTAAGAAAAGTCAGGTATTCTGTACCATTCTAATAATAGCCAAGTATTCTGTACCTTTCTAAGGAAAGCCAGTTATTCTGTACCTTTCTAAAAAAAGGCAAGTATTCTGTACCTTTCTAAAAAAAGGCAAGTATTCTGTTCCTTTCTAAGAAAAGCCAGGTATTCTGTACCTTTCTAAGAAAAGCCAGGTATTCTGTACCTTTCTAAGAATAGCCATGTATTCTGTACCTTTCTAAGAAAAGCCAGGTATTCTGTACCTTTCTAAGGAAAGCCAGGTATTCTGTACCTTTCTAAGAAGTGTCATGTATTCTGTACCTGTATAAAAAAAGCCAGGTATTCTGTACATTTCTAAGAAAATCCAGGTATTCTGTACCTTTCTAAGAAATGCTAGGTATTCTGTACCTTTCTAAGAAAAGCCAGGTATATTGTACCTTTCTAAGAAAAGTCTGGTATTCTGTACCTTTCTAAGAAAAGCCAGGTATTATGTACCTTTCTAAGAAAAGCCAGGTATTCTGTACCTTTCTAATAAAAGCCAGGTATTCTGTACCTTTCTAAGAAAAGCCAGGTATTCTATACCTTTCTAAGAAAAGCCAGGTATTCTGTACCTTTCTAAGAAAAGCCAGGTATTCTCTACCTTTCTAAGAAAAGCCAAGTATTCTGTACCTTTCTAAGAAAAGCCAGGTATTTTGTACCTTTCTAAGAAAAGCCAGGTATTCTGTACCTTTCTAAGAAAAGCCAGGTATTCTGTACCTTTCTAAGGAAAGCCAGGTATTCTGTACCTTTCTAAGAAATGCCAGGTATTCTGTACCTGTCTAAGAAAAGCCAGGTATTCTGTACATTTCTAAGAAAATCCAGGTATTCTGTTCCCTTCTCAGAAATGCCAGGTATTCTCTACCTTTCTAAGAAAAGCCAGGTATTCTGTACCTTTCTAAGAAAAGCCAGGTATTCTGTACCTTTCTAAGAAAAGCCAGGTATTCTGTACCTTTCTAAGAAAAGCCAGGTATTCTGTACCTTTCTAAGAAAAGCCAGGCATTCTCTACCTTTCTAAGAAACGCCAGGTATTCTGTACCTGTCTAAGAAAAGCCAGGTATTCTGTACCTTTCTAAATAAAGCCAGGTATTCTGTAGCTTTCTAAGAAAAGTCAGGTATTGTGTACCTTTCTAAGAAAAGTCAGGTATTCTGTACCATTCTAAGAATAGCCAAGTATTCTGTACCTTTCTAAGGAAAGCCAGTTATTCTGTACCTTTTTAAAAAAAGGCAAGTATTCTGTACCTTTCTAAGAAAAGCCAGGTATTCTGTACCTTTCTAAGAAAAGCCAGGTATTCTGTACCTTTCTAAGAAAAGCCATGTATTCTGTACCTTTCTAAGAAAAGCAAGGTATTCTGTACCTTTCTATGGAAAGCTAGGTATTCTGTACCTTTCTAAAAAAAGGCAAGTATTCTGTACCTTTCTAAGAAAAGCCAGGTATTCTGTACATTTCTAAGAAAATCCAGGTATTCTGTACCTTTCTAAGAAATGCTAGGTATTCTGTACCTTTCTAAGAAAAGCCAGGTATTCTGTACCTTTCTAAGAAAAGCCAGGTATTCTGTACCTTTCTAAGAAAAGCAAGGTATTCTGTACCTTTCTAAGGAAAGCCAGGTATTCTGTAGCTTTCTAAGAAATGCCAGGTATTCTGTACCTGTCTTAGAAAAGCCAGGTATTCTGTACATTTCTAAGAAAATCCAGGTATTCTGTTCCTTTCTAAGAAATGCTAGGTATTCTGTACCTTTCTAAGAAAAGCCAGGTATTCTGTACCTTTCTAAGAAAAGCCAGGTAATCTGTACCTTTGTAAGAAAAGCCAGGTATTATGTACCTTTCTAAGAAAAGCCAGGTATTCTCTACCTTTCTAAGAAAAGCCAGGTATTCTGTACCTTTCTAAGAAAAACCAGGTATTCTGTACCTTTCTAAGAAAAGCCAGGTATTCTGTACCTTTCTAAGAAAAGCCAGGTATTCTGTACCTTTCTAAGAAAAGCTAGGTATTTTGTACCTTTCTAAGAAAAGCCAGGTATTCTGTACCTGTCTAAGAAAAGCCAGGTATTCTGTACCTTTCTAAGAAAAGCCAGGTATTCTGTACCTTTCTAAGAAAAGCCAGGTATTCTGTACCTTTCTAAGAAAAACCAGGTATTCTGTACCTTTCTAAGAAAAGCCAGGTATTCTGTACCTTTCTAAGAAAAGCCAGGTATTCTGTACCTTTCTAAGAAAAGCCAGGTATTCTGTACCTTTCTAAGAAAAACCAGGTATTCTGTAACTTTCTAAGAAAAGCCAGGTATTCTGTACCTTTCTAAGAAAAGCCAGGTATTCTGTACCTTTCTAAGAAAAACCAGGTATTCTGTACCTTTCTAAGAAAAGCCAGGTATTCTGTACCTTTCTAAGAAAAGCCAGGTATTCTGTACCTTTCTACGAAAAGCCAGGTATTCTGTACCTTTCTAAGAAAAGCCAGGTATTCTGTACCTTTCTAAAAAAAGCCAGGTATTCTGTACCTTTCTAATAAAAGCCAGGTATTCTGTACCTTTCTAAGAAAAGACCGTTTATCTGACACGATGGCTGCGCTCGTTAAAATAACTGCCTCAGTGTACTGGAGGTTGTTTCTATGTATTCTCAACAACAGCCTGACCTCTCAATAACTGCTCAGTATACTCTAGTACTGGAGGTTGTTTCTATGTATTCTCAACAACAGCCTGACCTCTCAATAACTGCTTCAGTGAACTCTAGTACTGGAGGTTGTTTCTATGTATTCTCAACAACAGCCTGACCTCTCAATAACTGCTTCAGTGAACTCTAGTACTGGAGGTTGTTTCTATGTATTCTCAACAACAGCCTGACCTCTCAATAACAAGGACGCCAACCAAATATCTCATTTGAATCCCCAATCCATCGGTATCTTAGCTATTCTTATGGTTATCGTTTTATCAGATGATTGACTTTGAGATCTGATTTCCTGTCACAGCACTCAGTTTTCAGTTTCTAGCGTGAACACCCTTCTTCTGTCCACTATCTTCTCCAGGAATTTACCCTACACGTTATGTCAAGTGATTATTCAATAGCTAATGAGGTGCATTGAATCCTTATCACGTTTAGGAAGAGGGCATTTATAGCTATGGAGCACTGATGCCTTGTCTATTGTGGTATTGTAGTCCTATATAACATTTGCAATCTCTGCCCCACTCAGGTGTTTGACGGGACAATCCTGTGCTCCATCGGGACCTGAAGCTGTTTTTTTGCTTAAGTATAACATGTATGCCACTCTTGTCTCAGTTATAGATTACCTCAGTTATAGAGTACCTCAGTTATAGAGTACCTCAGTTATAGAGTACCTAAATTATAGAGTATATCAGTTATAGAGTATATCAGTTATAAAGTACCTCAGTTATAGAATACCTCATAGAAGATTATTTCAAACCGTTAAAATCACATGGAATAAGTGGGGAAGTTGCCGAAGAGATTGAAAGTTGGTTAACAGGAAGAAAGCACAGAGTGAGAATAAATAAAGAGTACTCTGAGTGGTGTAAAGTAAAAAGTGGAGTGCCACAGAACTAAGTTTTGGAACTAATATTGTTCTTTAAATATATACACGATTTGGACATTGATATAGGATCCATGATTGAAATATTTGCGGATGACACAAACCTAGTTGGAGTATATCATCTATAGCAGAAGTGGATAAATTGAGGTCGGATTTATAAAAAAATTCAAGACTGGTCTGTGAGATAGCAAATGGAGTTTAATATAGATAAATGTACAGTTCTCTACATGGGTAGATCCAGTATGGAACATAATTACAGAATGGGCGAGAACAATATTAGAATGATAGAAAAGGAAACGAACCTACGGATTATAATAGACCATACAGGTAAAGTGAGTGAGCAAGTCCATGTAGCAGTGAATAAGGCAAATGCAATGTTAGGTATGATAAAAATAAATATTAAACATAGGAGTAAGGAAGTGATTGTCAAACTGTTTAAAGATACAAATCAACTAAAGAAAGGTCCAGATTGGATATTAGGAAATATATTTTTAGTCAGAGAGTAGTGAATGCTTGGAATGCATTATTTCCCCAGGAGGTAGTGGAGGCAGGGACAGTTAATGCATTGAAGAATAGATTGGATGCGCATAGCTTTTAGAGCAGGGTAATGCAAATGTAACTGGTTGTATTCATACTCTAATGAGTCTTCTAAACTAGTATAAAAACGTTAAGTTAAGTTAAGTTATTAGTTATACTTAAGTCTTTTCTCTGACTGCAATGTCTAGAACATACTTCCGAATTTCATGGCCGACATATCTATCTTCTTTCTCTTTCTTTGTCTGAGTAACATGTGCATTAAAAAGTCCAAGACTTTTTTCTTTATGTCTCGTCAGAATAGTTCCTGTGGAGTTTTGAATAGTCGTTAACGGGGTGAAGTGTTAAGGAGTTCAGTGTATGAAGATTCAGGTATGTGTGAGCTACTGTAGTCAGTCCCCTTACTCGCTTCTTTGTTAACCTTAGCAATAAGAGAGGTACCATTTGACCGCTAGGTAGACCAGACCGCTGTACTACTGTATATCTTCTTCTTCTTCTTCTTCTTCTGCGTACGCAGTCAGACAGTAACCATTATTTTTTCGAAAAAAGCGGCGGTCATCCTGAGGCTGTCGCCACTGCCATAGAGCTTGTCTTGCAGTTCCACTGGTGATGGCCACATCTGCTCTCTCTGATCCTCGTATGTCGGGCAGTTCTGCAGCAGATGTTCAGCGGTCATTTTACCAGTACCGCACGGGCATTCGTCGGTACACCCTATCTTCAATTTGTTGAATAGGTGGTTCCTCAGTCTATTGTGGCCAGTGCGAAGTCTGAAGACAACGACCTGCTCTCTTCGGTTCAACTGGTAATAGGCATCGTTTTTGGTGTAACCAGTATGTTCGGTTTCCCATTTGTTCATGTATCTGGCTTTGATAAGCCGTTTTGACTCTTCGTATGTTATACTGGTATCTGTTTGTGGTAGTCTTGCACCTTCTTTTGCCAGTCTGTCTGCCTCCTCGTTGCCTTAGATGTTGCAGTGTGATGGGACCCACTGTACCACTACCCTTTTTGGTGCGGACTGCTGGCACAGTTTGCAGAGTGCTGCTCTTAAGTCATTAAGCTCAGTGTTTTTCTGGCTTTTTAGCGCTGTGACTACGGCGAGAGCATCTGTCAGCAGGACTATATGGCTTTCATTTTCACTGTGTGTCACCATTTCTTCCACTGCCGCCCTCAGTGCCTCTGCCTCCGCTCTGAAATTGCTTGTGTACTTACCAGTAGCGAATGACAGTGTTATTTTTCTGCCATTTGGTAGGTTCAGGAATGCTCCTGCCCCTCCGTTCTGTGTTGTGTTTGTTACAGAACCGTCGGTGTATGCATGGGTCCAGTCCATGCTTGGGTAGCTTTTCGTTATGAAGCTTAGGGTAGTATCTCTCCTTTCTTTTTCAGTCTGGCAGTTTTTGTTTGCAATACCTGGTATATTTTCTACCACCTCTGGAAATATATCCTGCCTCCAGGTAGGTTTTCGTACAGTAGTGATGGGTTTTGGTGTTGTTAGTGCGTTTATGGGATCTTCGTGCATCTTTGCTTTGGCTATTTCTGCAAAGTTTCTCCGCTTTAGTTTCCCATTTCCCAAATTGTTTAGTCTCTGGTGCATTGGATGGTCGGTCAGTCTTCGGAGTTTCTCTGACTGCAGCTGGGCTCTGCAGTCTCTTCTATCGGTCATGGATTGCTGTTTTGTAATCTTTTCAAGTTCTACAATTGGCGTTGACTTCATGCCACCTGTTATAATTCTCATGGCTTGGTTTTGAAGTTTGTTAACTTTATCGAAGTTCGCCTTCGCTGCTGTTGTCCATGCCGCAATGCCATACTCGAGAACTGGTCTCACTCTTCCAGTGTACAGTTTCTTTAGTATGCCTTCGTCTGCTCCCCAGCTTGTGCCAGCAAGTTTCCTCATGATTGCCATTCTTTCTCTGGCTTTCATTTCGGTTTCTCTCAATCTGACTTTTCCATGTCATGCGCCGATCAAATGTGACTCCCAGATAGGTTGGGTTGTCGTTTGGCTGCAGGAATTTGCCATTTAGACTTAATTTGGTACTTTAGGGTTTTAATGAAAGTGAGAATATTGTGCATGTAGTTTTCTCCTCGTTTATTTTGACCAGCCATGAGTTCGCCCACTCTTCCAGCGATGTTAGGGCCGTCTGCATCCGATTTCTTGCTATGGTGAGATTCTTTTCAGAGGTCCACATAGCCAGATCGTCTGCAAACATTGAGCTATGGACTCTTCTTGGTATATTCTCTGTAATATCGTTTATATATACCAGGAAGTGTGTGGGTGACAGTACTCCCACTTGGGGTACTCCCTGCTCGAGTGTCACCTTTTTGCTCATCTACCCTTGTACTTGGACTCTGGCCGTTCTTTGTTTGAGGTAGTGGTTGATCCACTTGTACATCTTCCCACAAACATCACTTCTTCTTAGCTTGACTCTAAGTCCATCTTTCCAGACTTTGTCAAATGCCTTTTCCAGATCCACCCAAACAGCTACTGTGTGTTTCTTTGCCTGGTAGGCATCTTCTATCTCCTGGGCTATGAGGATGACCTGGTCCTCAGTGGATCTGTGCTGTCTAAAGCCGGCTTGCTGTGGAATTAGTATTCGTTTTTCTTCCAGATGCCACATCAGTCTGGTGTTTATCATCCGTTCCATCAGCTTGCCGACACAGCTCAGTAGGCTTATGGGCCTGTATCCATTTGGATCTGTTTTGTCCTTTCCTGTTTTTGGTACTGGTACCAGTATTGCGTCTTTCCATGCCTGTGGTACAATTCCCCTTTTCCAGCTTTGGTTCAGGACCGATAGCAGTTTCCTCTTCGCTGTTTGGCCCAGCCCCATCAGCATTTCGTTTGTTATCCCGTCTTTTCCGGGAGATTTCCTTTTCTTTAGTGTTCTCATAGCCTCTTCCATTTCGCGCATTGTTAATTTGGCCATCATGTGTTCTTCAGGTGCCGTATTCATGTTTTCGTGCCCCTTTAGCTCTTCGCTAATGTCTGTATGCTTATCTGCAGGGACCTCGATGTGGTTTGCTCTGGCATAGTGACCGACAAAGGCGTTTGCGGCTTTCTTACCTGTGATCAAGTTCTCGCCCTGCTTGATAGTAATTTGTTTATTTGACGGGGTTTCGTCGTTCATGGCTCTGACTAGCTTCCATAGCTTTTTCCCGTCTTTGTCCAGGTTTAGACTTTCCGTTTTATTTTTCCAGCTTTCTCTTGCTGTTTGCTTGAGAGTGTGTTTGTACTTCGCCGTGTCGGCTTTGAGGGCGATGTTTGCCTCCATGGATTTTTCTCGCTCTGCCATGTTCCTAGCAATTGCTACTGCATCTTCCACTTTCTGCAACTCATCATTCCAGTAGGGCTTATAGTTTTTCCTAGCTCGTCTTGGGATGGTTTCAGTGGCGGCTTGCATTATTGCCTTGCTTAGGCTCTCCACCATGGGCTTCATTACTGTATATCGAATCCGGTTCTTTTGAGTAGTAAGCATTCTAACCACTATGCCAATCCAACGGTTTAAATGAGATACTTTAGCCACGAAACGAGATCTGGTTTAGACGGAGATACCATGTGTATTTACTCTGGAGTTCATGACAACAACGATAGGAGCTCCCTTCATTATAATCACATAGATGACATAGTGGTTCTTGTGAGGGCTGTGTCAATGACTGGGAACTACAATTGGACCGCCACTACGATGAGAGCATGTCGTAAAAAAGCGTATAACTTCCCTATAAGGAAGCACTCCCACGCTGCTTCAGTCAAGCTGAATGTGGAGAGTATGTTCTGTGCTTGAAAACCATATCTAGAAACAGTACATCATCTTATTCTTTGTCGTTGGTTCTCAATCTCCCGCTACCAAGCCATAGAAAGGACTTTGAAAGAAAAAGAATATTCTCCGGTGAAGGGAATGTTTTGTGACTTAGTTTACAGATTGACTGCGATATTTGCACCTTTCGGTCGGACACATCCGACTTAAGCAGTCATTTTTAGATATCGGATTAGCCTTCACTCTTCTAATCCTTCTCCTTTGTCAGTCTACTCGGTTGCAGCATGTCATCCTGGATCGCCCCATGTTGGGGAAGAAGGGTCTTGGCAGCTCTGGGTCGCTGGCCCTGACGCTAGCAGTCAGCACTGGATCGCTGGCCCCGGCGCTAGCAGTCAGCTCTGGGTCGCTGGTCCTGACGCTAGCAGTCAGCTCTGGGTCGCTGGCCCTGACGATTGCAGTCAGCTCTGGGTCGCTGGCCCTGACGCTAGCAGTCAGCACTGGATCGATGGCCCTGGCGCTAGCAGTCAGCTCTGGGTCGCTGGCCCTGACGATTGCAGTCAGCTCTGGGTCGATGGCCCTGACGCTAGCAGTCAGCTCTGGGTCGCTGGCCCTGACGCTAGCAGTCAGCTCTGAATCGCTGGCCCTGACGCTAGCAGTCAGCTATGGGTCGCTGACTGCTGCAGCTCATACATTTCTCTGCATCTTGAGCCCGAAATAATACATTACACATTATACACACCGGGACCAAAGATTTAGCTGTGCATGAGATGAGCGCAGCCACCCATTCATAGTTGGCTGCTTGCATCATGGTCACTAAACCATTGATGGCCAAGCATATTTTCCTGCTCCATGTAGAGGTACTGGAAACAACTTGCACTCGTCCATTCTGACTAACACAGTAAGGATCAAAGAAGGAAGACAAACTCGGTCCTAAAAATGCCGTGCTGAAATTGGATATGTTGGATGGGTAGGCGCAGATATTGCTGCTTCGCTGTAAACTACAACGCAAAGTTAAAAAAAACCCCGATATTTTCCTGGAAGATCGGCGATGAAGAAAGACGAATATGATACAGGAATTCAAGAACGATCAACTAATTTTACCGTGGATGCGAACAAGAAAACAATAACAATAACATGGCTAACTTTCCAGTGGGGGAAAAACTTGACGCTTGAACTACTTTCCCATCCTGATTCTTTGGTGATACGAAGCCTGTCTGGCTCATTCAACATATCATTTTAGGACTCTCATTTTCTCGTACAGATTGCTGTGACAGATAGCTCCATGCCGACACCCGCGTGAAATCAGGTCTATTAAGGCTACAAAAAGTCCTCCATTCAAACGCACACGTACACGTATCAAACTATTCAGCACTGGGGTGTGACAGGAAAATGCGGTATTATAAATTTGATTGACTCTCAGAAAACATCGAGGCGCTAGGCTACCATAGATGTCGAACCGATTGAATGTGGCAGATCTTGGATCCAAATATGATTCACAGTCTCCAGGATAGGAAATGAAACTTTGTATCAGAATCTAGATGTTGCGATGAGTGGACTGTTCAAGACGTACAGGATGTTGCGACTGTTCAAGATTTCTCTGATATGATGTTACGGATTTATGCACATGCCAACGTAAACCCGTAACGGATGAGGTGACACGCAAGCATCTCATTTATATAATTAACCTAGCACTTGGACATTCAAACACAGACGAGAATCACAGAAGGACAGTATTTTATTATAAAAATGATATTTATTTGTTGAAGGTGGATAACATGTCTCTTTGTCATAGTTGCTAGTTGCAGGAAATTAGTTTTCGATCAATATGCTGGATGATATTTCGATGTTTTAGACAATAGTTTAAAAAGGCCCTCATTACACGGCAGTGATTGTTTTCTTCTTCTGTGATGTTGGCAGTGGCGTATCTGAGTGATGGAGAGAAAGTGTGGAGATTCAATTTCAGTTGAACATTGACTTTTATATCTGAAACCCAGCAGACCGACATGTGTTGTTCAGAAGTGACACACATTACAAACACCCGGGGAAATGTATGTATGTATGTATGCATGTGTGTGTGTGTGTGTGTGCGTGCGTGCGTGCTTGCTTGCGCGCGTTCGTGCGTGCGCGCGTGTGTGTGTATGTGTATGTATGTATGTATGCATGCGCGGAGGACAATCGACCAATAAATCATTAATTCAAAAATCAATCGATCAATCAGTCAATCTACCAATCAATCAATCAATTAGTTAATCAGTCAATCACACCCGTCTAGTTCCCTTTGTAGTAGATGCCTTAAAGATATGTATGCCCAAGTCCTCATCTCCTGTGCCCCATTCCTTGTTATTCTTTGCACATCTTCTATGTCCTATTTGTTTGTCCAGGGATCTCTTCCCTGTCCGGTCTGCCTCTTTCTCACAACTTTGAGAAAAAGTGATATATATATCATCATCACCATCATCATCGCCATCATCATCATTATCCTGATCATCATCATCATCATCAATATCATCATTAAAATCATCATCATTATCATCATCATCATCCTCATCATCATCAATATCATCATTATAATCATCATCATCAATCACATCATTATCCTGATCATCATCATCATCATCAATATCATCATTATAATCATCATCATCAATATCATCATTATAATCATCATCATCAATATCATCATTATAATCATCATCATCATTATCATCATTATAATCATCATCATCATCAATCGCATCATCATCATTATCATCATCATCATCCTCATCATCATCAATATCATCATTATAATCATCATCATCATCATCAATCTCATCATTATCCTGATCATCATCATCATCATCAATATCATCATTATAATCATCATCATCATTATCATCACCATCATCATCATCGCCATCATCATCATTATCCTAATCATCATCATCATCAATATCATCATTATAATCATCATCATCATTATCATCATCATCATCATCATCATCAATCTCATCATCATCATTATCATCAGCATCATCAATCTCATCATCATCATCGTCACTTTGATCATCATCATCATCAATATCAATATTACCATCGTCATCAATAGCATCATCATCAATTTCATGATCACAGATCATTTCTCACTCGATTAGGAACACGTGTCTGCTACTAAAGTCGGACTCCTCGCAGGTCACCTGCGTTTAACCATGTATTAGTTATTTTAGTTGTAGCTGCTATGACACTTTTATTGACATGATGAGGCTGCTAATCTCAAGCACAACCCTCTTTGATTCACTGTTACGACAGGCAAAGTAATGAGCAGCGTCCTATTACGTCCTCTCCAGTAAGGATACAATGAATTAACAAGAGCCTGATTCTTATGTACAGGTATGTAATTGTTGTATGAGTAATAATAATAATAATAATAATGTTCGCTTAGGCGTCAAAGGCTCGTGGGGTCGAACAAGCACTATCATGTCCAACTGCTCAGGCTATTTTCATGCGTACCGTATCGACATAAATCCCTACACACTCCCCAGGTTAAGCCGAATACTCCGCTACCTCGGGATGAGGGCTGCGAGGAGTGTGTGTTAGATCAATGTTTGTGTCAGGCTTTCTGTGTCCTTATATGACTCCCTGTTTGTTCGTGTTCCACTCCCGAGATCTTTGGTTTGTGTCCACCTTCGGGTCAGCGTAACTCTTGCTGTACTGAGAATACGGGGTTGGGAATGGTATAGTGTAACCTCCGGTGGAAGAGAGTAGGAGGAAGGCGGCTTCAGTCCGAGCAGGAAGGCCTTTGAGTAATGATAACCTGGACTGAATTCTGGACGAAGGTAAGCGGAACGTTGAACGCCATATTGGACTGGCTTCCCACGGGTTAAGCCAAGCATAAAATACAGCAAAATGCAGTATAACAAACAGAAAATCCGATCGAAAGCACATTAATCCCACATAAAAAAGTCCTTTAAACCACTTGGTGAAAGAGTTGTGAATTTTAATAATCCGAAAAGGAACCAGCAAACATCAGAAAACGACACAAACACCGGATCGTGTCAAGAGCGCAGTCATTCAGGCGCGGCCATCTTACTTAGCTCACTTAGAATGAGAAAAACACAACTGATATGTCTGTCATTGCAATTGTACATGGCATGAACTATCTTTGTTAGACAGGTAAATTGATGATGATGGGGATGATGATGATGGGGGTTATGTTAGTATGAGGATGATGATGATGGGGGTGATGTTAGTATGATGATGATGTTGATGGTGGTGATGTTAGTATGATGATGATGTTGATGGTGGTGATGTTAGTATGATGAT
Organism: Ariolimax columbianus; assembly: GCA_036924085.1. Lineage (NCBI taxonomy): Eukaryota > Metazoa > Mollusca > Gastropoda > Stylommatophora > Arionidae > Ariolimax > Ariolimax columbianus. Next base: position 79,409,732 of record JAVGWX010000007.1, on the reverse strand, counting down.
GATGTTGATGGTGGTGATGTTAGTATGATGATGATGTTGATGGGGGTGATGTTAGTATGATGATGATGTTGATGGTGGTGATGTTAGTATGAGGATGATGGTAACCGTAATGATGATATTCATGATGATAATGATAATGATGCATAAGAGTAAATATAACAAAGAGCAACAACAACCTGATATAACCAGAATGACTGCCCAGGGATGAAAGTGGCTGGCTTTCTCGCACAAGAAAGATAAGTATGGACAAAGCAGTAGGAGCAGAATCATGTCATGATGCTCCACCCGCCCCCACCTCACTTCTTGAGCGTCAGGTGAAACATAGTGACCGCCCCCGTCCTCGACCACCACCCTCCTCGACCACCCCCTCTTCCTTCCTCAGCGTCAGGTAAAACATAGTGACGACGAACCCTCCCCCCTCTATCGACCTCACTTCCTCAGCGTCAGGTAAAACATAGTGACCTCGACCTTCTCTCCCCCTCCCCTCCCCCCTCCCCCTCACTTCCTCTGCGTCAGGTAAAACATAGTGACCTTGACCTTCTCCCCCCTTCACCCCCCTCCCCCTCCCCCCTCCCCCTCACTTCCTCTGCGTCAGGTAAAACATAGTGACCTCACCTTCTCTCCCCCCCCCCTCCCCACCAACCTCACTTCCTCTGCATCAGGTAAAACATAGTAACCTCGACCTTCTCCTCTTCCCCTCCCCACCAACGTCACTTCCTCTGCGTCAGGTAAAACATAGTGACCTCGACCTTCTCCCCTCCCCCTCTCAACCTCACTTCCTCAGCGTCAGGTAAAACATAGTGACCTCGACCTTCTCCCCTCCCCCCCTCAACCTCACTTCCTCAGCGTCAGGTAAAACATAGTGACCTCGACCTTCTCCCCTCCCCCCCTCAACCTCACTTCCTCAGCGTCAGGTAAAACATAGTGACCTCGACCTTCTCCCCTCCCCCCCCTCAACCTCACTTCCTCAGCGTCAGGTAAAACATAGTGACCTCGACCTTCTCCCCTCCCCCCCTCAACTTCACTTCCTCAGCGTCAGATAAAACATAGTGACCTCGACCTTCTCCTCTTCCTCTCCCCACCAACCTCACTTCCTCTCCGTCAGGTAAAACATAGTGACCTCGACCTTCTTCCCTCCCCCCCCCCACCCTCTTCCCACCAACCTCACTTCTTCTGCGTCAGGTAAAACATAGTGACCTCGACCTTCTCTTCCCCCCCCCCCCCCTCTCCCCCTTCAATCTCATTTCCTCCGCGTCAGGTAAAACATAGTGACCTCGACCTTTTCTCCCCCTCCCCCCTCCCCCTCCCCCCTCCCCCTCAGTTCCTCTGCGTCAGGTAAAACATAGTGACCTCGACCTTCTCTCCCCCCCCCTCCCCACCAACCTCACCTCCTCTGCGTCAGGTAAAACATAGTGACCTCGACCTTCTCCTCTTCCCCTCCCCACCAACGTCACTTCCTCTGCGTCAGGTAAAACATAGTGACCTCGACCTTCTCCCCTCCCCCCCCTCAACCTCACTTCCTCAGCGTCAGGTAAAACATAGTGACCTCGACCTTCTCCCCTCCGCCCTTCCCCTCACCCTCCCCCTCCCCAACAACTTCACTTCCTCAGCGTCAGGTAAAACATAGTGACCTCGACCTTCTCTCCCCCCCCCTCCATCTCCCCCTTCAATCTCACTTCCTCAGCGTCAGGTAAAACATAGTGACCTCGACCTTCTCTCCCCCTCCCCCTCCCCCTCCCCCTCACTTCCTCTGCGTCAGGTAAAACATAGTGACCTCGACCTTCTCCCCCCACTCACCCCCTCCCCTCCCCTCCCCCTCACTTCCTCTGCGTCAGGTAAAACATAGTGACCTCGACCTTCTCTCCCCCCCCCTCCCCACCAACCTCACTTCCTCTGCGTCAGGTAAAACATAGTAACCTCGACCTTCTCCTCTTCCCCTCCCCACCAACGTCACTTCCTCTGCGTCAGGTAAAACATAGTGACCTCGACCTTCTCCCCTCCCCCTCTCAACCTCACTTCCTCAGCGTCAGGTAAAACATAGTGACATCAACCTTCTCCCCTCCCCCCCTCAACCTCACTTCCTCAGCGTCAGGTAAAACATAGTGACCTAGACCTTCTCCCCTCCCCCCTTCCCCTCACCCTCCCCCTCCCCAACAACCTCACTTCCTCAGCGTCAGATAAAACATAGTGACCTCGACCTTCTCCTATTCCTCTCCCCACCAACCTCACTTCATCTCCGTCAGGTAAAACATAGTGACCTCGACCTTCTTCCCCCCCCCCCCCCCCTCCCTCTTCCCACCAACCTCACTTCTTCTGCGTCAGGTAAAACATAGTGACCTCGACCTTCTCCTCCCCCCCCTCCCCTCCCTCTCCCCCTTCAATCTCATTTCCTCTGCGTCAGGTAAAACATAGTGACCTCGACCTTCTCTCCCCCCCCCTCCCCACCAACCTCACCTCCTCTGCGTCAGGTAAAACATAGTGACCTCGACCTTCTCCTCTTCCCCTCCCCACCAACGTCACTTCCTCTGCGTCAGGTAAAACATAGTGACCTCGACCTTCTCCCCTCCCCCCCTCAACCTCACTTCCTCAGCGTCAGGTAAAACATAGTGACCTCGACCTTCTCCCCTCCCCCCTTCCCCTCACCCTCCCCCTCCCCAACAACCTCACTTCCTCAGCGTCAGATAAAACATAGGGACCTCGACCTTCTCCTCTTCCTCTCCCCACCAACCTCACTTCCTCTCCGTCAGGTAAAACATAGTGACCTCGACCTTCTCTTCCCCCCACCCCTCCCTCTCCCCCTTCAATCTCATTTCCTCTGCGTCAGGTAAAACATAGTGACCTCGACCTTCTCCCCTCACCCTCCCCACCAACCTCACTTCCTCAGCGTCAGGTAAAACATAGTGACCTCGACCTTCTCCCCTCACCCTCCCCACCAACCTCACTTCCTCAGCGTCAGGTAAAACATAGTGACCTCGACCTTCTCCCCCTCCCCCTCCTCCTGCCCCTCCCCCTCCCCCTCCCCAACAACCTCACTTCCTCAGCGTCAGGTAAAACATAGTGACCTCGACCTAGAATCGGAGGGGACAGATTTGATACGAAACTCAAAGTCTACCGAGCCGTAGTGCTCCCCACCCTTCTGTATGTCAGTGAGACGTTGACTGTGCACAGCAGGCGCGCTAGGAAAATAAGCCACCTCCACACAATGTGCCTCTGGAGATTGTTCAAAATAAAGTGACAGACGCCGAGATCCTCATTAAGGCAAAAAGGCCGAGCATCCATCCCATGTTGCAGAAGACCCAGATCAGATGGGCCGGCCACGTCGCGGGCATGCCAGACAACCGCATCCCAAAACAACTAATATATGGTGAGCTCTGAAAGATGGCCTGCGTCAAGGCGGTGGCCAAAAGAAGCGTGTCAAAGACTCCCTCAAAGTATCTCTAACACGCTTCAGCATCGATGCAAACGCATGGGAATGTCTCGCACAGGACCGCAAGGCATGGCGTAGAACCACCATCAGAGGCACCTCCATTGGCTGAGGAGCGTCGGACCTCCGAAGCACAGAAAAAACGCATTTTGCGAAAAGACATAACAACTGACACTGATATGTCCAATTCTGACATTAAATGCTACGTACGCGGAGAGAATTTCACTGCCAGAATTGGATTATACAGCCACCTCCGAACTCACTGGTGAGGTACAGCACAACATGTGTGACTTCTGTTGTCGTCATCACCGGTGAGGTGCAGCACAACATGTGTGACTTCTGTTGTCGTCATCACCGGTGAGGTGCAGCACAACATGTGTGACTTCTGTTGTCGTCATCGCTTGTGATGGACAGCTATTATTATTATTACGGACAACGAACAGGCCTTATTATGGCGAATTCCACATCGGTTACGTTACGATCAAATTAAGATGATAAATAAGATCTGATATAATATTAAAGAGTCGGTCTGTGGCTGAAAGTTGCGCCCTCGCCAAAAAAGGTGGGAGGGGGGAAAAAACTTTACAAATAATAAACAAACATGTAGGTTGAGCACCCGTTGAGTCCGTACAGTTTTCTTGACTTGTGATTGCTTGTCGCCTTGTCTAGACAGTCCTCCAGCTACATGACGCCCGCGCCGTTGGCCAGGAATAATGAGCATGATTTAGCGATAACATTTTCCACCCTGCAAAATGGATTCAACATTAGACAGCTTAATGGAGGTGGCTTTTCAACTGTGTGCGGTGGTGTGTGCTCAGTACAAGTATATCAGTCTATCTACGACAGGCAATGTTGTATTTTGAAATAGTCGCATAGTCTCATCTATTCAACAATTCTGATAAACGATCTCAAGATAGAGCGTTACATACTCTAATAATATCCCCTGGATCCTCCTATACAACTTTCTATGATGTGCCGCACGGTTCTAATAACTATATTTCTGACGCAATTGCAGTTATTAATTAGTGGATTGTTAAGGTAGAGTACTATCCATAACAAGATCTCGATATTCACGCAAATCAAAAGCTGTGCATACTATAGACTAGGCATTATCGTTTGAAAATAATATATATATATATATATATATATATATATATATATATATATATATATATATATATATATATATATAAATGACGGTAAACGAGACGGAACTTAGATAAGTACATATATTTGCATACTTGGGCTTCCTTATAAGAACAGAAAAGACCAGACAAAATCAGTATGAGTATGAGGGGAATCTTGTGCGATAATATCCTATCATTGAAATTATAGAAAAGAAGAGATTTCATGATGCTACTCGGAACTGGTTCTGACATACGGCAGAGAGTCATGGACAACCTGCAGGCCAGCAAGTGGGTTATTGGAGGCAACGGAAATGTGGTTCTACGAGAGAATGTTTTAGAATTACATGGACTGCAAAGAGAACAAATAACGCGGTACTTGAAGAGGCACAGGCACGAAGACAGCTTTTGACAAAAGTCAGGACAATGCAATCCACCTTTTTTGGGCATGTCATGAGAAAAGGCAGGTTGCCACACTCGATGAGAACAGGCAGAATGACAAAGAAGAGGATCATAGGTATGCAAATATAAATAAATATTGGACAGCTTGGAGGAATGGCATGGGAGACGGTAAACGGCATGCTTGATAAGATGACGTGGAAGTCCGTGATCTTCAAGACCAACCAGACATGATGATGATATATTAAAAAAATGAGATGATAACAGTCAGAGATTCGTTTCAGATTGGATACGTCAGGATCAGGGCACAGGTTCTATCCAAGACCCTATCCCGTCTGCTAGAGGCGACCCTGGAAACTGGCTACGTGCATGCAGTATGACTGAGAAGATAGTGGAAAGGGAAAGGAAACACTGTCCCAAAAATGTGTCGTGCTGAAACTGGTTGAGTCGTGACGATAGACCTAGAAATGGCAGTATCTCAGGAAATTACGAGACAGCGTAACAAAAGGATCTTATTTTTGGACGAACTTGAGAAGAAGAAAAAGAAAAATAAGATTTAAAACAGTATAACTTTTTTCTCTGGTCAGGACAATTAATGGACGAAGAATAATAAAAAGACAAAGTGGACACAAATGAGAGAATATCTTGAACGAGAAGAACGAGAAGACGTCTCAGAAAGAACTTACTTAAGGTAATCAACTTGACACTTCATTTAGAAACACGGCAGGAAACAAATAATATGTCAGAAACTCGCGTTGGTCTCTGTTCTATTTACTGTTTTTTGTTTACACTTAATTTTTGTTACAAAAAGTTCCCATCAGAGCTTGTTCTGAAATGTTGACCTGACACTTGCTTAAGAAACTAGTACGCTCATTTGATTGTTCAAGTACATATTTATTTATTTGATGAAAACATGTAACCTCCGTCGTAGGCAGTGCCCAGTTAAATAACTTGATTAGCGGCGTAATACATGGGTCGAAGCTACAGCCCTTCCCAGGACTGATCCTCATCAATAATTTTGTACTTTTAAAACTTGGTTTCTAAAATATAGAGTATTTGTATTATATAAAATATAAGGCAATGAGGTCAAAAAGAAGACAAATAAGAAGTGATAAATGTTCTGATTCGGGTCAATACGTGAGTGACACTATAGGAAGAGATAGAAACATTGAATTCACAAATTATAAATGTGAAGAACATAATTGTTTGAATTCTAAATTCAAAATTCAGTTAAAAATCTAGCGCGTCTATTACGGGATCCTCGTCGGTGCTACGGAGTTGGTGCAGTCTGCTGAGACCCTCCAAGTATATGGAGAAGATCAGAGCACTTATTGGTAATACCGTGTCCAATGAAGTTGATTCTTCGACTAAAGTAAAACTAACTAAACTAAATGAGAAGAAACTGGCAGTGAACGCTTCGATTGTCCCCATTCATTTATATGCAATATCTCATGGTATGACGAGATCTCATCACTCAACTTTTGAAAACGGAATTGCCTTGGACAGACCGACTAAATAATCATCCGTTGACAGTATTACCTATTGACTTAGATGCTCCTCGAGTGGGATGGTTTCACAGAAAGAGTGCCCGACTAATCTATCGCTGTCTCCCATTTGGTCAGGTACTAATCTTGTCCTCGGTCTGATGTAGACTGTCTGACGTTATTGTTCCAGCAAACTGGAGATGTCCGCAGGTGAGGATGGGGGTGGAGTGGATGGGGCAAAGAAGGAGTCTTGATCCTCGTCTTGCTGCTTCCTATGCCTGCCGTACTAGCCCCTCTTCCTTCATCCTAAAGACACTGCCAAACCAGGGAAGTTGAAATTACTATACTTGAGTCTGCAAGGGCTGGGTTTCGAGATCGTGTTGTATTGTCCGATTATGGACCTTCGTCTCCGCTTGTTACTTGGATCAACTTTCTTAGACATCTCATTTCAAAGAGAGCTGGATTTTCTGCGTTGTGATATTTGTCCCTGATTCACATCAGTATGTCCAAACTAGTACACAGGTAGAGCTGCATACATCCATCTTAGTTTTTCGATGACATTACAGAAATGAAAATTCACTGTTCACTGAAATGACGAAGCAATTGTTTAAAAACATTTATAATCCAATCATGCTACATAATCAAATCCTGAACGCTGTACAAGATAAATAAAAATGCCAATCTCTTTGTTGAATTATACACAAGAGCAAAGACAAAGCATCAATGTTTTGCATGTTTTCTCGTTAACCAATTTTATGTGTTCCCACACTACTGACGAAGTTTTTCTGCGTTTCGACCGCGAGGGGAGATAAACATTATAGCACAGTGATTGAAATCACGTGACACTACCAGCGAACCGAGGACAGGCCAATAATGAGCAATGATGCACAGATGAACTGATATCCCCGCCTAGAAAATAATGACGTCTCTACGAGGGCTATATCTACAGTATTATCGGCGGGTTCGGGCGGCCAAGAAAATTGAGTTTTGATTAGGCCCCAGTATCACCCCAACGGAGCAGCCCATATCAGATAGACGAGGTCAATTGTCAGCTACAAGCGCACTAAATTTTCGATCTTTCGCCACGACTTGGCCCGCACTAGTCGCTTATGAGAAATTGGATTCAGTGACCCTCCCGATATTCTCGCGCTTCTGGTCCGCATAACGGCTCTAGAACGAGTGATCTACGTATTGATAGCTTGACACAATCGAAGTGCTTTCAGGTCAATCGGTCTCTAAGGCAGTCGTCCCTAGACTAATGAGTCGCCCCATACCTTCAATATCAATAACTCAAAATGGTACTCTTCCCCCCCCCCCCCCCCCCTGATTCTTTTGTCAAACACTCTTCCCGCAGGTCTTTTCAAATGTAACTATTGTTTACTTTTCTTGTTCCTGTTCTCCTCCAGTCGGAGTATAGAGTTACCACTAAAATTGGCTTTCTTTAAAACGCTTGCACTAAAACACTTTTCGTGCTTGTACAGTTGTGGTTTCTGTAGTGAATTGTTTTACACGTTGAGATTGCTAGTCCACACACACAACCCACCGCAACTTTATATTGATAATGGCACGACAAGAGATAAACAATCTGCTTTACCGGAACCTGTTTTACCAGAACCTGTTTTACCATAACTATTTTTGCTATGAACCTGTTTTACCAGAAAGTGTTTTGTCAGAACCTGTTTTACCAGAACCTGTTTTACCAGAACCTGTTTTACCAGAACCTGTCTTACCAGAACCTGTCTTACCAGAACTTGTTTTACCTGAACGTGTTTTACTAGAACATGTTTTACCTGAACCTGTTTTACCAGAACCTGTCTTACCAGAACCTGTTTTACCAGAACCTGTCTTACCAGAACCTGTTTTACCAGAACGTATTTTACCATAACCTGTTTTACCAGAACCTGTGTTACCAGAACCTGTTTTACCAGTACCTGGTTTACCAGAACCTATTTTACCAGAACCTGTCTCACCAGAACCTGTTTTACCTGAACGTGTTTTACTAGAACCTGTTTTACCTGAACGCATTTTACCAGAACCCGTTTTACCAGAACCTGTTTTACCAGAACCTGTCTTACCAGAACCTGTTTTACCTGAACGTGTTTTACCAGAACCTGTTTTACCAGAACATGTTTTACCAGAACCTGTTTTACTAGAACCTATTTTACCAGAACCTGTTTTAGCAGAACCTATTTTGCCTAAACGTGTTTTACCAGAACCTGTTTTACCAGCACCTATTTTGCCATGAACCTGTTTTAGCAGAAGCTATTTTGCCATGAACCTGTTTTACAAGTGTTTGGTATGGTCCTTGTCTTAGACACATGAAAGGATACTTCCAATATGATGAATGGAATGCATGCGAAGAAAGCAAGCAGTGACCACTTGAGAGATAGACTGAGAAATGATGATATTGTGAACACTACTTTTTCGATAAAGCTCTGTAATCTTGTAATATTATGTTTAATAATTCGACATGTTTCTCCTTCATGTAAAAGCACCAACTCCAACTGGAGTTGTAGATCATTTATTTGATGCGCATTCTGACCATTTTAGAGTTCATATGATTTTCAGCGTAACAATGGCCACTCTTGCTTTTACTTATCCTGGCGTTTTACAACTTAGTCCGCGATGCCTGTCTTGTTTATACTATTCCCTATGTTTGTTAACTTCCCAATCTAATCTTTTTAGTCTCAGTCTGATAGGAGCTGTGTTTGTTGCCGGTGTCTAATTTGACACTCAACTGCCAGCAGGAACAGGAGCGGTGATTGAAGACATCCCTGACACATCCTCAGATTTGATGGTAAACTCGTACACACTCGTAAACTGCACGTCATCATGCGTCTGCTATGTTATGTTTGTGAACTCTTGCAAGATACCGTAGTGCTTTAGTAGTTTCTAGAGTCTATCCCTAATTGAGATGTCACATGATTTTTCATAGTCAACAAATTTGATGCAAAGACTTGAATTTCATTCCAAAAACATCTCAACGATTATGTACAATGTGGATGTCTAGTGAGCACATGGCAGGATTTGTCTTGTTATTATGTCTCTTATATTTCGTACCATTTCTTCATACAGTTACATTTTTCCCGCTAAAGTTTTAACCTTGGTGTGACGAATGTCTCATCCTTTCAGCCAGTCAGTCGTTTTGGTTATATTAAAGCTTGCTATCATACAGAATAGTTGGCATACAGGTCTACAGTTGTGCAAAGTTAAAAAGTACTTGACCTTGAAAGAAGGTTGCAGATGAAGCAAACCTCAGGACTGCCCAACTGCTTAAATAACAAGAAACAAAACAGAATTACACGGAAACACTTTCACACTACAACAAAACAAAACATACACTCAGTTTGAGTGAACAGTAGAAATGAGAATCTATGATAAATCAACGTAAAGTAAATAATGAAGAAGGTAGCAGAGTCTGACAGCCTAAAACACAGGACGTCTTACCGATGTGCTAGTGATCCTGGTGGCAGACAAGATATATCTCTTGTTATCAAAGCATCGAAAACTATCGCAAGCTTTTTTTGACATTTGGGACGCCTCCCCTTGGCTTTTTGTCAACAAGAGGAAATTATAATAGAGATTTTGTGACGGCTGCAATCGCCAAACTCTCCAATATGGATTACGGTCCCACCGTCCGTAAAAACAATTTCGTCTATGTAATCTTGCGTGCCGCGTCGACCGCTATAGTCCAGACTCAGACAAATCTCAAGCGGTATGTACATTTTGTATTTGCCAGAACACATAGCACTGCGCTCCAGGCAGACTTATAGATGCTCACTCCATTTACGAAAACTACGAAGGGTGTGGATATTAATAGCTCTTGTAACCTGCGCCTTTTACACACTTCTGCATTATCTTCTCAATCGCTTCCCTTGCTCAAACCCAAAGATATTCTTCTTCTTCATCGTTCATTCTCAAACTCCCGCTAGCAAGTCTTGAACGTTCTCAAACTCCCGCCATCAAGTCCTGAACGTTCTCAAACTCCCTCTACCAAGTCCTGAAAAGGACACTGCAAGTAGCAGAATGTTGTCCGGAGAACGGAATGTGTTGTGTCCTAGTTTACATCTTGACTGCGATATTTGCACCTTTCGGTCAAACACATCCGTCTCCAGCAGGCATTTCTAGGTACCGGGTTAGCCTTCCCTCTTTCATCCCTTCTCCTTAGCCCCTTAGCCAGGCGGCGGTTCGAGCCTGTAATCCAGGATCACCGTGTTGAGTTACCTGTTGATCGACAACTCAACGACTGAAGTTGATATTGCCAACAAACTAGTTTGTTAACTTCGGAGGATGGATGATGGCAGAATACCAAAATATCTTCTTTATGGGGAATTACAGTTGGGGAAAAGGTCTTGGGGCCTACCATTACTTCGGTACAAGGATCGTGTTACATGGAGGGACATGATTAAGCATGTAATACAGTCAAAGGAGATACTGATTACTGATAGATTAAAGACTCAGAGTTTGAGACGACAACCCACACCATGCGATGCCAGAAACGGTACTAACTTTTCTTGCACACACTGTAGAAGATGCTTCTCTGTCTGGATTGGTTATCCAATTTAAACTAGCTCTATCTTCCCACTGTAATCCCAATCCATTGGCTATAATACAAATGGAGGCAAGGACAATTAATGCATCTAAGAATAGATTGGATGCGCATTGCTTTTAGAGTAAGGAAATGTAAATGAAACTGTTTATGTAAAGATTCCAGTATAAAGAAGTTAAGTTAAGTTAAGTTAAGTTACACTAATGACTAGAGCAGCATGTTCCCAGAATCACCACATGGCGGCGGAAAAGGGTCTTGCTCAGCTATAGTTCGCTGGCCCTGATGCAAGTTGCCAGCTGTGAGTCGATGGCTGATGTCACCTCTTTCAATGCTGCATCTTGGCACCAAATAAATCTATGAAAATTGCTAAATGTACTCAGTACGAGTTGCTTTCAACATCAACACCAACAACAACTGCAGCAACAACAACAGCAACAGCAACACATGCAACACCAATAACATCTCGTATATTGTTTAAGAAAGTACCTGGTCGTTTTCGTCCTCTCAAAAGGAATATTGCACTTACTGAAAGCGGCAATATGTGCGCTAGATATTTCGGGGTTGTCTGACGAGATATTGTATGTGCTTGAGAGACCGATGCAAGAGTGAACCTCTGCATTTGTCAATCTGTAGTTAGTTTTCTTTCCACTTGTGCCGTTAAGCGTCGTTGGGAGCTTAAGTCGTCTATCCTGCTCCAAGTGTGTTGCGTCGATCAATGTAAGCCCTTGTCGCTGCACAATCACTCTAATGTCACCTATCCACCTACCTCGTGGCCGCCCCCTTGCCCTGTAGCCAGATCTACCAGCATTGTAATCCATCAGTGGAACTTGATGAGGGTGAATTCTCATGAGATGACCAAACCAACTTATTTTCTGCCTGGAAATGTATTCGACACAAGACGCAGTGCCGACCATACTTTGAATGTCGTAGTTCCGCATTCTGTAACTTCTGGTAACACCGATAACCTTCCTCAAACACTTCATTTCACAAGTCAAAATTCTGCTCTCACGCACCCTGGACAGAGGCCATGTTTGGCACTGGTAGCACATAATCGGCATAAATATATTATTTATCAGCTATGCTTTGTTGCCAAACTAATGCTCGGGTTTCTAGGCAGCGGGGACAGCTGATAAGTCACCGCAGATGCTTTCTAACACATAGTCCCAATTTCCCTGTCGATCCTACCGTTTGCCGAATACTGCCCAAATACTTGAACTCATGGCCCTGTTGAAGAGCAATATCATTTAGACATCTTGAGTGGCCCAGGAGTTCTACTGATCATCATAGTTTTAGTTTTGTTTTCGCCAACTCGCATATTGTATTTAGCACAGGAAGTCGCCAGCGCGTTCATGTGGTTTTAAAGTTTGTTTTCATCGTCGTACAGCAAGTACTGATCATCTGCAAATACTAATTCGTGTATTGAGTTATGTTCTTCTTCAGATGTCTTAATTTGACAAGTCTCTGATGCGATTTTGTCCATGTAGATGTCGAACAACAGAAGAGAAAACACACACCCTTGTCTCACGCCGGTAGTGATTTCAAAAGCACCTGTGACACCACCATCAGTCGTTCTGACAACCTTTGTACTCGAACGGTACAGTGCTCTGACATTATCAAGAAGCTGACCTTGTACATCATAATCTTTTAGTATCTTGCAAATTTTAATCATATCTTCCCTATCAAACGCTTTTTCCTGATCAATGAAAGCAACACATAGATTTTCGTTGTATTCTTTTGATCTTTTGCTTATTTGCCTAAAGGTGAATAAGGTCACTCTGTTCCTTCATGTAAATCTGAAGTCAGTGCTCTTGTTTGGAGCAAGTTGTCCAAGCCTTGCTGCCATATAGAAGTGTGCTTACATTGTATACAGTGGTCTTAGTTTTAATTGTCAGTTTATGGTTTTTCCAAACACGCGTTGTGAGTCGAGCAAATGTAGCAGCAGCTTTGCTAATGGTATTGTCTATTTCTGAGTCTAGAGAGAGATTATCGTTGATGAGGGATCCCAGGTGTGAATTAATGCACAGATGCCAGTTCATAATTATCGATGCTAAGACTTGGCGTGGCATGTACTTCCTGTTCAAGCATATTTGTTTGGTTGCGACTTATGGTCAGGCCAAATCTATACAAGCCGGGAAGAAGCGATCTATGAACCGCTGGTTCCTGCTGATTGTGGGTTACAATTGCAGCATCATCAGCCAAAAGCAAGTTACTGATGGTGATCTCCCTTATCTTCGTTTTGGCCTTGAGCATTGCAAGGTTAAGCAGCCTGCTATCCGACCTGGTGTGAAGGCAAATCCTTGAATTGCGTTACCGAATGCATGCTTCAGTAACAGATCAACGAAGATTCCGAACAGTGTCGGCGCCGGAACACAGCCCTGCTTAACACCACTTCGAATACCAAATGGTTGTGATATTCTACCATCAAATTGGACTGTTCCTGTCATGCCCTCATAGAACGATATTATTAGTCACAGCAGTTTGTTTGGGCAGCCTATTTTTAAAGCATATCACTACTAACCAAATCAAATGCCTTTGTCAAGTCAATGGCTGGTTCTTCTTGCGTGACTTTTTGTGAAGTTGTCGAAGAGAGAAAATCATGTGGATCGTTGATCTTCCAGACCTGAATCCACACTATGTCTCCGGATACACACGCTCATCCAATTTCTGTTGCCTTACCAATATTACTCTGACGAAGACTTTGCCTACAACACTTAGCAGAGATACACCTCGATAGTTATTTCAGTAACTTCTATTCCCTTTGTTTTTTGCATAATGTTACAATCTGTACATATTTCATATCCTGAGGTATAGTGGCGTCTTTCCAGCATTGAAAATGGCAACAATTATAGACAATTTTAACTGGTTTTTACAATTGCGAAAACACTGGCTCTACATATCGCTTGCAAATGATCTTTTTCTTTTTCTTCTTCGGTATTCGTCCTGAAAAGGACGTTTGTGACGTTGTGACGTGGTTTACAGCTGGCCTGCGATGTCTGCGCCTTTAGGCCCGACACATCCGATGTGAGAACAACATTTTGGGGACAGGATTTACCTTCCCACTGCGATCCATTTTCACCTATTCAATCTACAAAAGTGCTGACTGTTTCAAGGGCCGAAACGCTTGACGGCAGAATAGGGTCTTGGTTATTTATGGTTCACTGACCCTGATGCAAGCAGTTAGCTAATAGGGTCTTTGTCAGTTATGGTTCACTGACCCTGATGCAAGCAGTTAGCTAATAGGGTCTTGGTCAGTTATGGTTCACTGACTCTGATGCAAGCAGTTAGCTAATAGGGTCTTGGTCAGTTAGGGTTCACTGACCCTGATGCAAGCAGTTAGCTAATATGGTCTTGGTCAGTTATGGTTCACTGACCCTGATGCAAGCAGTTAGCTAATAGGGTCTTGGTCAGTTATGGTTCACTGACCCTGATGCAAGCAGTTAGCTAATAGGGTCTTGGTCAGTTATGGTTCACTGACCCTGATGCCAGCAGTTAGCTAATAGGGTCTTGGTCAGTTATGGTTCACTGACCCTGATGCCAGCAGTTAGCTAATAGGGTCTTGGTCAGTTATGGTTCACTGACCCTGATGCCAGCAGTTAGCTAATAGGGTCTTGGTCAGTTATGGTTCACTGACCCTGATGCCAGCAGTTAGCTAATAGGGTCTTGGTCAGTTATGGTTCACTGACCCTGATGCCAGCAGTTAGCTAATAGGGTCTTGGTCAGTTATGGTTCACTGACCCTGATGCCAGCAGTTAGCTAATAGGGTCTTGGTCAGTTATCGTTCACTGACCCTGATGCCAGCAGTTAGCTAATAGGGTCTTGGTCAGTTATGGTTCACTGACCCTGATGCCAGCAGTTAGCTAATAGGGTCTTGGTCAGTTATGGTTCACTGACCCTGATGCCAGCAGTTAGCTAATAGGGTCTTGGTCAGTTATGGTTCACTGACCCTGATGCCAGCAGTTAGCTAATAGGGTCTTGGTCAGTTATGGTTCACTGACCCTGATGCCAGCAGTTAGCTAATAGGGTCTTGGTCAGTTATGGTTCACTGACCCTGATGCCAGCAGTTAGCTAATAGGGTCTTGGTCAGTTATGGTTCACTGACCCTGATGCCAGCAGTTAGCTAATAGGGTCTTGGTCAGTTATGGTTCACTGACCCTGATGCCAGCAGTTAGCTAATAGGGTCTTGGTCAGTTATGGTTCACTGACCCTGATGCCAGCAGTTAGCTTTGATTCAAATGCCCGCTATCAGCTCATTCCTTTTATTGCTCATTCCTGTTGTTGCATGTTCGGCTTCGTACATAGTTCTTCTTCTTCGTTCTCAAACTCCGGCAACCAAGCCCTAAAATGGGTTTAGCAATTGACAGGATGTTGCCCGGAGAACTAAATGCGTTGCGTCATAGTTTACAGCTTGAATGCGATAGTTGCACCGTCTTTTCCGACACATTCGACTTCAGCAGAAATTTTTTGGGTACAGGGTTATCTTTTCCACTTCGATTCCTTCGCCTTAGCCAATCTGCTCTGTTGCAGCCTGTTATCCAGGATCACCGCATGGAGGTGTAGAAGGGTTTTGGCATGGTCTTTGGGTCGCTGACCGCTGCAGCTCATGTACTGCTCAGCATTTTAAAACTTGTTCAGGGCTAAATTCATATCACTCGAGTCGATTCATACGTAAATTGTTACCTGGTTGCTCAAGTTATTTTGTTTTGGCTATATGTACGGCTGCCTGCAAAGCCTGCTTAAGAATAAGGGAAACCAACAACCTGCAGTTTCCAGAACTCTCTGCTCCCTGCCTGCAAGCTGATATCATGTAAGCTATTCTGTTTGAGAGAACTGGCTTACACTGCAGTCTGTCTCATTTGAGTTTTATCAGAGGAGGAATAGATTTCCCCCCATGTTCTTGTTCATGCTGAATGAGCTTTAAGTGTCAGTGGCAATACTATACGAATTATTTCCCTTTGATACGCTCGAGCCAGTGGTCCGTCTACACCGTTTATCGCCAGCTGTCATGAGGTGGATACAGGGTGATGGAGCTAAGCAGCGCCAGCGATATACTTAAATGTTTGTGGTTTGTTTTGTGGAATTCATGGCTAAAGGTTGCCCTTTCTTATTTATTTTTACTTGTATACAAGAAAGGGGAGATGGGAAGGAGGAAGGGGGGGGGGGAAATGGGGTTGGGGGGGGGGGGGCAGCAGTCCCACAACGGAGACTGCAGTTTTGGGATGAAGGGTTGAAGACTAGATTCTACTAGAACTAAGTTTTGTTGTTGGTTGTCGGCTGGGATGAAGAGTTGGAGACTAGATTCCACTAGAACTAAGTTTTGTTGTTGGTTAGGTAGGCTGGGATGAAGAGTTGGAGACTAGATTCCACTAAAACTAAGTTTTGTTGTTGATTAAGTAGGCTGGGATGAAGAGTTGGAGACTAGATTCTACTAGAACTAAGTTTTGTTGTTGGTTAAGTAGGCTGGGATGAAGAGTTGGAGACTAGATTCTACTAGAACTAAGTTTTGTTGTTGATTAAGTAGGCTGGGATGAAGAGTTGGAGACTAGATTCTACTAGAACTAAGTTTTGTTGTTGGTTAAGTAGGCTGGGATGAAGGGTTGGAGACTAGATTCTACTAGAACTAAGTTTTGTTGTTGGTTAAGTAGGCTGGGATGAAGAGTTGGAGACTAGATTCTACTAGAACTAAGTTTTGTTGTTGGTTAAGTAGGCTGGGATGAAGAGTTGGAGACTAGATTCTACTAGAACTAAGTTAGTTTTGTTGTTGTTTAAGTAGGCTGGGATGAAGGGTTGGAAACTAGATTCTACTAGAACTAAGTTTTGTTGTTGGTTAAGTCGGCTGGGATGAAGGGTTGGAGACTAGATTCTACTAGAACTAAGTTAGTTTTGTTGTTGTTTAAGTAGGCTGGGATGAAGGGTTGGAGACTAGATTCTACTAGAACTAAGTTTTGTTGTTGGTTAAGTAGGCTGGGATGAAGGGTTGGAGACTAGATTCTACTAGAACTAAGTTTTGTTGTTGGTTAAGTCGGCTGGGATGAAGAGTTGGAGACTAGATTCTACTAGAACTAAGTTAGTTTTGTTGTTGGTTAAGTCGGCTGGGATGAAGAGTTGGAGACTAGATTCTACTAGAACTAAGTTTTGTTGTTGGTTAAGTCGGCTGGGATGAAGAGTTGGAGACTAGATTCTACTAGAACTAAGTTTTGTTGTTGGTTAAGTCGGCTGGGATGAAGAGTTGGAGACTAGATTCTACTAGAACTAAGTTAGTTTTGTTGTTGGTTAAGTCGGCTGGGATGAAGGGTTGGAAACTAGATTCTACTAGAACTAAGTTAGTTTTGTTGTTGGTTAAGTAGGCTGGGATGAAGAGTTGGAGACTAGATTCTACTAGAACTAAGTTAGTTTTGTTGTTGGTTAAGTAAGCTAATATGTTCTCTTCCGAGTTTCGCTTCCTTCTCTAACGGTAAACCAGGTACTCAATTATAGTGATGTAGACTGAAGGGTACAGCTTACCAGGAACGCACAATCGGCAACTTTCCGTGAGAAGCAACTTATTATGTTCCGTCTCAACTCCGAGGGTTAAGTGCTGTCTATCATCTCTGTTTGTGTCTGGTACTTACTTCTATGATGTTACATTTCTCATGTGCAGTACCTTCTTTTCTTTTCGTCATCTTTATCTTTATTTAACAATTGTGTGCTGTGGTGTCTCAGTGCACTGTCACCGCTATCAATAAATAAATAAATAAATAAATAAATAAATAAATCAATAAATCAATCAATCAATGAATCAATGAACCAATCAGCTCCCTGCGAGACACAGATCTTCAGCTAATATTCGTGAAGTTTTCATGTGCTGTGACATCCAAACTAACTCGACCAATCTCTTCACCCATTTCCTCTATCTTTGTCATATCCTCTCTTTTGATGTGTGTTTTGGTTTACCCCTGTGTCCAATGCCTTTGAAATTCAAGAATAGAGACCGTCTTGCAATAAAGCAGTTCCGTAATGTGTGTGTAATCCAGGGTCAGCGTCGTCCCTTAATGTCAAGGGGCAATGATATACTTATATGTTAGGTCCTGCTTCTTTTTCTTCTTCTTTTTCTTCTTCTTCGTCTTCTTCTTCGTCTTCTTCTTCAGCGTTCCCACCGAAAAGGACGTTGATATATTGTGTCGTAGTTTACAGTAAGACCTATATCTGCGTCGTTCGGCCCGACATATTCTATTTCAGCTGGCTTTATTGAATACCTGTATTGCATTCTCACTGCGATCCCTATCCATTGGCCAGACTACACTAGTGATTAGTCTAGCTTATTTGTAGGGCGGCTCTTGGAGTCTGAAAAAGGGTCTTGGTCGGCTATAGTTCGCCAAACCTGATGCAAGCAGCCACAGTTCCACATAAGAGACCATCAGACCATTTTAATCCATCAGACGCATGCCTCTTTTGGTGAAAGCTTAACCATTTCTCCACGTAGCTGTTATAGTTCACTGCGTTAGAGAGCCATACACTATGATGGACTTTACATTGCATGTACAAACACACACTCACACATACAAACACGCACACAAATACACAGATACACACACAGATACGCAAACAAACACACACACACACACAGACACGCACACAAACATACACACACACACACATCGGGAAGTCTATTTCGTTCTCATGTGTCAACAAAGTTTTGTTATTATTTATTCATTGTTACTACATTTTGACGAGGTACAGAACTTTGAACAGGAGGCTGTCCTTTTGGCTATCCCAGTGGGTCTTTTTCATCTGGATGTGTGGAGGGAGGGATGCATTGTTATTAATCTATCAGACCGTATCTTGCTTGACGGATAATTAATTGTCCAATAATAAGATCTATAAGACACGATTATCTATTTGTGAAGCGTTTGTCTCATTCCATCCATACAGGATTGTTCAATAAGGCGTCTGAAATTTATTGAACGTATTTTCCAGCTTGTTCTTGGAGAAAAGAACATTCAATGTTGACTACGTATGCTTTCTCAAAAACAGATTGGTTGCTAATTTCAATACAAACTGGATAGTGCATGTTAATGGGAGATGCAGGACCCTTACAATAAAATCTTCGTCTTCTTTTTCTTGGGCCTGTTCTTCTTTTTCTTCTTTTTTTCTTTCTTTCATTTTTTCTTTCTGTCTGTCTTTCTAGTTTTCTGTCTGTCTTCTTCCTCTTTTTCTTCTTTTTTTGTTCTTTTTCTTTGTTCTTTTTCTTCTTCATCTTCCTTCTGTCATCTTATACATTCCTTTTACTTCTTTTTTTTCTTCTGCCTTCTTTTTCTGCCTTTTACCTTACATACAATATGATGCCCTTTAATGTCGGCTAAAGAAACCTTCCCTATTTCCATACCATTAGTTTATCTTCAAAGACATTGATTACCTCTGGGTCTGCCTAGACTACAGCGATGTAGGTACTGAATACAATACCAGCAACTAAAAGAAAAAAGATACTGCTAGATTGGTTTTATGAAGGGCTTTACACGGACCAGCGATGAGGATAGGATCACTGTCACACCGACAGCATGGCGACAAACAGTGTGGTTTATGTCCTTAAAGAACGTTTGTTCGTTGTCACGATCACAAGAAAGTTGTGGACCTCCAGATGACAGAAGCGCCTTGCCACAGGAAAGAGACGAGTTAAGCACTAGACCAGCGAGGAACTAAAATGAGCCACACCTGGGCTAGTCTTATGTCATTCAACACTTGGAACAATCGAATATAGTCTGAGTTCGATCTAGACACATGTATAGACTCAATAACTTCTTAACCTTTCGATCATCAAGCATAGACCAAATGTATCCTTAGATGTTTATCTCCTCCAGTGATGAAGACTATCAAACATTACACACACCAAGGTACGCAAAGACCAAGAGCCTGCGGCGTATGACAAGTATTCTGGTTTTAAAAGAATGCTTTAGAAACAAAGCTTCGTCTGTTGATGATTGGTATGCTGGCTTTGTACAAAGCATAGGGTTACCACTACATCTGAACCCGTTACATGAATACTATCAGAGCAGTTGCGGGGGCGGTTACAATAGCAAGAGTTTTACATGATGAGATTGCTAGTTGCATTTAACTGGCATGCTTAGAGGGTTACAGTAATTCTTTTATTTCTAAGCTTGGCATCTCTCTGATGGAAACCCCACATATGATAGCAGAATAAGTCAGCGAAGAGGTGGTTTCCCTAAAGATCAGATGATAAACAAAGATTCACACAAACATATTACCAATTTACGCACATAGAAACTTCCCTATTCGTCAAGTTGAGCATGGAAATGTTTTTTTCATGAAAAACATTTCTTTACTAGATGTTATGGGCCAGAGAGGTCAATGTGCATGATTTTTCGCAGCTATGGGGTAGGGTTCGTTTTCCTGTAGCAACCCATTTACACCTTCATAGCTGTGAATAAGTACGTGTCTTGAGATTAAGATGCTGAGCAGTGCATAATCTGTAGAAGTTAGCGACCCAGAGCTGGCTGCAAACGTCAAGGTCAGCGACCTAGAGCTGATCAGTGCATGAGCTGGAGAGGTCAGCGACCCAGAGCTGATCAGTGCATGAGCTGGAGAGGTCAGCGACCCAGAGCTGAGCAGTGCATGAGCTGGGCAGGTCAGAGACCCAGAGCTGATCAGTGCATGAGCTGGAGAGATCAGCGACTCAGAGCTGGCTGCAAACGTCAAGGTCAGCGACATAGAGCTGATCAGTGCATGAGCTGGAGAGGTCAGCGACCCAGAGCTGAGCAGTGCATGAGCTGGACAGGTCAGAGACCCAGAGCTGATCAGTGCATGAGCTGGAGAGATCAGCGACTCAGAGCTGGCTGCAAACGTCAATGTCAGCGACCAAGAGCTTGATCAGTGCATGAGCTGGAGAGGTCAGCGACCCAGAGCTGATCAGTACATGAGCTGGAGAGGTCAGCGACCCAGAGCTGATCAGTGCATGAGCTGGAGAGGTCAGCGACCCAGAGCTGAGCAGTGCATGAGCTGGGCAGGTCAGAGACCCAGAGCTGATCAGTGCATGAACTGGAGAGATCAGCGACTCAGAGCTGGCTGCAAACGTCAAGGTCAGCGACATAGAGCTGATCAGTGCATGAGCTGGAGAGGTCAGCGACCCAGAGCTGATCAGTGCATGAGCTGGAGAGGTCAGCGACCCAGAGCTGAGCAGTGCATGAGCTGGACAGGTCAGAGACCCAGAGCTGATCAGTGCATGAGCTGGAGAGATCAGCGACTCAGAGCTGGCTGCAAACGTCAATGTCAGCGACCAAGAGCTTGATCAGTGCATGAGCTGGAGAGGTCAGCGACCCAGAGCTGATCAGTACATGAGCTGGAGAGGTCAGCGACCCAGAGCTGATCAGTACATGAGCTGGAGAGGTCAGCGACCCAGAGCTGACTGCTAGCGTCATGGTCAGCCATCCAGAGAGGCCAAGGCCCTTCTCCATCTCTAAGTGGTGATCTTGGCCAACAGGCAGACTGGCTAAGGAGAAGGATTTGAAGAGGCTAACCCGATACCCATATAAGCCATGCTGAAGTCGGATATGTCGGACCGAAAGGTGCAAAAATCACCATCAACCTGTAAACTACGACACCGCGCTTTCCGTCTCCATACTACATACTTTTGCTTGCAAAACATATTTCTGGGCTTGGTAGAGAAAGTTTGAGAACAAAGAAATGAAGAAGAAGAAGAAGAAGAAGAAGAAGACGTAGAGGAAGAAGAAGAAGATACGTGAATTGCAATTAGCGTGCCAAAGACGGATGTGTCGGACCGAAAGGTGCAAACTTCGCAGTCAAGCTGTAAACTAGCCACACAACGCATTCCCTTCTCTGGACTACATTTTGCTACTTGCAAAGCCCTGTTCAGGGCTTGGTATCGGAAGATTGAGAACGAACACAGAAGAAGAAGATTAACAAATAAGACAATCAAGTCAGTGAGGATTGGCAAAGGTCACACCACCACATAAACAAAAAATCTTCGTACAAAGTAGTCCCTAACACTCCATCCCCGACGTCAATGTCTGCCATGGATCAACCTTTACCTTTCAGGAAGTCTCATGACACCACCATCCATCATGGGGACGGGATCGTGATGGAAGCTCAGTGTTTGGCAAGTCAATTTATGTGTCCCCCCAATATGAAGATGTAGTTGTAATGGCACTGTCAGGATATATATAGTTCATTAAACATGTCGGTTTCAAGGCGAAGGCTTCCAAACCCATAGATAACATTGAATTGAATTCAACGCGGCCTCGAACCAGCAACAATTAAGTTAACTTTATTCGTCCAAGAAACTACCCAAGAATTAGGAGTCTTTTGTGAAGAGACAGCCCTGGTTACATAAAGATGAGAGGAAGAGAACGACTAAGTAGCGACTTGGTTGCACCCAGGCACAGTTATCATCTGAAAGACTAGATCGGCTTTCCCTTAAACTGGTATCAAACCGAGATGCTAGATTGCCCCCAAAATTCTACATTTTTTTCAAAGTTAACACCTCAGCCCGGACTGCTACCTCCACATTGGCGGTTTTTTTTCGTTCAAGCTGACGAACTAGAGCGAGTGTGAAATGCTGGGTGGTCTCTCTTCCTGCGACTATCAAGCTGTTGATTGGATTTTCCTGCCCCACTAAGCGGAAAAAGGGGACACAAATCAATGTTCAGGGAATGCAAGAGAGTCTGGGCTTGTTTTCCCAGTTGAATTTATGGAGTATTCGCTTTTTAATTTTATGTGAAGTGCGCATGTCAAGTCTGACTTGCTCTCTAAATTGCATCACTGATGTTGTTTGGCATGGGCAGCTGACGATCCCTTCAGGTCTAGGCTAGCATCTGCCAGGGAAAGTGAATCTGTTAGATTAGGGATTTAAAGATGCGGACTGTCTGTCTAATTCTATGACAGAAACACATTTCCAGTCTGCACTTGTGTCTGTATTTCTATTTGTCTGATCAGACGTTCTGATATACTCGGATCCCTTCATTTGTGTGCTAAAATCTGTCACGGAAAATATGTCTGTTAGATTCAGGATTAAATCATTCTGACAGTCTGTCTAATTTTGTGACAGAATAGTATTTCCAGCCTCTTGTCAGTATTTCTGTTCGTCTGATCAGACTTTCAGATATACTCGTCTGTCTTCTGGATATCTGCTTGTCAGCGACACTCGTTATCAATGTAGGGGAAGTGTTTAAATGAAACGCTGACTTTCTTCCTGTTCTCTTCAGTTCAGAATCAGTGCCACTTCGCACAGGACAGATCCATAAATGTAAGGTAACTTTCAGCAGATGACGATCAGCAAGCACATTGATCGCTCCAGTGGAATGTTTTTCAAATCAAGATAATCATCATCATGTTCATTGTTTCGGGACGTTGGGGCTTAATTCTCTCTACATTCTCACTTAGTCATTTTTTTTCAACTCCTGTTTGATGGAGGCTGAAGAATTCTTTGTATATACTTGCAATCTAATGTGATGATAAATGTTTGGCCTGTTGCGTTTGCTTAATGAAGGGATCGCATTTTTTGTGGCTTTTCTACCGATCAAAATTAGGTAGGTGTAACGTTTTCTTTAGAACTGTTTTCCGGACAGGGACTAACTGCAGCTGCTCTCAATTTTCAAGTATCAAGAGTTCTTTTCACGTGCGAAGTGGGTCCTCAGAGCTTATCGTCCGCCTCAGATAGAACTTTGTGTAAATCTCAAACTCCCTTGAGACCAGACGACACTTGAAACTTGCAGAATTCGAACTACCCACCATTCCACTATTCTTGCTCGTTTCTACCTGAGAGACACCTTACGTCTCATCTATAACAATCCCCTATTGTCTAATCGCTATTCTAGTGCATACAATACGTGTTGATTCCAGTCAATTTGTAATACTTCACTGTATCTTTTATGTTGTGTGTTCGTTTGCTTATTTCACAATGTTTGATGTTCCTATTTTTAAGTTAATTCAACGAGTCTTACACTTGTACATGCATGTAATAGCTTGATTACCCCCCTTACCTCAGTTGGATACATCTAGGTTTAGTCAGATATTGTCTGAGCACTACAGAACGTTATCTATCATCCTTACTGTGGAATGTTGCAGCTCTTAAACGCACGTCTCAAAACAGAGGTACATGGTTGACGACCCGTGCTTTCTACACAGCTGTGCCTCGATACCTAACTAAACATTAGGTCCACATTCATAGAAACATGCCTCAACGCCGGACAGTAGATGATATGTGGGAGAGTAAAGGGACAGAGCTGATGACTCGGGACACACAACCTATAATCAACAAGAACTGCCCCCACACACAAGTGGAGATCTCAGACAATATAGCTTTTCTCACTTCATCCATGAAGGCATGATTTGTTGCAGTGCTTCCTTGACCGTTAGCTTATTTAATTGGCTTGCTTTAAATAAAAAATATTTTGTATTTCAAATTTCTTGTATTTAAGGTTAGTTCGTTTTGAACTTGTGCAGTTCTGATCTAACATTAATATAACATTTGTGTTTGCACTTTTCATCTAACATTAATATTACATTTGTGTTACACATTTCACTTCACATTAATCCCACATTTGTGTTCACACTTTTCACTTCACATTAATCTCAGATTTGTTTTCACACTTTTCACTTCACATTAATCTCACAGTTGTTTTCAAACTGTTCACATCACATTAATCTCACATTTGTGTTCACACTTTTCACTTCTCATTAATCTCACATTTGTTTTCAAACTGTTCACATCACATTAATCTCACATTTGTGTTCACACTTTTCACTTCTCATTAATCTCACGTTCGTGTTAACACTTTTAATTGTTATATTGATCTCAAATTCAATGTAAGATTGCATGTTTGTTTTGTTACTTTTGTTGCCGTATGACTTTGCCTTGACATATTTACATTCCACTCATTATCTTCCTTTGCTCAGCTTGTTGATATGTATGAGTTTCTGTTAACCTTGAACCACTTGTACTATAATCAAGGTATGTTGTCAGTTTTTACTGTGACATCCACTTCTAATTTTTGTATATAGGGAAAGCCTTTTCCGTACAGTTTCCGCTAAGACTGTGTTGATCCGCAATGGCTTACATTATTTTGTCCTATTATACCTAAACGTACTACGTTGTGTTTGAAATCGACGTCTTCTTCTTCTTCTTGTCCATTTTTTCACTCCTCTACGGTTAGCCTTCTTCAGGAACCATGCACCAAAGCACTTTATGTGCATTTGCAGTTTTTGTTTCTGAAGTAATTTCTTTATCACAATGAGGTTGCTAAGCTCCATGCATAACTTTCTTTAGTTCCATTTTACCACATGTATTGGGGACGATGAGGCTAACATCTGGACAGGCAAAACACACTGACCAGACAATGTTAGCCAGTGTCAGGAGAAATATACTGGCCAAGACCCTCACCTGACGGGACGATAAGGCTAACATCTGGACAGGCACAACACACTGACCAGACAATGTTAGCCAGTATCAGGAGAAATATACCTGACGGGACGATGAGGCTAACGTCTGGACAGGCAGACACACTGATCAGACAATGTTAGCCAGTGTCAGGAGAAATATACTGGCCAAGACCCTCACCTGACGGGACAATGAGGCTAACGTCTGGACAGGCAATACACACTGATCAGACAATGTCAGGAGACATATACTGGCCAAGACACTCACCTGACCTCCTCGTTGGTCGTCCTGCAAACAGGCTGTTGTTGAGGACAACAGTCTGGCTAACAAGGTGAGGTTTGACGTGATATCCGTAGTAGTGAGCGACACGTAGATGAAGCGAAGCATACCACAAACGCCAGGTAGATCCCGGTTGACCTTTACCAGCATGCTCGGGATGTGAGGAAAGCTACGACAACCCGCCACTTAACGCCCTTTTTAGGGCGCACAAAATAGTAACTCACTCATTGTAGGCATTCGCAAACAACAACCACATATATTGAGGTGTACTAGTTCTATTCTTTCCTCTCCGGAATGAGGTTTGTGGGTCTATTCAGGGAGAGCGCCTGTCTCCTTAAAATATGTCAACAATACTTAATGGGCCTTAATTGATGAGAGCATGTCCGTGCGAACCTCTTGTAAATACCTTATTTCTATATCGTTAAAAACATCAAATTACGCTTTGATGATGATAATAATCTGACCATATGGTAGAATGTCTAGGATGTTGGCTTTCTTAAATAAGAAACAGGAGTTACAAATCTTGGTAAGGCATACTTTTTTATGTGTAGTTAAAATACTTTGCCTACGTAATCCACGGAAGTTGGAAAGGCAAGCAGCTTTGATTTTTCGGTCCTATAAATCATCTTTGTAGACCCAAGTCAATCGAATAAATTCTGTTGCGATATTTTATTGTCTAATAATGTATATGTCGACTCACTCAGCTGTTTCCATACACAGAATACAAAAGATAGAAGACATATAGAAGCATTGAGAAGTAAAGAAAGATAATGAATGAGAGAAAAACAAATTGAGAAAGAGAAAGAGAGAATAAAGCAGAAAAAGACAGATAACTAGAGAGAGAGAGAAAGAGAAAGAGAGATGAACAAGAGAAAGACAACGACAGAGAGGCAGGGAAACATAAAGAAACTTAGAGAGAAAAACGGAAAGAGAATTATAGATATTGAGAAACAGACGTTTGGAGGAAAAAAGGGAGACATTAGTGCAAAAACGATATATTTATAAATAGATAGAGGGAGAGAGCGAGGCAATGAAAAATAATTAGAAACATTAATATATATATATATATACGTACATATACTCGCATACATACATTTATACATGTATACACGTATGTATACATACATCGTGAGACTAGGGGTCGCTTGAAACCTGCGGGATTCGATCGCCTACCATTTCCGTTCATCACTATGAGAGGCGAGTGCCTTAACCTTTTGACTACAGCGACCTCCTTACAAACATACACATATACATACATACACATATTCATACCTACACACATACATATATAATATAACATACTTAATACATACGTACATACATACATACATACATACACACATAAATTACTAACAAACAAACATAACATACTTAATACATACATACCCACACACACAAACACAAACACTCACATAGACAGCTGATCCCAACTAACTTGAATGTTCTCTGAGAATCAAGACCAGTCAATGTAAAGTTCACTTTATTGAAACGAACCCGTTATTAACTGACAGAACTCATTCGTTTCAATGACAAAGTTGTCTTGTCTGTGGAGCGTGCTAATTAAATTAGGTAAAGCCGTTTTACAACATCAGCTGCCGCCTTGTACAGTTTACAGTATACAAAAACACAGGAGGAAAATGCAGTTGGTTGAAAGAATGAAACAAATGAAAATTACGCACGTAAATGTATGTTTATGAAAACACACTTACACACACACACACTTACACACACACACACTTACACACACACACTTACACACACACTTACACACACACACTTACACACACACACACACACACTTACACACACACACTTACACACACACACACTTACACACACACACTTACACACACACACACACTCACTTACACACACACACACGCGCACACACACACACACACAAACAAACGCACACAAACACACACACATACGTATAT
The DNA here is from genome assembly GCA_036924085.1 of Ariolimax columbianus. NCBI lineage: Eukaryota > Metazoa > Mollusca > Gastropoda > Stylommatophora > Arionidae > Ariolimax > Ariolimax columbianus. The sequence goes on along the minus strand of JAVGWX010000007.1, from coordinate 79,382,150 downwards.
ACATAAATCACTAAATAAATATTATGTATATATATGTTATATAAATACATTTATGTGTACACACACACGCACGCAAGCATGCATGCACGCACACACACACACACACACACACACACACACACACACACAGAGTACAGCCTATGACAGACACATGGTAGAATGACACGTTTACAAATAATGTTTTATAGACGAATAATCAATCACCAATAAAGCAATAAATCCAAACCTTTTCAAATGCAAGCGGAGCATAGGTCTTCAAAAAAAAAACCCCAAGTCATCGAATCTTGGTCTTCCTATATCTATTGTAGGTTCTTGTGGCTTAAAGTTTCTATAGAATGAAGTAGTCGGCCCCATGCCCAGCCCACCTGTGTAACCTCTTGCAACATGTCTGGCAGAATACAGTTGTAGTATTGTTTCTTCAATGTGAGGCCCACGTTGATGAAGAAGGAAGAAAAAGATAGACAAATTGAAGAAGAGGAAAAATAAGAAGTTGAAGAAAAAGGTGCAAAAGGAAGGAAATGAAGAAGGTAGAAGGAGAACAAGGAATAAAAAAACAAGAAAGTAGAAAAATAAAAATAAGAAAAAGTAGAAGAAGAAGAGGAGGAGTACGAAGAGGAAGAAGAAGAAGACGAAGAAGTTAGACGTAGAAGGAAAAAGAGGAAGAAGGTGGCAGAAGTAGGTGAGAAAGAAGAAGAGATAAAAGGTAGAAGAAGAAGGGAAGGAAGTAGAAGAAGAGGAAGAAGAAGACGATACAGAAGAAGAATGTAGGAGAAGAAGAGGAAGAAAAAGAAGAAGAAAAATAAATATAGAAGAAAAAGGTAGAAGAAAAAAAGATGAAAAAGAATAAGCCCGTAACGTCCAGGCCCCCGTTACACTTGGGTGACACTGGGGTGACAGTAACATAATAACAGTTACTGTTCACTAGAAGAGACATAGTGAGGAACAAAGGAACCAAACAGGCAAACGCTATATGGCAGATTTTGTCAGGCAGAGAATTAAAGGACACGTACATGACACTAATGCTGCCCTACCCAGCCTTCGCACCAGGCTACAACGCAAGACAGCATGGCGTTATACACAGAACGCAGACCAAGAAAACGATGGATTCTTCTTCTTCTTCTTCGTACGCAGTCAGACAGTAACCATTATTTTTTCGAAAACAGCGGAGGTCATCCTGAGGCTGTTGCCACTGCCATAGAGCTTGTCTTGCAGTTCCACTGGTGATGGCCACATCTGCTCTCTCTGATCCTCGTATGTCGGGCAGTTCTGCAGCAGATGTTCAGCGGTCATTTTACCAGTACCGCACGGGCATTCGTCGGTACCACCTATCTTCAATTTGTTGAATAGATAGTACCTCAGTCTATTGTGGCCAGTGCGAAGTCTGAAGCCAACGACCTGCTCTCTTCGGTTCAACTGGTAATAGGCATCGTTTTTGGTGTAACCAGTATGTTCGGTTTCCCATTTGGTCATGTATCTGGCTTTGATAAGCCGTTTTGACTCTTCGTACGTCATACTAGTATCTGTTGGTGGTAGTCTTGCACCTTCTTTTGCCAGTCTGTCTGCCTCCTCGTTGCCTTGGATGTTGCAGTGTGATGGGACCCACTGTACCACTACCCTTTTTGGTGCGGACTGCTGGCACAGTTTGCAGAGTGCTGCTCTTAAGTCATTAAGCTCAGTATTTTTCTGGCTTTTTAGCGCTGTGACTACGGCGAGAGCATCTGTAAGCAGGACTATATGGCTTTCATTTTCACTGTGTGTTACCATTTCTTCCACTGCCGCCCTCAGTGCCTCTGCCTCCGCTCTGAAATTGCTTGTGTACTTACCAGTAGCGAATGACAGTGTTATTTTTCTGCCATTTGGTAGGTTCAGGAATGCTCCTGCCCCTCCGTTCTGTGTAGTATTTGTTACAGAACCGTCGGTGTATGCATGGGTCCAGTCCATGCTTGGGTAGCTTTTCGTTATGAAGCTTAGGGTAGTATCTGTCCTTTCTTTTTCAGTCTGGCAGTTTTTGTTTGCAATACCTGGTATATTTTCTACCACCTCTGGAAATATATCCTGCCTCCAGGTAGGTTTTCGTACAGTAGTGATAGGTTTTGGTGTTGTTAGTGCGTTTATGGGATCTTCGTGCATCTTTGCTTTGGCTATTTCTGCAAAGTTTCTCCGCTTTAGTTTCCCATTTCCCAAATTGTTTAGTCTCTGGTGCATTGGATGGTCGGTCAGTCTTCGGAGTTTCTCTGACTGCAGCTGGGCTCTGCAGTCTCTTCTATCGGTCATGGATTGCAGTTTTGTAATGTTTCAAGTTCTACAATTGGCGTTGACTTCATGCCTCCTGTTATAACTCTCATGGCTTGGTTTTGAAGTTTGCTAACTTTATCGAAGTTCGCCTTTGCTGCTGTTGTCCATGCCGCAATGCCATACTCGAGAACTGGTCTCACTCTTCCAGTGTACAGTTTCTTTAGTATGCCTTCGTCTGCTCCCCAGCTTGTGCCAGCAAGTTTCCTCATGATTGCCATTCTTTCTCTGGCTCTCATTCGGTTTCTCTCGATCTGACTTTTCCATGTCATGCGCCGATCAAATGTGACTCCCAGATAGGTTGGGTTGTCGTTTGGCTGCAGGAATTTGCCATTTAGACTTAATTTGGTATTTTGGGGTTTTAATGAAAGCGAGAATATTGTGCATGTGGTTTTCTTCTCGTTTATTTTGACCAGCCATGAGTTCGCCCACTCTTCCAGCGATGTTAGGGCCGTCTGCATCCGATTTCTTGCTATGGTGAGATTCTTTTCAGAGGTCCACATAGCCAGATCGTCTGCAAACATTGAGCTATGGACTCTTCTTGGTATATTCTCTGTAATATCGTTTATATATACCAGGAAGAGTGTGGGTGACAGTACTCCCCCTTGGGGTACTCCCTGCTTGAGTGTCACCTTTTTGCTCATCTGCCCTTGTACTTGAACTTTGGCCGTTCTTTGTTTGAGGTAGTGGTTGATCCATTTGTACATTTTCCCACAAACATCAATTCTTCTTAGCTTGACTCTAAGTCCGTCTTTCCAGACTTTGTCAAATGCCTTTTCCAGATCCACCCAGACAGCTACTGTGTGTTTCTGTGCCTGGTAGGCATCTTCTATCTCCTGGGCTATGAGGATGACCTGGTCCTCAGTGGATCTGTGCTGTCTAAAGCCGGCTTGCTGTGGAATTAGTATTCGTTTTTTTTCCAGATGCCACATCAGTCTGGTGTTTATCATCCGTTCCATCAGCTTGCCGACACAGCTCAGTAGGCTGATGGGCCTGTATCCATTTGGATCTGTTTTATCCTTTCCTGTTTTTGGTACTGGTACCAGTATTGCGTCTTTGCATGCCTGGGGTACAATTCCTCTTTTCCAGCTTTGGTTCAGGACCGATAGCAGTTTCCTCTTCGCTGTTTGGCCCAGCCCCATCAGCATTTCGTTTGTTATCCCGTCTTTTCCGGGAGATTTCCTTTTCTTTAATATTTTTATAGCCTCTTCCATTTCGCGCATTGTTAATTTGGCCATCATGTGCTCTTCAGGTGCCGTATTCATGTTGTCGTGCCCCTTTAGCTCTTCGCTAATGTCTGTATGCTTATCTGCAGGGATCTCGATGTGGTTTGCTCTGGCATAGTGATCGACAAAGGCGTTTGCGGCTTTCTTACCTGTGATCAAGTTCTCGCCCTGCTTGATGGTAATTTGTTTATTTGACGGGGTTTCGTATTTGATGGCTCTGACTAGCTTCCATAGCTTGTTCCCGTCTTTGTCCAGGTTTAGGCTTTCCGTTTTATTTTTCCAGCTTTCTATTGCTGTTTGCTTAAGAGTGTGTTTGTATTTCACCGTGGCGGCTTTGAGGGCGATGTTTGCCTCCATGGATTTTTCTCGCTCTGCCATGTTCCTAGCATTTGTTACTGCATCTTCCACTTTCTGCAACTCATCATTCCAGTAGGGCTTATAGTTTTTCCTAGCTCCTCTTGTGATGGTTTCAGTGGCGGCTTGCATTATTGCTTTGCTTAGGATTTCCACCATGGGCTTCATTTTGGTGTTTCGTGTGTTGATGGTTTCACACAGCCCATCTGCCAGGATTGCAAATCTGTCCCAGTCGGCTAAACGATGGATTCAATTCCATTCAATTTAAGTGCCGGCTCCGGAGAGGAAGACTTTGAAATTGTTGTTTTATTTTATGTGTTTGCCTCACTAGTTTCTACTGGCGGATGCGCGCCTATGCCACCCCAGACCGTAGTCAACTGGGCGATATTAAGACGCATAAACCAGTGCTTGGATGTATGTGTGCATCTGTATGTACCTATGTTAGGTTTGTCCGCTTACAGAAGCCAGCCCAACCAATGGCAATATATACTGATCATGCATGTTAGTCAGGGTCAGGCAAAACACACTGGCCAAGACCCTCACCTCGACTTCCTAGTAGCCCTCCCTGAAAACGGACTGTTTTCATGGCAGCCTGGCTAACAAGGTGAGGGATCAACGTGATCCTCGTAGTAGTGAGGGAAACAGAGATGAAACCAAGAATAGAACAACCACCTGGAGGACCCTGATTCACCTCATCAGCACGCTCGAGGTGTGAAGAACACTTCGACAACCCGCCTCTTAACATCATTTTCAGTGCTCAAAAGAGTAACTTACTCATTGTGGGCATTCGTTAATAACAACAAATGCCGTCTCCACAGAGAAGATTTACAGCTATAGACTTCAAATACCCTGTTTCTGATCTTTACGGAACACTCCGCCATAAGTCCATCTTTCCTTGTTGCTCTACCACTGAAATCGCTGTCCGTCTACCTTCAACCTTCCCCTCCATTATTGTTTTCAATAAAGTAACGTGTCTTTTTAGTGTTCAAAATGTTAATGTCTGTCAAAAGTTGTCTACCTTTGCCTATTGTGCCGTTAGGACGTCGATATTTGTTTGTTTCTCTTTTCATGAAACACGACGGCCTCTATTTTGTTTTCTACTGTTCGTTCATGGTTCGTGTTCCTGCACCGTATAGTAATGTAATAAATAACACCCGATGAGTCTCATTGTTATTGCTTTGGTTATTAGCCTTGATGATTATATATATCTTAATCATATTAAATACTAGTTTCGTCCTTCCTGTGATTTCAGATGATGATGGAGCACTACAAAAGTTAAACAGTGAAATAACAACTTCCACAGAGGAAGTACACAAAGACAGATTACAATCCCTCGGATGACTGACAGTATCAGTGGCAGGTTGATACGAAATGAATAACCCAAACAACAAAACGATATTTAATAACAATCTCTAATATAAGATTTACATAAGTCTCGAAGACACGTCACTAGTATCAAGAGCGAAACACCAGAAGGAAGACACATCACTAGTATAATTAGCGAAACACCAGAAGGAAGACACGTCACTAGTATCATTAGCGAAACACCTAAAGGAAGACACCACACTAGTATCATTAGCGAAACACCACAAGGAAGACACGTCACTAGTATCATTAGCGAAACACCACAAGGAAGACACGTCACTAGTATAATTAGCGAAACACCAGAAGGAAGACACGTCACCAGTATCATTAGCGAAACAACAGAAGGAAGACACGACACTAGTATCATTAGCGAAACACCACAAGGAAGACACGACACTAGTATCATTAGTGAAACACCAGAAGGAAGACACGTCACTAGTATCATTAGCGAAACACCACAAGGAAGACACGTCACTAGTATAATTAGCGAAACACCACAAGGAAGACACGTTACTAGTATCATGAGCGAAACACCACAAGGAATACACGTAGCTCAAAGTTCTCACTAGACAAAAGAGAAAATGTCAAACCAACAATTTCATTGCACGTTTTTAAAGCCGTTGTTGCAGAAGGTCAGAAACATATTTACACGTGACATAAGCCGCATGACTGCTCGCGTGACGTCGGTTCACATTATATTACGTATTTATCTATTTAAGAAAGCAGCGAGGAACAAGAGTTGCACCGAATTTATTGGCTAGGAAATAGCTTGGAGGCAGTATCAAGATAGCTGTGCCAATACTCCAGTCTCTTTTATAACCAGTCAGACAAAAATTGATATAAAACATAGCTGAGTCAAGCAAGCATTGTCTGTCTTATAAAGATACGAAGACACGTTTCTCTCTCCGGCTATAGGAAGCCGGAGATCTTTGTTTTTGACAAGACTTTATCGTTTGTTGATAACGATAGATACAAATTGCTCTTTCGTAGTTTATTGGCCGTCCATCAGATTTACATCAGCCGTGAAGCTTCTAATGACATGGAATTGAGACTGCGTGTCTCTGGCAAGCGGTTAAGTTGTCTCGTTTGCGATTGTATGTGCATATATGTGTTAGAACTTGTTGACTCTTGTGATCCTACCTCATCTAGGACGAAAGACGAGGTCTATATCTGCAGACATAAGTTTGGGGTGTCACAGAGAAATAGGACATCTAAGACTTTTAAGAAAAACGCAGACATTGATATGTGTAATCAATTACGTCACCCAAAGAGCATTGGAAACACACAGACAGACACATACACAAACACACGCGTAAAGTCACCCACTAATATATCAGGGTCCTTCAAATCGAACAGGGCCTTTTTTGGAAGGGAGTTTTTTAAAAATTTGATCAAATAGCCAAAATGCCTTTTATTTTTCGATATAATCACCCGTAATGTTTAAACACTAATTCTTGCGTAAGTAATGCTTGAAAAGCTTCAACGAAGAAAGATTTGTTAGGACAGCCTATTTCACTTCGTCATCAGTGCTGAAATACTGACCTCCAAGGAATTCTTTTAGGGGTCCAAACAGATAGAAATCGCTTGGAATGAGGTTTAGTGTGTAAGGTAGAAGTGACAATACCTCCCAGTCGAGTAGCTGCAGATGTTACGTAAAGTGAGCCGTATGAGGTCGAGCAATATCTTGCGGGAGCAGGACGCTCTTTGTGATCAAATGCAATGTGCACTAACCTTTCAAAAATGCAAATGTTCATAAATAATAGTGTTCACCGTACCAAGAGAAAGACTTGAGTTTTGTAGAATTTTGGGACGGGTTATGCATCGATTATCCAGGATAAAGCGCTCCACAATCTGGATATTCATAGAAATGACTGTGGTGGGTTGATAGCTTCCACAGCCGGGATGATCACTCACGAATGTACGGTATTCTCTAACACGTTTACACCATTCAAATGTCTTACTGCGGCTGAGTGTCTCATAACGGTATTATGAACGCAGTATTCTGTAAATGTCCACATGTTTCACGCTTTCTTTCACAAGAAACTTCATCATAATACGCTGTCAAATGCAAGCACTAGCAATGTTGGCCACCATTTTCATTATCTGTCACGTGACTGGTACATGCAAGTGGTCCACCAAGCAGTAATAGGACGCAAGTGCCCATAATTAATGATAGTAGTTCCAGCACTCTGTAACCCATTTGGTAGAACTAGAACAAAAAGTCCCGGTTTGATTTGAACACCCCTCGTAGACACCCAACCATTACATGTGTGCATATTCAAATTAATTCATGCTCTCGTGGTCGCAACTTTGATATTTACATTGTTAGATAAGTTTCAGGGATCAAGACGCTGAGCAGCGCATGAGCTGCAGTGGTCAGCGACCGACCCATAGCTGACTGCTAGCATCAGGGCCTGCGAACCAGAGCTGCCAAGACCCTTCTACACCTCCACGCGGTGATCCTGGATAACAGGCTGCAGCAGGGCAGACTGGCTAAGTAGAAGGGATCGAAGAGGGAATGCTAACCCGGTACTCAAAAAATGCTTGCTGAGGTCGGATGTGTTGAACCGAAAGGTGCAAATATCGCAGTGAAGCTGTAAACTATGACACAACGCATTCCGTTCTCTGGACTACATTCTGCTACTTAAGCCCTTTCAGGGTTTGGTAGCGGCAGATTGAGAATGAACGCAGAAGAAGAAGAAGATAAGTTTCAGTGATAAACTCGACCGTTGTCCCGGGATTCTCTTCAGCTCTGTTCACCTTTGAATATGGCTTGGCTTAGCTTGGCTTCGTTCGTTCTCAATCTCCCACTACCAAACCCTGAAAGGGCTTAAGTAGCAGAATGTAGTCTAGAGAACGGAATGCGTTGTGTCGTAGTTTATAGCTTGACTGTGATATTTGCACCTTTCGGTCCAACACATCTGACTTCAGCAAGTATTTTTTGAGTACCGGGTTAGCATTCCCTCTTCGATCCCTTCTCCTTAGCCAGTGTACCCTGCTGCAGCCTGTTATCCAGGATCACCGTGTGGGGGTGTAGAAGGGTCTTTGCAGTTATGGTTCGCTGGCCCTGACGCTAGCAGTCAGCTATGGATCGCTGACCACTGCAGCTCATGCGCTGCTCACCATCTTGATCCCACCTTTGAATATAGTATTGAATAGTCGAGCCAGTGTACTTTCCTTAACTGGCCATACATAAAACCGTCATGTACTACACATTCATCTATTGGTTGGTTTGATCCATATATGCGCAGTGGTCAACAAGACAGTTCAAACTTGCACACGTGTTAATGCATACTGTTGTGCCTCGCCTTTGTTGAAGAACCGTGACCTGTTCCTGTCGTCTAAGGGCAAGGTAGTCGCATATTCAGACAGTAACAAATGTTAAACTGCAGTTGTACCTGAAATGGTAACTGCATGTACCAACGTTTCAACTCAAAGACACCTATATCAAGGTCAAACAAAGAGGGACGTTACATAACATGTCAACTATGTCATATATTCAGATATCACTATACAATTTTACTTCTTCGTCTTTTTTTTCTTCTTCTTCTTTTTTTCGCTTATCCTGTTTTGCCTTTGGGCGCCATGTAATGAAGAAACGATTTGCACGAGCATTACTTCGTGCTTCATGCACGTGGCAATCCCCGCTTCAGATATATCCGTAAGCCTCCTTTTTCGTAGTCGGTTTTTGGATTTGAATCAATCAATCAATTTCATTTCTGTTGTTACGATTGGACATGCAAGGAGGTTAAACCACTTCCACAAAGGTTGCCTGAGGCGAATATTCCACATCCGATGGCAAGATCGTGTCACTGACATCGAGGTTCTCTCGAGGACTAACATGCCCAGCATACATGCACTGCTAGAAAAAGCACGACTAGGATGGGCCGGACACCTCGTCCGTATGTCAGACGAGCGGCTCCCAAAGAAGCTTCTCTACTGCGAGCTGAGAGACGGATGGCGCGAGAGAGGGCGCCCAAAGAAACGTTTTAAAGACGGTCTGAAGGACTCACTAAAAAGTTGCCAGATATACTTCGACACCTGGGAATGTCTTGCGATAAACAGATCTGACTGGAGAAGCGCAGTCAAATCGGGTGTAGCTGCTGGTGAAGATGACCGTGTTGTGAAAGCCCAGAACAGACGCGAGACGCGGAAATCCCGAGCAGCGGGAACACCATCCCCTTCTACAAACCTCGTGTGCCCGATATGTAGCAGATGTTTTCGTGCTCGCATTGGCCTGTTCAGCCACATGCGCACCCACACCCAACAGGGAAATCTGTGACAAGGATGATGTCGGTGGTCCTCATCGACAACGATGGACAGCTATTATGTTACGATTTGACGTCTGTCAATTTGATGTTTGCGTCCAGTTTTGACATAGCAGCATAGTGTCGGGACCTTGAATAAAGCTCTTTTGGTAGTTATTGTCCCGTGCTTGCAATTAAGTATTGGTGTAAATTGTCATATGCAGGTTCTTGTTTTGCTTGCAACCCATATTCTTCTTCTCGTTGGTAGTTGTTTTTACTCTACCGCGCTGTTATTAACGGTTTTAAACCTATTGACTTTACAGTGCCCCATGTTTCTTTGGCTACTTCTAGTAAATTACTTTTAAACGTTGCACATTCTTTTTCGACAAATTTAGTTTCTGGGGTCTGTCTAGCAAACCTCTCGTTAATTTGCGTAAAATATCTTTTTTGGGTGTCTGTGTCTTTAAGTTTATTTTGATTGATTCTTTTGCTAATATGTCTTGTCGTCTTGTGTGCTTTTTCTCATGAACTCTCATACCCACAATTACCGTAATGTGACCAGTATCTACACATAAGTTAGGTATCTATTACTGCTCTTCTATCTTTACAGGTATAAAGTCTATCTGACTTCTATAACGCAGGTCATGCCATATTTACCATGTAAATACTTGATATTGTCTAAGCTAAAAGAAGGTGTTGGCTATGAACAAATTGTTCTGACTACACAATTCCAGAAGTCTGTAAGCATTATTGTTTTTCTGTCAGCTGTTTGACTGTCTGACTTGACATGATGCGCTTTGATTTTCAAACGAAAATGTTGCATTCAGTTAATAGTCTAAAGTTTGTCAATTTGAACCAGTAACATTAATGTTTGATATGTTAACATTATAATTAATGAATGCAATGCTGGTGTGTATGTATACTTGGGCATTAATTAACGCGATGATAGTGTGTATGTAGACTTGGGAATTAATTAATGCAATAATGGTGTGTATGTATACTTGGGCATTAATTAACGCGATGATAGTGTGTATGTAGACTTGGGAATTAATTAATGCAATGATGGGGTGTATGTAGACTTGGGAATTAATTAACGCGATGATAGTGTGTATGTAGACTTGGGAATTAATTAACGCAATGATGGTGTATATGTAGACTTGGGAATTAATTAACGCAATGATAGTGTGAATGTTGAATGAAATGTGAGCTAGCGATGTGTAGAACACACAACAGACATGGACACAAAAATGCTTTTAGAAAGGCATTTACTTTATAAGTACTGATCTGACTGCCTCCTCTATTAACGCCAGGCATCGAGTCTAGGACCAGGATTTGCTTTCACGTAAAACCAAGCTACGGATTTATATAATAGGTATCGCCCATCCAGCTGCACGGCTCTGAAACCTGGACTATTCCGTAGAGTAAGCAGAAGCGTGTGGAAGCCTTCTACATGCTCAGTCGGCGGCACATTCTTGTGGTTTACTGATATTATCGTGTCTCAAACGATGAAGGCACGCAACGGAAAGGTCTCAAAGGCATTTTCACTATGCTAAACCGTCGCCGTTTGACAATAAATAATCATTTGAGCTCCTTTGTCGAGGACGTCTCCGTCCGCCAGCTATTAAAGCATGTCAAGCACATTGAGGGTGGAAAACGACGTTCTCCACCATGGTCCTGCTCCCACGGCCGTTCACACATCACCTGGATAGATCAAAGCGGAAAGACATCATTCTCAGTGCATGCAGCCTTGGATTCAGAGCCTCATTTTGCTCATTGACGATTAGCGACACAAGCTCTTCTCGGTCTAAGCGGTCTACCTACCTACCTACCTAACTAACTAACTACCTACCTACCTACCTCAGGTCATCCCGTAACCGGTAAGGTCGTAGGGGCACACATGAAGACCTCCTCACAACACCACGTCACCCTCCTCTGTCAGCGGCCGCTGCCCGTGACTCTTCTGGTCGGAGATTGGTCCATTTTTTTATGTTGTTCTCCCATCTCTCTTTTTGACGGCCTCTTCGTCGTCTTCCTTGCGCCTTTCCGTTGAGGATCGTATTTGAAAGACCATTTGATCTCGATATGTGACCGTACCAAGCGAGTTTCATTCTTTTGACAGTTGCCAAGAGGTCTTCAAAAGGCCCTATTGCTGTTGTAATTCTACCTACCTTCCTACCTACCTACCTAACTACCTACCCGCATGCTCACTTACCTACCTTACTACCTACCTTTCTACTTGTCTATCTACCAATTGCCCAACCTACCTACCTACTTACCTCATACATACCTACCTATATACCTACTTACCTAATTACCTACCTACCTACTTACATACCAATCTGCCTACTTACCTACCCACCCACCCTGGAAACAGGCTATTTTCAAGGCAGCCTGGCTGACGAGATGTGGATCGATGTGATCCCCGTAGGAGTGAGCCTCACGCAGATGAAGTCAAGCTTAGCACAACCACCTGGAGAACCCCGGCCCACTTTCATCAGTACGCTCGGGATGTGAGGAAAGCTACAACAACCCGCTACGTATGGTTCTTTTCTGGGCGCACACAAGAGTAAACCTACTCATTGTGAGCATTACACGACAACAACAACCTACCAACTACCTACCTACCAACCTACCTTAATTTATAAAAAAAATAGGTAAGTAATTTAGTATCAATATCAGCGTATGATTGGTAAAAATAGTGCCAGTCCCCCTGCAGACACTACGGTGTTATAGTAGGCGTCATCATGTTTACGAAGTGTTGACCAAATATTCTACTAACTTTCTTTCCTTCCATAAGGTACATTGGAGCATGTCGAGAACAGTTATTGACCTAGTGGTCTAGTGGTTAAGTGGCACGGCTCACAACCAGAAGGTGCTGGGTTCGATCCCCATCACAGCACCGGCCGTTACCCCGGGGAAGCAAACCCTTAGAAAATGCAGGAGGAAGCAGACCCTTACATAAAATGCATGCTGAAGTCGGATGCACTGGGCTGACAGGCGCAAAATAAAAACCACAGTGTAACGCACACACACCTTGGGGAATAGATAAATAAAGCGAACGCAAAAAAAGAAAAAAAAAAAAAAGAAAAAAATTACAAATATCAATGCCGTGAAAAGTAAGGCCTGAACCGATCATCACTGAGAAGATGAGCTTGGTTGGTATCTACCTATACAAGAAAGGGTAACTATGTTAGAACATACTAACACAGATGTCGGATACGTACTATATGAGACTGGAACAAGTTCAGACAATTGGCTTACCGGGATTATTAACAATTAATAATAAAAATGCGTTCATGTATTGTTGTTTGGTTTTTTTTAACTAAAAAAAAAAAGCGGGAAAACAATTATTAGAAATATTTGAGCAGCTATGACGAACTCTTGATACTATTCCAGTAATGTACTTTCAATGACTTGTTGCTTTATCAGCTCGCGTCTCTTTCATATTTTACGTGCTACTGTATGAACTATTGAGTTCTCTCATCCACCAGATAACTGGGCTCGCCACTTCATCGACACGCCATTATGTTTCCCCTACCGCATGATCTTGAAAGCGTTTGTCGCCCCTTGCTAGCGTTTAATGCCCATAATTGTGGAAATAAAAATGAGACATCTACTCTCATGCTAGCCCCGTACTTCGTTTCGCAAACCCCCTCGTGAATGCAAAGACGAAATTACAACCCACAAGGACGTCTAGGATGATTCCTACTGCGCCCGCAGCAAGAGCTAGTTAGGCTGGAAACGAAAGATGAAAGGCAGGCTTTTTAAGAGCCAAATTTACGACGGTACCTCACACGACGCCAGGTTTTAAAACGCCAAAAAACTCTACAGTGAGCACTTCTGTCTGAAGAGGGATCCAGTATTTCACATGCCGCCTGCCTTAATGGGATGAAGTAGGGCAGAAGAGCTTCAATACATCTTTGAACTTGGTCTTAGTATGGATCAGCTAGTGCCAAACTTTGAGATTTTTTTACCATTTTCCACCGTCAATTAAAGCTGTCTTTCTGCAGCCAATGAAAACAAAAATTCAATTTGAAACATGAAACTTGTCAAAACATTGATTACTGAATGTGAAGTTTGGTATCTGTACTTGGTGGTGACTTGGTCGTCTGCATCTTTATGTGTACACACTTGAAATGTGTACATTTTAAAATGACTGTACGTAGTTGTCATTGCAGCAATTGTGCATGACGTTTAAGAATTCCACAGCAGGGGGTTCTCAATTTTTAGCAGGTCGTGGGCCAGTTTGAAAGTGTTGGTACACGTTACATCCAGTGATAACGGTCTTAAATACCGATTGTGTGTTTGAATTCTAAGCAACACCCAAGAGCAAATTTGTTGAATAAAAACACTTAAAACCAATTATGTGTTGTTCTTGACTATGATATAATTCTTTTATTTTTCAACTTGTGATAGTTGTTTCTGAATTCGTCAGCACAATAGCAATGAGATTAATACAAGATTTCGTTCATGAGAACACGGGCTATTTATTTTGAATTTAAAAAATAATGCCAGGAACTATTTCTTCATTTCGCTGTTTACTCATGTTTGTCAGACTGTTCTAACTCTCTAACATTTACCTTCATCTGGCTGTTTACTCATGTTTGTCAGACTGTTCTAACTCTCTAACATTTACCTTCATCTGGCTGTTTACTCATGTTTGTCAGACATTTCTAAACTCTCTCACATTTACCTTCATCTCGCTGTTTACTCATGTCAGACAGTTCAAAATTCTCTCACACTTATCTTCATCTGGCTGTTTACTCATGTCTGTCAGACAGTTCTAAATTCTCTCACATTTACCTTCATCGCATGGTTTACTCATGTCTGTGAGAACAACCTTTGTAGAAACTAGAAATCAGGACATACAAACTCTAAACACATCTTCCGCACCCTCCTGGCCCGTACCAGTGTCTAGACCACAGTCGGATGTAATCCACGTCAAGAGTCTTCTACAGGAAGGCGTAGACAATGTCAGCTATGGCAAACAACAGCAGATAGGTGGTGAAACCACCGTTAATAGCTAGATAAGTTTTCTGTAAAGCAGCGGAGAGTCTGTGATAAGTACAAACACAAACGTATTAAACCTTACTTGATCGGATAACTGCATGAACGCAGTTGACATTTCACGAGCAAAGTCCGCCAATGGAAAATAGGTTCCAGGCTCACATGACCTTTGAGAGTTCTAGAGTCAGCAATCTAATGGTTGCCACAGAAACAAACACAAATGTATTATTTCACACAATTAAAACTTCACTGTTGTAAATTGCTTATCTTGAGCGAACGTAAGAAGATTAATAAATTGTTCGTTTATGTATGTTGTGAGACCTAGTTTATGGTGAAAGCCCCCAGGTTAATGCATGGCATCACCGCTCACATTGGCCAGAATATTGCTGAGTGAGAGTAGCTTTTGTGGATTAAAAGATAGCTCTAGAAACAATACCTTACATATGATGCAGAAATAATTGTATTTCGAAAAAAACCCCCCCGAAGAATCAGATCTGCGTACTGTCAATGTGTTTTAGAGATGTGTGATGTTCGCATCTCTTGTCCTTATGTTCTGTCAATGTGTTTTAGAGATGTGTGATGTTCACGTCTCTTGTCCTTATATTCTGTCAAGTGTTTTAGAGATGTCTGATGTTCACGTCTCTTGTCCTTATATTCTGTCAATGTGTTTTAGAGATGTCTGATGTTCACGTCTCTTGTCCTTATGTTCTGTCGATGTGTTTCAGAGATGTCTGATGTTCACGTCTCTTGTCCTTATGTTCTGTCGATGTGTTTCAGAGATGTGTGATGTTCACGTCTCTTGTCCTAATATTCTGTCTATGTGTTTTAGAGATGTCTGATGTTCCCGTCTCTTGTCTTGTGTACCATCATTGTGTTTTAAAGATGTGTGATGTTCACACTCTTTGTTTTTGTAGTCTGTCATTGTGTTTCAAAGACATATGATGTACACTCGGGTTTGTGTTCTAAAGAAGTTTGATGTACACGCTTCTCGTATTGGTGTTCTGAAGACGTATGATGTACACGCTTTTCGTGTTTTTGTTCAAAGGACATTTGATGTACACGCTTCTCGTGTTTGTGTTCTAAGGACGTTTGATGTGCACGCTTCTCGTGTTTGTGTTCTAAGGACGTTCACATGCTTGTGTTCTAAAACTGTCAAACCTCTGATGTTGATCATAAATAAGTATGTGTAAGTTCAACGTAGGTGCAAACACAAAAACAATAACCAATTGAATGTTCAAAGGAATTGGTCACGGACAAACATGAAACAAATGACAATGCATTTTTAACCTAACAAACGAATTAACCCATACTACTTTATGTTATTACTCTAGTCTATTAGTTTGTTAACTAGCATTTATATTTTACTTTTTCAGTGACGAAACAATTTTGATCTGACGTGAACAGGTTTTAAAACAACCACAAATAAATACCTTTTTTCCACTCGCTTGTTCGAAAACTTTTTTTCCCATTTCTGGATTTGCGGCGCCTTTTGTACAATGTCGTGATGTGGCGGCGCCGTAGTTCAGACGAGATGGAAGAGGAGATAGACAGACCTTTGCACCATGCTGCAGTGCTTGAAATGGCTGCCACGGCGCCAGGCATGCAACGTGACAACCATTACGTGTTTCCGGTATCGCTGTACACAGCGGTCAGCCCTTGCTGATGATGATGACTTGAGTAAGAAGTGTTGTGGTTATTTTTCCTGAATGTCTGTAAAAATAACCTCCCTCCCCCCCTTCCCTCCCTTCTGAAGAAAAAAAATTACAAAAGAAATGAAAACGAAATATAACATATACCCAAAAAAGTACAAGAAATACATTCCAGCTTATTTACATGGTTTCAATCGACTTCTCATATCTCTCACCTTACATACATATATACACCCACCCCCCCCCCCCCTCCCCCTTTCCCAACCTTCACTCAGTTAACTCTCACAATCCTTAGACCACAGAATCTCCTAAGCTTTACTCAGTTTACTATCACAACCCTTAGACTACAGAATCTCCTAAACTTTACTCAGTTTAATATCACAACCCTAAGACTACAGAATCTCCTAAGCTTTAATGGTCACAACCCTTAGACTACAGAATCTCCTAAGCTTTAATGGTCACAACCCTTAGACTACAGAATCTCCTGAGCTTTACTGGTCACAACCCTTAGACCACATAATCTCCTAAGCTTTACTCAGTTTACTGGTCACAACCCTTAGACCACATAATCTCCTAAGCTTTACTCAGTTTACTGGTCACAACCCTTAGACTACAGAATCTCCTAAACTTTACTCAGTTTACTATCACAACCCTTAGACTACAGAATCTCCTAAGCTTTACCCTCACAATCCTTAGACCACAGAATCTTCTAAACTTTACTGGTCACAGCCCTGAGACTACAGTATCTTCTAAGCTTTACTGGTCACAACCCTTAGACTACAGAATCTCCTGAGCTTTACTGGTCACAACCCTTAGACCACATAATCTCCTTAGCTTTACTCAGTTTACTGTCACAAGCCTTAGACTACAGAATCTCCTAAGCTTTACTGGTCACAACCTTTAGACTACAGAATCTCCTAAGCTTTACTGGTCACAATGCTTAGACTACAGAATCTCCTAAGCTTTACTGGTCACAACCCTTAGACCCCAGAATCTCCTAAACTTTACTCAATTTACTCTCACAACCCTTAGACCACAGAATCTCCTAAGCTTTACTCAGTTTACTATCACAAGCCTTAGACTACAGAATCTCGTAAGCTTTACTCTCACATCCATCAGACCACAGAATCTCCTAAACTTTACTCAGTTTACCCTCACAACCCTTAGACCACAGAATCTACTAAGCTTTACTGATCACAACCCTTAGACTACAGAATCTCTTAATCTTTACTGGTCACAACCCTTAGACTACAGAAACTCCTAAGCTTTACTGGTCACAACCCTTAGACTACAGAATCTCCTAATCTTTACTGGTCACAACCATTAGACCACAGAATCTCCTAAGCTTTACTCAGTTTACTATCACAAGCCTTAGACTACAGAATCTCCTAAGCTTTACTCTCACATCCATCAGACCACAGAATCCCATAAGCTTCACCCTCACAACTCTCAGACCCCAGAAACTCCTAAGCTTTACTGGTCACAACCCTTAGACTACAGAATCTCCTAATCTTTACTGGTCACAACCATTAGACCACAGAATCTCCTAAGCTTTACTCAGTTTACTATCACAAGCCTTAGACTACAGAATCTCCTAAGGTTTACTCTCACATCCATCAGACCACAGAATCCCATAAGCTTCACCCTCACAACTCTCAGACCACAGAATCCCATAAGCTTCACCCTCACAACCATCAGAGCACAGAATCTTCTAATCTTTATTTTCACAACCATCAGACCACAGCATCTCCCAACCTTCACTCAGTTAACTCTCACAATCCTTAGACCACAGAATCTCCTAAGCTTTACTCAGTTTACTATCACAAGCCTTAGACTACAGAATCTCCTAAGCTTTACTCTCAAAACAATCCGAACCACAGAATCTCCTAAGCTTTACTCCGTTCCCTCTCACAACCATCAGACCACAGAATCTTCTAATCTTTATTGTCACAACCATCAGACCACAGAATCTTCTAATCTTTATTGTCACAACCATCAGACCACAGCATCTCCCAAGCTTTACTCAGTTCACTCTCACAACCCTTAGACCACATAATCTGCTAAGCTTCACCCATGTTACTGTTATCAGGCAATAAATTAAAACAACAACAATTACTCATCCCTTATTCCTCTTGCTGAGACTTACTCAGAGAATGTATATGGATGATAAACAAATGCCGAATGTCCCTGTAGTCACCACGTAGGGCACATTACATTTTTAATTTGATCTCTGCTACATAAAAGAAAAACAAGCTATGCATTATCGAGGTTTGAAAGCAAATCCTTCGGTTAAGGAGGCTTATATTCTCACCGCTCGGACAGCAGCTGCTCATCAAGCAATAGTATGAGTTAAAGTGTTGTAAATACTTCGGTTTTTCTTCTAGCGTACCATATTATTTAAACTATATATACCAGATAGCGAACTTATTATTTAAATGCGATAATTTCTGCCTGAGATCAAGGTCCGTTTCAAATCTATTTTGTGAGAAGGGGTAGCCCTCGTTTCTCATGCAACCAGAGACCAGTGTCACGTGACAAGTTGTCAGATTATGGATTAGAAAACTCAAACACGTCTTGGTTACCGCGTGGCGGAAGTTAATCACCTTAGCTGAAGCGCATGCGTCAGAAACACAGCCCGCAGGAAGACGTAGTAATTGACCAATAAGATTCCATTTCGGACCAGCAAACTTCAGTTGTTTCAGGCTAGCATGTCGACTGGCCAAGGTTACGAAACAGATACTGACTAGCCATGGCGAAAAGAAATGAAGACCAGATTAGTTCTGGGTAGCGGTTAATTTTCAAATTAATGGAACCTTTTGTGCGCTGTCTAGTAGAAGGCAAGTAGACACCAGGAGGACATGGCTGTCTGAAAGGCAGGAGCGGTGTCGCATTTCATAATAAATTACGTAGCCCCTAGCTACAGAACCAAGATGGCTACTGCGCATGTCAGGCAGATGAGGACTGGTGATCAGCGCCACCAAGCTGGCATTGTTGTTTCGTGCCGTCTCATGACAAACTGCTGTCATCCTGGTTAGATTTCCAAGGTCACATCACACAGCTCCCAACAACTCACACCCTTATCGCAAATAACGTGGTTGACAAACCAGCACGTGCTTTTATCTTTTATGAACGATAATAAGAAGAAAAGAAAGAGGAGACTTCGGGGCTAGAAAATAGATAACTAGAGTAGATAGTTTGTCGGAACCTCCACAAACCAAGCATTTCTTGCTACGAGGGAACAGTATTCGGGACGATTCCGGAATTCTTCTTTTTCTTCTTCGTCGTTCGTTATCAAACTCACGCTCTCAAGTTCTGAAAAGGGTTTTGTTAGTTCTCAAACTCCCACTATCAAGTTCTGAAAAGGGTTTTGTTTGTTCTCAAGCTCCCGTTAGCTAGATACATGACCAAATGGGAAACCGAACATACTGGCTACACCAAAAACGATGCCTATTACCAGTTGAACAAAAGAGAGCAGGTCGTTGTCTTCAGACTTCGCACTGGCCACAATAGACTGAGGTACCACCTATTCAACAAATTGAAGATAGGTGGCACAGACGAATGCCCGTCTGGTACCGGGAAAATGACCGCTGAGCATTTGCTGCAAAACTGCCCGACATACGAGGATCAGAGAGAGCAGATGTGGCCATCACCAGTGGCAACACTAGACAAGCTCTATGGCAGTGTCGACAGCCTCAGGATGACCGCTGCCTTTTTCGAAAAAAATAATGGTTACTGTCTGACTGCGTACGAAGAAGAAGAAGAAGAAGATTGTTGTTGGCGATACAAATTGGTATATTTATTATTGTTTTCCAAATGTTTTAAAATATTCTTGTTCATGACAAAGTTTTTCCCTAATCTTGTCACCTTTATTTAGCAGTTTTTATGGTGTTCATTCTTGACACATGTTTAGAAAATGGAACTTCAAAATATATATTACGGTAACGGAAGGATCAGTCGTGAAAAAAGGCATAAGAAAAAAACAGTTTTTGAACCCGGTGAAAAGATGCCAGCAAACACGTTTTATAAAGCTTGTTCGTAGTTCTAGAGTGCTAGAGATGCAGTTCGTTTGTACGTATAAGTACATATCCTTGTGTCTCACTAATACATTCTCAATCGTTCTCTCTCTCTCTCTCTCTCTCTCTCTCTCTCTTTCTCTCTCTCTCTCACTCTTTCTTTTCCTCTTACCATTTTGTACCTATTTCTCACATATCCCTCCCCATTCTCCGTCCTCTGTTACTCAGATGTTTAAATCACTGACCCTGTATATATAGTGTACAGAAGTTCTTTTTTACATATATTTCCATTCGAGTGTACAGAGAACCATATGATTGGCATGGCCTGTCATTGTATCGTGGAAGGTCAGCGTCCTGCCAAATGTTCTTTCTAAATGAAAACAGGAACCTCCGAGATTATCATTCATCTCCGAAAGACTTGACTCCCGAACTCACCTGCCTTAAGATCAGAGAACCCTCTTAACCACATGATTCGAAAGAACACCGTTTCCCCCTTTGGTTCGCTCGTTTCTTGAGAGACAAGACTAGTGCCTAACCTCTCAGTTGTAGCGACCCCCACCGCATCCATATATGTATATATATATATATTTATATATGAACGCGCGCGGCGTTTGTGTGTATGAGGTGTCCTTATATCTGCACGCCCGTTTATTATCTACTCATCTCTTCGATATGTGTTAGTATCCTCCATGTGTTGGTTTAATAACAAAATGAGCCAACAATTTCATAGGAATTAGTGCAGCATAGTGGACTGAGAAACTAGGCTGAATAGAAATAGATGATGTTTGTAGAAATTATTTAACATTTTAAGTAAAAGCTAACCAACAAACACGGAGCACGCAACACATGAGGATATGTGTCTCCAAAAATAGGTACAATTGGACATCCGTAGACATTAACATCCGTTGAACTTTATTTCTTCGTTAATTTGTTGGATAAGCAAAAGATGATACCTTTCTTTTTTCTCAAGAGGCTTTGTCTCCCCTCCAGCCTGCCTGGCTTTATGCCTACATCTTGGAGAAAAGCAATCTTTTCTCATATCTCCCGAGCATATTTCTACACTAATGCTTCGTCAAACTGCTGCCCTCACAAGACGAAAAGAAGGCCTACAGCCAACACCTGGAGTTTGCTTGTAAGCTGCAGAAAATTAGCAAATTTAGGAGGTCACAAGCCGAGAGAAAATTGTATGTTTAGACAGAAAAGCAGCCAGGATGTGCTTTCAAGATCTGGAGAGGCTATTTAATTAGGCTTTTTCGAAAATTTGGTGCTCCAAATAAACGTCAATTATCGTCTCTTAGGATAAGCGAAGTTCTTCGGATGGAACTTGGTTATTTAGCTCTGGAGATATGTTTCATGAGCTCTACATTTAAATGTAATTCTTTGGCCCCCAGTATTTTATGTTTGGGTCTCAGGGTGTAGACATTATTATTTTGAGGTTCAGAGAAAAGGGTGTCTGAGCTTTCTGAGAAATAAAGCCGATATTTTGGATTTTATGTAGTGAGAAGTTAGATTATATTGCTTAAAAAAACCTTAACAGTGATGTACAGGAGGACTTTAAAAACGAGTCTTTGATCTCTACACAAACAAATTAACAAGCAAACAAACAAACAAACAGACACATTACGAGACAAACAGCCGTAATTTTGGATTCTAAGAAAATAAACATGAAAATAGATGGAATTCCTTGTTTTTGACAGGACACGAATCCTCATTCTCATCACTTTCCTGAAAGCAGGCTGTGCCGTCTTGTGAACGACCGACTCCCATAGTGACGAGGATACAAAGAAGTCTCACATTGCACTAAAGCTAGAATGACTCACATTCTTCAGTACACTTCGAGATTTGAGAAGAGCCATTGTGATCGTTGTCAAGAATACAACACCTAGCACAATTAGTTTATAACAACAACACCACAGTTGGTGGGGGATAACAAATAGAAAAAAACCACAAAAAAAACAACAAAAAAGACAATTTCTTGGCGTCCTGAAAAAAAATCATTTGTTTGTAGAGAAAAAAGGTTAATCTTCAACTGTCTTGTTAAACGTTGTTCTTAATCTCCAGCATCCTCAACTAGCACAGCTATAAATAGTCTCTATGCAGCAGCTCTTCGTGGAAGTGCATGCCAGTCTGTCAACGAACAGACCATAGACAGAACACCACACAGCGTCTAACCCCACCAATCTTGAGACGAGGTTGTCACGAGTAGTTTCCTATGTGAGTGATATACACAAGAATAGGACTACTGCTACACTGAGGGTATATATATCGGAAAAGACTGTTGTGTAACTACTTTTGGGTAGATTACTCCACCCGCTCATGGTGTTGCACGCACGACAATCACATAGAGCAGTAATTTGCAAACTTTGAGACTGGATTGATATGGCTGAAGAATAACGGCTGCTTGCCAGTGCAGTCCACACTCAGTGTACCAGCTAGATTTTTATTTCGTTCCCTAAAGAGAAACAAAGCATGTCCCATTAATGGGATGTTGAAGGGGTTCCGACTAAAACAAAAGCTTCACTATTAAAACGATTTCTGATTAAATTGATGTGAATTTTCACTATTAAAATGATTTCTGATTAAATTGATGTGATTTTTCACTATTAAAATGATTTCTGATTAAATTGATGTTATTTGTATTCTGTAGACTCACCTCATCAGCAACCACATGTTTTCAGTTAGACGATACCAGGTGTTCAGACCTGGAAGGACACAAGAAAAGATATGCTTATACTTGTAACTTACACAATATTCAGTAGTAACCAGTGAGGTATCAGCCAAAACAAACACTCAGAAACCAAAGAAGTTGACATTAAAGAAAAGAAAACCAACACCTTTATTTGCAACCTGTATGGTTCACCAACAATAGACCTATGAATTTTTCAGTTCAGTTCAGCTGCCATCTCCACATGGACTCTCGGCTGCAGTACGTCTAAAAATACTTCAGACTCAAGCTAGACCTGCCAAGATAGGTTTTTAGTAATGCACCAAACAAGTGGAAATCGCTCGGGGCTAAGTTAGGACTGTAAGAGGCTGGTCAAGAAGTCCCCACCCTATTTGGTCAACTCTCTTCTGGGTTAGTCGAGCCGTGTGTGGTCTGTTATTGTCATGATGGAGTAGTTCTCCTCTAGTCAGCAGGCCTGGACGTTTTCTTCGAATTGCATTCAGAAGCATTAACAGAACTTGGCAGTACGATACAGCATTCACATTGTTCCTTTTCTTCTGGAAATTGCACACCGTGAGAATCTTATAACTGGGCGAGTAACTTTTCTTTCCGATGTCGTAACCTTGAATTTCTTGGCATAAGGTGAAGAACAATGTTTCTATTGCACTAACGCTTGCTTTGGTTCGAATTAGTCGTGATACACGCATGGTTCGTTCCCAGTAACAACCATCTTCAGCATGTCTTCTCCTTCATATGCATACTTACAGAGATGCTGCAAATATAGGTCCTTTCGGTTAGTTTTGTTTCCGCCAATCAGTTTCCTGGAAACACAATGTCCGAACTATCCGAATACCTTGTACCAGTTGTTACACTGCACATCTTTGCTCACCTGTTGTTACACTGCACATCTTTGCTCACCTGTTGTTACACTGCACATCTTTGCTCACCTGTTGTTACACTGCACATCTTTGTTCACCTGTTGTTACACTGCACATCTTTGCTCACCTGTTGTTACACTGCACATCTTTGCTCACCTGTTGTTACACTGCACATCTTTGCTCACCTGTTGTTACACTGCACATCTTTGCTCACCTGTTGTTACACTGCACATCGTTGCTCACCTGTTGTTATACTGTACATCGTTTCTTACCTGTTGTTACACTGCACATCGTTGCTCACCTGTTGTTATACTGCACATCGTTTCTTACCTGTTGTTACACTGCACATCGTTGCTCACCTTTTGTTATACTGCACATCTTTGCTCACCTTTTGTTACACTGCACATCTTTGCTCACCTGTTGTTACACTGCACATCGTTGTTTACCTATTGTTACACTGCACATCGTTGCTCACCTGTTGTTACACTGCGCATCGTTGCTTACCTGTTAGGCGAATCATCTTCTCGCAGATACTTCCGTTTCAAATTGACCAGGACGACCAGGTCCCACAAACACCTTTCACCCTAAACAGGAAGCATTTCCTCACAAATATTCTTTTCAGGAAGTAATTTTTCAACTTGGTTATTTAGCTCTGGAATTTAAGAACGAACACTGAAGAAGAAGAAGAAGAATTATCTAGTTGCGTGCATGCATGCGACACCTAGCCTCTGATTCCTGTAGCAATCACAAAATTACCCTACAATAACACCTTAAAAAAACTACCAACTATATTTTTCAGCTATCCTTTATCAGTATGTGACCTACTTAATGACTTAATCTCGTACATTCCTACAGCTCAAATGCATTGATTCTCCTCCCTAACCGTTTGCTCATCGTCTATGTTTCTGCGTCCTACAATAATGCCTAGCCTAAATATCACATGGTCACTGTCTAATGTAATTAAATATTTGTTTGCATGTCAATATTTGTCTCATGTTGGTGATACCAGTTTTGGACATCCCTATTTTCTTATTAATTTCTATTTCGCATCTTTCATCTACTATTATTGTATTTCCAAGATAATTTTGATAGTACATCCACAGAGTTATAAAAAAGCAAAGACATCAAACGATCTATGAGGACAGAATGGAGAGACCATCACAAAGAATACAAGCCAGGCAACAAAGACAAACTAGGCAGATATGGGTAGACAAACTTCTTCAGACTTAGAACTGGACATTGTAGACTCAAAGCGTACCTCCACAGAATGGGTCTCAGACAAACTGCCACGTGCAACTGTGGAGCACCCAAGCAGAACATACTCTGCAGGACTGTCATTTCTCTAGAGACCAAAGAGAGGTAGTCTGGCTTGGGGAGCGACCATGCTCGAAAAGCGAAGATCTGAAATGCAGTCTCCATTATAAACCTCACCGGACGAAAAGCATAGCATAATTGATCGATGAAGAAGAAGAATGCAGTATTCAAATACAGTTCTTCAACGGCGTAGTGGTCGGTGACTTCAATAACCTCCCAAGAAAACTGGGACATTTCGACACAAAAGGTAGAGATGTCGACTGGAACTTGGAAATAGATACCATTTCTAACTATTAAATAGACTGGACAATGAACACATTTCTACTTCAGAAGGCACATGACTTTTAATCAGATCTAGATTTCTCAATACGGCAGATCAATCGAAACATTGATAGAGGTCCTCTATCAACTAGTCGACAATGACGACATGCCAATAAATTTGGCAAAACATATGCTCTCCATAGTGAAAAACAATTGTCTTGTTGGAACTGCAAACAAGCTGTTGACTTGGGCAGATTTGTCATACTCACAGACAAGAGTTGCGAAGCGATGTACACACGAAACAGTAAGGAAACAATTGTCTTGTTGGAACTGCAAACAAGCTGTTGACTTGGGCAGATTTGTGATACTCACAGACAAGAGTTGCGAAACGATGTACACACGAAACAGTAAGGAAACAATTGTCTTGTTGGAACTGCAAACAAGCTGTTGACTTGGGCAGATTTATGATACTCACAGACAAGAGTTGCGAAACGATGTACACACGAAACAGTAAGGAAACAATTGTTGAAAGACTTTGTAAAGATATTCTGAAAGCAACAAATTGATTATTGAAATTGATACAAGATGGAGTTACAACCCTTCCTGGCAGAGGAATGACAGAATAACAGGCTCAATGAACACATAATTAATATGATAGAGATATGAAACTGTTTATCGACATTTTTTTCCGCCTCGATGCAATCATTGCAAAATTAAAAAATAATATCAAATCAGACAACAGGAGATAGCTGGAAATGAAAATAAAACAACCCTCAACTTGGATATAAAAGGATTTTCACTTCGGAAACTATTAAGAAATCTAAACAATGAAGGATCATATACCATGCACACTATGATCAAGAAGGGTGACAAATATGCAAACAGGAAACAAAGCTACACTACACTTGCAGGACCCCTATGCTAGTACAAATCCCGTCATCGAAATCATAACAATAACATGAACAGCATCATCGTTGATGATGAACAAGGGACCAATAGCAGCAGAAATATTGTAGGATAAGAGAACATGATGGCTAATTTAACAACGGATGATGTGTTAATGGCAACAAGCTCACTTTAGAAGAAAATATCACCAGGAAAAGATGGAATAACAAATGAAATGCAGATCAGTCTGAAGACACATAGATAAAAAGACATTCTTGACAATCCTAAACTGCAATAGGATAAATAAATTGTGCAGCAGACACGAAGGACATCATACTGCTATCAATTCCGAAGAAAGATAAAGAATGAACAAATCAAAATGGTTACATATCAATTTACTTAGCTGTGTGGGAAAACTAGTGGAACGCATGATAAACTGATACCTTCCCCAAGTAATGAAGGCCACAGGAACTAATATCCCAAAAATAAACAAGAAAGGAAAGTTTTGGCTACCTGACTGCAGCCATAGCTTGCTGCAAGACTAGGATTACAAGTATGAGAAATAACAGATTGATGGGGCACTAGGAAGAACCACATCAAACTGGATTCAGACAAGTGATCACACACACTGTCCAGGAAATTAAAGATCTTCGTAAATATTAATGATTGATTTGTTTGAATGTCGAAAAAAAACTTCAGATACAGCATAGAAAAGAGATTGAAAGTCAAGATGAGACGAAGTGAAGTTTGAGAGGGTGCTAATGGATCAGTCACTATCTTGAGAGCAGAAACGCTAGTTCGATTCAAGAACATACTTGCAGAAAGACACAGGAACAGAGCGTGGATCAAGAGGAGTCCTGCCACTCACATTCGTTCTCGCTTATACGATTAAATGATATAAATAACTCTTAAAGTGCACACAGCTGTAGGCGGTTACTTGACATTGGACGATCGACGAGACTACACGGCTGCAATGAATAAAAGCAACATATACTATAATGACAGATGAAAACACAAAGACAAAAGGAATACAATTCATAGACGCGATTTTAGTTGTTACGGAACTTGGAAGTAAACATAATACGAAAATACCAAAGTTTACAAACAAAGACTGATACTCATTAAACTGTTACATATTCAAAATCAATTGTACTACAGTGCATCCACTATCATCGCAACTTCTTTTGAAACGAAGAAGCTGACAGACCGTCAAGGGCAGGTAGGAAGCTACCTCAACTTAATACACGTATGCCTTATGAAGGGGCCAAGAGGTTTACCAGATGATACAGGAAGAAATTGGAAGCAGAACATCCAGATCAACAGAGGGGAACAGGTGGTAATCTTTAGACTTCGCACAGGCTACAGAAGATTGAGAAATCGTCTGTTCAACAAACTGAACATAGGAAATGCCAATGTGTCTGTCTGACTTATACAATGGCCGATGAGCATCTGCTACAATAGTGCCCGACATACGAGGGCTAGAGAAGACACTAATGTTTATAACCAGTAGAATTCATGAATAAGATCAGAGAATCTCAGGCTGACCCCTGTTTTGTTTAGATGTGTTCAAATAGACTTTTGAAGGCGTACATAGAAGAAGAACCAGCGCTCCATTGTTTAGTTGACGCAGACCCCAATTCCCTCTGCTACTTATTCATTTGGACCAAGTGTGGGAGAACGTTTTTGATGAATTGTTCAACACACATTAATGTTAAATTATTGTTACACCCCCTCCTCCCTTTCCACATAGACTCTACCATTTTTTAAATCAAACAAAAATAATCAAATCCAATTAGATCAATCAATTAAGCATTAAATCAATCAAGCAATCAATCGACCAATCAACCAATCAGCGGTCAAGCGTCTTATAGATCCGCTGTCATAAAAGCGATGTTCTGCAAAAGACATGCTGTATGATGATGATGCTGTGAGACAGAAGAGCCAAGTCATCAGTAAAATCCAGATCATCACGACTTTTAATCAAAGGCCATTGAGTTCCATTTTCGTATGTGGAAATGGTGTTCTTCATAATCCAGTCAATAATCGGCAGCTGAGCAATGGTAATAAGATACAGCCCTGTCACACACCAGTGCTTATCTCTAACGACTCAGCAAACTCTTCACTATGTCGAACTCTAGACTTCATATTTTCATACACTTTCTTAATTATCTTAGTGGACTTCAGGGGCACCCCATAACGCCTGAGCAATTTTCAGAGTGATTCCCTGTCTGAACTGCCAAATGATTCCTCATAATCATTTCAAAAACTATCCGCAGTGTAACCATTTGGCTTGGTTCGTTCTCAATCTCCCACTACCAAACACTGAAAGGGCTTAAGTAGCAGAATGTAGTCCAGAGAACGGAATGCGTTGTGTCGTAGTTTACAGCTTGACTGCGATATTTGCACCTTTCGGTCCAACACATCCGACTTCAGCAAGCATTTTTTGAGTACCGGGTTAGCATTCCCTCTTCGATCCCTTCTCCTTAGCCAGTGTGCCCTGCTGCAGCCTGTTATCCAGGATCACCGCGTGGAGGTTTAGAAGGGTCTTGGTAGCACTGGTTCGCTGGCCCTGACGCTAGCAGTCGGCTATGGGTCGCTGACTACTGCAGCTCATGCGCTGCTCAGCATCTTGATTCCGTGTAACTATTTGATCTACACTGGATCTATTTTGTCGAAAACCCACCTGCTTGACCATCAGCTTATAACCTATGGTCTCTTTCATACATTCTATTATGATCTTGGTCAATATTGCCACAGACACCGATAACAACATTATACCCCTATAATTTATGCACTGATGCAGAATCCCCTTCTACGGTAATTAAACTACAATGCCTTCTTTTCAGTCTGATGGTATTTCTTCTTTATCCCAAACTTTACCAAGTAATTTGAATAATAACTTTATAGAAGTGTTGATGCCTGCTTTGATTACTTCTGTTGAAACATCATCAGACAAGGGATTGCTATTAAAATAAAGAATTTACTGCTCTCAAAATCCAGAATTAATCAAAGACTTGAACTGCTGCACATTCTGTAACATGCATACACACACACACACACACACACACACACACACACACACACACACACACACACACACACTCAACTCATACACACACATGCACACACACACACACATTAATAACTTCTGGCATTTCATTCAAAATAGCTACACTTCAAGTTTTGCAAAAAATGGTGCAGATCCATTTTGGATAAAACAATATCCGTATCAGAGCTTTTTGATGTCAGAGCCACGTGCATTATGTCTTCGAGGTCCAAACGATTTCTGTACTTTGTTCTCAAGTTCATGCGAGTAGAGAATCCTTGTTTACAAAGGTAGGCTGCTGCAAAAGGGAGGAGCAGTTTTGTTGCTTCCACATGTCCAATTTGTAAAACCTTTTTTAGTTTTTTACACACACAAATATGAAAGAATTGTCTTGCTATAAAATTCCATGCGTGCTTCACGGTTGGAGCGAAGTTCAAGTGGCGTCTTTGTCGATGGTTCAGGCTTTAAGGACATATCAATAAGTTGACTTCTGCTAGGATAACCCAACTTAAAGTAAATGGATCAAGCTCGAGAAACTATTAATAGAACTGCTCTTTTAGTTTAGTAAAATGTCTAGTAACTAACTCCTTGATGTCAAAAAGATTGAGATCTTCACGATCTTCCTGTTTTCAGTACACATTCTTTTATAAAAATGCGAAAATCTGTTCTCTTCTTAAAATGACATTGATGTTTTTCTCTTGCAATTCTTTTGTCAGAGAATTCACAATGATGCATCGAAATGTACACACTAAGGGAAGATTCTTTATACACTATAAAATTTCTAGTTCTGTGAGTCCACACTTGATTCGGACCATGCCTATGTGGAAGCCACCACACTTATGTATGGAATAAGAGAACTGAAGATTCAAGCTCTCCATTCTCACATAAATCATCATTTAGCCACGCGTTTAGTGCATACCCGCTGGCATCATTGACAATCTTGATTGCATCATTCTGGAAATTCTTCAGATCAGGTTCTAGCTGCCTCAAAAGAAATATATGACGATGGATCATGTAACTTCGCCAAAGTCTAAAAGCCACTAACATGAATTAAGATGAATGTGGCTAGATCAACAAGTGCACCAATACAGTCTAGCCACTGGTAATCAAAACTTAGTGTTTTAAAGCAATCAATTCTACGAGTTCTCAAACCAAGAGAACAGAATACAATTTCTTTTTCAATGGCACCAGCAGCTCTTTTTGGAGTATACACCTTTAGCTTCGAATTGCTGCTGCCATATGTAGTCTTAGACCGTTGAATATGTCGCTCTAATCTTATAACTAACTCATACATTGTAACACTGAGCTTTTTACAGTATTTATATAGATATGAGAAAATATATGCTATTCCATAGATATGTGTAAATGTATGCTATTCGATACAGATGTGTAAATATAAGATATTCGACACATATGTTTCTTCTTCTTCTTCATCGTACGCAGTCAGACAGTAACCATTAGTTTTTCGAAAAAAAGCGGCGGTCATCCTGAGGCTGTCGACACTGCCATATAGCTTGTCTTATGTTGCCACTGGTGATGGCCACAGCTGCTCTCTCTGATCCTCGTATGTCGGGCAGTTCTGCAGCAGATGCTCAGCGGTCATTTTCCCGGTACCGCACGGGCATTCGTCGGTACCACCTATCTTCAATTTGTTGAATAGGTGGTACCTCAATCTATTGTGGCCAGTGCGAAGTCTAAAGACAACGACCTGCTCTCTTCTGTTCAACTGGTAATAGGCATCGTTTTTGGTGTAGCCGGTATGTTCAGTTTCCCATTTGGTCATGTATCTGGCTTTAATAAGCCGTTTTGACTCTTCGTACGTCATACTAGTATCTGTTTGTGGTAGTCTTGCACCTTCTTTTGCCAGTCTGTCGGCCTCCTCGTTGCCTTGGATGTTGCAGTGTGATGGGACCCACTGTACCACTACCCTTTTTGGTGCAGACTGCTGGCATAGTTGACAGAGTACTGCTCTTAAGTCATGAAGCTCAGTGTTTTTCTGGCTTCTTAGCGCTGTGACTACGGCCAGAGCATCTGTAAGCAGGACTGTATGGCTTTCATTTTCTTTATGTGTCACCATTTCTTCCACTGCCGTCCTCAGTGCCTCTGCCTCCGCTCTGAAATTGCTTGTGTACTTACCAGTAGCGAATGACAGTGTTATTTTTCTGCCATTTGGTAGGTTCAGGAATGCTCCTGCCCTCCGTTCTGGACACATATGTTTAAATGTATGTTGAATTCATACATTCTTTTCCCGATATTGTTGGTTGCTGAATTGCTCAACAGAAATGTAAGATAGCAAACTGAAATCTGTGTTTAATGTGCATTTGGTTTGACTATGTGTTATCCCGTTTGCGAATTCAAAATTCAAATTGTAAACTAAGTATTTGACTTTATTTTGACATTATTTGATCTAAATAAGATTTCTTTCTGTTGGTTCAACTATTTTTGAATAGAAAACAAGACCGAAGACGTATTTCAGCACATGTTTTCACTGGAAACTCTCTCTCGTTTTCTTATTTCATCCATCACTAATTATTTGCTTTTTTATTTTGTGCTGTTTTGTGTTTGTTCTCTAAGATGGCTGGTACAAGCGGCCTTTATTCCTTAGCTCTCTTAATCTCCTTGTGGATAACTCAACAATGTGTGCAAACTCTGTATGGAACGTTTAGTAATTAGTAGTTCTTTCATGGGGTATGTGAACTTTGTTTAGTAATTAGTAGTTTTTTCATGGGTGTCTGTGATATTAGTTTTGTATTTAGTAGTCCTTTCTGTGAACTTATAGTCTAAATACATTTTATATCTTTTTTCATGAACCTTAACCTTATTGTCACTACTGGACATGATTTATGAAATACCTGACAGTTGGACTGCTTAATTGGGATCAAGATGCTGAGCAGCGCATGAGCTGCAGTGGTCAGCGACCCATAGCTGACTGCTAGCGTCAGGGCCAGCAAACCATAGCTGCCAAGACCCTTCTACACCTCCACGCGGTGATCCTGGATAACAGGCTGCAGCAGGGCAGACTGGCTAAGAAGGGATCGAAGAGGGAATGCTAACCCGGTACTAAAAAAATGCTTGCTGAAGTCGAATGTGTTGGACCGAAAGGTGCAAATATCGCAGCCAAGCTGTAAACTACGACACAACGCATTCCGTTCTCTAGACTACATTCTGCTACTTAAGCCCTCTCAGGGTTAGGTAGTGGGATATTGATAACGAACGAAGAAGAAGAGGAAGAAGAAGAAGAAGAAGAAGGAGAAGAAGAAGAAGAAGAAGAGGAAGAAGAAGGACTGCCTAATTAACATAAGTCTTACTTAGTATCTACCAATATTTTTTTTTAAAGCTGGAAAACTAATTAAGTATTGCATGTATTTTGAATCAAATATCGTATTATATCTTATTTTTAAATCTTATTTTTATATCTTATTTTTATATCTTATTTTTATATCTTATTTTTATATCTTATTTTTATATCTTATTTTTATATCTTATTTTTTTTTCTTATTTCTATCTTGCCCATTAGTTTTTTGCTTTATAAATAAGCTGCACTTAAGCTGTGTAATAACTGCATGTCAATATTATTAGTCTTATTTGTAAAATGTTTTTTTGATTCAACATTAAAATATTAATTCCAGAAGTGTTCCACACGCGTAATCAGACTGTCAATGAGCCCATTTTTTAAGACGGTGAAAAGGCCTTTACCTAACGTGTGCTCTGGAAAATAGGTCTACATCAGCCCCACCATGAGCGGGTAGACAAGGTATCGAATAACCGAATCACCACAAACAGATACCAGTATGACGTACGAAGAGTCAAAACGGCTTATCAAAGCCAGATACATGACCAAATGGGAAACCGAACATACTGGGTACACCAAAAACGATGCCTATTACCAGTTGAACCGAAGAGAGCAGGTCGTTGTCTTCAGACTTCGCACTGGCCGCAACAGACTGAGGTACCACCTATTCAACAAATTGAAGATAGGGTGTACCGACGAATGCCCGTGCGGTACTGGTAAAATGACCACTGAACATCTGCTGCAGAACTGCCCGACATACGAGGATCAGAGAGAGCAGATGTGGCCATTGCCAGTGGAACTGCAAGACAAGCTCTATGGCAGTGGCGAGAGCCTCAGGATGACCGCCGCTTTTTTCGAAAAAATAATGGTTACTGTCTGACTGTGTACGCAGAAGAAGAAGAATAAGAATAACCGAATCTAAATGACTATGTTGATTTGACTAACTAAAAGATACCAAGCTTAACTTCATAACTCCAGCAACAAACAAAACAAAAATGGTTTAGAAGACATTTGCCAGACCTGTTATCGTGATCTAGTTCAGTTTAGCAACACGATGTGTACGTACACTGCGCATTTATCTGTTGTGTTATACATCCAGTATGAGCTGGCTGTGTGAGCACGGGGCACAACATGACCATCAGATGGTATAGGTAAGTGGAGACTTGAGGTCCGTATTGAACATCGTTGTGTATGAGTATTGTTCTTACCCTTCTCCTACCTGTCCTCATCCACCCCCCCCCCCCCCTCATCATCTGTTTCGTGTGTTAACCCGAATGTACTCAACGTTTTGACTCCAGTGCTCTTTTTCAGTTTGTAGAAACATATGGAGAGATTGTAGAATAACATCAATAAGTTTGGTCAGATACCGAGCGAAGAGGAAAACAAATATGAAACCTACGTTACACCAAAAGACTTTCAGCAGGTCAACAAAACGACAAAAATAGATGAGGGAGAAAAGAGCGTGACATAATGGATGGGATATGAGTGTTCTCACATCGGTTAGACATGATTTTCTTCTATTATGGGTAGGAGATAAGGAAGGGGGGGGGGGGGGGAGTGTAAATAATAATCTAGCTGGTAGTTTGCAGAACGACTGCAGGAGCAATCGACCGTTATTTTACGCATAAGTTTCAAAAGACAGAAATAAATGGAGCGCATGGTAGATTGAGCGCTTTGGAATCCGGTCTTCTAGAACGGTGGGCATTAGTTAATACCAAGGTATAACCCAAGGTCATGTCTGTTAAGAACAGCATGAAACTGAAGGGACAAGTGCACTTAAACCTTTAGCACGCCACATTTTTTTAATTACGAAAATTTGACCTAATTAATTAACTTAATTTCTCGCTATGGTAGTCGACTTTCAAAATTTGTAACTTTTCTGTTTGTTTGTCAATAAATATGATTTTCTTGTGTATAGAGATACAATTGAATAACGAACGTGTGGGTGTTATTGTTTTTGTTGTGTGTTTGTTAGTAGAGATACAAAAAGATGAAGTTGAAAATTTATGAAAATCTCAGAAAAAATTTGGGCTCGACCACTAGGCCTAGTCGCTCCGATAGAAAACCATGGAAACCACAACAACGTATCGATACTTTGTTGACAATATCGACAACTGTTAATTTCCAATTTAAACGTAGTTCTTTCATCTAAGCAAAAAACAAAACAAAAACAGATCTATTCGATAAAGACCGTTCCCAACAACCTACTTCACCTTTCGCAAAAAGTCGGCTTGTTCCAAACGGCGTATACAAATTAAAATTGTTCAAAAGCCATTTGTAATCTAACATACGATACTTTTAGCGGCAAAATATAGTGTGTAAGATGGATGACGTATTCAGCATTAAAAAATGGCTGTCGGGAGTGTCTCCTTTAAAAAAAAACAATTTTTTGTTTAGAATTCTGTTTTTGCAGGGCGAGTTGGTCGCCTAGTTGTTGACCGTAGTGTGCTAAAGGTCTTTTATTACCCATCAACCCCGAAAGTGCCCTTGATGGACGCAAGCAGAGGAAATAAAAAATGCCCCACTTTCATCACCGTTTTTATTCGATAATAATAGGCTGTTGTTTTAAATTCATCGTGCCCATTGAACAACAATAACAACAACAACAACAACATGAACAGCTGTGTTTATTCTCAAGCCGTGGACTACTGACATAATTGACAGGACTAAGGAATACAGGCAGCATGTCCACGTATAATTTCGCCATCTGTGTTCCTTACTAATCCATGAGCGTTCCGCTCTTACTATTGTATTATACACAGGGCAACGTTTGAAGAGTTCATTCTTCTTCTTTTTATTTTGTTGGCCTCACTTTTTACCGGGTTGTAGCCCAGTGTCGGGGAATATATTTATCTTTTGCCTCTCCGGTGGCCCGAGAAACATTTTTCCTCATTTTACGGCAGGTCTCATTTACGCTGTCTATCCACCATTTCCTCGGTCTACCTCTGGCCCTTTTTCCCGATGTTCTTCTGAAGAAGGTTCCATAAACACGATGTAGCCAAACCAATTCATTCTCTAATGCTCGAAGTATTGCAGAGACTTCATTCTTCTTCTTCTTCTTCTTCTTCTGCGTATGCAGTCAGACAGTAACCATTATTTTTTCGAAAAAAGCGGCGGTCATCCTGAGGCTCTCGCCACTGCCATAGAGCTTGTCTTGCAGTTCCACTGGTGATGGCCACATCTGCTCTCTCTGATCCTCGTATGTCGGGCAGTTCTGCAGCAGATGTTCAGCGGTCATTTTACCAGTACCGCACGGGCATTCGTCGGTACACCCTATCTTCAATTTGTTGAATAGGTGGTACCTCAGTCTGTTGTGGCCAGTGCGAAGTCTGAAGACAACGACCTGCTCTCTTCGGTTCAGCTGGTAATAGGCATCGTTTTTGGTGTAACCAGTATGTTCGGTTTCCCATTTGGTCATGTATCTGGCTTTGATAAGCCGTTTTGACTCTTCGTACGTCATACTGGTATCTGTTTGTGGTAGTCTTGCACCTTCTTTTGCCAGAGAGACTTCATTCAAAACCAGAAAGTTATTAACATATTCAACTGGCTTTTGACTTGGGTAAATGGTAGGACGAGCAAAGCCACGGGTTATAGAGTCTTCTACACTGGAGCGGATTGACTGCACTGTTAATAGTCCCTTACTTCATGCTCTCGGTGTAGCAGTGTTCTATTCTTGGGTTTGTCCCCCAAATAATTTTATCTGAAACGA